>OY856411.1:1478866007-1480066007 GCA_963693085.1 Alisma plantago-aquatica | reverse complement strand
GTTATTGAAATCCTTCCAAGAAAATTTAGGATCGTTCCTCCAAAAGTAGTCATTTCCTCCCCTATAATTCTTCTATCGCACATACATGCATTCTTCTTCCTCTCCTCCAAAGGAATTTCCATCCTTTTGACATAATTTCTTGGAAATTAGGTCCAACTTCTCATTCAATGATGTAATGACTTTAGACTCTCCAACACTTCTAATGGTTGGTGGACGCTCTCTTTCATCACCCCATGACTAATTTTAGCCATATTCTTCATAATCCCATGACACATGGATGGCTTGTTGTTGATGAAGAATCATGTTCCTGCACTGTCAAGTGTGGTCCTCTCTCTCCTTGATGCATCCCATAGTAGAAGATCTTTGCTTGGCCATAAACATCGATCATGTAATGAGGGACCTTACTCAACATGTTCTGAAACCTCTCCCATGCTTCAGATATGACTCTTCTGCCTACTGCTTGAAGTTGTAAATCTTCTTGACCAACTCATTTGTCTTCTGGGGTGGGAAATAGCGCTCAAAGAAAACATTTATCATTCCCTCCCATGTATCTATTGACTTAGATGGGAGGTTAAGGAACCATGACTTTGCATTATCTTCCAATGAAGAAGGATACAGTTTCAGTTAGATGACTATTGTTGGAACCCTATCAATCTTCACCATATCATAGCTCTCGATAAAATTGTTGATGTGTGTCATTGGATCCTTTCTGTTGTGGCCATGGAACCGTTGTACTTAACTGGTGCCACCAAGTCGGGTCTATCTTGTAGTTGCCCACATTGATAGCCTGCCTTTTAATCGGGCTTAACTAATTTGTTGCAGACGATGCCTTAATCTTCTCCTAGGTGGTCTTCTCTTCTTCTTCTGTGTCATCCATCTCAGCTGGTTCAGGTTGTTCAGTTGAAGATGGTGAAGTTTCAGGTGGTGGAGTGTAACATATCGAATTTTGGACTTTTTACCTTTTTTGTCCTCTTTTCCATCTTTTCCTTTCATTTATATCCTCTTTGGCCTTTCTATTTAATTTTTGGATAATATGATGGTTTAATGAACATTTGTTCACCTTTTATTCCAATATTTGGGTTTATGCACAAATACCTCAGTGGAAGCTTAGTAATGGGTCAAATATGCAAAATGTCATTTTGAGTGATAAAAAGAATAAAGAAATTCATGTTAGAACTTTCTAGTATATTTTAGAATATGTAAAAGGAGATAATTCTCGAAATATGCATAAAGGAAATGATAAATGTGGTAAATGGAAATAATATGGAATATAATGGATAAAAGGAGATAATGAGGAACATATTGTCCCAAAAATCATAAGTGGAAACCCATGAAGATAATTTGGATATCAATCTCATTTTCTTGGCTTAAAATAAACTTAATGGCCAAGTATCATCTAATTTAGATAATAAATAAATATATAAAATCCTTTATTACAGGATAATGGGAAATAAGCCAAGAAAGAGAAAAAAAATATCCAATTTCCTCAAATTGGAAAAATAACTCCAAATTCGTAATCTAAGCATGGAAATAAGCCTTTCGGAAAATTTGCATCTATTTTGGTCAATGCTTAATATTTTATTTTATTTAGGAGAGGGAAAATGATTTAAAGGCCAATAATATTAAATATATGGTGATAAAAAATAATTAATCTCACATCATTATTTCTCACGTTTATTATTACTTGTATACCAAGTTTCATATTTTTAGGAAGTTTCTTGATGCGTCTAATAAATCAAAATGATAAAATAAAAGATAATATTTAATTGTATTAAATAAAATAATAGATCTCTTCATAAAAATAAAGTAATGTCAAATTAGTATCTAACATACTTAATATGAGTTATGGGTGAAGTTTTGTAATTTTTAGAGAATCCTAGAGTCATTAATGAAGGAGGAAAGAGAAAATGGCATTTGAATTATTTAACCTGATAAATGTCCCCAAAAGGCAAAACTAATTCCATATTTGGATTCTACGCTTCAAAATCAATCAGAATATAAATTTTGGCTCATTTTGGATAACGTTTGGGCCTTCAAATGAGGAGAGAGAAAATCATTAAATCACTTTAGTCGAATTTGAATAGGAATAAAAAATTTAACTATGATTTTGCGCGGATCTTCGGCCGTTGGATCTTGATCTGAGGATCCGTGTTTTTTCTTCTTCCTCAGATCGATTAGGAAACAAGTGGTTTGTTTTCTAAAAATTCAAATTCAATTATCTTGAGATATACTCGATGAAATTCGATGATTTTTGGTTCTACAAATTCCTCTCGAGATTCTGCACAACTTTATACTAAGATTTTTGTGTTTTGATGAAAATTTGAGAAACCCCTTAAACAATCCAGTGGCCTCTCTCACCTCACCTAGCTAAACCCTAGCCTAGTCCTCTTTTCCTATAAATACCTATACCCGAAGCACCCCCATCGTATATGCAACTCGACACACTAGATAATTTGGATTTTCGTCCGTGTTTGACCCTTCTATGAGCAACCAAGGACGTCCAGCATGCAGCACTCATAGCTCCTTGTACTCTCCACCTTCGGCACAATTAAAGGTACCATCGAATCCCTCATGTTCTAAGCTTTCCATCGCATATTTGCACTTCGAATTTAGTTGAGTATAGCGCAAACACCCAATCTTTCCCCAAGCAAGCTACTGCTTGCTCACAGCCATGGCGTGGGCTGGGTTGGGGGAGACAAGCCGTGGCTTTTTACTATTTTACCCCCGCTCTCTTCCTCTCTTTGGTACGAAGTGTCTACGTGGCAATTTCTTATTAGTTTATTTTCAAAATTTCATATCTTCTAAACTGTGAATCCAAAAATAAATCGAAAATATGTTATGTACTCAAAAAATTGTTGTCTTTCTAATAAAAATATTTTCAAAGGTTTATTTCGAGTTTTTTCATAGTTTATTTTCTAGAATATGAATTAATTAAGTAAAAATCAGCAAAAATTCATATAAAAGTTCATATCTTCAAAATACATAATATTATATGTTATTTCGATCAGAAAACCCTAAATAAGACAATGGTGATGTTTTTGGAGTCCAATTCGAAGGTTTGCACAAAAAGTTAGTAACTTTAGGGTTTTAAGCGTTTAATGAATTAATATAGTTCTAATACATAAACATGGTGTTGATATTAGGAAAAGTGGAACACGGAATCGATTAAGTGGTGCAAGTTGATAATTGGAATTAATATTAAAGTTATGTGCTTAATACACTTCAGTTGGGATTTTTGTGCCTTGACCTACTTTTCAATAATGAGGCTTCATTGAATCCTATTTCGTATACTCTTGATTCTTTTACTATACTTGCCACATAATCAGTTTGGAATATTGTTCTTAGGTCTTGATACCCCTTTTCCATGTTCTATTTAAATGATGCTATTACTTGCCATAGTTTCTAGCATGTTGATTTTATTAGACTAATTAACTAGTGTAGTGGTACTTGTATGTACAACCACCCATAGTTGGGCATGTATTAAATTGCCCCGGGGAATGTGATACTCTCCCCCACACATGAAATATGTGTAGGTGACTGGGAATGTGTTATTCTCCCCTCACCCTTTGGTTGAAGGTCCGGTACGTGCCTCAACCCTACATAGTTAAGGTAGTCCATATTAATCATACATGCAATGTTGTTGTTTTACTTTGTTTATGGCAAGCATCAATTGAAATATTCTTTTATATATATGGCCTCATTCTCTTGATTGTCTTCATCATATGATGAACCATAGCACGTTTTTACATATTTTTCTTATCTTGATATCCTAGAATAGTTTTTGTAACACATACTTGTTTTTTCTTTCCCTTTTACTGGGTGCCTTCCCAACCACCCAGATGTGGAGCAAGGTGATGAATAGGAATTGAAAAACATGGCTTTGGCTTGGAGTTAGCTAATGGAGTTATGCTTTGGGAGACAAGGTTGTGGTAGTTAGACTTCCCTCTATCTAGATCCTGGTTTGAGATGTTGATGTAACCCTAAAAGGGAGATTTTTGATGTATCTTGTACAATCTTTTATGAAATTGAATATAGTCAGAAATTTTTTTATTCCACTGCTTTCTAATGTGTTTTATTTGCCATATTTTAGTAGAGGGTGGTTTATCCCACTCTTTACAACATGGTATCAGAGCCCATGGTAGTCGGAATCTGGCTATTTCAGTTTTGTCTCCTTAATTAGAACCCTAGACTTGCATAATTTTCTCTAAGTGTCATGGTTAATGATGGAGCTTCCACTCATGTGGAATTGTGTGCACCACTAAAAATCCTAAAGATGGTAAGTCTTTAAGTTTATCCTTGCTTATACTGGATCGAAAACTCCACCCACGTATGCTAAGATATGTGGAAGTCTTATCGTAGTATAGTTAAGGGTCGAATCCACGGGACAACGGTCTTGTTGGGAACAACAAGATGAAAAATGTTAGAATTTCACTTAATCTCTTAATAGTAGGTACTTAGATCAAAAGGTTGGTTTGGTTGTTTTTAAACTAAGAGAAAGTAAAGTAAAGCAAATAAGTACATTTAAGGATGTCAACAATGATAAGGGACCACTAGGATGTGATCGGATTTCACCGCCACTACACATGAATCAAAACATGCAAAATAAAACATAACCTGCAACAAAAGTCTAAACAGTTAGTATCTTTATAGATTTAGTTTCCTTTCGGAGAACTAACTATGAGAAGTGTGGGAATGTTGCAATGCCAGCCATCCCCGAATGAATGGTCACCTACTTTGCATCATTCCCTTCGCAAAGTGTGTTCCTCGACTTTATCAAGGTTGTACTTTCATACGTCAACTGATTCCATTTCATAGTATGAAAGTACAATGATGGAAGTGAGTTTACTCCACTTCTTGAACAACACTCCTAGATACTAAAACAGATGCATGGTAGATACATGCATCAAGAACCAACATTCAATCAAGATTCGAATCTAATAGTACAAACATAGACAATTCATACTAAAAGATAAAAGATAACACAAGTTGGTGATCAAGCAACAAGCATTCATTAAACAATTGATGTTGAACTGAAAAGAAAGCATCTCTATATTGCAAACTATGGATTACATTACATGAAATGAAAACATGGGTAGCGGGGCTACTCCCCGCACCCTAGTGAAAGAGACTACTCGCTCATAGATAGGACAAAGAAGGAGGTGAGAAGAGAGAGAGAGTCATCCCCATAAAGGAGAGAGGAAAGTCAACCCCTTGGAAAGAGAGAGAGTGACGATCTTCAAACTTCACAGGTTGCTCGATGATGAGGTCTCCTCTTCCCACCTTCTTGGACGAATAGAGAGAAAGCAGCTTCAGGATGGAGCGTGGATCTCAGACCGGCAGCCTTTGGGCGGAGGATGGAAGTTGGAAAAGCTCTGGAGTAGTAGAGGCAGCCTTTGGGCGTCTGAAACTTCCTCCCCAATGAGAGGACCCCTTGGGTCTTATTTATAGGCCTTAAGTGAAGTCCAAACGGTTTGGTCATTTTTGGGTCCAAACGGTTTTGGGGACCGTTTGGGTTCTGAGACCGTTTGGACTCATGCGGTCTTGGGGTCGGTTGGCTTCATGCGGTCTTGGGACCGTGTGAGTCCATGCGGTCTTGGGACCGGTTGGCTTCATGCGGTCTTGGGACCGGTTGGCTTCATGCGGTCTTGGGACCGTGCGAGTCCATGCAGTCTTGGGACCATTTGGCTTCATGCGGTCTTGGGACCGTTTGGCTTCATGCGGTCTTGGGACCGTGTGAGTCCATGTGGTCTTGGGACCGTTTAGCTTCATGCGGTCTTGGGACCATTTGGCTTCATGCGGTCTTGGGACCGTGTGAGTCCATGCGGTCTTGGGACTGTGTGAGTCCATGCGTCTTTTGTGATTTTTTTTGCGTCTTTTTCTTCAAGTAAAAAGGAGAAAGGTTAATCTTACAGTATATTTGTAATAAAAGGGAATAGCTAGGGATTCTGTCTAATTTATCTGAGAAAGAGTGTGGAAAATTAAAGAAAATTACTAAGATAACATCACAAAATTGGAGGTTATCACCCCCCCCAACTTAGAGTCTAGCTTGTCCTCAAGTTAGATAGAGCTGAGGCATGTAATGGTGAGGCGATTTTATTTAGTTAAGATTTCCATACTTTTGCTTCAATTATAAATCTGAGCTCTCCTAAGGTCATATCGGGTATTATTGTTTGCCTTAACTCTTTCAGGTTTTGAGAGTTGCTTGGGTCTCAAGTTTCTTCCGTATCTCATAGCCTGTATTGGGACCACTTTTTATTCTATGCATGTTGTTGACTCTAATCAGCTTTATACCTCTCTAAAAGACCTACTGGAAGCTAGAGTGGGTATGAGGGTTGGCTAAAGGCTTGATGTGTAACTCCCCCTTCAAGTGGGGGAGGGGTTGTCTATGCTTTTAGGATCTCACTACCGGGCACGACACATCTGCCTTCGTGAGAGCAGATGAATGTACCGGCCGAGTGAGTCCTTTATAATCCTTTCATATATTTAGATACCTTAGGGTTCCACTACCGGGCATGACACATCTGCCTTCGTGAGGGCAGCTGAATGCACCGGTCGGGTGGGACCTTCATTGGTTCTTCATATAGATCCTTATTTATGGCACAACTCTCATAGTTTTATTCAACTCTCTGGATTTTATTCGTAGACTCACATGCTTAGGATTTTGGGGTTAGGGAGTTTATTTTGGGCGGCCAAGCCTCTTTTATTTGTAGAGAGGAAAGCTATTATTAGAGTTCTTTTTTCAACATGCACTTATTTGGTTTCTTTTTAATGGTCCACTTGCGAGACTACATGATTTGGATGTCACCTGATGCCCCTCTCATCCTTGAGAGTGTTTGGCTTATTTCGGCCTTGATATTGACCTGTGGAGAGTCAGATGTAGAAGTGAAACAAAAACATGAAAATCAAGAGAGACATTATTAGGTCGCCATTATATGTCTAAGTGCTATTCTTGTTATTACTTTTGAGGACTAGCATGATTCTAAAATTAGCTGAGGGTGACTTTGTTCCAAAAGGGATGTACTTTTTTTTTATGTGCGGAGTTTATTTTAACAGGGAAAAAGCTTTCTAAAACAAAAATTAGATGCGCAAAGAAAACTGTAAAAATTTTATACAGAATTGAAAGAAAATGTAGAGAAGGAAGGTTTTTGAAAATGATACCTCGCCCTTGTCAGTGTACCCCCCCTAACTTATCACTCACTCTATCCGTAGAGTGGCAAAGTGATAGGTTGAGAAGTACAAGTACAAGGGCATCAGGCTTCTGTTAGTCCTTTATTGGCGCCATGTGTGCGGAGGAGATTAGCGGCAAACTTCCCTCATAAAGTGTGATAATCCACTTCGGTCATGTCTTCTACTGGTCTTCCAAGTGCTATGATGGTGTGTATCCAGTAGAGGATGTGGAAACCATAATCGTTCGACTCGCATATCTGTTGAGGGCACTTGTGGCTGAAGGCGGGGCGATGGAAGTGTTCTTTGTTGTATGTCCGTGTATGCATGCTAAGAAGGACATGAAGTTGGTCGGCACACTCCTTCGCCACCTCCTCCGTAGGTGTTCTTGGTGTCGTAGTGTAATATTGTTGATCTGGATTGTATTGGCTGCCAGAACTATTGTATATGATTGTTGTTCCTTCATGAAGATTTGTGGTCAACAACATCTAGTGTTCTGAATGAAGGAAGGTAAGCATGATGAACTTTGGGGTCGTATGTTGTAAGAAGGAGATGAGTGCCTCAGTTGTTCCGAAATTCTTGAGCTTTAAAAGATCATCCTTCATGTAGGAGAATGCCATATAGGTTGTAGGGTGATTCTATCCAAGAAGAAATTGATAAGCGGCCATTAAGCTTACGGAGAGAGACCCTTTTAGTTGTATAGTTTCTCGAAGTGTGTCTGCCATGACAAGAATGTCACCGGACATGAAAACAAGGTCATCCTTCTCGGCGTAAAGCCTTGACATGATGATACAAAGTTCATTGTTGGAAAGACGTTTGCAAGCACTGAAGTCAAAATTGGGGAAAGTAGGTGAAATGGTAGACAGGGGGTCTATTTGTGAAGATGGTTTGTTAATGGGCGCCCCGGTTAGGAACTCAGTTAACCCTTCATCATCCGCCAGATCAAAAGAGTAAGGGTCCCATTTCTTCTTCTCGGGAGCCTTAGCGGGCTGTTGTTTCTCTAACTCCTTTATTGTTTGCCTGAATGGTTGTTTTGGAGGACTTTGGATGGCCGAGAAGAGATAGCGAGAAATGTCAGTAGGTGCCATAGTTGGGTCCTTAAAGAACCTTCTATCACAGATCAACTCCATGGCGTAGCGACCTCACAGAGAATGAAAGTCTTCTGTGGCCAGGTTGGTAAAAGGGATTTGTTGATTAAGCGCTTGGATATGTCGTATTACATAGAAAGTGCAATCCCTAGAACTTTCTTGATTTTGAGCTTGGGGTTGATGATTTGGAACCAAGGTTGGTTCCAATTATTGTGGAGTGATGGGCAAGCAGCCCAGATCAACTTCAGGAGCCGGAAAGGGATGCATCTGGCCTCCCCGGCTTCTGTTGCAGTGAAGTTAATTATTCTTGCTCATAGTTCAGTGGCGCAAAAGTTGTACACCTTAGTGTCTCGGGCCACGGTGTCCACAATCATAAGTAGCCAGTGACCAGAGACTTGGAAGGGCACAGTAATGTAGTGTGCCTTCCTTGCAATTCTCCTTTTCAACCATTCGATTGATTTGCTTTGTAATTTTTTGTAAATAAGGCTCATTGCTAGAGCCGGTGATGCATTTAGAATGGGTTGTTGCCGCCGTGAGCTTTTGTATGTTTCTATAGAATTGGCGAGGAGGAAGCGGAAGACTGCCATCTTCATCGTTGATTGTGGTCGAAGGATGGAGAGGAAGTCCTCGCGCGTCAGCTTTCACTGAGTCTTAATGTTTTGGTAGATAATGTCGCCCCCATCTTTGGCATCATCTACTATAGTGTTGAGGATGAAGATGTCTTGAGAATCGAGAGTAGAGATTGCCATCATATCAAGATCATGCATTTTGTGCGGTAGAGGTGGCGGCGGGGGTAGCTCTTGCGGAGGGAGGGGGAAGTCTGCTCTAGATTGTCGATATATTACTGCAGATCTTCATCTTTGTCTGAGTCATAAGATGATTCCAGATCTTCATCTGTATCCAAGCTGACTCTTTCTAAATCTTCTTGTTCTGGGGGAAAGAGCACCGGTTGATCTGGTATGAAAAGATTGTGAGCTAATGTTTCTTGTTGTGGACCTGTGCTGGTTCCGAGTAGACATTGTTGGAATTCAGCGAAGGCTGCTTCTTTAGCAGATTCCCCCAGAGATCCCATTGCATAGTAGTAAAGGCATTGATCCCCGTAAGACATATTAACATTGTCAATATGAGTCGGGGATTTGGGATCTTTATCACCTTCATGGTGATCTTTTTGTTTTGATGCAGCTCCTCGGTTTGTGCCCTCCCTAGCATTGCCTGGGTCGTCAGATTGGTCATCTGAGGAGGTGCTTTTATTAGAGTTATCCGAGGATTCGGAATCTTCATTATTGTCATCTTCATCATCGTCGTCATCTTCCTTCTTATCTACCGGCTTCTGTTGTGGAGGCTCCTTGCACTGCCGATGGGTTGCTTGTAGTTCGTCAAATGCCACTTTTACATGCTCGTGGGATTCGAGTAGTGCGTCATGTGTTTCCTTTAAATCTGAGTATCTTCCCTCGGCAGAGAGGAGGCGCGCTGTAAGATCTGTTACTTGAGCGCATAGTTGGTGAAGCTCGGCATTTGCTGACTCCTCCTGGCAGCTGTGGAGTTGTGTAAGGGTGTTGGTGATGTCATCCAAGCGTGTGCTTAAAGCAGTTTGTTGTTGCTTAAGCTCGCACAGGGTCTCAGGTAGAGGTTGAGTCTGTGTAGAGATCCTGTCAACGTGTTGAGCCAGCACTGCATGCTGGCATTTTACTCCAAGGACCAGCTCAGGCAAGTGTTTGTAGTGGTCATCGATATGATCGACTTGCTTGGCCACTACATCTTGTCATTGCTGAATGCTTTGGAGAATGCTTGGTAAGGAGTTGTGTTGCTCGTTGATCTTGGCGACCTGTTGAGAAATTCCCTACACACAAGAAAAAATAGAATGCATAATGTTAGAGGGATCGATGAGGAGGTTTCAGATGGCGTAAAATTGACGCTGAATTCCTCACGGATATTTGAAAAAGGGACCCCAGAAGTGGAAGGGTGGTATGGCTGGGGTCGGGGCGGGAGGGTGGTAGTGCCTTGCGAAGGAGACACTGGTGATGGTCCCGCGAACTACGTGGTGACCGTAGATGGAGTCACCAGTGGTGTCGGGGTGGTGGAGGATGAAGGGAATGGTAGATGTCTGGGTGAGATATGAGGGGGTGAAAAGGTTGAGGAAAAGAAGGTGGATATGGGAGTTGGGAAAGTGAAGATGGATGTTGGAGTGGAAAAGGTAGTGCTCGGTGAAGAAAATGGGGAAGTGGAAAATGTGGGTGGAGGGATTGCTGTGGAGGAAGGTGGGGTGGTGGTAGATGGTGGGAGGGTGGTGGATGGGAGTGTGGTGGGGGTGGTTATGGTGGTGAGCTCCTCATGTAGGCTCATCATGAAAGAGTCTATAGAGGAGGTAGTGATTGGTTCCTCTAGATGGGGGCATTCCGTCTCCGGTTGTAGCTTTGATGTTGGCATCCCCGACAGCTGTGGCGGTTGTAAACGTACCTTGGATGGACGTTTGACTGGTATTTTTGTTAACCTAGCTGTCGAGGCAGTTATGCTGAGCTCTGTTTGTCCTGCTTGGGTTGTCCTAGCTTGTACTTTGATCGGAGCTAGGAGTTTGGTAATTTCTTCATCAGTAAAGAGAAATTGGTCTTTGTCGTAGTCCGCTAGCTCCGGGAGTGGTAACAGGGTTCTGGAAGATCAGACTGTTGGGCAGAAGATGTAGTGTAGTTTCGCATCTTTTTCCTTGATGATGTAGGAGTTCTTCAAGGTTTGTTCATTAGTTAGGATGTCGCCCTTGATCTTCGTGCAGTGAGGGAGTAATCTGTCCATTTTGAGGTATTTGATAATGGAAGTTATGTGCCCGCCCATGCAGATTTCGTTTCCTATGGCGTAGGCAGAGAATTTTTGTATCATATGCCGCCCGATGTTGACCGGCTTTCCTTGCAAAATGGACCATAGGAGAAAGAGGTCGGCAGTAATAACGTTTCCTCCCTCTATTCTGGGGAACAGCGCACTGGTAATGATTTTGTGAAGCATGCGCACGAACCCTGATTGAATATTGGAGGCTTTGCATGTCTTTGCCTCATAAGTGGGGATCCCTGTTAGCGTCTTCCAGAAGCTGTGTCTATTGAATAGGGAGTTCTCTATGCCTACAGATTTGGCTTGTTTGAGTTTCTCAGGGTTGTCGACAAAAATTCCATTCAGAAGATTTTCTGTTATGACGATGTCGTTGCCAAAAAGCTTGGTGACCAGCCTGCGGTCACCTCCATCCCTTGATCTTTGCATAATGTCCACCATTTCTTTGGTGAGATGCGTGAAGAATTTAGTAGTCGGTTCGACATAAGAAACTTCGGGGACGAAGCATAGTCTGGATAGATCGGCATTGTCAAGCATGGTGAGGATTCTGTCATATATCCCCATTTTGAGCAGTACACTTGAGCAAACGTACTTTGTTGGTTTTAAAACTTTGTCTATGGATGGAATGGTGTGGATGTAAAGGTTTTCTGGTGGTGGTGCGGTGGTGGTGAGTATTGAGAAGATGGGGGTAGTAGTGGGAGTGGTAGTGGTTGATGGGATATAGCTTGCTAGGGTTTGTTCCCTAGCAGTGGCAGGGTGGACTTGTTTTCTTGCCCGCTTCTTTGAGGGTTGTTCGGTTGCGGTTTCCGTGACCTTTCATTTCCCCTTGGGTCTTTCAGGTGGGGATTCTTCCTCGGGGTTTGCCTCGTATTCGTAACCTTCATCGCTGGAAGAGATTTCTTCGACATCTTCTTCGGGCTCTGTGGCTAAGGATTTGTTAATGCGGTCAATCTCGCCCATGACCGCCACAATGTTGACCTTTGGTGGGATCTTTCCGGTTGCTTTAAAGGTATCCACCACTTTCTGGAGATTAGCACGGTCCTCCAGTAGTTGTTCCTCAGTCCAGAAAGGAGCGTCGAGAGTTCCTGTTGGTTGCTTTGCTGATGAAGCCATTTCTGAAAATGGAAAATTATGCGTTAGAATAACACATTTATTAAAAGAGAGAAAATTGGATTTTATTTGTGTTTATGTATTTTTATGTTTTAACAAAAATCAAGAGGTAGTGAACGGCCAAACGGTTTCGAAGACCGTTTGGTCCCAAACGGTTTGGAGACTGTTTGGTCCCAAACGGTTTGGAGATCGTTTGGTCCCAAACGGTTTGGAGATCGTTTGGTTCCAAACGGTTTGTAGACCATTTGGTCCCAAACGGTTTGGGGACCGTTTGGTCCCAAATGGTTTGAAGACCGTTTGGAAGTTAAAACGTCGGGGAACGGCCGGCGATAGCGGAAGTGATGATGATGAGGAGGAAGGGAGTGCCGCGGCGGCGCCGAAAATGTCGACGGTGGTAAAAATGATTGCGGAGGTGAAAGGGCCAAAGGCGCGGACGGTCAGGTGGCCGCGGCGGCGCTACAGGTGTCGGCGATGGTTGAGTGTCTACCTAGTTGCTGCAGGTGAGGGAGACGGCAACGAGAATGTCGGTAACGCAGATGCGAAAGTGGTGCCGGTGAGCTGACGCTGCGGGTTGCGCGGGAGGGAGAATCAGGGAGATAAGGGTTGGCGTTCGCGCGATGGTTTAAGAAAGTTCCGGAGTCGAAAGAAAGAAGGAGGGAGGTTATATTTATAGGATTTGGGGGGTTGACTTCACAAAAACCCTAGGTCAAACAGTTTAGCGACCGTTTTGGACTCCAAACGGTTTCGAGACTGTTTGGCACCAAACAATTTTAGCGACCGTTTGGACTCCAAACGGTATCGAGACTGTTTGGCTCCAAAGGGTATCAAGACCGTTTGTCTCCAAATGTTTTAGCGACCGATTGGACCCCAAACGGTTTCGAGACCGTTTGGCTCCAAACGGTTTAGCAACCGTTTGTACTCCAAACGGTTTCGAGACCATTTGGCTCCAAACGGTTTAGCGACCGTTTGGACTCCAAACGGTTTCGAGACCGTTTGGCTCCACATAGTTTAGCGACCATTTAGCTCCAAACGGTTTAGCAACCGTTTGGACCCCAAACGGTTTCGATACCGTTTGGCTCCACACGGTTTAGCCACCGTTTTGGGGGGGCTAAGGTTATTTGATTTTTATATTTTTATATTTGTTTTGGTTATATAAATTTTTATATTTTTGGAAGATAAACCTAAGGTGACTAAAGGAACAGAAAGAAAAATAGGATGCTAAGATTCTTGGGTTGCCTCCCAAGTAGCGCCTAGGTTTAACGTCGATGGCTCGACGAGGTTTGGATGTTACTATGATGATGTTGTTGCGTCTCTGATCTCAATAGTCTGTCTCGACAATTTATCTGCTAGAGTGTAATATTTTTTCAATCGATGGCCATTGACTGTCCTTTTTCCTCCGTTGTCCTCAACAATTATGACATCTCCAGTCAGTTATATATATTTGATGGTGAAAGGCCCAGACCACTTTGTGCGGAGTTTTCCAGGGAACAATTTGAGCTTGGAATTGAAAAGGAGGACTTTGTCACCCATGGCGATGTCTTTCCTTTTTAGATGGTCGTCGTGCCACATCTTGGTTTGTTCTTTATAAATCCTGGCACTTTGATAAGCAGTCATTCGGAGCTCCTCTAGCTCTTGTAGTTGGAGTTGTCTATTTTCTCCGGCACTTTTGAAATCAAAATTTAGTTGTTTAATGGCCCACCAAGCCTTGTGTTCCAGCTCCATTGGAAGATGACATGACTTCCTATATACCAAACGGAATGGGGTTGTTCCGATTGGTGTTTTATAAGTTGTTCGGTAAGCCCAAAGGGCATCGGGAAGCTTGGTGGACCAGTCAGTGCGGTGTCTATTGACTGTTTTTTCTAGGATTGCCTTCAGTTGTCTATTTGAAACTTCAACCTGACCACTGGTCTGTTGATGGTAAGGTGTGGCAACTTTATGGCTAACTCTGTATTTCTTTAAGAGGGCTTCAAAGCTTCGTTCCAGAAAATGAGTCCCTCCGTCAGATATGACAGTTCGGGGAACTCCAAATCTGGGAAAAATGATATCTTTAAACATCTTAATGACTGGTTTGGAATCGCTGGACACTGTGGGTATAGCTTCGACCCATTTCGAGACATAGTCTACTGCAACCAAGATGTAGGAGAAACCATATGAAGAAGAAAAGGGGCCCATGTAGTCTATCCCCCACATGTTGAAAAGTTCGATCTCTTGCCACATGGTGAGGGGCATTTCATTCCTTTTAGATATGCTGCCAGAAAATTGACATTTATTGCAAGATTTTATAAAATCATAGGAGTCTTTTGCTATGGTTGGCCAAAAGAAACATGATTGCAGAACTTTTATAGCGGTTTTCTTCGCACTCATGTGTCCCCCAGTGGGGCCAGAATGGAAATGCTCTAAGATGAGGGTAATCTCTTCTTCGGGTAAGCAGCAATGGAAAAGTCCGTCTGCGCATAGGTGAAAAAGGTAAGGTTCATCCCAATAGTATTGCTTTACATCGTGGAGGAATTTCCTTTTGTCGTGATGAGAGGCGGAAGGGTGAATGATTCCTATAGACAGATAATTAACAATGTCGGCATACCAAGGGAATCCATTGGTAACTTTCATTAGTTGGTCATCTGGAAGGGAGTCTCGGATGGGTACTTTGTCTTCATCCTCGACTTCAATACGGCTGAGATGATCGGAGACGACGTTTTCCACTCCACTTTTATCTTTGATTTCCAAATCGAATTCCTGAAGCATCAACACCCAGCGGATAAGTCTGGGTTTTGCATCTTGCTTCTGAATTAGATATCGTATGGCGGAGTGGTCAGTGTAGACGATGACCTTTGCTTCAATCAAATAGGAGTGGAATTTCTCGAATGCATAGATGACAGCTAAGAACTCTTTTTCTATAGTAGTGTAGTTCTTCTGTGCTTCATCGAGCTTTCTAGATGTGTAGTAAATAACATGAGGTTTCTTGCCGATTCTCTGTCCTAATACGGCCCCTATGGCATAATCACTGGTGTCACACATGATTTCAAAAGGTTGTGAGCAATCCGGGGCTCTTAGTATGGGTGCAGTGATTAAAGCATTTTTTAGAGTTGAGAAACTTTGTAAGCATTCTTGGTTAAAATTGAACTCGGTGTCTTTGGTCAGAAGTAGGGTCATGGGTTTTGCTATTTTTGAGAAATCTTTAATAAATCTTCTGTAAAACCCAGCATGACCCAAAATTGCTCTCACTCCTTTTACATCTTTTGGTGGCGACAATTTCGAGATAACATTGATTTTTGCCTTGTCTACCTCAATCCCTCTGTCGCTCACTCTATGTCCGAGGATGACACCTTCAGTCACCAAAAAATGGCATTTTCCCCAATTTAGGATGAGGTTCGTCTCCTCGCATCATTGTAAGACTTGTCCAAGGTTGAGTAGACAGTTATCGAAGGAATCTCCATAAAATGAAAAATCATCCATGAATACTTCCATTGTAGATTCTGTTAATCCTGCAAAAATAGCAGACATACACATTTGGAATGTAGCAGGTGTGTTGCGTAGCCCAAATGGCATTCTTCTGAAAGCATAAGTCCCAAAGGGGCAGGTAAAGGTAGTTTTCTCTTGGTCTTCCGGGTGTATAGGGATTTGGTAGAACCCGGAATAACCATCTAGATAGAAGAAGTATTTTTTATGGGCTAAGCGTTCTAGGACTTCATCAAGAAAGGGCAGAGGGTAGTGATCTTTTGGTGTTGATTTGTTTAGTTTCCTGTAGTCGATACACATCCTCCACCCCGTCACAGTCCTTGTAGGTACTAACTCATTCTTGTCATTTAGGATGACAGTGGTTCCTCCCTTTTTGGGGACCACTTGGACAGGGCTGACCCATTGGGAATCTGAAATTGGGTAGATTATGCCGGCTTTCAGCAGTTTGAGGACTTCAAGGCGAACCACTTCTTTAAGATTGGGGTTCAGCTTCCTCTGGTGTTCTCTTGATGGCTTGAATTCTTCGACCATGGGCAGTCTATGCATGCATAAAGCTGGGTTTATACCTGTCAGGTCGGTTATTTTGTACCCAATGGCTTTCTAGTGTTTCTTCAGTTTGACAAGAAGCCTTTCTTCCTGGTTTTCCGTCAAGGTAGAACTGATGATAATTGGACATAGTTTTTCTTTGTCCAAGAAGATGTGCTTAAGTCCCGTTGGTAGAGTCTTCATCTCAGCAGCCTTGGGTGTTTCTGTTGCTTCTAAAACAGTGACAGATTTGAGCTCCTCAAAGGTAGTTGTCGGTGCTTTTTTAGCTTTCTCTAGATGTTGCAAACATGGTTGGACCAATTCGTTTTATGAAAATTTGACTTCGGGGTTTGTTAGAACATTCTCTAACTCATCATATGGCTCAGATATTTCCAAATGGGACATTTGATGTATTGCATCTAAGAGAAAGACCTCCTCTTGAATGTTGGGACCTTTCATTCTGTTGAGAAATCGGAATTGAATTGCTTCTTTTCCCAGTCTTAGGATGATCATGCCAGCTTCCACATCAATAAGCGCCCTGGACATGGCAAGGAAGGGTCTGCCAAATATTATTGGGTACCTTAGATCCTCCTTGATATCCATAATGACAAAATCGCATGGGACATAGGCATCTTTGCCTATCCTGACTGGAATATCTTCGATAATTCCTAAAGGTGTCGTGATAGTGGAATCAGCTAACTGAATTGTCATCATTGTGGGCAGCAAGTCAGTGAAACCTAATCATTTACACATGGAATAGGGCATAATTGATATGATGGCCCCTAAGTCAGCTAATCCCTTTTTGCTCAAGGCATTTCCGATACAACACGGAATACCGAAGGAACCAGGGTCCTTCTTTTTCTTTGGCATATTATTAAGAATGATATCGGAGGTGGTTTGAGCTAGTTTGATGGTCTCTTGTTCTTCAGTAATGTATTTTCTTGATAACAGAGTTTTTAAGTATTTAGCCCAAGCCGGTACTTCAGAGAGAGCATCGAGGAGTGGGATGTCGATATAGAGTTTCTTCATTGCCTCCTTGAATCTTTGGAGCCTAGTGTCCATTTTAGTCTCTCTCAATCTTCCCAGGTACGGTATTCTTGGTTTATATTGCAGAATTTCTGGCTCTTTGGAAGCTTGTTCTTTTTCTTTGCCTTTTGCGTTTTCTGCAGACTTCTCAGTTCCTAGGCTCGGGCTTCCATTTGGCATAAGGACAAGTGTATCATCATCATCAAGAGTGATTCTTGTAGTTTCGTGGAGGGTACGTCCATATCTTGTAGTAACGGCATTCAACTGTTCAAGTCTATTCTGGTCGTGTCTAGGGTTCGACTCAGGTTGTCCTACAAAAGTGCATGCTGGTGGCTTCAGTTGTGCAGCAATTTGTGCTAGTTGAGCCTCCGCCACCTTCTACTGAGCTTGCTGATTAGCGAGCATGGTTTGTTGGGACTATAGCATCTGGCTTATCAAAGTCATCTTGTCCGCTGGCTGGGAGGGAGCATTTTTCTTAGCGAGTTGTTGTTGTCCTTGATGTGGTTGCTGCGGAGGCGGTGCTAAGTGAGGTTGCTGCAACTGAGGGTGCAGTTGTGGGTGTAGAGGAGGATGGGTATATTGATAGTAGGCGGAGGGGTTTCTAGGATAGTTGGATCTTGGGAAGTTATTTCTAGGGTTCCCTTGATTTTGAATAAAGTTGGTTTGGAATCCAGGTGGCAACCTATTGGAGGATCTGCCTTGTGTTTGGTGTTGCGGGTTGGCAGTCCCTGCAGGGTTCCCGTATTGAAAACCTGGGTGGTTTCTTGGTTGATTAGGATTATAATAAACTTGTCCAGGTGTGGAATGTATGTAATTAACTTGTTCGGGCATTTGCTCTTCAGGTTGTTCAATGATTGGTTCGTATGGCTGTTGTGGTGGGTGCATATCCATCATCACATTATAAAGTAGACCGCATGATAGAGTTGGGTGATCAGATGCGTGACAGGCTTCACAGGTCCCTGTGGTAGCTTTAACCTGTTGAATTTGAGGGTTTTTCTTCTTATTGAATTCTCCAAGCAAAGTTTCAAGAGCCTGCTGTTTATGAGCTATGGTCTTTAAGGCTTCATCAATAGCCTTCATTTCCATTGATTCCTCAGCTTTATAAACTTTGAGGACTCCCTTGCCAGATGATCGTCCCTAGTTGGATTGATTCTCAGCTCCAAGTGTGACGATTTTCCAAGCATCCTCGTAGTTCTTTCTCATAAAATTTCCCCCAGATGAGGAATCCAGAAATTGCTTGATGTCATCACTCACTCCCCTATATAATGTTTCTATTAATTGATTTTGGGAGATGTCGTGATGAGGACACTTTCTTAGAAGCTCTTTGAACCTGTCCCAAGATTCTGCGAGTGATTCTCCAGGAAGTTGGGCGAAGTGGTTAATCTGCCCCCTAATTTCGTAAGTTAACGAAGGGGGGAAGTACTTCTCCAGGAACCTTTCTTCCAAGGGAGCCCATGTGGTGATTATTGGCTCCCTATCAAGCGAGTTGTACTATCTCAAAGCTCTTCCTGATAGAGTGAAGTGGAAAAGATGTAGCATTATTGCGTCGAAAGCAACTCCGGCCTGTGGGACCAGTCGGCAAAGTGCCTTGAACCTCTTCAAGTGATCCATACAGTCATCTCCAGAACCTCCAGAGAATGAGATGCCCTGCATGATCTGAATCCATTGTGTTCGGATCTCGATGTTGGGTATGTTGATGATCGGAGGCCGCACTGGATGATTGTCTTCATAGTTCTTAGGGACAGAATAATCCCTCAATTTCTTGTTTCTTAGCTCTAACTGGGCAGCTTGGTTAGCTGCTTCGTTTTCAACTCAGATGCGGGCATGTTCTTCCGCTCGGATCTCTGCTTGAATCTGAGCACGGGTGTCAGCGATGAGTTGTGCTCTTTGAGAGGCTATTGTGACATTGACCCTTTCCATTACTAGTGCAGCTTGGCGTTGATCTTCAGCCATTTTCCTGGAACTTTGGCGGTTAAGTCTGATGCGGCGGTGGAAGCTTCTCTCTACCTCAGAGTCGTACTCTGGATTAGGGGAGAATCTGAGGTTATGCGGTGATTGCATACACGTCTTCTACCTGAGTAGAGAAAAGAACAAACCTTTTAGATGACGCCAAAGATATGATGAACTTAAGAAAATATGGACTAATGATTAAAAGAAAGTGTAAAACCCTAACCAACTAGCAAGATACTGAATGAAATAAAAACGTTCTGCTGTCCCCGGCAACGGCGCCAATTTTTTGATGGAGCTTCCACTCACGTGGAATTGCGTGCACCACTAAAAATCCTAAAGATGGTAAGTCTTTAAGTTTAGCCTTGCTTATACTAGATCGAAAACTCTACCCACGTATGCTAAGATACGTGGAAGTCTTATCATAGTATAGTTAAGGGTCGAATCCATGGGACAACGGTCTTGTTGGGAGCAACAAGATGAAAAACGTTAGAATTTCACTTAATCTCTTAATAGTAGGTACTTAGATCAAAAGGTTGGTTTGGTTGTTTTGAAACTAAGAGAAAGTAAAGTAAAGCAAATAAGTAAATTTAAGGATGTCAACAATGATAAGGGACCACTAGGATGTGATTGGGTTTCACCGCCACTACACATGGATCAAAACATGCAAAATAAAACATAACCTGCAACAAGAGTCTAAACAGTTAGTATCTTTGTAGATTTAGTTTCCTTTCGGAGAACGAACTACGAGAAGTGAGGGAATGTTGCAATGCCAGCCATCCCCAAACGAATGGTCACCTACTTTGCATCATTCCCTTCGCAAAGTGTGTTCCTCGACTTTATCAAGGTTTTACTTTCATACGTCAACTGATTCCATTTCATAGTATGAAAGTACAATGATGGAAGTGAAGTTTACTCCACTTCTTGAACAACACTCCTAGATACCGAAACAGATGCATGGTGGATACATGCATCAAGAACCAACATTGAATTGAGATTCGAATCTAATAGTACAAACATAGACAATTCATACTAAAAGATAAAAGATAACACAAGTTGGTGATCAAGCAACAAGCATTCATTAAACAATTGATGTTGAACTGAAAAGAAAGCATCTCTATATTGCAAACTATGGATTACATTACATGAAATGAAAACATGGGTAGCGGGGCTACTCCCCACACCCTAGTGAAAGAGACTACTCGCTCATAGCTGGGACAAAGAAGGAGGCGAGAAGAGAGAGAGAGAGAGAGTCATCCCCACAAAGGAGAGAGGAAAGTCAACCCCTTGGAAAGAGAGAGAGTGACGATCTTCAAACTTCACAGGTTGCTCGATGATGAGGTCTCCTCTTCCCACCTTCTTTGATGAAGAGAGAGAAAGCAACTTCAGGATGGAGTGTGGATCCCATACCGGCAACCTTTGGGCGGAGGATGGAAGTTGGAAAAGCTCTGGAGTAGTAGAGGCAGCCTTTGGGTGTCTGAAACTTCCTCCCCGATGAGAGGACCCCTTGGGTCTTATTTATAGGCCTTAAGTGAAGTCCAAACGGTCTGGTCATTTTTGGGTCCAAACGGTTTTGGGGACCGTTTGGGTTCTGAGACCGTTTGGACCCTGAGACCGTTTGGACTCTGAGACCATTTGGACTCTGAGACCGTTTGGACTCTGAGACCGTTTGGACTCACGCAGTCTTTGGGTCGGTTGGCTTCATGCGGTCTTGGGACCGTGTGTGTCCATGCGGTCTTGGGACCGGTTGGCTTCATGCGGTCTTGGGACCGTGCGAGTCCATGCGGTCTTGGGACCGTTTGGCTTCATGCGGTCTTGGGACAGTTTGGCTTCATGCGGTCTTGGGACCGTGTGAGTCCATGCGGTCTTGGGACCATTTGGCTTCATGCGTTCTTGGGACCGTGTGAGTCCATGCGGTCTTGGGACCGTGTGAGTCCATGCGGTCTTGGGACCGTTTGGCTTCATGCGGTCTTGGGACCGTATGAGTCCATGCGGTCTTGGGACCGCATGAGTCTTTTGTGATTTTTTTTGCGTCTTTTTCTACAAGTAAAAAGGAGAAAAGTTAATCTTACAATATATTTGTAATAAAAGGGAATAGCTAGGGATTTTGTCTAATTTATCTGAGAAAGAGTGTGGAAAATTAAAGAAAATTACTAAGATAACATCACAAAATTGGAGTTTATCAGTTAACCTAGATTTGATCTACCTTGATGAAAGGTTGACTTAGGACTCTATAATTCCACATTAAAATCTTGATGAATAAAACCCTGAAATACTTATAACTAAAACATGCATAACTTGATGTTGTTTAGGTTTGCCTTTAGGCAACTATTAGGGCATGAAGTTGAAGCAAAGGTTTCTAGAAAGCATCAGGGTTTTGGGGGCTGGAAATATTTTCCTCTGCGCCACTAGCTTGGTTTACAATGACTCCTGTGCCCATATGATACCGGCCTGGCCTGAGCTAATATGAATTGTCCAAAATAGTTTGCTTTTAGGTAATAGTAACCTTAGACATATATGTTGTATATCTTTGGGAACCTTAATAGGTCGGCCTAGTCTTTCATGTGTGATAACCTTGAGACTTGTTTGAGGATATATAGCCTATATAGTTCCTTATATCCCTTAGGACCACATTCTTGGATAAGTTTAACCCTAGAACCTAGACCTTGTAGTTTGGGTGTTTGGGAAGATATCAGAGTGCGCAGTGGAAGCATGATGGATCTTGAGAATGGTTTAGTTAGACTTATCCTTTAACCCTAGTTAGTTTTGCTTGATAGGTCAAACTCTTTAAGTGGTGGAGTATGGTTAGGTTGGTTGTTCGAGTGGTTAGAGTTTGAGGACGAAATCCTATTTAGGGGGATGGAACCCTATAACGTCTTGAAATCTATCTACTCTATCTTTAGAAACCCTAACTCCATAAATAGGAGGTTAGTATGCTTGGATCCTTGGTCTTGACCAAACATGTCATAATGGTAACCCTAACATGCTTGTTTACATATTAATGAACATGTGATATTCATCTAATGAATAATTCATACGTTTGAACCCTAATAAATATCCAATGCACAAAATATGGATATCAATGCTAATTGTCAATATGTAAGAGGTTGATCATGTCATGAACCTATAAACCCTAATGATATGATGAGAATGGTAATTGTAACCTAATGCATGCTAAGGATGGATAAGTGAAAATAAGGTTCATGTTGACCTAAACCCTAACTTGCAATAATCTAACCCTAATCTATACATCTTTAATGTGTTTCATGATACATTAATGATGTTAAGAGCCATAATCAGTTAACATACTTTGATACACATAAATGATATATATATATATATATAATCATATAATCACATATTAATCAATTCATCAATATAAAATGCAAGTTACCTTGTTATCTAATACACATGTGATTAGTCACTTAATGTGAATCAATTCATTAATATGTAATATGTTTCACCTTGATCATTGAAATACATGTAATGGCTTCAATGTGAATATGAAGTGATTGGATTCACATAAACATGCAAAATGAATAATATAAATGAATAATGATTAATGATGACATTAATGTGAGCAATAAAGATAATGTGACATTGTGACAATGTTAATATGAATATAAGTGACTAATATGACATTAATTGGAATAATTATACGCTTCACCACGAATTGAATAGAATGTCTTATTTCATGTAAAATAATTTGTTATAATTAATAAAGTGGTAATATGAGGATAATGAAGTATAAATCCAAATTATTAAGGACAATGATCAAATATAATAATGAATGTTGAGGTAATTGAGTAACCTCTAATTGTGCATAATAATGAAATATAACCCTTTTGAAAATAAAGTGAATATGACATGACATAATTAAAATAGTGATGATAATGTCATATCATAATTAATATGATGTTAATGAGCCAAAAATGTAAATAATGTTAAATCTTGTAAAAAGAAAATCTTAATAGTGGAACCCTAGGTGATCCTTGAGAACCCAACCTACGATGAGTTGTATGTGAAATTTCTGAACCCTTAGATGTAGTTGAAGTATAAGTTTTGGTGGAAGAACAACCTGAAGTATTGTGATGTGAGGTTGCACACTCACCCTTCCCTAATTGCTAGTGATTTTGGGGATGAAATCCTCTTTAAGGGGTGGAGTGTTGTAACATACCGAATTCTGGACTTTTTCCCCTTTTTTCCTCTTTTCCATATTTTCCTTTCATTTTTATCCTCTTTGGCCTTTCTATTTAATTTGTGGAGAATATGATGGTCTAATGAACATTTGTTCACCTTTTATTCCAATATTTGGGTTTATGCACAAATACCTCAGTGGAAGCTTAGTAATGGGTCAAATATGCAAAATGTCCACTTGAGTGATAAAAAGAATAAAGAAATTTGTGTTAGAACTTTCTTATATCTTTTAGAATATGTGAAAGGAGATAATTCTCGAAATATGCATGAAGGAAATGATAAATGTGGTAATTGGAAATAATATGGAATATAATGGATAAAAGGAGATAATGAGGAACATATTGTCCCAAAAATCATAAGTGGAAACCCATGAAGATAATTTGGATATCAATCTCGTTTTCTTGCTTGAAAGATACTTAATGGTCAAGTATCATCTAATTTGGATAATAAATAAATATATAAAATCCTTTATTACAGGATAATGAAAAATAAGCCAAGAAAGAGAAATAAAATATATAATATCCTCAAATTTGAAAAATAACTCCAAATTCATAATAAGTATGGAAATAAGCCTTTGGGCAAATTTACATCTCATTTGGTCAATGCTTAATATTTTATTTTATTTAGGAGAGAGAAAATGATTTAAAGGCCAAAAATATTAAATATATGTTGATAAAAAATAATTAATCTCACAACAGTGTTCCTCACGTTTATTATTACTTTTATACCAAGTTTCATATTTTTAGGAAGTTTCTTGATGCCTCTAACAAATCAAAAGGATAAAATATATGATAATATTTAATTATATTAAATAAAATAATAGAACTCTTCATAAAAATAAAGTAATGTCAAATTATTATCTAATATACTTAATATGAGTTATGGGTGAAGTTTTGTAATTTTTGGAGAATCCTAGTATCATTAATAAAGGAGGAAAGAGAAAATGATATTTAAATTAGTTAACCTATTAAAAGTCCCCAAAAGGAAAAACTAATTCCATATTTGGATTCTACGCATCAAAATCAGTCAGAATAAAAATTTTAGCTAATTTTGGATAATGTTTGGGCCTTTAAATGAGGAGAGCGAAATATATTAATTCACTTTAGTCGAATTTAAATAGGAATCAAAAATTTAACTGTCATTTCGCGCTGATCGTCGGTCATTGGATCTTGATCTGAGGATCCATGTTTTGTCTTCTTCCTCGGATCGATTAGGAAACAGGTGGTTTGTTTTCTAAAAATTCAAATTCAATTATCTTGAGATATACTCGATGAAATTTGATGATTTTTGGTTCTACGAATTCCTCTCGAGATTTTGCACAACTTTATACCAAGATTTTTATGTTTTGACAAAAATTTGAGAAACCCCTTAAGTAATCTAGCAGCCCCTCTCACCTCACCTAGCTAAACCCTATCCTAGGCCTCCTTGCCTATAAATACCTATACCCGAAACACCCCCATCGTATTTGCAACTCGACGCACTAGCTAATTTGGATTTTCATCCGCGTTTGACCCTGCTGCGAGCCACCGAGGATGTCTGGATTGTGGCACTCATAGCTCCCTCTACTCTCCTCGTTTGGCACAATTAAAGGTACCATCAAATCCCTCATGTTCTAAGCTTTCCATCGCATACTTGCACTTCGAATTTGGTTGAGTATCGCGCAAACGCCCAATCTTTCCCCAAGAAAGTTGTTGCTTGCTTACATCCATTGCGTGGGTTGGGTTGGGGGAGAAAACCCGTGGCTTTTTACTATTTTACCCCCGCTCTCTTCCTCTCTTTGGTATGAAGTGTCTACGTGGCAATTTCTTATTGGTTCATTTTCAAAAATTCATATCTTCTAAACCGTGAGTCCAAAAATAAATCTAAAATATGATCTGAACTTGAAAAAATGTTCTCTTTCTAATAAAAATATTTCCAAAGGTTTATTTAGAGTTTTTTCATAGGTGATTTTCTAGAATATGAATTAATTAAGTAAAAATCACCAAAAATGCATATAAAAGTTCATATCTTCAAAATACATAATATTATAAGTTATTTCGATCAGAAAACCCTAAATAAGACAATGGTGATGTTTTCGGAGTCTAATTCGAAGTTTTGCACAAAAAGTTAGTAAATTTAGGGTTTTAAGCGTTTAATGAATGAATATAGTTCTAATACATAAACATGGTGTTGATATTAGGAAAAGTGGAACATGGAATTGATTAAGTGGTGCAAGTTGATAATTGGAATCAATATTAAAGTTATGTGCTTAATACACTTCAGGTGGGAATATTTGTGCCTTGACCTACTTTTCAATAACGAGGCTTCATTGAATCCTATTTCTTATACTCTTGATTCTTTTGCTATACTTGCCTCATAATCAGTTTGGAATATTGTTCTTGGGTCTTGGTACCCCTTTTCCATGTTCTATTTAAATGATGCTATAATTTTCCATAGTTTCTAGCATGTTTATTTTATTAGACTAATTAACTAGTGTAGTGGTACTTGTATGTACATCCACCCATTGTTGGGCATGTATTTAATCACCCCGGGGAATGTGATACTCTCCCCCACACATGCAATATGTGTAGGTGACTGGGAATGTGTTATTCTCCCCTCACCCTTTGGTTGAAGGTTTGGTAGGTGCCTCAACCCTACATAGTTAAGGTAATCAATATTAATCATACATGCAATGTTGTTGTTTTACTTTGTTTATGGCAAGCATCTATTGAAATATTATTTTATATAAATGGCCTCATTCTCTTTATTGTCTTCATCGTATGATGAACCATAGCAAGTTCTTACATATTCTACTTATCTTGATATCCTAGAATAGTTTTTGTAACACATACTTATTTTTCCTTTCCCTTTTGCTGGGTGCCTTCCCAACCACCCAGATATGGAGCAAGGTGATGAATAGGACTTGAAGATCATGGCTTGGAATTAGCTGGTGGAGTTATTCTTTGGGAGACAAGGTTGTGGTAGTTAGACTTCCCTCTATCTAGATCCTAGTTTGAGATGTTGATGTAACCCTAAAAGGGAGATTTTTGATGTATCTTGTACAATCTTTTATGAAATTGAATATAGTCAGAAAAAAATTTATTCCTCTGCTTTCCAATGTGTTTTGTTTACAATATTTTAGTAGAGGGTGGTTTATCCCACTCTTTACAATATGGTATCAGAGCCCATCTGTTGGTTGTTTACACTAACGAGTTTCAATCATAAGAATGATCTTTTACTCAAATATCTATATCCCGCAAGTATACAGGAGTAGTTGTAGTCAAGATCGAACACAAGGAGCGTTGGTTAGTTAGGCGCAAGAGTTATGATTTTCAATAATCTAGATCGTTGTACACAAGATGATTGGATAAGAACAACTAAATTATATATTTAAAATAAAGCAGTAAATTATCACTTAAGAAAGGTTAAGATTCAGATTTGGAAGGATCTTAGACTTGGGATCTCACTATCACATCATAGCTTCTATTAAAATACGAATTTAAACATGTTAATTAACTTGCAAAGGAGGTTTGTAGTCATCACTCACCTCCCGGTGAAGTGATGACGATTTTAACTCCATACATCACTCTCGTGTATGTATTTCATTTCAAATCACAAACCTTGCCCCTCAACATAATCCCAGCCACTCTCACAGTCAAGGACAAGTTGCCAAAAGAGTAACTCCATACTCTCAAACACATCTTCTCAGATTATGAAAGAAAGCATAAAACATGCAAGTATGATGGCCAATCACACAAACAAGCATTTTAGATCTGAAACAACTCTTGGAACATACAAGAAACTAACATTTAGTACGAAATTCATATGTTCATACAAGCTATGACATGGGAGTTACTCTCCCATGTCCAAGAAAAAGAGTCTACTCGTCCATAATGATGTACAGCAGAAAATGTGCAGAAATTTCAGAGTTTAACATGGTTTAGAGAAGGAAAAGCTAAGTAATCCCAAGATGTAACCCAAGAAAGGTAGAATTCCAACTTGAGGACAAAATTCCAATTCTACAGATGCTCTAAACCGGACAAACTTCCCTCCCGAGAAGCTGCACGAAGTTGGGGAAGCTTGGTTGCACCTTGGAGAAGACAATGGAGAAGAAGAGAAGAAGAAATGGGCTCCTTTGGCAAGAAACCACCTTCTATCTCCTCAAAATCGCCCTCCTCTTCTCTAGGCTTGCTCTGGGATGAGGGAACTAACACAAATGACCGAGCATAACCACCCATTAAGTTCCCACTTCATTTTAAACAAAAACTCATATTTTGCAAAATGCTGAAACTGCCAGGTGCACGTCATACACACAAAAGTGCACGCCGTGCAACTTTCCAGAAACTTTCAGTTTGCTCCAGAATGCAATGTGCACGACGTGCGCTAAAGGAATACACACCGTGCAACTTTCTAAAAACTTTTGGCTCTCAGGTGCATGTCGTGCAACTTTCCAGAAACTTTCAATTTGCTCGTCGTACCCAGGTGCACGGCGTGCACCTCACTGTTCTGGGCTGTTGTGTATTCTGCTCATAACTTTCAGTGTGTAGGTCCGATTTACATGCCGTAAAAAGTGGTATTTGCGCAATTTTGAACCCCAAAATATGTAGATACTTGAGGAGTGATCCAATAAGAGATAATATGATATATTCCTCATCATTTCATTGCAAAATATAGTACCTACAATCCAAACCATGCGACAAGTAAGAATAGCTAAAATATGGAATCTAGAATGAATGAGAGTGATAATTGAGTCAAAACATATGGATATGCAACCAAACATGATCCAAAAGATGATATGATTTGTGCACATCAAATCCCCCTAAGCTTAAACCATTGCTTGTCCTCAAGCAAAAAGAGCATAGAAATACAAATGAAGAATTGTCAAGTTCATGCATAGATCAAATGAAAAGAAAGATGTGTATAGGACCAAACCAACCATGATCAACATGTTTATACTCATAGCCATGAATTCAACTTAAACACCCAAGATGGAGATTTTTAGTTCAGCATGGGTGGTCACAATTAAATGAATCAATCAATTAAACAACACTAAGTAGAATTTGGATGACCAAGCCAAGCAATTAGTGGATGTGCAACTCAAACTCTCAACTATTAAGGATAGAAAAGATGAAATATTAGTTAAAATTAACAATTTTAGTTGCACTCTCCTTCTTTCCAAAAAAAGATATGACAATGGATTATGGATTCCGACACTCGGCTGCTAATGTAGGCTTATGCACACGTGGAATGTCGGTTGGGGTATTTTACCCTCTTTTAAAACATACCACCTAACCATCATGGCCAGATCGGACTTACACTAGGCTAGCATGATATGTGGGCAGTTTAGCCATCTTTTACGGGGTATAAAGATGAGGTAAGCCAAAAGAAATTTTAATTTTTTTTTCAAAAGATAGGAGAGTCAACTAAATTGCAACATTAGCTAGATTGCATTCATTTGTTTTGAAAAACTTTCATTGAAAGAGTGGTTGAAAATGCACTAAGAGCTTGGCAAGGGCATCCCGTATTCCAAATGATGTTGTAAAGTTGATTTACTCACAAAAATTGAAACCATTACATGTTTTAAGCAATCAAGGATGTGAAAGATGAATGTTCAGGCTAGAAGCATAAACTAGAGTTAAGCACATGTTGATGGCCAAAAGGTTTCATTTGATTAATGCATGCCTTTTACAATTTCTCCAAATGATATTTCTCATCAAAAGAGGACAATCAGTTAAGCATAGGAGTTCTTTCCACATATAAAAGATAAACCTCATATCATACTAGATTTTCCACCAGAAGAGCAGAATTGAAAACAAAAGACTGAAATGTGAACACAAAATAAAAGCAAATGATAAGAAGCGAATAACATGAAAGGGAAAAGCTAAAAGAACTAGGTTACAATCCAGTTTCTCCCCCCTAAGCTTGAAACATGCAGTGTCCTCACTACATAAATCAAACTAAAAAGGTTGCAACTGGGTACCTCATCATGGTGGAAACATCAAAGTCCATGGAGGACCGGTGCTCTGATTTACAACTGGAAATTGTTGTGCTAAAGATTTATGCCTCTTTGCAAATATGTCCTTGATTTGGGGCAAGTGAAAGCACCTATGAGCTTCAACAAGAATAGTCTTTTGTATGCCAATACTATTTGTCTTTTCATTCTTCTTTGAAGCATCATCAAAATATGAGTTGGGAAGAGTGGTATCATTATAAAGTAATGTGTCATCTAGAATGTGAGGAGGAAGGACATGTGGCTTGCTTGAAGAATCAACATGTATAACATGTGTTGTAGCTTTCTCCCCTTTAGTTGAAACTTTATAATCATCATGGGTATCAACATCATCATACTTTGAAGGATATACCTCTATAACAACTCCATTCTTCAATGTCACTGGCTTGAAATATGTAGGATTCATCTCCGGCGGACTAGGCAAGAAAGGTGGAAATGCTTCTTTGCTAAAAAGAGCTTGCTAGGTAATTTGTTTCTCCAAGATGTGTGCATGAGTGGTAATATCGTCCACCTTAGAAGAGAGTTGGAAAATGGCACCCTTCATTGATTGTCTTTGTTGATGGAACTTCTCATTTTGCTGCATTTGAGTTGAAATAAATGTTGCAAGCATGGACTTTAATCTAGAAGTTACTTGTGGTTGTTGTGGTTGAATGAAATTTGGGTTTGCATTGATGTAGAAGTCTCATGGAGTGTAGCCCATTGGAGAATAAATAGAAGAAGCATAACATGTAGAAGATGAGTGTCCAAGCAACCCACATGAATCACAAATAATATTGGCTGCTTGAAATGGTTGTGTGCTTAGCTTATCAAACCTTTGTGATAAAGTGTCTATCTTTGCTGCAATTATGTCTATAGCACCAACCGTGTGATCTTCCCTTTGCTTTCTGGAAGTAGTATGTGAAAAGGATGGGAGGTAGCTTGTAGCCGGACTCCATTGGCAATGATTTGCTTCCATATCTTCAATAATAGCATAGGCTTCTCTATAAGATTTGTTCATTAGAGCTCCATTTGCAGCTGCATCAATAGACATCCTTGTATTGTAGCACAAACCATTATAGAAAGATTGCAATAGAAGCCAATTTCTTAGACCATGATGTGGACAAAGATGTTGAAGATCTTTGAACCTCTCCCATGTATCATACAAGGTCTCTCCATCCCTTTGAGAATAATTGATGAGTTGACTCCTTAGCTATAAAGTTTTGCTAGGTGGAAAATATCTTGCCAAAAAGACCTTTAGAAGATCCTCCCAAGTGTTGATTGACTTCTTTGGCAAAGTATAGAGCCATGCCTTGGCTCTATCTTTAAGAGAGAATGGAAAAAGGATTAGGCATATCCCATCAGTAGGAACACCATATATCTTTATAGTGCTTAGCAACTGCAGAAATTCAGCAATGTGGAGGTTTGGATCCTCCATTGGTGTCCCTCCAAATGCATTCAGCTGTATTAATTATATGATGGATGGGCTGATAGAAAACTCCTTTGTCTCAAATTTTGAAATATTAATAGGCCCACTCATGTGCATTGTAGCTGTACCAAAGTAGTCCTTAAGAGGAAGGTCATCCTCCTTGATTAGTTCTTCATGTAGATCTAGAGGATTAGGTGGATGTGGCGTACATGGTGGTGGTGTATGTGGTATGGATGAAGGTGGTGAATATGAGGGTGTGGAAGAATGTGGCATGGGTGTTGGTGGTATATATGATGGCAGTGAATTAGGTGTGATTGATGGTGGTGTGGATGAAGGATGTGTGGATGAGGGTGGGGCATATGATGGTGACATGGACGATGGTTGTGTGGGTTGTAATTCCTCCATACATGTTTGGGTTTCACTCCTTCTTGCTCCATGAGGGCTGCAAATAGTGTGTTCATTTTATAAATGTAGAGATATGAACGGTTCAAGGATCTTTTTATGAACACCCCATATGCTCCTGCAAATAAACAAGGTGAGTGAGATACAAAAACAAACATGGAAGATACAACAAATTATGATGATCATGATGAATTATGATGGTGGATATGATGGTGGATATGAAGGTTGCGATCTAGTCTCATTTACTTATCAACAACTCTTACTCTAACAGGAATACCGATGCTCCCCGGCAACGGCGCCAAAAACTTGTTGGTTGTTTACACTAATGAGTTTCAATCATAAGAATGATCTTTTACTCAACTATCTATATCCTGCAAGTATACGGGAGTAGTTGTAGTCGAGATCGAATACAAGGAGTGTTGGTTAGTTAGGCGCAAGAGTTATGATTTTCAATAATCTAGATCGTTGTACACAAGATGATTGGATAAGAACAACTAAATTATATATTTAAAATAAAGCAGTAAATTATCACTTAAGAAAGGTTAAGATTCAGATTTGGAAGGATCTTAGACTTGGGATTTCACTATCACATCATAGCTTATATTAAAATACGAATTTAAACATGTTAATTAACTTGCAAAGGAGGTTTGTAGTCATCACTCACCTCCCAGTGAAGTGATGACGATTTTAACTCCATACATCACTCTTGTGTATGTATTTCATTTCAAATCAAAAACCTTGCCCCTCAACATAATCCCAGCCACTCTCGCGGTCAAGGACAAGTTGCCAAAAGAGTAACTCCATACTCTCAAACACATCTTCTCAGATTATGAAAGAAAGCATAAAACATGCAAATATGATGGCCAATCACACAAATAAGCATTTTAGATCTGAAACAACTCCTGGAACATGCAAGAAACTAACATTTAGTACGAAATTCATATGTTCATACAAGCTATGACATGGGAGTTACTCTCCCATGTCCAAGAAAAAGAGTCTACTCGTCCATAATGATGTACAGCAGAAAATGTGCAGAAATTTCAGAGTTTAACATGGTTTAGAGAAGGAAAAGCTAAGTAATCCCAAGATGTAACCCAAGAAAGGTAGAATTCCGACTTGAGGACAAAATTCCAATCCTACAGATGCTCCAAACCGGACAAACTTCCCTCCTGAGAAGCTGCACGAAGTTGGGGAAGCTTGGCTGCACCTTGGAGAAGACAATGGAGAAGAAGAGAAGAAGAAATGGGCTCCTTTGGCAAGAAACCACCTTCTATCTCCTCAAAATCGCCCTCCTCTTCTCTAGGCTTTCTCTGGGATGAGGGAACTAACACAAATGACCGAGCATAACCGCCCATTAAGTTCCCACTTTGTTTTAAACAAAAACTCATATTTTACAAAATGCTGAAACTGCCAGGTGCACGCCGTGCACACAAAAGTGCACGCCGTGCAACTTTCCAAAAACTTTCAGTTTGCTCCAGAATGCAATGTGCATGGCGTGCACTAAAGGAATACACGCCTTGCAACTTTCTAGAAACTTTTGGCTCTCAGGTGCATGTCGTGCAACTTTCCAGAAACTTTCAATTTGCTCGTCGTACCCAGGTGCACGGCGTGCACCTCACTGTTCTGGGATGTTGTGTATTCTGCTCATAACTTTCAGTGTGTAGCTCCGATTTACATGCCGTAAAAAGTGGTATTTGCACAATTTCGAACACCAAAACATGTAGATACTTGAGGAGTGATCCAATAAGAGATAATATGATATATTCCTCATCATTTCATTGCAAAATATAGTACCTACAATCCAAACCATGCGACAAGTAAGAATAGCTAAAAATATGGAATCTAGCATGAATGAGAGTGATAATTGAGTCAAAACAATATGGATATGCAACCAAACATGATCCAAAAGATGATATGATTTGTGCGCATCACCATCGTAGTCAGAATCTGGCTATTTCAATTTTGTCTCCCTAATTTGAACCCTAGACTTGCATAGTTTTCTCTAAGTGACATGGTTAACCTAGATTTGATCTACCTTGATGAAAGGTTGACTTAGGACCCTATAATTCCACATTAAAATATTGATGAATAAAACCCTAAAATACTTATAACTAAAACATGCATAATTTGATGTTGTTTAGGTTTGCCTTTAGGCAACTATTAGGGCATGAAGTTGAAGCAAAGGTGTCTAGAAAGGATCAGGGTTTCAGGGGCTGGCAATATTTTCCTCCGCACCACTAGCTTGGTTTACGAGGACTCCCGTGCCCATATGATACCGGCATGGCCTGAGCTAATATGAATTGTCCAAAATAGTTTGCTTTTAGGTAATAGTAACCTTAGACATATATGTTGTATATCTTTGGGAACCTTAATAGGTCGACCTAGTCTTTCAGGTGTGATAACCTTGAGACTTGTTTGAGGATATATACCCTATATAGTTCCTTATATCCCTTAGGATCACATGCTTGGATACGTTTATCCCTAGAACCTAGACCTTGGAGTTTGGGTGTTTGGGAAGATATCAAAGTGCGCAGTGGAAGCATGATGGATCTTGAGAATGGTTTAGTTAGACTTATCTTTTAACCCTAGTCAGTTTTGCTTGATAGGTCGAACCCTTTAAGGGGTGGAGTATGGTTAGGTTGGATGTTTGAGTGGTTAGATTTTGAGGACGAAATCCTATTTAGGTGGATGGAACCCTATAACATCTTGAAATCTATCTACTCTATCTTTAGAAACCCTAACTCCATAAATAGGAGGTTAGTATGCTTGGATCCTTGGTCTTGACCAAAATGTCATAATGGTAACCATAACATGCTTGTTTACATATTCATGAACATGTAATGGTCATCTAATGAATAATCCATATGTTTAAACCCTAATAAATATCTAATGCACAAAATATGGATATCAATGCTAATTATCAATATGTAAGAGGTTGATCATGTCATGAACCTATAAACCCTAATGATATGATGAGAATGGTAATTGTAACCTAATGCATGCTAAGGATGGATAAGTGAAAATAAGGGTCATGTTGACCTAAACCCTAACTTGCAATAATCTAACCCTAATCTATATATCTTTAATGCCTTTCATGATACATTAATGATGTTAAGAGCCATAATCAGTTAACATAATTTGATACACATAAATGATATATATAATCATCTAATCACATATTAATCAAGTCATCAATATAAAATTCAAGTTACCTTGTTATCTAATACACATGTGATTAGTCACTTAATGTGAATCAATTCATTAATATGTAATATGTTTCACCCCCATGAAGGAATCATGACTAATGGGAGACGCAAGCAAAGGAAGTTCACTGACTGTTCCATATCCCCTAGATGCGAGGCACAAGTGGAAGATACTATTCATGCCCTCTATAGCTGCCCTTATGCGAGAGATGTTTGGATCAAGGCAAACCGCAACAACAAGGACAGTCTGTCCCATTACTCTGTTCAACAGTGGCTCACAAATCATCTGCAGGGGAGAGGGAGGCACTGCCCATTTTACCATCACCTGCTGGATCATTTGGAAGGCAAGGAACATCATGGTGTTCGATAATGTCCAAGTTAGTACTACTAAATAGATAATTCAAATCGATGACCTCTGCACCAAAATATCAAAAGGGAGACGCAGAAATATTGATGCTAAAAACTAGGACCAGGTTGTCGCATATGAGCAAATCAGAGTGCTGAATGGACACAGGATGGTGTACGCTGACGCTGCAGTCAAAGGTAAGGAGGCGGCTATTGGGATAGCAGTCCTGAATGAGAACAGATTATGGCAAGGAGGATCGACCATGTGTATCCAGGCAGAGTCAGTCACAGAAGTTGAGCTACGGGCAATAGAGTTTGCTCTCAGAATATACACTGCAACCAGCGTGGGACCAGCAACTATCATCACTGATAGCTCTAAAGCAATCAAAGCAATTGATGGCCCTCCAGAGAACTCCCCAGCCTTCACCAATTGGGTCCAGTCCATCCAAGATATGCTCAACGAGAAACCAGAGTTACAGATTGTTTATCTCCCGAGAGAACATAACATGTTGGCGGATACTTTGTCCAAACACCACCTTAAAAACTATAAGGATGGACGTACCTATACGGAACCTCCTATCGACCATGTGGGTCGACCTATCCCCTATCCCCTCTGTAATGGTAGGAGTCCTACCAGTTTTCATTCCATAGCTGATAATGTTTTAAACACTAGTCTAATGCCTGCAAGAGGAGTGCGGGTTGAATAAAAGTAGCTCCTGACTTCATCCAAAAAAAAACATGTAATGGCTTCAATGTGAATATGAAGTGATTGGATTCACATAAAAGTGCAAAATGAATAATATAAATGAATAATGATGAATGATGACATTAATGTGAGCAATAAAGATAATGTGACATTGTGACAATGTTAATATGAATATAAGTGACTAATGTGACATTAATTGGAATAATTGTATGCTTAACCACGAATTGAATAGAATGTCTTATTTCATGTAAAATAATTTTTTATAATTAATAAAGTGGTAATATGAGGATAATAAAGTATAAATCCAAATTATTAAGGACAATGATCAAATATAATAATGAATGTTGAGATAATTGAGTAACCTCTAATTGTGCATAATAATGAAATATAACCCTTTGGACAATAAAGTGAATATGACATGACATAATTAAAATAGTGATGATAATGTGATATCATAATGAATATGATGTTAATGAGCCAAAAATGTAAATAATGTTAAGTCTCATAAAAAGAATATCTTAATAGTGGAACCCTAGGTGATCCTTGAGAACCCAACCTACGATGAGCTGTATGTGAAGTTTCTAAACCCTTAGGTGTAGTTGAAGTATAAGTTTTGGTGGAGGAACAACCTAAAGTTTTGTGATGTGAGGTTTCACACTCACCCTTCCCTAATTGCTAGTGATTTCGGGGATGAAATCCTCTTTAAGGGGTGGAGTGTTGTAACATACCGAATTCTGGACTTTTACCTTTTTTGTCCTCTTTTCCATATTTTCCTTTCATTTATATCCTCTTTGGCCTTTCTGTTTAATTTGTGGAGAATATGATGGTTTAATGAACATGTGTTCACCTTTTATTCCAATATTTGGGTTTATGCACAAATACCTCAGTGGAAGCTTAGTAATGGGTCAAATATACAAAATGTCCACTTGAGTGACAAAAAGAATAAAGAAATTCATGTTAGAACTTTCTAGTATCTTTTATAATATGCAAAAGGAGGTAATTCTCGAAATATGCATAATGGAAATGATAAATGTGGTAATTGGAAATAATATGGAATATAATGGGTAAAAGGGGATAATGAGGAACATATTGTCCCAAAAATCATAAGTGGAAACCCATGAAGATAATTTGGATATCAATCCCATTTTGTTGGCTTAAAAGAAACTTAATGGCCAAGTATCATTTAATTTGGATAATAAATAAATATATAAAATATTTTATTACAGTATAATGGGAAATAAGCCAAGAAAGAGAAATAAAATATCTAATATCAACAAATTGGAAAAATAACTCCAAATTCGTAATCTAAGCATGGAAATAAGCCTTTGGGAAAATTTGCATCTCATTTGGTCAATGCTTAATATTTTATTTTATTTAGGAGAGAGAAAATGATTTAAAGGCCAAAAATATTAAATATATTTTGATAAAAATTAATTAATCTTGCAACAGTGTTACTCACATTTATTATTACTTGTATACCAAGTTTCATATTTTTAGGAAGTTTCTTGATGCCTCTAACAAATCAAAAGGATAAAATAAATGATAATATTTAATTGTATTAAATAAAATTATTGAACTCTTCATAAAAATAAAGTAATGTCAAATTAGTATCTAACATACTAAATATGAGTTATGAGTGAAGTTTTGTAATTTTTGAAAAATCCTAGAGTCATTAATGAAGGAGGAAAGAGAAAATGACATTTAAATTAATTAATCTATTAAAAGTCCCCAAAAGGCAAAAATAATTCCATATTTGGATTCTACACAACAAAATCAGTCAAAATATAAATTTTGGCTAATTTTGGATAATGTTTGGACCTTCAAATGAGGAGAGAGAAAAACATCAAAATCACTTTAGTCGAATTTGAATAGGAATCAAAATTTAATTGTGATTTCATGCTGATCGTCGGCCGTTGGATCTTGATCTGAGGATCTATGTTTTTTCTTCTTCCTCGGATCGATTAGGAAATAGGTGGTTTGTTTTCTGAAAATTCAAATTCGATTATCTTGAGATATACTCGATGAAATTTGATGATTTTTGGTTCTACAAATTCCTCTCGAGATTCTGCATAACTTTATACCAAGATTTTTGTATTTTGATAAAAATTCAAGAAACCCCTTAAGTAAGCCAGCGGCCCCTCTCACCTCACCTAGCTAAACCCTAGCCTAGGCCTCCTTGCCTATAAATACCTATATCCGAAGCACCCCCATCGTATTTGCAACTCGACGCACTAGCTAATTTGGATTTTCATCCGCATTTGACCCTGCTGTGAGCCACCGAGGATGTCCAGCTTGCGGCACTCATAGCTCCCTGTACTCTCCACCTTTGGCACAATTAAAGGTACCATCGAATCCCTCATGTTCTAAGCTTTCCATCACATACTTGCACTTCGAATTTGGTTGAGTATAGCGCAAACGCCCAATCTTTCCCCAAGAAACCTGCTGCTTGCTCACAGCCATGGTGTGGGCTGGGTTGGGGGAGACAACTCGTGGATTTTTACTATTTTACCCCCGCTCTCTTCCTCTCTTTGGTACAAAGTGTCTACGTGGAAATTTCTTATTGGTTCATTTTCAAAAATTCACATCTTCTAAACTGTGAGTCCAAAAATAAATCTAAAATATGTTCTGAACTTGGAAAAATGTTCTCTTTCTAATAAAAATATTTCCAAAGGTTCATTTCGAGTTTTTTCATAAAGGATTTTCTAGAATATGAATTAATCAAGTAAAAATCACCAAAAATGCATATAAAAGTTCATATCTTCAAAATACATAATATTATATGTTATTTCGATCAAAAAAACCCTAAATAAGACAATGGTGATGTTTTCAGAGTCCAATTTGAAGGTTTTCACAAAACGTTAGTAACTTTAGGGTTTTAAGCGTTTAATGAATGAATATAGTTCTAATACATAAACATGGTGTTGATATTAGGAAAAGTGGAACATGGAATTGATTCAGTGGTGCAAGTTGATAATTGGAATCAATATTAAAGGTATGTGCTTAATACACTTCAGTTGGGAATATTTGTTCCTTGACCTACTTTTCAATAATGAGGCTTCAGTGAATTCTATTTCTTATACTCTTGATTCTTTTTCTATACTTGCCTCATAATCAGTTTGGAATATTGTTCTTGGGTCTTGGTACCCCTTTGCCATGTTCTATTTAAATGATGCTATTACTTGCCATAGTTTCTAGCATGTTGATTTTATTAGACTAATTAACTCATGTAGTGGTACTTGTTTGTACAACCACCCATAGTTGGGCATGTATTTAATCGCCCCAGGGAATGTGATACTCTCCCCCACACATAAAATATGTGTAGGTGACTGGGAATGTGTTATTCTCCCCTCACCCTTTGGTTGAAGGTATGGTAGGTGCCTCAACCCTACATAGTTAAGGTAGTCAATATTAATCATGCATGCAATGTTGTTGTTTTACTTTGTTTATGGAAAGCATCTATTGAAATATTCTTTTATATAAATGGCCTCATTCTCTTGATTATCTTCATCATATGATGAACCATAGCACATTTTTACATATTTTTCTTATCTTGATATCCTAGAATAGTTTTTATAACACATACTTGTTTTTCCTTTCCTTTTTGCTGGGTGCCTTCCCAACCACCCAGATGTGGAGCAAGGTGATGAATAGGACTTGAAGATCATGGCTTTGGCTTGGACTTAGCTGATGGAGTTATGCTTTGGGAGACAAGGTTGTGGTAGTTAGACTTCCCTCTATCTAGATCTTAGTTTGATATATATGTTGATGTAAACCTAAAAGGGATATTTTTTATGTATCTTGTACAATCTTTTATGAAATTGAATATAGTCAAAAAAATTATTCTGTTGCTTTCCAATGTGTTTTTTTTACCATATTTTAGTAGAGGGTGGTTTATCCCACTCTTTACATGGAGTTTGAATCAATCTTAGTGCAGAGTTACCATACTCTTGTGCTCTGCATAAGAATTCCTCCTGGAATTCACTTTGTGGAGTTGAGCCTCTGTAATCGGTGCTTCTTGTTTGCACCATGCATTAGTACCTGCAATTGATGAAATTTGTATGAGAAATTGATGCTAATGGTTAAATAAATATTTAGAATTTAGCTTAAAAATAGTAAAAGAAAAATAAAATGTGTGGCCTAGAGCAACAGGTCACAGCACTTGTAGTGTTGGATACATCATTTTCCTCAACAACAACGCTAAAAACTTGATGTGCGTAAATTACATGTCTAAAATGCAAGTGCATGTATCAATGTAATATAGGCCCAAAGAGGCTCGGATATCAAACATGGGGAAAATGTGTCCCTAGAGACTACTACTAATGATGACCTAATTACCTAGGTCTAAGAAAATGAGTGATTGGTTGTATAATTGACTGAATTACATGAAATAAAACTAAAATTACTGGTTGTAATCACAATTAGAATGAATTCCTTAGGATTATGGTTTCACCATAGTTTACATTGCAATTAACATCATTTCATTAATATTAATTCCTCCTAACCCTAGACAAAGGGACCTGTAGTAAGAATTACCCACTCTTGCAGTGTAATTCACTATCTAATCTAATATAAATTCCACTCTCATAGCAATTTGATTATTAGTTAGGTGCTTTATTGAATTCTCTGGGTTATTCCCTTCACAATTGTAGGCCCTCTCTCGAGGTGTGGTATAAATTGTGTACATTTATGAGTTTTACAACCCTTAATCTCTCTCTCGAAGTAATTAATGGTCTAAGAAATCACCTTTGGTGATCATGCATAAGCGATTCATGAATTAATCATAGAGATATGTCCAGAAAATTAAGAGAAATATGTATATTAATTCATAATTGTTAATTACAATGCAATCTGGGCTACTCTCAAGTCCTAAGGAACAAAATGAATTAGCCCCACATGATTTCTATTGTCAAATATATGAAAGAGGAGAAGAAAAATGTGGGAAACATTAAAAAACCAAGGTAACCCCTGAAGAAGACGATATGGATGACTCCCTCTCTCGAACGTGCCAATTTGCTAACCTCTGGCTGCAAATTCATCCACTGGAGGTGACCGAATCTCCTAAAAGATGGTTTTCTTCTCTCCTTTATCCACTCTCAGTTCTCAGTTGATGTGCAAAGGAAAAGAATGTGATACCTAGGTTTGGTCACAAATCCCCTTAGTCATAGAAGTGACTTAGGGCGCCATTAAGTCTTGACTATCAGATTAATTATTAGTTTTTGATCTGGCCTAATGGCATTGAGTCAGTACTACTGACTGGGTGTCATAGTATCGATGCTCTCCATTAGTCATGATCTTTTGTAAGTTATCGCTACTATCAAGTTTTCTGTGGTAGTACTGAGATTTTCTTTGACTTTCCTTGTTGTATTTTCAATACAAGTCGGTACCATCGAGCTGACCTTCAGTAGTACTCAGATTCATTCTGAAAGCTCCTGTTAAAATGTCAGTAGTACCAAATCTTGTAACGGTAGTATTGATTTTCCTCGATTTGACTTTGTTCCTTTTCATCCAATTTTGTTACCGCTGACATGTTTTTCGGTATTATCGAGTTGTGTCATTTCTTGAAAAATCACCTGAATGTGATAAAAACAAACATAAGCTCCAAAATAATAATAAATCAATCTGGAACTGTAAAAATAAGGAATATTTGATGAAATTAAGTATCACATGCTACTAATGATAAATCATGCACAATTGATAAGAAAATGAATCGTAAGTGCACATAAAACATAGTAAAATGGCATGTGAAAAGCAACACTTATTATGTGCATTAAGAATCAATAAAAATAACATAAATATTTCCATTTCTAGTTTCCTTATATATGGCATTGTAGGAGAGGGAATCTATAAGCAAGCAATCAAGTGAGGTAAATAAAACAATATAACCATTATCACATAATTTACTAACACTAATAAGATTGTGATGTAGGCCATCCACAAGAAGAACATTCTTGATGCATAGTGAATCACCCACATCATCCTCACCTATAATTTTACCTTTGTTGCTATCTCCAAAAATCTTCGATCCTCATTTCTTCTTTGTGAAATTGTTGAAGTGTCTTATCTCACATGTCATGCACTTGGAGCAACCACTATTAACAAATCGTTTTCCTTTTACCTAAAAGGGAGATGTCAGTGCCTAATTAAAACGTTGGGATCCGGATTTTGCTTGGGGACCCATTTCATCTTTGGGTTGGCCCCCTTCTCTTTGTATGGACAATAAGTAGAATAATGATCATCACTCTTGCAATGTGCACAAACCATAGGGTTCTTAGATCTAGATGACTCTCCATGGAATATCGAAGGTCCCTTTCTCTTTTTCTTACCCTTTCCCTTTCTCTTCAAAGCTCATTCATATCCCAAACTTCTTTTATCATTTTTTTGGTAAAGTGATCTAGAACTTAATTGAGGGTTTTTTCCCTTTGAGGAACTTTTGCAAGGAATCTCTAAGACTATGATTTTAATCACTAAGAGTACTGGTTGTGGAAGAAAGACTAGTTAAATCATCTAACGCATGAAGTAGGTCGGCCTCTAGACAAAGTGCTTTAGTATGATAAGAATCTCTATCAAGAGTTATACTAGCTACTTCGTTACTTGGAAATAAAGTTCTAGAAGAAAGATCATTAATTTTAACAAGTAATCTAGCATTTTCAGTCCTATGAAAAGTAAGCTCATCAAGATAGATTCTATTCTCATCCTTAATATTATCACAAGCATTTCTAATATCATTGAACTTGGTAACAAGTTTATCATTTTCACTTCTAATCAAAACAAGCTCATCAAGGTGAGTTTGGTTCTCATATTTAATACTATTCATGTTCTTAAGATAAATCCCATTCTCTACCTCAACGCCATTGTATTGCAACTCAATCTCAAGAAATTGACCTTGCAAAGAATCAATACTATCAAGATGAAATTTCTCATTTTGATTTAGAATATCAATTTTAGCATACAAATCATTAATGATTTTCTCTAACCTCTTCTTCTTCAATTTGAAATTAGAATAAGAAGAGAGTTAAGCATTAAGCATATCAATGAGGGATTCTTTAGATAGTTTATTTAATCTTACCTTACTTACCTCACCTTTTTCTTCACTAGTTGAGGCCATGAGAGCAAGGTGTCATTCTCCCTCATTAGAGATGGAATCGCAAGAAGAAGACTCCTCCCTTGCGGCATGGGCTACATCTTTGCTTCTTCTTTCCTTCTTATCCTTCCTCTTGTACTTGCCTTCCTTCTTGTAGTCCTTCTTCTTGGAGCTTCTCTTGTGGTAGGACTTCTTTCCTTGGGAAAATCATTCTTGTGGTGTCCCTTTTGACCACACTCATAGCACCTTGGAGTAGAGTAGAAGGAGGGATTTCCTTTGAAGTGCTTCCCCTTAGAGTAGTTAGCTTCATCATCACTAGGGGCTTCATCTTCACTTGAGGAGGGAGTAGTCCGGCAAGCACGTTGTTATTGAAGAACAATGGCCTCCACTCAGCTTTGAAGGCATTTTCCTTCATCTTCTTTGACTCATTCTCTTCAAGCTTTTATTCTTCTTCTTGCTTGTCAAGTCTTGGATCATAAGCTTGAAGGTTCCAAATGAACTCTTCGGTCGCTATCTCACCAAGGCTTCTTGTATCTTCAATGGAGATCACCTTGGATTGCCACCTCTTAGGAAGAGACCTAAGGATTTTGCAGTTGATGGTTCCTTGATCCAAGGGTTGGCCCAAGGAAGAAAATCCATTGATGATTGTGTTGAGCCTTGGGTACATCTCGACCACTCTTTCCTTCTTTCCCATATTGAAGCTTTCAAGAAGTCCCTTGAGCATGTAGATCTTAGACTCCTTGACTTGCTTGGTCCATTCATATGTGATGCAAAGTTTGTTCTGTATCTCATGGATTGTGTCCCAAGAAGAGATCTAACTTAATTCAAAAGGAGTGAGGGATGCATAAATGATGCTTATAGCCTTTGCATTCAGCTGTTTCTTATTTAGTGTAGCTTCATACCAAGTAGCTACATCTCCTATCAGCTCCTTTTATAGAGGGATGACTACTTCCCACATGTTGTACCTCATTTCTTTCAAGTAGAACTACATCGGCCGCTTCCTATAAAGGAAATTTGTGTCGTCAAAGATTGTAGGTCTCATGGAGAATCCGCCCTCCAAGTTGAGAGAACCTAGAAGGTTGTCACCCATCTTCTCATCTCGCGGGATAACTTGTCAGAGAAGACTATGGCTCTAATGCCACTTGTTGGATCAAAGGGATCTAGAGGGGGTGAATAGAGCTAAAAAGCACTTAAACCAAATTCATTAGACCTTCAAATTACTTCAAGAAATATGATTGAAAATATGGAATTGGATGTGCAACTAAACATACATAGCACGCATGAGAGAGATTGAATGAGATCAGGAACAAGATATGTAGAGTGGTTCCAAACCCCAAACTAGGAGAATGTACACTCACGACCAATAGAGGTCAAACCCTAGGATTCTTCAATCATTGTATACATATATTCCATTGTAAGACATACAATAAGACCTTCCTTTTATAGGGTAAGGATGTCTAGCCTTCCTTTTTAAGGACCAAAAGGATGCAATAAACCTTATAAGGTCTTACCTATCCTTGGAGAAAGAGTCTTCAACCTCTACAAGGGCTTATCCACTTTTGCAATGAGCTAAACACCTTCTCCAAAGAGCTCCCCTCTTCCAACAAATTTTCTGCCTTCAAGGAATTACTCACTCTTCTCAAGGATCTTCAGCCTTCACCTTTGAGAAGCTTTCACCAACTTTTCTCTTGAGAAAGGGGTTGGGAAAGGGAATATTTGAGAGATTTACAAGAGTATAATGGAGTATCTCTCTCACACATAACCTATCTCACTCTTAATGACGTTTTGATTAGTAAGTAAGAGAGAGAAAGGGGCTCTATGTGGACAAACACACTCAACTATAGCTAGGGGCAAGGTAGGCAAACTTGGGATCAATCCTAAGGGTCCCTATTTATAGTTGGGGGTGTTCAGTAGCCACTAGATGCACTTAGAGATGAATTATAGTCATTTGGGATGTTGTAACATATTTATTTTTTATGTTTGAAACACTCCAACGGCTAGAAACATTTTTTTCTACATACTTCGTATAGTGCAGTCGGTCGAGTTTCAATAAAGATAACTCGACCAATTGCACTATTATACAAACTAAATTTGAGTTTTCGGCCGAGATTATCCTAGATAGAACTCGACTGATGGCTTAAAAACACTTTGTCTTTGCAGGATGTTGGTCGAGTTTGACCTGAGACAAACACGGATGAACCTGGAAATTTCTAAGACCCATCATAGGTGTCATTTGAGTTTCTAAGATAAAAAGTCAACCGAATAGACTTCTTGTGATGCATTTTGAAAATTATCATTAAAGTACTTAAACATTTGAATTAAGTGCTCCTGATTTTTTCTCATCTTAATTACAAGTCATACATCAATACAGATGATCATAAAAATTGTCCTAAGTCGTTTAGGGTATTTTCCACAAAAGTGCATTTGCATTGACTTTGGCCTGTAGTTGATCAAGCTAGGCCTTGATTGAATTTATCCTTTTCACGTACCGAATACCTGAAATCAATGTCAAATAAATATATTAGATACATATGAATGGAATGGTTAAGTCATCATCAAAATATGGACAATGTATAATTGTTAGGTAAATAGATTGTTCAATGGAGATCGCAAGGAATATGGAAGAGGTTCATGTATGGGATGATAATCTATCAGTGAGGTATATTGGCCAAAAACATTCCAAAGTTCAAAATTATGGGTGGATCATAGGCAATAGTGCCCTAGAAAAAAGTTTGTGATCTCTCTCAAAGAATATACTTTGACGTCAACCTTTTGGATCGTGGGGCTTTGTCCTTCCCATTTAGATCAATGAATCAATCAATTTCCTTTTTCTGAATAATCTTTCTCACCATCATTTGCCTGGGATTTTTTATCCCCGCTTCAACTTTAATAGTTAGAGTCAACAAGTCAAGCAGTGAGACAAAATAAGTGGAATACTTTTTATGAGTATTTCGGATCAAGTCCTTCTAGTTGTATTGGGGGATAAAGGAAAAAGCCCAAAGTAGACATCTAAGAGATACATAAAGATTACATAGAGTGTCATCTAGGACCAATCCACTACCAACTACACCTAGAAATCAATTTTTCCTATACGCTTTACTTGGGTACATTCCTGTGCTATTAGCTATTATGTTGATTCTTCTTCATATAGGAACCAAAGATTTATAAATCTTATTAACCAAAAAATGTAGTGAGTGGCACCAAATCTTTTTATGGATTGCTTTTAAGCCTCTTTCATAGTTCAAAGTAGGGTACTAGTTCATATCTGGTTTCTCACAGCCCATGTGGAGGCACCTGCAGTGACCTAGGGTTTCTAAGATTTTCAATACCCATGTTTCCAGAAGTGACAAATGTGTTTCACTCCTTTCATTTGTACTCTACGTACAATTTCTATAATATATACTTCATTGACCATTTTAAGACATATCTATCTAATAAGATCATTGCCTACTCCTCATTAGCTCATATGAATTTGGTGACTATTCATATGTTTAGTCAGAGGGCTCTGTTAGATCACCTATTTGGAATGATAGACACACAAGAAAATCCAAAATGTGTGTGATGGGTGTGCAACCCATCAACCTACTAGAAACCAGGGAGACAATATAGCATGTCACAACAAATGATTTGAGGTGTCAGCCTTCAGAAACAAGAGCTCATCCCCCATGTTATTGGAGTGGGATATGTGCAAGAAACAGGAGCATCATCTCTATAAAATCCAAATTGAATCTTTCTCTCCACTACACAAAGAGAATTATTGGGATTGAAGCGAGTAGGCTTGCTTCTTCATATTTGGTTCCTCTTTCTATAATAGAGATGTGTATTGTAAATGAACAAAAAGTGATATGCATGTGCATGTTAATTTCAAATTGATTGATAGATGGCCTAATTTGGTGAGAAAGAGGAGGATTTCTCAATCGAGAAGGTTCTAACAATACCTATTTTGGTGTATTGATATGACAATCCCCTACCCATCGAGATTCATTTGAAAGAAAGATATATGTGATTTCCTACATCCTATGTAGAGGCCCAAGTGCTTTTTGGTCCAAATCAGTTCATTGATGTTAAATTGAGATCTATTAATTGATATCTATCTTGCATGTAGTGTATATAATGCCTAAATGATAATTTTTTGAATGCACTACACATTATGCCCCAATTCACCATTCCTTAATCCACTTTGACTATCTTTTGAATCAGGTCTAGACCTTTTTGAATTCATGCATGCTAGAAAGTAACTTAGAGTATATAGGGAACAATCTTCTTAATTTGAAGGTCAATACTCTATTGGTTATCAAGCTAAAGGAGTCTTGACTTTAGTTCCGACGAAGGGCTCTTCCATTCATCAACTTCATGTTGGTACTATAGTAGGTAAATGAACAAGGGGAATGTGACATGATTTTGGTTTATATTTATTGATTATTATTACGTGATTCCACAATGAAATGTTGTCGGACCAATCAATCATTAGATAATCTATCTCCAGTCATCCCTTCCAATCTTTTTTTCTTAGGGAGTGCAAAAAGGTCAAACAGAGAAGGTCATATAATCTAATGCAACATCCCTCAATTGCTCCAACTTCCATCTCTACCTATTCTCTCTTCTTACTTCGCCTATGCCTATGCCTCTAAGGATGAATCCCATTTCCTCTCCTTTTTGTATGGAGATAGATTTTTTCTAGATTGGATGAAGAAGCCTATGTTGTAAGACTGCCTACAAGGAAGGAGAGAGATTATATTTTTATCTCCACCCCTTGTCTTATGGTTGGAATTATGGTCGTCATGCAAGCTTGGTCTATACCCTTATCCTTTTCTCTGGTGTTAGTTTGGGTCAATGTGGAGAACCCAAGTATTATATGGACTCTAGATCGTATCGATAGAGTTTCATGCACCCTAATAAAGCCACTCGATTATGAAGATAGTTCTCTTTCATTAGGATGCCTAGAAGCAAACAAGGTATGTATCTAGTTCAAGCTTCTTGTCACATGCCAAAAGCCACACTAGCCATCATTTATGGGGAACCCCACTATGTTGAAGGTTGAATATGTTACCAAGCCTTATCTATGTACCAACAGTAAGTGTTTTGGCCATAGGATGGCCTCTTTTCTAAGGTCATTGAGAAGTCCTAGGTCTTTAAATGACTTGTAGTTCATATTTGATAAAAGCACTACATATGCTTGATGTTATGCTGGACTTTTTCTTGTTAAACCCTTGATGACAACTTCAGATAAATAATTTTTGGGATGATGTGTATAGGATCTTTAGGTAAGGAGATAGTGAACCTAGAGTGATATATGTCCATGTTTGATCCTAATGCCAAAAGGACGGATTTACCTGCCCTCAACATTGCATATTAATGCTTGTTTGTGATGTAGTAGAGGATGAACACAAGCAGTGTTGGTGAAACCCACTCACGCTAATGTTCCCATCCATAAGTAGTCTTAGATTTTATTTTTGTACTTTATTATTGCACATTAGTTGTAATAAACAACCAACCTTCTTGTTATAAATACTCTTTCTAGTTGATTTAGTCCACCAATTAGTTCTTAAAAATATTGTCTTTTGGGTTCGATCCTTAACTGTACTATGATAAGATTTGTCCGCTTGCGGGTGGTATTGTTGTATCTATTATTTTGGTAGAAGTTAGGGTTTTCATCGCTAGTGAATTTGAGGCTACAAAATATGTACATCAAGGACTATCATTGGGCGAGGATCAATTGTGAATTGATGACAGTTTTGCACATTCCGTTGAAAATACAATAGTTATCTCATTTTAACTCCAATTTGATCCAATCTTTTAATGTCAAATTTATAATTGAATTCTCAATACTCTACACTAAAAATTGGCAAATGATGATCTTTAATTATTACTTCATGTCATTAACGCTCTTCCCACATACATGTGTGAACTAGAATCTAGATCGACTAGTATAAGGCATTGGTACCACATTCATATAAGGTTCAAAGGCCTACAAATTAGAAAAAATATATGCAATACAATGAATACATGCACCAAAACAACATAAATCTAATTTGTATGGTGAAATTGCATATGAGTCCACAATGTATACTAAATTGTGAAATAGAACAAACAAAGTATAAAATGGCTTAAATCAAAGATGCACTTTTGCTTAATAATTTTAAGACATTAAAATATTTAATTAAGATAACTAAACATTCAATTAAAATAGGATAGGCTATTTAAAGACTAAGTCAAGCCAAAGGCCTTATAATGTTGGGTTTGGATCCCATGTGAAATGTTCCTTGACGTAAGATTTCCCTGCCAACCAAAAAAAAAAAATTAGTGGAGAAATAAAGGAGCAAAGGCTAACATGAAATGGGCACTTATAACGACTCCAATATACAAGGAATCTTGCATTGCTCAATGGTAGTTTTACAAATGTGCTGCTGTTCCGATAGGCTAAACAACTAACTTGTCTTATTTTTGTGTTTTGTTGTCATCAAGCAAATTGCTTGGACGGTAAACATAACCTCTTAGATTGTGTTTGTTTTTCCGGCCAAACATCGGCACGGTAAGCTACTTTGTAAAGACAAATTAACGGACTTTTTAACGGACTCCTCAACACATGCATCACTATTTGCGTACCTGGCATAATAGATTTGTCTAAATATATTAAGGTTACTTACATACATACCAAACGAGGAACATTTTACCATTAAGTTTATTTGTCGTTGGTCCAAACAACAGTCATTTAACACAAAATTTACATATCATTGGTTAACTTAACCATAGTAATTAAATTCATGGCAGTTGTATACCAAAAGTAGTCTTAGTCTTGATATAACACATACAGCCACACGTACAACCACACATAGATCAGGATCTTGAAAGTAGCTCATGCGCAAGTATTTTTAGGTTTATACATGTGCCCTCTCTATTCAGAATTTTTAGCTTCGGCACTGCATGCACCTAACACTGAGGGCCTGTTTGGTAAAAGTATAATCGGATAACAAAGTATAAATCAAATGTAAATTTTTACATTACAAACCTACACAACTACACCCGGCTATATCCAACCAAACTAGCCAATCGCCCAAAACTCCCTTAAAGACTTCCGGGGGAAACAATCATGATTTTTTATTCAAGTCGTAGAAAATAATGGCAATGACAAGGTATGTGTTCAATTCTTAGCCGCACATATGTGGGGCAACAGAAATTGCGTCTAATCTAATAAATTGACAAGTCAAAACACTCCGCTGCTGCGCTCTGTGGCACTGATGTAGATAGGCCGGTGTGGAGTGAAAGAAACAAGGATAGCGTTTTGCAGCACAGGGCCTTACTGGACGCTGCTTTCTGCTGCCTTCCAAGGGGTCGGCGAGGCGGAGCGGGAGGACAGAGACGTACCCTAACCCCCAAACATGGCTGCCATCGCAGATCTATACAGCCATCTCCGATACTGGCTTGTCGAGCACCCAACAATCCAAAACTTCCAATGGGCTCCGAACCAGACCATAGCCACATCACCCCGTTTCCTGCTAACAACTATCACCCTCTACCTCACCTTAACCTTCACCCTCCACCGCCTCCTCCGCCCCCGCCTCCCTCGTCCTCTCCTCTCCCCACTCTCCGCCCTCCACAACCTCATCCTCCTCCTCCTCTCCCTAGCCATGTCACTCGGCTGCTCCCTCTCATCCCTCACCCAAATGCCCACCCCACGCTGGCTCCTCTGCTTCCCACCCACCCTCCCACCACACGGCCCCGTCTTCTTCTGGGCACAGATCTTCTACCTGTCCAAGATCTACGAGTTCCTCGACACCCTCCTCATAATCCTCGGCGGCAGACCGCTGTCTTTCCTCCACGTCTACCACCACGCCGTCGTCGTCGCCATGTGCTACGCCTGGCTCAAGACGTCGCAGTCGCTGATGCCGATCGCGCTGGTGACCAATGCGTCGGTTCATGTCGTCATGTATGGGTATTACCTATCATGTAGCCTCGGGTGGCGGTGGCAGCCCAAATGGAAGAAGGCTGTTACGAATTGCCAGATTGTTCAGTTTGGGTTTAGCTTTGTGGCGTCCGTGCCGTTCTTGTGGATGCATTTTGCTGGTGAGGGGTGCTCGGGGATGGATGGGTGGGTGTTTAATGCTGTTTTCAATGCCTCTCTGTTAGCTCTGTTTGTAAATTTCCATTCAAAGAATTACTCCAGGAAAGAGGGAGGTGGGAGGAAAGATGCGGTAGCCGATAATGCAGGTAACAAGAAAGGCGAGATGAACAATTAAAATTCTGAAAAGGGAATTTCCCGCAACAGTCTGGTTCGCAATAGAAAGAATTTTGAGTTGGTTCTGCTTGTTTTTTTTTTTTGCTTCTTCAACAGAATAATACGAGTTATTGTCCTTGAGTTTTTATTGCTCTATCATTTTCTTTCCTACTTTTAAAGTTGCCGTTCTAGGGCCACAGGTACCATTTCTGATTCTTGGAATCTGAATTTTCGAAAAATTATAATTGGAACATGAAAACGACTTTGGTATTTATGTTTGTGGATTCCTCTAAACATCATCGTCTAAGATATCATCTGTGGACCATTAGTTAATTAGGCGAATCTAAACTCATCCAAGGATTATTCTGGACATCAGCATCCAAGAATCATTTCCTGCTTTAGTATCGCTGTGACAGCTTGGCCAATTAACTATTATTTCTGCTATAATAAACCAAAATTTCTGCTAGCCGTACATGCGGCGCGAAGCACATTGCCTAATTAACTATTCTTTCTGCTATAATAAACTCAAACTCACTCGACCGTGGAACGCATTGCCTAATGAACTATTCCTTTTACCTATTAAAAAATTGCCATCTAAGAAAAATGCATTAAATTATGTTCCAACTTATGAAGATAATATAAGTTGACAAAGTCGTTTAAGTACAATTTGAAGTCCTAACTGACAAGTATAGCAAGGATGAGAGAAAATGCAACAACCACTTGATAAGGTCGTTTAGAGTGGTTCCACTCTCCAAACTAGGAGAAAGTCAGTCCACTACCTAGAGATGTCAACATCTAGGACTTTACAAGCGTTTTCCTCTATATATTCACTAATAAGAGTTACAATACAAGACCACCACAGGACATACCTATCTAATACAAAGAGTTTTTCACCTTACCAAGGACTTACCCACTTTGCAAGAGTCTTCCGCCTTCTTTCAAGGACTTGTCTACTCTTGCACAAGTCTTTAACATTCAAGGGATTACTCACTCTTCTTGGATCTTCAGCCTTTGCCTTCTCATTCACCTGGAGAAGATCTTCACCTCTTCTTCAACCTTGAAGAAGAAGAAAAACAACTCCACCTTCACTCAGAGTAGCTTGCTTCACCTTTGCTTCATTGAGGAAAGGGATAGGGAAGATGGAATGGAATGAGATCTTTACAAGCACAAGGAAGTAACTCTCTTACAACTGGCCTATCTCAATCATAATCACGAAATGAAGTGTAAACTAGAGAGAGAAAGGGGCTGAAGGAGTTACAACACACCCAACTATAGCAAAGACTTAGAATAGTATGAATGAGCAAACTTGGAATGAACTCAAAGGCGTCCTATTTATAGTTGGGAGTGTTCCTTGAGTGTGAGATCACGTAAGGGTGAAATATAGTCATTTTTGAAGTTGCAACGGATCTATTTTCACTCAAAACAACTCAACAACGAATATAATCATTTTTTCTACGTTTTCCGTACAGTACATTCGGTCCAGTTCTAATAAAAGTAACTCGACTGACCTATTAAATGACAAAGCCAATTTTCAAACTATCGGTCGGGTTTTGTTCTGGGAAACTCGATCGACGAGCTAAAATCAATTCTGCTCAGTAAGTCGGTCGGTCGAGTTCTGTAAGTGTACAACTTGACCGATTGGTCTGTCCAAAAAATCCATCACTGGATCGGTCGAGTTTCCAACTCGACCGATAAACAGCCTGTGACAAAATTTTTAAATTGACATTTGAGTGATTAAACCTTGGAATTAAGTGTTTCCGGTTTTTTCTCATCTTAGTCACAAGTCATATCATCAATACAAGTAATTACAAAAATCATCTAAGGTCATTTGGAGTGATTTCTCAAAACACACACTTGCATTACTTTTGACTTGAACTTGAACAAGCTAGGGCTTGTATAATTTGATCCTTTATATGTACCTAAAGCCTGAAATCAACCTTGAACAAACATATTAGATACATAAAAATAGAATGGTTAAGTCATTATCAAAATATGGACAATGTATAACTCTTAAGTCAACAAGTATCATGTAGTTAATGAACTTTTACTTTATTAAAATTGTAGAATTTTTAATGATTTTTACTGATTGTTTTCTAACTTTTACATATTGACATTATTATGGATCCAATTCTTTTTGTTAGTTATAATTTGGCCTCACCCATCACTAATTTCTAGATCCGCCACTCGGTATTACGTCATATAGAGATTCAAACATGCGACCAAGATGCACAACTAAAAGCTTCTCACTGTTGTGCTATTTAAACATATTTGTTTTGTACTCATTATACAACATTGATATTAAGACAAGTTTTACATATACGGATTGTGAAAATTAAAAATATTGCCGAAATGAGAATCAAACCAGCGACCAACAAACATGGCTACAAGCCCCACACCCCTAGGCTACTGGCCTTTTAGTGACTTGTATTCATTACACCATATAAATATAATCACATCAACATATGAACATATGTATATCATTTAATATTCAGTCTACTTGCCCCCCCCCCTCCTAGCTCCGCCCCTGAGTACATGACTAGTCCTATACCCACAGTGCTTCATCTTCTTATCACTCTTCTCTAAAATCTAGTCCCTTAAAAGAAAATAAAGAAAGAAAAACGATTATAGTAATATGATCCCATTTTCACTGTGGTATTGGCAAGGGTTGTAATATGATCTCATTTCCACCGTGGTATTGGCAAGGGTTGTAATGTCCCTGCAGGCTGTTGGTGCTCAGCCTTCACCTGCTGACAGACTGGACATTTGGCAATGAACTCTGCCACATCATGCTTTAGACCTGGACACCAATACATGTCCTTCAAATTTTGGTACATCTCGGTACTTCCAGGATGCATTTCATACATGGAGGAGTGAGCCTCCTCAAGTACCATCTTCCTCAACCCATCAACATCAGGAATTACTATCCTATTATGGTAACAAATTGTACCATCATCTACCTCGTGAAAGCCATCATACTTTTCACTGTCAATCCCTGATCGGATATTATGTATCACAATATCATTTTGTTGTGCATCATGAATCTGCTGTCTCAAGGTAGGTTTCAATTGTAACTGTGCCAACAATCCTACCAGCAAGGAAACTTCTAGGTGTACATTCATCTGGTGAAGTGACACTAGCATATCTCTCTTATGGCACATCAAGGAATTTAATTGTACATTATCTACCATTGATGATGAAGACGACTTTCTACTCAATGCATCAAATACCACATTAGCTTTCCCTAGATGATAGTCTATTATGCAATCATAATCCTTAATCAGCTCCATCCATCTCCTCTGCCTCTTATTCAACTCCTGTTTTGAGAAGATATACTGTAGATTCTTATGGTCAATGAAGATCTGACACTTTTCTCCATAAAGATAGTGTCTCCAGATCTTTTAAGGCATGGACCACTGCTGTAAGCTCCAGATCATGTGTTGATAATTCTCCTCATGTTTCTTAAGCTTCCGCGAAGCAAAAGAAATCACATTTTTATCCGGCATCAACACACATCCCAACCCATTCTTTGAAGCATCACAAAAGACAATATAGCATTTTCCTTGCCCTGGAAGTACTAACACCGATGCACTTGTCAACTTTTCTTTCAAAAGCTAGAAAGAATGTTGACACTTGTCATTCTAAGCAAAAGGAACATCCTTCCTTGTTAACCTAGTTAGGGGTAACTCTATAGAACGGAAGTCCTTGATAAACCTCCTGTAGTAACCTACCAGACCTAGGAAACTACAGATCTATTTCGGTATCTTTGGTTGCTCCCACTCTAGTACAGATTCCATTTTCTTGGGATCAACACAAATGCCTTTTTCAGATATAACATGGCCCAGAAAAGACACTTTAGATAACCAGAATTCACACTTGCTGAACTTAGCATATAGTTGGTGTTGTCTCAACAAAGTCAATGCATGGCGAAGGTGTTGCTTATGTTGTTGACTCTCCTTGGAGTATATCAGTATATCATCTATGAACATGACAACACACTGATCAAGATAAGGTCTAAACACCCTATTCATTAGATCCATAAAAGCTGCAGGTGCATTGGTTAGCCCAAACGGCATAACCACAAACTCATAATGACCATACCTAGTCCTAAATACTGACTTGGGTATGTCATCAGCCTTAATTCTCAACTGATGGTAACCTGACCTCAGGTCTATCTTTGAAAACATAGTGACACCTCTCAACTGATCAAAAAGATCATCAATCCTCGGCAAAGGATAATTATTATTTATTGTCACCTTGTTCAACTGTCTATAGTCTATACACAACCTCATTGACCCATCCTTCTTTTTAACAAACAACACGGGAGCACTCTAAGGGGAAGTGCTCGGCCTGATAAAACCCTTATCTAACTGTTCTTGTAACTATTTCTTTAACTCCTACATCTTTGTTGGTGCCATTTTGTATACTGACTGTTCTATGGGTTGTGTTCCAGGAATAAGATTGATCTCAAACTCAATCTCTCTAGGAGGGGAATGCTAGGAAATTCCTCAGGAAAGACATCCTCAAATTCTCACACCATTGCTACCTCCTGGATACTAGGATCTACTGCCTTGGTATCCAGAACATGAGCTAAGAAAGCCTCACATCCTTGTCTCATCAACCGCTCAGCTGTCATAGCTGACATAAAACATGTAGGAAGAATCTTTCTATCACCCTAAAAAATCCATTGTACATCTCCATCATGGAACGTCACCACCTTAGTACTACAGTCCAAGACTACCTTGTATTTTTCCAAGGTATCAATTCCTAGGATTACATCAAAACCATGCATGTCAAGTGGTAAAAGATCCACTTGAATGTTGTGTACAGAAAAAGAAAGAACACAAGAAGGGCACACTTCTCGCAACTCGGCTGAATCAACCAAATGAGTCTCTAGCCGTAGGCTATCAGATCTAAGACTAATAGGTAGATAACAACTATCTATCACCTCTCTGGTGATAAAAGAGTGTGTCACACCCGGGTCTACTAACATAGATATGAAACAAGAAGCAGACATAGCAGAATGAAATAACTCCATCTGACATGTCGCAACTCGAGGATTGACCGCTGCTTATGGCTGGGTCATGGCATAGATCCTTGTTGTCACCTACTGTCATCCACGTCCTCTGCTTTCTTGTCTAGAGGATCGTTCCTAGGATGCCTGACCACGTCCTCTGCCACTGCCACTACTAAATTTTCATTGTTGTAGACCTTGTTGACTTTGCCTTGGTTGTTGAGTCACCTCCTCATCTTTCATAGGGCAATAAGGTCTTGTATGCCCCACTTTCCCACACTTGTAAAATGTTTTGCTGTCTTGATATGGCCTAAACCCTGTCACTGAAATGGATGAGGTATTGCGGGCTCCAGTCGGTGGAAAATTGTGACCTCTACCCTGACTCGGGGTCCACTGTGATGGTGCATGTGATCTTGGTTCAGTGAAGGTTGACCTTGGTTGTAACAGCAGTGGGAAAAACCTTGGTTTCTTAAAGCGTCCAGATGATTGCCCTTGAAACTGCCTAGGTTGCTTCTTAGCATTAGTTTCACACTTCTCTATAGTAGACCTCTCAATCCTCCTGACGGATTCCACAAAGGTGGAAAACCTTTTGCTGTTCTCTAAGGATGATGTTGTAGTAGTCAACTCTGTACTCAAACCCTTCTCAAATCTCTAAATCCTTTCCTTTTCCGTTGCTTCCATGTGCAAGCAGAACCTCAGAAGTTCCATAAACTTTGATTCATACTCATTGATAGTCATAGATCCCTGACAAATCTTCTCAAATTGAGAGATTTTCTCATCTAGGTAGGTCTCTAGAAAATATCGACTAACAAATTCCCTCTGAAACTCCTCCCATCCTATCACAACTCCTGGCCTTTTCTCCTCTTCTATGGCCCACCAGTGGCTAACACTACCCTTTAACAAGTATACTACATGTTTAACTTTGTCTTCTTCAGTGATGTTTAGGATTTTGAATGCCTTTTCCAGCTCAGTCAACCACATGTCAGCGTCTACTGGATCAGAAGTACATATATATTCAATCGCTCCAACACGTCTAAGGCATTCAAATGTCTTCCCAACACCTTGGGACTCCACATTAGAGGCGACTGTCCAAGCTTGAGGTGTTGGCGCTCTGTCAGCAATATGTGTAATTGTGGCCATCATCTGTCTAAACATAGACTGAAACTCAGGATTGGCCATCATTGTCGGGCCTAGATGAGGCATTGTGGGATGCTCTGGCCCTTCTTCTAGCACTCTCTCATTACGTGCCTGCCTCCCAGCACCTCCTCCTGGTACAACATAGCTACTCTCAACATGTTCTTCATGTCCTCCAGACATATCTGCATAAGCATAAACTATGATCAAATATGTTGGATACATAAGAACAGATTCAAACCTAAGTCCTATGTCCCTGTAGACTCAGTAAACCTAGAACTCTGATACCAACTTAACTTGTGACACCTCGTCACACTAAATGAGATTACTCAAAACATAAAACACGATCAACTACTAATTAATCACATAGTAAAAAAATGTGAAATAATTAAAACTGATTCCAACAATGTAAATAAACTTTAGAACATTTACAAAAGGTCTATCATTCCATTCTCATATACTATAAAAAGTATTTGCATATGGGTCCGAAGACCTCAATCACATCCTGCATACAAAAGATATTTCACATGTATGTACCATATATTTACAAACATTGGGATAATATGATGGGAGGAGAAACCCCTTGATTACCATGTACACATGTCATTAGAGAGGGACATATGATTTTCTCTGAAGGTTCTATCCCTTAGTCGTGTGATCTCATCCACCGCATACATCCTCTTTACACTCCACCATAAGAAGATTGAGTACATGTTATCATTCTTTCTTTTGATTGCATTTACATTGCATGGTAGATCTTGCATAATAGTTGTTTACCTTTGCTTGCATTGGTGAAAAAGGAAAAAAAAGGAAAAAACATACATGCACAAAAAAAAATTCGGTGCATGTTATTTAGTTGCATAACATCTTTGTTCATATAGTTACAATTGCATTACATGAAGCATCTAGTATCATCATGTACTAAGTTTATTCTTCTAAAACATAAGAAGGTAGTGGTTTTACCCATACCCTTGAAAGAAAGAAGAAAAATAGTGTCATGATTAGAAAAGTGTAGTGGAAGTATAAGCCCATAATAGTTTGTTAAAAGGGGTCTTTGAAAAAAAATGAAAAAACGAAAAAGAAAAAAAAGATTGGAGTATAGTTTCATAAAGTAAGGGAGAAAGGGCATAGTCCTACCTATATCATAAGGAAGAATTAGTACATGATGTAGTTTGTAGATATTTTGTCTTATTTTGAGATGAAATTATAGTTGTATGCATCATTCCACCTTAATGAGTAGGCATTAGGAGAATTTTATAAATTTTCATCATAATAGGTTCATCATAATTATTGATTGCATGAATGATTTTATGTGCTCATGATTCTTCCACAGCCACCCATCCCGACCACTCGTTGATCTTATCGGTACGCCACTCATGATTTTCTCTTCAGTCATTATCTATCAGGAGAACTGCTTCCATCTAGATGGTAGGTAGAGAAAATGAGCAACGTAGATAGGAGATCACATGATGCACCAAGTATGAACCGAACAAGTCTATCATATTAACTGCTTTAATTGATAGTGTTTCATTGATTGGGGGACAAACATCTTTTATAGAAGTTTCTAGTCGCCGAAATGGCAGCTAGTGTTCAGTGGTCAGTAAGGGCCGATATGAGGATTAAAGGTGGGGACTTTTTAAATGTACTTTATGCACTTATGTCTTTCAACTGACTTATCTCAATAAAATCCAAAGGTTTTTTTCCTCGAGGACGAGCAAGGTTTAAGCTTAGGAGAGTTTAATGCATAGGTTTTGAGTCGCTTTTACATGCTTATTTTATACATGTTTTGTGTAGTTATTTGTCACATTTTGACTATATTTGCATACAACACTATTGTTGGCATGTACACTCTGTTCGCATCAAATTATGCTTAATCCATCATATTTAGATGATTCTATGCATTCCTTGTACTTATGCATGTTTCTCTACACTTTTCAGGTATTTTATGTACACTGCAGAGTCAGTGCCACCGAGATCACATCATTAGTCGGGCATATGCGAGTAGAAGAACTCGGTGCCATCGACCCATCTAGTCGGTGCCACCGAGATTTGGTCAGTAGGATAGCCAAGAAGACGCATCAGCTCGGTACCACCGACCATCCAGTCGGTGGTATCGACTCAGAAGAAGAAAGCCCGCAATAAGAAGATGTCAGTTCCATCGACCAACCAGTCGGTGGTACCAACTCTGCTGGATTCAGCCATCTGATGTGATCGCCCATGTCTAATGGTCCACATTATGTGGTACCGTAAGTTGTCCTATGACCTAGAAAAGGACGGCCAGACCGAAGGGGGATCGCATTGTGTGCCGCATGAAAGCCAGAGAGGAAAGAGAGAGGAGCACAGAGTCGAATGCCGTCAATCGGGAGATCTAAGCACCTCTAACGGGCGTTTTAATTGCCGGAAGACTGTAGAATATGCGTTTCTCGAGGAGGATCATCCGGAACACCTTCTCTCCAGGGGTTACACAAATTTCTTTCATGTTTCTCACATTTTTCTCCTTTCCCTCCATGTATTCACAACTGAAAACCATGTGGGGTTAATCCCCTCCTTTCCTTAGGACCTGTGAGTAGCCCGGGGAATCGTTGTATTGACTTTTTGCATGAATTAATATAGATTTCTCTTTATTCCTAGATGTATAGTTGTGTTTTGAATGATCTACCTATGCTTGATCACCATCGGTAGAGTAATAGACAGATAGTTATTCTGGAAGGAGGATTAAAGGTTAGAAAAACACAATCTATACACTTTCCTAAGCGTTCTTTGGAAAATGTAACGTACGATTATTAGAAAGAAACTCAGAGTCTTCGATAATGCAACTAGACTAAGATATAAATTGCTACAGACGTGGAATTGGCTTAGATCTAGGTAGTGGATTGCACCGTGAAAGCAGACAATTCTGACTACAGACTTTTTGTCTAGGATAGGAGTAAATTTTATATTAATTTGGTAGAAATAAGATATAACGAGACCCCGTAGTGAAATTGGTAATCCTAAGGAATCCACATCATTTGAATCAATCAGCAGTCATTTTCATTTAATTTTCTTTTATTTTGTTTAACTCAAACTCAACCTTTTAATTAGCTTATCTGATCGTACCGTAGTTAGTAGTAGTCACTGAGACTATGTCTCCCTGAGTTCGAGTTGGGCCTCACATAGACTTATATTACTCGACGTGTGTACCTATATTTATACGTACGATTTTAGTGTGTCAGTGATCCATTCTAGGGACGGACGTCCAGGTCCACTCGTCTTTGGCTTTGTAGCCACTAGGAGTGTGGACATAGGATAACAAACGGTTTCGTAAGACACGGCGTCTCCGATAGGTTCACCTTGGAGAACTCCTCCTCCAGCCACTGGTACTGCGGCATGTACTTGGCTGCAGGAGAGACATGTTCCTTACTCGTGTGTATGTGTGTGTGGTGAAGAAGAAGATTAGGAACATGAACAAGGTATGCGCTGCTCACGGTAAGCTGAGTAGGGGGACAGGACGATGATGTAAGTCGAAGCTTGCGGAAAACCATCGTAGTGTCACGCTCCCGGACGCATGGAATGGCACTGGGTACCGTCGAGTGAAGGGTTTGAAAGGGACTTTCTCCTTCTACAGGACAACAAATACAGTTGGCATTTCATCAAACACCTACGTACGATAAATATATAGAGGTCATCATCTATGTATCTATCTATCTACAACTAGTTAACGTACAAGTTCCGGTAGGAAGTCAAGCTCATGGTTCCCGGCAGTCCATATCCACGGCTGGTACGCGACGCTCCTCTCGAGGAACCTGCCCCAGGAATCCCACCGCCGGTTGTCATGGCCTGGGTAATGGTCGGTGTAGGAGAGTTCAACTAGGAACAGCACAGCCTGGCCATTGGTGTGGGTGTGTTAGTGCTCTAGCATTCTGTTTGAGTCGAACGTCTGGCCGAGGTCACCTGAGCGATAGCAGTATCAGTGACAGTAAGATAAAACCACAAGGCGCTTGTTTTTAAGATTTTTTTCCCTGGTAGGCCCGCCTACCTATGATGCTGAACGTGTAGGGGATGTCCGGGCCGACGGCGGGCGGCGTGGTGATGTGTTAGATGTACTTGGTGTCATGTTGCAAGAGATTGAAAACCAAAGCCATAAAGATGCGAGCTCTATATGACAACCCGTAGGAAGGATAAATTTCATCTACATCACTCACATCTCCATGGGTCATAATATATCCTACAATCACCTTTATGGCAACCCATATTCAAGGTCATGGTGTATGATGTCAAAACACATCGAACGATATGTGATGAGTGTAGTGACTTCAGGTCTAAGAACCAAAATCACCACTAATTCTATGAGACCTAACTATGACTATCATTGTAATGGTTTATATATGTCACTCTCATGGTGGGTCTGTCTGATACACTATTGTCTAACAAGTATCAATGTGCTTGGTTTGATATTACATATCATGACTAATGAGATTTTGTCATCAACCAATACACATTCTAGTCTTATTTGTTATTGATGTCTATCAGCCTTCCACAATAACATCCGACTATGAACATAACAAGAATGTATATACTCTTATCATATGTATGATCTTATTATTCAAGTCACGTACTTGAAGACATACATCATTGAGTAATATCATTCTCTACATAGTTATTATGCTACTTCATTATCTCATAACTGAATAAATATAATAAATTGGAAGTCTACTTTTATTATTAATCAGATTATTTATAAGTTATGTCATTACAACCATCATATGATTGGCTCTCTGGCATACATACCAATACATCTGATCTCTTCCCCCTTTGAAATGGTTAATAAATTATCATTTACAATGCTCCCAAAAGATTCATAAAGTAGGGTTCAACCCGGGTACACACTTTGTTTCACACCCTTTTCAATAGCTACCAAATCACTATTTAAAGTACTCCCAGAAGACTCAGAAAGCTCTTAGCAAATTATGATTTATGGTAAGAAAACCTAATATTTAGATGAGAGGAAAAGGGATAATAAAATGAGATAATTACTATAGGATAAAAATAAAGATAAATTGATTACTCTAATGACCAAGATAATTCAGACTAAATTAGATACCATACTCTATCAATAACATTGAGTTTGTTGTGACAGTACATACTATAATGAATATATCGAATGACAACGTCTAGGACAATATAGTTAGAGTGCACAATTGGGGTGTTTAAGATCTATCATAGTGAGGAAAATCTCATGAATATAGTTTTAATTTTGTCCTAGCTCTAATCTTGCAATTCCTTAGAGGAAATAATATTCATACTATATACTTCATATGGTTAAGCTTTAATTTTCATTTCACAAAGTTATTAATGCATTAATATAACTACTTAAACATGGATTATTTGTCTTAAATCTTTTTATACCTATCATTTGGAATATAATTATATCTTTGGAAACTCAAACGAGGCTAAACCACTGACTTAATATACTATATGGTAGTGATGGTAGAATGATACGTCTTCAAGTACATGATATTCATCCAGTACGGTAGAACTTACCCAGCATAAGACCTCAGGGAAGCAAACACTTGGGTATTAAAAACCCATATTTTTTGTTTTTAATATGCACTTTGTTTCACATGTGATACTAACACTTAGGCTCAATTATATGATAATCTCTAAATTAGTAAAATTACAAAAAATAGAAGGGAGATAGGCAAGAAAATGCGTCATCAATTCCTTTTTAATGGCAAATCCAATCCTATGAAAAATCACATCCATAGACTTGGGAATCATAACATTATTGTGCATAATTTTTTGGACCCTCCTGAGAAGTTCTACCACCTCTGGTGCTAAGAACCCAAAAGTATCAAGTCTGAAAGGAATAAAATATGTTGGTTGTCAATACATGTTTTCTCATGTTTGACCACTTTAGTTGAGGTAACTTTTTGGACAGCAAGTCCCATAATAAAATCATCCCATTTTAGGCCCACCAATCGAGAAACTCCAGTTAAATCAACACATGTGTGTTTCCCACTTGCCCATCTAAAAATCAAAACATTTGATGGTCTAAGTGTCGATCTCCCTTCCTGTGGATCTGTCAAAAACTTCACATGTGCTTTTCTAGAAGCAACTCCAGTGTGTCTAGGTACATCATAAAGAACATCTCTAATAAGATCATGTCTATATTTGAAACTTGGAAGTTCTCTACAATGAATAGCATGCTCCCCAAAAGTGTCTAAGTAGTATTTACAACAGACTGGATACTTCAACTAAATTTTCTCCATTAGACTCTTGAGGTCTTCGTCAAGGCTCAACTATATGGCCTCATAATATTTTCTCATTCCAGTGCAGACCCAGAATGACACATGGACACCCAGCTCCAGATCATGAAATACCAGCACAAAGGTGGCTACATCACCATACACAACTCTTTCTAACATGTCTGGACTGCACATCTCAAGACTGGCATGCCACATGCCCATGTGGGCCCCACCTACTGGAGAGGTTATGGCTTTGATACCATTTTTAACACTCGGGCCCACTACTTAAGGATCTAGTAGATCTTCAAGAATGATGACTAGCCCACAAGCCACTACTAAACTTAACTGCGTGCTTTGTCTTCACTCATACGCAAGCTAGGGTAAACTTCTCAACTGGTCACCCATCCTAGTACTACTCCAGGTTGAGCTTGCTTTAGGACAAGGTTCTTAAGTGATGGGCTCTCTAAAATGGAGGTGCATCTTAGTGATATGGGTTGTGTAATCATTCCTTTTAAGATCATCTTATCTGAGGCCTCAAATCATGGGACGTTACAAAGACAATTAGTAATCACCATTTAGAGATCTCTTAGAAGACCCTAAAAGTGGGGTGTGCTTGAGAAGACACACCGTATCTTCTCCATTTTAAATGGTTAATAAATCACCATTTAAAATGATCCCAAAAGACTCAGAAAATAGGGTGCAAACTAAGTACTCACTTTCCTTCATTCCCTTTGACATGGTCACCAAATCACTATTTAAAGCGTTCCTACAAACTCAAAAAGTGGTTAGAAAATCATGATTTAGAATAAGAAAGGCTAATGTTTAGATGAGAGGAAAAGGAGTAACAAAATGAGATATGCTAATTACTATAGGCTAAAGGTGAACATAAATTGATTAGTTGAGTGACCAAGACAATTCAAACTGAATTCTATATTATATTCTTGTGAAGGTATGTACCTTAATGAAATACATGTGTACACCAAATGGCAGAGTCAAGGACGACATAGTTAGAGTGCACAATTGGGGTGTTTAGGATCTAGCATAGTGAGAAAATTCTCTTAAGTGTTGTTTTGGTGTTTATCCTAGCTCTGATCTTCCAATTCCTCATAGGAAAGAATATTCATACTATATTATTCATCTGGTTAAGATTTAATTTTCATTTAACCAATTTATTAATAAATCAATATAACTATTTAAAGGGGGTTATTTATTTGAAATATTTTTATACCCATCATTCAAGATATAATTATATCTCTGCCAACCCAAAAGAGGTTAAACCATCCACTTAATATACTGCTTGGTAGTGACGGTTGAATGATAAGTCTTCAAGTGGTTGAAATTCACCCCACATAGTAAAACTTACCCAGCATAAGAACTCAGGAAAACAAACACTTAGGTATTAGAAACCCTATTTTTTATTTGTTTTTCATATGCACTTTGTTTCACTTGTGATATTAACTCATGTTTGAAATATATATCAATCTTGTCAAATATGGATTATAAACTTATTATATATTGAATTATTGTTTACTTTATCATAAGTATCCTCTTTGTGCCAATTTTATATTTCATTGAGGGAAGGCAAAGCTTTAAGCTTGTAGAAATTTGTCAATCTCTTTATGTACATATTTCATTGTATTTTTCTCTATAGTTGTACCCTAATCTCCATCATATTGTTCTTATCATGATGTTTGCTTACATTCTAGTGTTTGTTTACATTATCCATCTTTATTATTATGCATGAAGTAAATCACATTGGTAATCCCTAAGAATAACCCATGGGTTATCAAGACCAAGAAGGAAGACCGTGCAGCATAGAGAACAATTAAATTACTAGAATGATGATCTAGACAGTCATTGTATACGATCCACTATGAGACATAATCGGTTCAATCAACCCCCTTTTCCCCAACACATCACAACTTGAAGTACGGTCCACAACCTAGACTTCACATTATCCAGTGAACCATAAATTGAGTTTGATATATATATATATATATATATCTTTTGAGATTTGCAAAAACAAGTACTATGTTGTGAGAGGAAAGCATCTACAACTCGAGAGAATGGTTCTCCACAATATTAGACATTTGGAGCCTAGACAGACATCTCCAAGCACTCACCATCAGCTTTAGTAAACATGGGGGGTTCTACACCAAATTGGATCTAGATTTGGGGTTTTCTTCACCAAAGAAGTGTGGTATTTTGCAAGTTGAGTTCTTCTGGAACATGTAGTAACAAGGAGATGCAAAGGGAGATCATAGGAGTAAAAATGCTCCTATGCAAAGATTTTGGGGTTCGATCTCCATATTTTGAGTTCTCACCTTTCTTTCCAATTGTTTCCCTTCTATTCATTCTATGTTAATCATGAGCAGTAATTCAAGTATATGTGGTGATGAACTCATGGCATTTGTTGCATCCAACTTATGAAAAACAGAATTTACTTAAGCGAAAGCAGTCATTAGTAGCGGAATTACTGAAAATCACTAAAATTTAAAACTTTTACAAAGAGATCCATAAATTGAAAAACTCTTTCATAAAGAACCAACGTATTTCAGATACATGTTGGTTTACTAGTACACCTCTTGTACCCTTCCTTATCGAGAGTTACAACATCAACTACCCTGTTAGACTATACATAGGCAATATAAAAATCTCGAGGCATCAAGCCAAAATCTCATATCGATATTAAACTAACTACTGACTCCTAGGACCTGAGAGTACAGAGATGACACATAGGACTCTCTATATACATGACATGACAACCAGTGTCTCCACCTGAGAATTCACTATTGTCCTTAGTTCTACTGTTGTTGCTCTTCCCTTACTGAAGGGTTTCTGCCTCTTCTGCGTCTACCTAAAAAGTTGAATCCCACGGGGGTGAGACAATTGAAAATTGTCCCAGCGAGAGATATAACTCTCCGCCAGAAACATTATTATTGCAAATAATAAAATAAAATTGAGCAGAAGAATCATAAGTATTTAACAACAGCTAATCATTGACTAAACAATTTAGAGCAGTATTCTCTATTCAAGTCATTTCAGCTATATCTTGATAAAGCAGCATGTCATTTATTCAATTAGGAATATGAAGAGCATGTATAGCATTTATCCAACTAAGACATACTAAGCAATGTAGCATCAACCATTTATTCTCATATTTCAATCCTAAGAAAATACGCTACACGACTGATTACATTTTACAATCATAGCTTAAGCCCTGAGGAGATGAGATACCGCTCATACTCCAACCGACCACTGTGAAGTCGAAATCGGTACCATACATAGGTCAATAGAAGAGCTAGATTTCCATGACCTCATCTTCCTCAGTCAGTGTGAGGATCAAATGCAGGACATCTTGTGTCTCTGCCAAATAGCTTTCCTGGGTATACTGACAACTTCGCTATTAGAGTTACAATGGCATGCTGTACTCTTTTCACAATCGAGAGATTTCATATTTATCTCACATCGATTCAGCATTAACATCATCGGGAGATTTGTAATACATCCATCCCGACATATATATAATGAAGGATTGAGAGATTTAATATTTATATCACATCAATTCCTTCATTAGGGCGTAAGGATATTCGCGCCCATAACCCCCACATACTCAAAAGTATGCCCTCCAGGAGTTCCCATAGGAAAACCTATTTCACTATCACCAAACTGCTGACGATGATGGATCAATGGTCAGGGCTCTACATGATATCATTTCACTTGAATATTTAAGTACATTACAATATTATTTTAGCATCAAACATGTTATCAAATATAAACCATTATAATAATTGCTATAAAGAATGAGTATTATTTCTATCAAGTTCTTTTCACAGCTTTATCAACATTGGGATCCCAGTCCCTTATCACCTTATCATCATGATTTAGGAATATGGGTGTTCAAACTCTTAGATCATCAAAACACTTGTTACCATTTTAATAGGTAACTTAATGCCTTCAGGTCATTTGACCAATGTAAACATAATAATTGCAATGCAGGTATTTCACATGGCTCTTAAAGCCCATTAATCCCTCTTGTTACCTTTCACTATGCAACACAGCATATTGTGGCTCATAAGGCTCATAAAGCACTTTCAATAAATAAAGCATCATAGCTCATACCTAACTATGTTCATTGTCTCATAAAGCCTGCATGATTAGTACAGATGATAACATTTACATCAATTTCATATCAGCACTATACAAAACAATTATAGCATCACTATTCAAGGATAATACCACTATTCCCCTACTAGAGTTAGGGTTTCCCTTTTCTTATCAATCAAGGTTATTCATCCCTCTTTCTTAATTAGGATCAATGATTCATCGTCTCATTTTCCAAGATTAAAGTTTCATGCTATATAGTATAGCTCATAATTAGGGTTTCACATACACATTTACCTTATTTAGAATTAGGGTTTACTATTCACATCACATCACCCTAGATTAGGGTTTATATTCAATACCCCACAATTAGGGTTTACTATTCATCCAAATTAGGGTTTTGCATCAAAATATCATGAATTAGGGTTACTCATATCATTACCCTAAATTCATATCACATTATCTTCCTTGATTAGGGTTTCATTCAGAATTGCCCTAATTTAGGGTTAGGGTTCAATAATCTTGTCAATTAAGGTTTAAGCTCATGATTAGGGTTTCATGATCTCTTTGCTAAGGATCTTACCCTTAATCACCACACGAATCATACTCATGTATGAATTCCATTCTATCATCCTCTCAACTTGATTAGGTTATATCAACCCTTCAATTGAGTACATACAGCTATGATTGACATAGTGTACTAAGTTATTGTTCTTATAAGCAATTAGGGTTTATCCCTTTAATGGTACTACTCATTTAGGTACTTTTAGGATTTTAACTTTTGTACCTTCATTGATTACCATCACTATCAATCATTGGATCATTGGAACAATCATCACCTTAAATTTCCAAATGATTGAATCACAATTGACCTTTATTTGGTTTTGAAGTTTCATCACCAAACAGTTTTGAAACCTTTTGACCCCAAACAGTTTCAAAACTGTTTGGACTCAAACGGTCTCAAGACCATTTGGGCCAAATGCGTCTCAAAACTGCAAGGGTTCTTTAGATAAAATTATCAATCAATTGAACATGCTTTGCTATATTGAAACTTTCAATCGATTGATTTGTTAGAGTTCAACAATTCTTAGCCCTTGGATTTTCAATCCTTCAATCACCACCTTTGACCATCCATGCGGTCTTGAGGTGCTTGACCTCATGCGGTCTTGAGGTACTTGACCTCATTCAGTTTTGAAACCGAATTAGAAACTTTGTGCTCAAAACCGTTTAACCAAAAGTGTACTTGAGATCGATTGACTTTCAAACGGTTTGGGACCGTTTGGTCCCAAACGGCCTTGAGACCATTTGGTCCAAACCTCCTCAAAATTGAATGGACCAAAAATGGTCTCAACCACACATATTGATTTAGGGTTTTCAGGAGCAAGCCAGATTTCAAACAAATCGAGCATGGAATCATTATCATAAGGTTTGGGGGAAGAGAGGACATCGAGAAAGTCCTAAATGGGGCGCCGTGGTCTTTCGACAACAGCCTGGTACTCCTCAAGGAACTAGACGGGGCCATCCAACCTTCCGATATGGTGATCTATGAATCGCCCATATGGATCCGATTATACAACCTCCCCCTAGGGTATAGATCTGACAAGGCGGTAGCCAACATAGCCGGAAAAGTGGGAGATTTCTTGGAAGTTGACGGAAACGAATCAAGGTGGGACAGGGCATGAAGATCCCGGGTGGTGATCGACTGAGAAACCGCTGAAAACCAAACAGAAGATGAAAGATGCGCAAGGAAAGATCCTAGAAATTGATATCCGCTACGAGTTGTTACCAAATTTCTGCTACGTTTGTGGCTGTCTGGGACACGTGATGAAGGAATGTAGGGAGAAAGAAGTGGAGAACGAAGGCAGGTGGGGACAATGGCTTCAGGCGTCACCCAGGAAACTGAACAAAGAGGCACAAACAGGGATGGAGTATGAAATGTAAAAAACATCTGCTTTGGGGTGATAGCAGGAAGAAGGAGGAAAAGGGGACAGAGAGGGAGACAGAGGGAAGCAGGCTTAGTAAAATATGCAACGAGGGCCCAGGAGGGGAGGAACAGGTAGGGACACAAGCCAGACAAAGCCGAAGCATGGGAGGAAAGGAAGGGAATCAAAGCAAAGGTGCAGAGGAGCCAAAGAAAAGCAGCATAGAAACAAAAGAGCACAGGGCCAAAGGTGAACAACAGAGCCAACAAGACAGGGCGGACAACTCTCACAACAAGGAGGAGGAGATAAGGAAAGGCCACCTACCAACCAGCCCTATCTTTTAAGGGCTCTTAAAGGCTCTTGAAGACAGGGAAGAGATCATTTACAGCAAAAATACTGAAGCTGATTCAGGAGAAAATAACGAGACAGGGAGTGTGAAGAAGGTGTTTGAGATGGGAACTGACAGAGCTGCGAAGAGCATAGCAGAAGGTGGGCTAGAGGGAACAAAGGGAAGGAAAAAATATAAGAAGATAAACAAGAAGGCGTGGGGCAGTAGAGGGATGGACAGTAGGGAAGCAAAGGAGGAAAGAAAAAAAAGGAAAAACCAAGGGGACCAGGGCCCTATAGGGAGGTTAGCTCAGACGAGGGGGCAGAAAGAAGCAAAGGGCGCAGATGTGTCTATGGTGTGGGAGAAATATCCAGACCAAGTAGTGGTCCCTGACGATGATCAGGACCACGAAGAACAATGAAGATTCTCAGCTGGAATTGCCAGGGTTTGGGCAACCGTGGCACATTCCGCACCCTCCGACGTATTTGTTGGAGGGAATGCCCAGAGGTGGCTTTTTTGATGGAGACCAAGATTAGAGGCAAGGAGATTGATGATATCTGTAGGAAGTGTGGCTATGATGATGGTGTATGTATCAGTAGCAGAGGAAGGTCAGGAGGTATGGGGTTTTGGTGGAACGATGTGGAGGCTGATGTTATTTCATACTCAAATCACCACTTTAGTGCTATTATTAGAGGAGAGGGTGACAGACCAGACTGGCAGTGTGTGGGTATTTATGGATGGCCTGAAACTAACATGAAATGGAAAACTTGGGATCTTATGAAAGACGTCAAGAGCAGGAGCAATCTTCCTTTGCTGTTTCTGGGGGATTTTAATGAGATCAAGGAGCATGGGGAAAAACAAGGGGGCGTGACCAGAGAAGAGAAGTACATGGAAAACTTTAGAGAAGCCATTGACACATGTGAGTTAACTGACCTCAATTACAAAGGCAACCAGTTCACGTGGGCCAGAGGGAAGAAACCGGAGACGATGATCATGGAACGGATTGACAGGGCTCTCGCTTGTAGGGATTGGTGCAACCTCTTTCCTACAACCATAGTCATCCATTTGGAGAGATTGAATTCTGACCACTCCCCCATCCTTGTTAAGAGTGAGGGGCCAAAAAAACACAACCCAATCAACAAAGGGTTCAAGATGGAGCATTTCTGGATGAAGGAACCCCACTGTATCGAGATAGTTAAAATTAATTGGGGCAAAAGCAGTGACATTCAGCAGCAACTTACGAACTGTGCGAGTTCCATGAAGGAATGGGCAAAACAGAGGTTTGGGGATATCGAGAAAAACTTGAAGAAGGTGGAGAAGAGGCTTCTAAGGGACCAGGGCCTACCGATGACAGCAAACAACATCCAAAACTGCAAGAACCTTTGTGAAGAAATCAACGAGCTGCAGAAACAAAAAGAGACTTATTGGTTCACGAGAGCAAAAGCTAAAGAGATGGTGGATGGGGATCAAAATACTGCCTATTTCCACAATAAAGCGTCTCAGAGGAAAGGCAGAAACACTATCAAATGTTTGCAGAATGAAGAGGGGGTCTGGAAACATAAAAGCGAGGATATCAGTAATATCATTATCTCTTTATATAAGGAACTTTTCAATTCTGTGGGCAACATTAATGATGAAACTGTCCTTGAGGGCTTTAAGGAGGTCATCACTCCAGAGATGAACAATTGTCTTGAAGCTGAACCAACTATGGAGGAGATAAAGACGACAATCTTTGCCATGCACCCCAATAAAGCTCCCGGTCCGGATGGTTTTCACACTAGTTTTTTCCAAAATTTCTGGTCTTTAATTGGGGAGGACGTCACTTCTTATATCAAGAGTTGGTGGAAGGGTGAAAAAGATTTGAAGGATATTAATGCTACTAACATTGTACTCATCCCCAAGTGCAAAAATCCAGGGACTATGGCTGATTTTAGGCCCATCAGTCTCTGCAACACGGTGTATAAGATTATATCAAAAGTCATGGCGAATAGAATCAAACCTATGCTCAATGATATTATCACTTCCAATCAAAGTGCCTTCATCCCAGGAAGGCTCATAACGGACAATGCACTGGTGGCTTTCAAAACTTTCCACGCTATGAAGAGGAAGACTAAGGGAAAGAAGGGGCTTATGGCTATCAAACTGGATATGAGCAAAGCGTACGACCGGGTGGAATGGAGTTTTGTTGTCAAAGTTTTGAAGAGGATGGGGTTTGGGGAAAAGTGGTGTAAGAGCATTTATGACTGCTTGAGCAGTGTGTCCTTCTCTTTCATTATAAATGGTTGTAAATAGGGTCTGATAAACCCCAAAAGAGGGCTCCGCCAAGGCGACCCCATTTCTCCTTATCTCTTTCTATTTTGTGCAGATGCACTGTCGAACCTTATAAACAGAGCTGCAATTGAGGCCCACATCACAGGGACGAGAGTTTGCAGACGGGGCCCAAGGATAACACATTTGTTCTTCGCGGATGACAACATCCTTTTTGCTAAAGAAAATCTCAAAGAAGCTGGGGAAATAGCCTCCATTATGAGCTACTACGAACAAGCTTCTGGGTAGAAGATCAACTATACCAAGACTGAGATTTCCTTTAGCAAAAATGTCCCGGAATGTACAAGGACCAGTATTCTCGAGAAGATGCAGGTTAAGCAAGTTCATGAGCATGAGCGCTATCTCAGACTCCCAACCATCATAGGCAGGTCTAAGAAGAAGGTTTTCATCTCTATGAAAGATAGAATATGGAAGAAGATCAACAGTTGGAAGGAAAAGCTCTTGAGTCAAGCGGGCAAGGAAGTCCTTATCAAATCGATTGTCCAAGCGATCCCTACTTACATGATGGGTGTTTTTCGAATACCTGACAACATCATTGATGATATTAATAGAATGTTGGCAAATTTTTGGTGGGGAAGCCAAAGCGGGAGAAGGAAAATGCATTGGATAGCCTGGAATAAACTATGCTCCTCGAAGAAACAAGGTGGACTAGGCTTCAGAGATTTAAAGGTTTTCAACATGGCTCTCTTAGCTAAACACGCCTGGAGATTTTTCAATGAGCCAGGTTCCTTAGCTTCCTCGGTGATAAAAGCCAGGTACTACAATAGCAATGATTTTCTTAATACTAGTAGGGGCCATGACCCTAGCTATTGTTGGAGGAGCATTTGGGGTGCTAAGGCTCTTTTACTAGAGGGGCTATGTTGGAATGTAACAAGAAACTCCACGACCCGGATATGGGATGATAACTGGTTACCTAATAGGAATGGCAAGGGAGTCAGAAAGAATGGGACTCTGGGGGGCTACCCAGATGAAATGTGGGAAATTATTAACGAGGATGGTGAATGGGACAGACTGAAAGTTGAAAGTGTCTTCTCGGTTGACCAGCAAGATGCTATTCTGAAAATGCCCATTAGCAAGTATGGTCCTGCTGCTCTGTACTGGTATCCAACCCAGGAGGGGATCTTCTCAGTGAGATCAGCCTACTGGCTGGGTGCCTTGGGGCACAACCAACAGGAAAATCTGAACGGAAGCCATAACCAAGATGATCTCTGGAAAACCATCTGGTCTTGCTCAATGCACCCCAAAATCAAACGTTTTATGTGGCAGTGCTCAACCAATATCCTACCCACACTGGTGAATCTGAATGATAGGCACGTGGGAACCTCGTCTACTTGTGAGATATGCAAAATCTGTCTGGAATCCACCATACCCACTCTGTTCCAATGTACCCATGCTTTGGCCATATGGAATGAAGCTGTTGACAAAAATCTGCTCAGCGGGGTGCCTATGACTGATTTTAAATCCACCGTCAGTTGATGTTTTAACAAAGGTGATGAGGGTCGGTTAACCACTTTTGCTGCCTCCTGCCTGGCCACTTGGATATGCAGAAATGATGCTATTTTCAGCAACAAGTAGGTCCAACCCCTCATCACATCGCATAGTATTATCAACTAGGCCAGAAATTTTATTGACAGTAGAGCTGGGGTCCGAAAGAGAGTTTCTTCACTGGTTGAGCAGAGGTGTTGCCGTTGGCGCCCCCCAAATGAAGGTTTCTTGAAGATTAATGTGGATGCTACTTTCATCTCAGACAGTAGAGTCAGACTGGCGGTGATTTGCAGAGATCACATTGGATCCATGTTCTGGGTGGCCACTAAGACTGGTGCTTTCTGTTGGAGTCCTTTTGTCGCTAAAGCTCAGGGTGACTTTTTTGGTATAATGACGGATGATAAGTGCAATATTAGAAGGATTGAAGTGGAGATGGATGCTTTGAACGTTTATAACAAACTGATTACTTTCCAAATAGGAACCAACCCGATTACGATGTTGTTCAAAGATATCAGTGTTGCCGCTAAGGGTTTCGATTCAATTGTTTTTATGCATACTTTCAGAGAAGGGAATGTGGGAGCCCACAATGTTGCTAAGTATATCTGTGAGGCCGATGGGGTTAGCATGTCCCCTGGCCATCCCCGTGGTCCTTCGGGGGAGCCTATTGTAATAGAGTAATTCTTAATACAATGGCTCGTTTGATCCAAAAAAAAAGAATGCAATATCAATGTTTAAGGGTTTAAGTTATATAACCCACCTTCTAAACTGATTCCAAGCTCCAAGCTTCACGACTCCAATGGTGGATGAAGCTTTAGAAACTGCCCAAGGTCAGTTCTCAAGCTTTTGGATGAAAAAGTTGGCTAGAGTTGAAGATTGGATGGAGAAAACAAGATCAAGCATTGATTTTCGGTTTTCACCATGAAACCAAGGTGAAAGAAGGTCAAGAACTTACCAATAGGTTGGGGGCCGTCCTTCTCCTGCTCCTAAGCTCTCTTGTGGTTGGCCAAAGCAAGAAGAGAAAAGGAATTCCGAAAAAGATCCTTAAGTGGATAGGAAATGAGATGTGTATAAGGAAATTCCAAGGAAAGAGAAAAATGGAATTAATTCCTTTAATTTACAAAATCGTTGCCAAATTTTCTCCCTCAATTCCTTGGTCACGAAGCCATCTTCTTCCCCTTGCAAAAACCTCATCATTATCCAAGAATTAAAGGAAAAGAAATTAAGCACCTTAATCATATTATACTAATATCCCATTTTTAGTGGATATTACTTTTTATTAACTTAATGTGAGTGGAGTATCCACTCAAACAAGATCTTTTCATGCCTTTACAAGGCACAAGCTCATCCATCCCTTTGCAAATTCATCCCTCAACTTTTGGTTGAAGGTCTCTTCAATTAATATATTTCTTTTTGCATTAAATTGAATTAAAGTTCCATTTATGCTTAAATCTTGATTATTTTAATATCAAGATTCTCTCTCCTCCAAAATAATTCAAATGAGGTTCCCCTCTCATTTTCGTTTCTATACATGATACCAATAAACATGGGGGACCCTCATGTAGTGGTTATTTACATATTGAACCCTAGGTTTTGGGTAAATTGCACATTACACCAAAACTAGGTTTTAATACACAAAGATTGCTCAACAAGCTCTATCTTGGTGCTCAGATTTGTGGAAACCATACCACTGCATCATACTCACTCTTATGATGTCTCAAAATCTGAGGAACATTTTATCATTTACAATTTGCAAGTTAACCCCTCAACTTGGGTAATTTGCACTTTAGTCCAAAATTAACCAAACAATGTTTCAACATTATTAAAAAAGGACTGAAATTGAAATATAAGTTCCTCTTGAGCGTTAATTACTTTTTAAGAAATAAGAGAAAGCATGTAATCAAATTTATTAGGCAAAACACCTAGGGTTAGAACATAACCCATGTCAGGGATGTTACAAATTATCCACCCCTTACAAGGATTTTGTCCCCAAAATCATTAACAAAAATATTAGTAGAAAAGAGTAGGATATTTCCTTCTCATCTCTTACTCTAGTTCCCATGTAGCTTCTTCAATGCCATGGTGATTCCAGAGGACTTTTACAAGACAAATGTCTTTCTTTTTCAGCTTTTTAATTCTTCTGTCAAGGATCATTACAGGTCCTTCAACATAAGATATATCTTCATTTAGTTCTACCTCTACAGGTTGCAGAACTAGCTCTGTGTCAGGATGACACTTCCTTAACATAGAGATGTGGAACACTGGGTGCAATCTATGCAACTCAGGTGGTAACTCCAACTTATAAGCTACTTTTCCAATCCGTTCAATGATTGGATAAGGCCCCATAAATCTAGGAGCTAACTTTCCCTTCCTTCCAAATCTAAGAACTCCTTTCCAAGGTGAGACCTTGAGATATACTCTGTCTCCAACTTGGAATTCTAAAGGTCTTCACCATTTGTCAGCGTATGATTTCTGTCTATCCTGTGCAGTCTTTAACTATTGTTGTATTACTTTAATCTTCTCAGTTGTCTGTTGCACTAGTTCAGGACCCAAAAGTTGATTTTCTCCAGTTTCATACCAACATAAAGGAGATCTACAACGTCTTCCATATAAATCTTCATATGGTGCCATGTCAATACTGTGCTGATAGCTATTATTGTAAGCAAATTCTATCAAGCTCAGGTGTAGATCCCAACTTCCTACAAATTGAAGGACACATGCTCTAAGCAAATCTTCCAAAGTTTGTATGGTCCTTTCAGATTGTCCATCTGTCTGAGGGTGAAAGGTTGTACTAAACCTTAGTTGCGTACCCAAAGCTTTATGAAGTCGTTCCCAAAAATGACTTGTGAACTGGGGACCTCTATCAAAAACGATAGTAGCTGGAGCCCCGTGCAAACGCACTATCTCATCTACATATAACTGTGCCAGTTTCTCAGCAGTATAGGTTGTTTTGCAGGTAAGCAATGTGCTGTCTTTGTCAACCTATCAACTATCACCCATATGGAATCATGACCTTTGGTTGTTCTAGGCAAACCAACCACAAAGTCCATGGTTACATGATCCCATTTCCACTGTGGTATGGGCAAAGGTTGCATTGCTCCTGTGGGCTTTTGATGTTCAGCTTTAACCTATTGACACACCGGACACCGCATAACAAACTCAGTAACGTCTTTCTTCAACCCGGGCCACCAATACATATCTTTTAAGTTATGATACATCTTAGTGCTCCCTGGATGCATAGCATACATCGAAGAATGAGCTTCTTCCAAGACTAATTTTCTTAAGTCATTGGCATCATGTACTACCATCCTACCATGGTAACAGACTACCTGATCCTCTGAATCATGGAAACCGTCTCATTTCTCACTATCATATTCTGACCTAATATGTTGAACTACAACATCAGCCTGTTGTGCTTCTTTAATCTGTTGTCTCAGAGTTGGTTTTATGTGCATCTCAGCTAACAACCTATCTAACAATGATACTTTTAGTTGTATTGTTTTGCCTCAAGGAGATAAACATATCCCTCTTAGAGCACACTAAGGAGTTTAATTGTGCTTTATCTAAGGCTGGTGTTGCTGATTTCCTACTCAAAGCATCGGTAACCACATTGGCCTTCCCTAGATGGTAATCAATTGTACAATCATAGTCCTTGATTAACTCCATCCAGCGGCGTTGCCTCATGTTTAGCTCATGCTGAGAAAAGATATACTTTAGGTTCTTATGGTCTGTGAAAATCTGGAATGTCTCTCCATAGAGATAATGTCTCCAGATCTTCAAGGCATGAACTATGGTAGATAGCTCTAGATCGTGTGTTGGATAATTCTCCTCGTGTTTCTTAAGATGTCGAGAAGCAAAAGAAATCACTTGTTTATCCTGCATCAACACACAACCTAAGCCATTCTTAGATGCAACACAGAAAACTACATACCCCTTCCCTTGTTCAGGTAACACCAGCACAGGTGCACTAGTTAGCCTTTCCTTCAGCAACTGGAATGATTGTTGACACTTGTCATGCCAGGCAAAAGGAACTTCCTTCCTGGTCAACTAAGTCAGGGGTAAAGCTATAGAACTGAAGTTCTTAATGAACCTCCTGTAATAGCCTACCAACCCTAGGAAACTATGAATTTCTGTCGGTGTCTTCGGCTGTTCCCATTGCAGGACATATTCTACCTTCTTAGGATCAACACGGATACATGAAGCAGATATTATGTGTCCTAAAAAAGAAACTTCTGATAACCATAACTCACATTTGCTAAGCTTAGCATATAACTTATGCTCTCTTAGCAAAGTTGGAGCCTGACGGAGGTGCTGCTCATGTTGTTGAGCATCTCTACTGTAGATCAAGATGTCATCTATGAAGACGACTACACATTGATCAAGAAAAGGTCGAAAGATTCTATTCATGAGTTCTATAAACGCAGCTGGAGCATTAGTTAGTCCAAACGACATAATTGTGAACTCATAGTGACCATACCTTGTCCTAAAGGCAGACTTAGGCATGTCACCCTCCTTAATACACAACTGATGGTATCCTGACCTCAGATCTATCTTGGAAAAGACAGTTGCACCACACAACTGATCAAACAAGTCTTCAATCCTTGGCAAAGGATACTTATTCTTTATAGTTACTTTATTCAACTGCATGTAATCAATGCATAACCACATCGATCCATCCTTCTTCTTAACAAAAAGAACCAGAGCACCCCAGGGTGAAGTGCTCGGTCGAATGAAACCTTTCTCAAGCAACTCCTGAAGTTGTTTCTTGAGTTCTGCCATCTCAGCAGGCGCCATCCTGTATGGTGTTTGTGCTATTAGTTGTGTGCCCGGAACTAGATTAATCTCAAAATCAATCTCTCGGGGCAGAGGAACACCTGGAAGTTCTTCAGGAAATACATCTTCAAATTCCCTTACTATAGGAACTTCAGAAGGATGAGGGCTCTCCATGGTGGTATCTACTACATGTGCCAAGAATGTAAAACATCCTTGCCTCATCAACTTCTCAGCTACCATAGCTGACACAAGACAAGTTGGAAGAATCTTTCTATCTCCCTGAAAGATCCATGTGTCACTATTGTCTGTGAACACAGCTTGCTTGGATTCACAATCCAAGACAACCTTATACTTTTCTAGGGTGTCCATCTCAAGAATTTTATCAAACCCGTGCATCTCAAGTGGTATAAGATCCACTTGAATGTGATGACCAGAAAAGGTGAGAGTGTAGGGAGAACACTCCTCCTGCAGCACTGCAGATCCCATTAAAGGAGTTTCTAACTTCAAACTCTCTGCCCTATGACCAACTGTCATATTGCAGTCAAGAATCACTCTTCGAGTGATGAAGGAATGTGTAGCACCTGGATCAATTAAAGCAGATACGACACAAGATGTAGACATATTAGAATAAAATAGTTCCATCTGACCTGTCACAACCCGAGGGTTGACTACTGCATTAGGCGGATTCATCACATAGAATCTCGTTGTTGCCTGCGGTGGATTCGGTGCTCGATTACTGGGTGTCGATGATCCAGCTTGGGACACTTATCCACGTCCTCTGGCGCCACTTGGAAATTGTCACCTCTGAGAGCCTTTCTGACTCTACCTCTGAGGTTGAGTCACACGTGCTTCTCTGGATCGACAATCCTTTATCAGATGCCCCATCTTTTCACATATGAAACAACTTCTATTCCCTTGTTGTGGTCTGGATGGTCCTGTTACTGACACATATGCTGAGTTATGGGATCCTTCCGTTGGTAAACTATGGCCTCTACCCCTATTTGACGTCCACTGCATCTGGGTATTGAACCTTGGTGGTGCTATTGGTGCAGAAAACCTCAGTTTCTTAAAACTTTTGGACAAAGGTCCTTGAAACTGGGGGTACACTTTCTTATTCTTAGTCTGTCGCTTCTCAGTCACAGACCTCTCAATCCGTCTCACAGACTCCACAAAAGTAGCAACCTCTCTCTGTTCTCCAGAGAAGACACAGGAGTGGTCAAATTAGCATTCAACCCTTTCTCAAAATGTCGAATCCTCTCTTCATCTGTAGCTGCCATATGCAGACAGAACCACAAAAGCTCCATAAACTTAGCCTCATACTTGCTAATGTTCATTGGTCCTTGTCTTACTCTCTCAAAGTGAGAGATCTTCTCATCTAGGAACGTCTTAGGAAAGTATCTATTGACGAATTCCCATCGAAATACTTCCCATTTGATCTCTACACCAGACCTCTTTCCCTCCTCTATGGTCCACCAGTGACCAGCACTTTCTTTAAGAAGGTACACAACATGTCTAACCTTCTCAGTTTCTGGGATGTTAAGGATTCTAAAGGCCTTCTCCAGCTCAGTTAGCCACATGTCAACATCTGCTGGGTCAGCTGTCCCAGCATATTCTGTTGCTCCAACCCGGTGAAGTCATTCAAATGTCTTGCCGACTCCTTGTCCTTCATGGTGGGTAGGTTCCCTAGGTGCAGGTAATGGCATCCTATATGTCATATGGGTCATGGCTTCCATAAACTGCCCAAACATAGATTGGAAGGCTGGGTTCCCCATATCATCTTGATTGAACTGGGGTTGTTTAGGTACGGGTTCCTCCCTATCATGATCTCCTGCACCTCCTCCTAGTGCAGCAACGCTGCTCTCGACAACATGTTCATCGTGTGATCCAGACATCTTTAGTTCTTCTTCTCCTCCTATATGAGCAGAAGACACTATCAGATAAACTGGAAGACACTAGAACAGACTCAACAACCTTAGTCCTATGTCTCTGTAGACTCAGTGAACCTAGGGCTCTGATACCAACATGTTGTTGCATCCAACTTATGAAAAACAGAATTTACTTAAGCGGAAGCGGTCGTTAGCAGTGGAATTACTGAAAATCACTAAAATTTAAAACTTTACAAAGAGATCCATAAACTAAAAAACTCTTTCATAAAGAACCAAGGCATTTTAAATACATGCTGGTTTACTAGCACATCTCTTGTACCCTTCCTTCTCGAGAGTTACAACATCAACTACCCTGTTAGACTATACATAGGCAGTATAAAAATCTCGAGGCATCAAGCCAAAATCTCATATCGATATTAAACTAACTACTGACTCCTAGGACCTGAGAGTACATAGACGACACATAGGACTCTCTATATACATGACATGACAACTAGTGTCTCCACCTGAGAATTCACTGTTGTCCTTGGTTCTGCTGCTGCTACTCTTCCCTTACTGAAGGGTTTCTTCCTCTTCTACGTCTACCTAAAAAGTTGAATCCCAAGGGGGTGAGACAATTGAAAATTGTCCCAGCGAGAGATATAACTCTCCGCCAGAAACATTATTATTGCAAATAATAAAATAAAACTGAGCAGAAGAATCATAAGTATTTAACAACAACTAATCATTGACTAAACAATTTAGAGTAGTATTCTCTATTCAAGTCATTTCAGCTATATCTTGATAAAGCATCATGTCATTTATTCAATTAGGAATATGAAGAAAATGTATAGCATTTATCCAACTAAGACATACTAAGCAATGTAGCAGAAACCATTGATTCTCGTATTTCAATCCTAAGCAAATTCACTACACAGCTGATTACATTTTACAATCATAGATTAAGCCCTGAGGAGATGAGGTATACCGCTCATACTCCAACCGACCACTGCGAAGTCAAAATCGGTACCATACATAGGTCAATAGAAGAACCAGATTTCCATGACCTCATCTTCCTCAGTCAGTATGAAGATCAAATGTAGGATATCTTGTGTCTCTGCCAAATAGCTTTCTAGGGTATACTGGCAACTTCTCTATTAGAGTTATAGTGGCATGCTGTACTCTCTTCACAATCGAGAGATTTCATATTTATCTCACATCGATTCGGCATTAAATCATCAGGAGATTTGTGATACATCCATCCTGTCATATATATAATGAAGGATTGAGAGATTTAATGTTTATCTCACATCAATTCCTTCATTAGGGCGTAAGGATATTCACGCCCATAACCCCACATACTCAAAAGTATGCCCTCTAGGAGTTCACGTAGGAAAACCTATTTCACCATCACCAAACTGCTGACGATGATGGATTTATGGTCAGGGCTCTACATGATATCATTTCACTTGAATATTTAAGTACATTACAATATTCTTTTAGCATCAAACATGTTATCAAATATAAACCATTATAACAATTGCTATAAAGAATGAGTACTATTTCTATCAAGTTCTTTTCACAGCTTTATCAACATTGGGATCCCAGTCCCTTATCACCTCATCATCATGATTTAGGAATATGGGTGTTCAAACTCTTAGATCATCAAAACACTTGCTACCACTTTAACATGCAACTTAATGCCTTCAGGTCATTTGACCAATGTAAACATAATAATTGCAATGCAAGTATTTCACATGGCTCTTAAAGCCCATTAATCCCTCTTGTTACCTTTCACTAGGCAACACAACATATTGTGGCTCACAAGCTCATAAAGCACTTTCAATAAATAAAGCATCATAGCTCATACCTGACTATGTTCATTGTCTCATAAAGCCTTCATGATTAGTACAGATGATAACAGTTACATCAATTTAATATCAACACTATACAAAACAATTATAGCATCACTATTCAAGGATAATACCACTATTACCCTACTAGAGTTAGGGTTTCCCTTTTCATATCAATCAAGGTTATTCATCCCCCTTGCTCAATTAGGACCAATGATTCATTGTCTCATTGTCCAAGATTAAAGTTTCATGCTATATAGTATATCTCAGAATTAGGGTTTCACATACACCTTTACCTTATTTAGAATTAGGGTTTACTATTCACATCACATCACCCTAGATTAGGGTTTATATTCAATACCCCACAATTAGGGTTTACTATTCATCCAAATTAGGGTTTTGCATCAAAATGCCATGAATTAGGGTTACTCATGTCATTACCCTAAATTTGTATCACATTATCTTCCTTGATTAGGGTTTCATTCAGAATTGCCCTAATTTAGGGTTAGGGTTCAACAATCTTGTCAATTAAGGTTTAAGCTCATGATTAGGGTTTCATGATCTCTTTGCTAAGGATCTTACCCTTAATCACCACATGAATCATACTCATGTATGAATTCCATTCTATCATCCTCTCAACTTGATTAGGTTATATCAAACCTTCAATTGAGTACATACATCTATGATTGACATAGTGTACTAAGTTATTGTTCTTATAAGCAATTAGGGTTTATCCCTTTAATGGTACTACTCATTTAGGTACTTTTAGGATTTAACTTTTGTACCTTCATTGATTACCATCACTATCAATCATTGGATCACTGGAACAATCATCACCTTAAATTTCCAAATGATTGAATCACAATTGACCTTTATTCGGTTTTGAAGTTTCATCACCAAATGGTTTTGAAACTGTTTGACCCCAAACGGTTTCAAAACCGTTTGGACTCAAACGGTCTCAAGACCGTTTGGGCCAAATTAGTCTCAAAACCGCAAGGGTTCTTTAGATAAAATTATCAATCAATTGAACATGCTTTGCTACATTGAAACTTTCAATCGATTGAATTGTTAGAGTTCAATAATTCTTAGCCCTTGGATTTTCAATCCTTCAATCACCACCTTTGACCATCCATGCAGTCTTGAGGTGCTTGACCTCATGCGATCTTGAGGTACTTGACCTCATTCAGTTTTGAAACCGAATTAGAAACTTTGTGCTCAAAACCGTTTAACCAAAAGTGTACTTGAGATTAATTGAGTTTCAAACGGTTTGGGATCATTTGGTCCCAAACGGTCTTGAGACCGTTTGGTCCAAACCTCCTCAAAACCAAATGGACCAAAAATGGTCTCAACCACATATATTGATTTAGGGTTTTCAAGGTTGATTCCTTCATCGATTGAATTCATGTAACCACTCACCAATTGAAATTAACATCATACTTCAATTGAGCTTAATAAATCATCCTTTAACTGATTTAACTATCAATTAATCATCAATTCGGGTTTTGAATCCAATTGGGTTAGGGTTTGAAATCGATGAACCTTCAATGTTAGTCATTGTGAAACTAATTACTTTAAAATCATTGGACCACCATCCAAATTGGGTATGACCTGACCTCAAACGGTCTTGAGATCATTTGGATGACCTCCAAACGGTCTTGAGATCATTTGCCCATTCCATCATGAAAATTGTCGGGGTCTAATTAGGGTTTAGTTCTTGAATTGGTCATCAAATCAACAATTGATTACATTACAATTTGGTATCTTTGAATCTTCAAATACCGAACCATTCTCAACCCTAGACCTCCAAATAGTCTTGGTTGACCTCCAAACGGTTTTGAAACTGTTTGGGTGATCTCCAAATGGTTTTGAAACTGTTTGGGTTAGTCAACCCAAAATTATAAATCACTCAATCACAAAATCAGCACTTAACCCAATTAGGGTTTTGTAATTGACGGACCTTCAACTAATGAGCCCTTTGAAATTAATCAATTATATTTAATGGGCCATCAACCATCATCATTAACATCAAATCTCCAAACGGTCAACCATGGTCAACCCTTCCAAATGGTTTGAAACCGTTTACTCCCAAACGGTTTTGATGAAACCATTTAAGTTCAAACGGTCTTGTGGAAACTGATTGAACACTTTTGTTGAAACCGTTTGGAAAAGGATTTTCTTGGGAAAAGTGTCCAAGATGATGTCATCATCATCTTCCTTCGTTCATCTAAGAACTACTGCCATTTTCATGGAAATTACAGCAACAAATCAAAGGAAGTTCAAAATAGAACAAGATGAACAACAAATCATGGAGAATTGAATGTAATATCAATGTTTAAGGGTTTAAGTTATATAACCCACCTTCTAAACTGATTCCAAGCTCCAATCTTCATGACTCCAATGGTGGATGAAGCTTTAACAACTGCCCAAGGTCCGTTCTCAAGCTTTTGGATGAAAAAGTTGGCTAGAGTTGAAGATTGGATGGAGAAAACAAGAAATCAAGTATTGATTTCCGGTTTTCACCATGAAACCAAGATGAAAGAAGGTCAAGAACTTACCAATAGGTTGGGGGCCGTCCTTCTCCTGCTCCTAAGCTCTCTTGTGGTCGGTCAAAGCAAGAAGAGAAAAGGAATTCTAAAAAAGATCCTTAAGTGGATAGGAAATGAGATATGCATAAGGAAATTCCAAGGAAAGAGAAAAATGGAATTTATTCCTTTAATTTCCAAAATCGTTGCCACATTTTCTCCCTCAATTCCTTGGCCACGAAGCCATCTTCTTCCCCTTGTAAAAACCTCTTCATTATCCAAGAATTAAAGGAAAATAAATTAAGCACCTTAATCATATTATACTAATATCCCATTTTTAGTGGATATTACTTTTTATTAACTTAATGTGAGTGGAGTCTCCACTCAAACAAGAGCTTTTCGTGCCTTTACAAGGAACAAGCTCGTCCATCCCTTTCCAAATTCATCCCTCAACTTTTGGTTGAAGGGCTCTTCAATTAATATATTTCTTTTTGCATTAAATTGAATTAAAGTTCAATTTATGCTTAAATATTGATTATTTTAATATCAAGATTCTCTCTCCTCCAAAATAATTCAAATGAGGCACCCCTCTCATTTTCTTTTCTCTACATGATACCAAGAAACATGGGGGACCCTCATGAAGTGGTAATTTACATATTGAACCCTAGGTTTTGGGTAAATTGCACATTACATCAAACCTAGGTTTTAATACACAAAGATTGCTCAACAAACTCTATCTTGGTACTCAGGTTTGTAGAAACCATACCACCGCATCATACTCACTCTTATGATGTCTCAACATCTGAGGAACATTTTATCATTTACAATTTGCAAGTTAACCCCTCAACTTGGGTAATTTGCACTTTAGTCCAAAATTAACAAAACAATGTTTCAACATTATTAAAAAAGGAATGAAATTGAAATATAAGTTCCTCTTGAGCCTTAATTACTTTTCAAGAAATAAGAACAAGCATCTAATCAACTTTATTAGGCAAAACACCTAGGGTTAGAACATAACCCAGGTCAGGGATGTTACAACATTGACTATGGCTATTAAGATTATTAGTTTCTAAGTTATGTGGATTAACCTTCAAACTTATTGTGTCATGTAGTACTCAATTTTTTGTCTTAGTATAGTCATGTTATGTCTTGTACAAATTAATTATGTTAACGTCTTACTTTGTGCACTGGCCATCCATGAATGTTAATCTTGTATTTTGAAGTTGTGCCGAGAATAATTTATGAGTTTATCGATTTGTCTAGATCTTTTTGTTGACAAAATAGAAGTTGCATACTAGTAGTTGCGTTTGATTAATGTACTTCATTTATTCTATGTTGTGTATTTGTTTGACGAGAGTGAAAGAAATTGCTTGGTAGATCTCCTCATTGCTTACCGAGAGGGACAATCAATTGGAATAGTGTGGCAAAAGTTTGAAGTGAAACACTTGACTTGGAAATCTTTTCTCTAATTAGTAGTAGAAATCATTGTAGTTGACCTTTAGCTTGAAAATCTTTACTCATAGAAATCCATAGGGGACCATCTTATAATTGGAATTAAAGATGTTAGATGCTAAATAACGTTTTCCAGAAACAAACCCACAGAGAAAAGAAAACGAAAACAACCCAATTTCTCTTCAAGTGCCTTGCGTATTACATACATCAACTTGGTTATTGCCGGAACCATGAACGAAAAACAAAAGATCCTAGTCCGTCCATTCATAGCTGATCCTAGACACGGAAATCAGAGATGTTGACGCGATCCTATTTTTCTCTTTGTTTCATCCTCATCATTTGCCCCACCTATTAGTTTAGCTCCATACCCTGTTGAGCAGCCAGGTGGAGTCGGCCAGGACCCTGTCGCCGTCCTGGTTCCGGTGCCATGAGTAGAAGGCGTGCGTCCTGTTCTTGATCTCCAGCGAGGCGTGGCCGAAGCTGGCTTCCCTGTAGGCAGAGTAGCTGGGCTGCGGATCTATGAAGCTGGCAAACGAAATTTGAAACACGTGTTTAGGATCGTTAACGAGAGAGTGATGGATCTAACAGAACTCTGACGATTACCTTGATGCGAGACCCTCGATGTTTCCTCCGTCTCCGACAGTTATGTATACCGGTGCGGATGGGTCGGGGATAGGGTTGCAGACCCTGTTGGTGATGTTATAATCAACATTGGAAATCCTCTCCTGAAAGATAAAAGGATATTATTGATTAAGCATTCAATAACATGTTCTGATTGGGAATCTGACGAAGCCAATAATGATATTTGGAAGTCCAAAGGGAGGAAAAGTGTTTACCGATCTCTCGTATGAGTGGACGTGGCCGGAGAAGACGGCGTCAACCTTGTTCTGGACGAACCATGGCTCGAACAGGACCCGCATGGTTTCGCCTTCCATGTAGTGGTAGTTGTTGCTGTTGTATAAAGGGCAGTGGACCAGCACGAACAGCCATGGAGTCTCTGATCGGTTCACCTTGGAGAACTCCTCCTCTAGCCACTGGTACTGGGGGGTGTACTTGCCTGAAGAGAAGAATTTGTGGATGAGACATGTTTCTTGACTCGTGTGTCCGTGTGTGTGGCGAAGAAGAAGACTCTCAGGAACATGAAGAAGGTCTAGCCACTGGTACTAGGGCGTGTAATTGCCTGAAGAAGAATTTGTGGAAGAGACATGTTTCTTGACTCGTGTGTCCGTGTGTGTGGCGAAGAAGAAGACTATCAAGAACATGAAGAAGGTCTGCGCTCACCGTAAGCAGAGTAGGAGGATAGCACGATGATGTAAGCCGAAGCCCGCTTGACGGAGTACCACAGCGGTGCCGTGCTCCCTGACGCACGGAAGGGCACTGGGTACCGTCGGGTGAAGGGCTTGAAGGGGACTTTCTCGCCCTGTGGGGCAACAAATGTAAGTGGCATTTCGTCAAACACGTACAGTATAGATAGATATATGTCAAACATCTATCTATTTGTATCTACTGATCTGAGATTCTGTAAGGTATGTATAGCTAGTTGACTTACGAGTTCCGGTACGAAGTCGAGCTCGTGGTTCCCTGCGGTCCATATCCAAGGCTGGTAGGCAGCGCTCCGCTCGGCGAACCGGCCCCAGGAGTCCCACCGCCGGTTGTCGTGCCCTGGGTAGTGGTCGGCGTAAGAGAGGTCGCCTAGGAACAGCACGGCTTGACCTTTCGTGTGGGTGTGGTAGTGCTCCAGCGTTCGGTTCGAATCGAACGTCTGGCCGAGGTCACCTATGATGCCGAACGTGTAGGGGATGTCCGGGCCGACGGCAGGAGGCGTGGTGAAGTGGAACTGCCGGCGGGACGTCCCGGACCCGATGTGGTAGATATACTTGGTGTCATGCTGCAGAGATTGAACCACCAAAACCAGAAAGATGCTAGCTTGATTTCAGCCACCGTCCTTGGAGATATCAAACAACAAGAGTTGGGTAGACGTTAAGGAAGGAGAACAAAAAAATTAAACAGCGCAGGTTGTGCTTGCCTTGAGGTCATGGAGGGTACAGTGGTGGATATACCCTGAAGTGTAGTTGTGGAACCTGTATCTCATCCCTCTAGCACGCGCCTTGTGCGGAAGCCGCATGCCGTCGCCGTCACCGTCGATAACATCTGATGCCTCGCCGTAATGAACGTGCCGCGAACCCTGCTCGTGGGGCGTCACCCACGATACGATCACGGCCCTGCCTTCGTGATCGCCCTGCGTGATGTGTACCTGCGATGTACGTGCGGACAAAGATCATAACAAAGGAGGAGGCAAAGATGAGGAGCCAATCAGACATCAGCTATCGCTTGCGCGCGTGCCTGTTCCGGAGCGTTGTATCCCAGCGGCGGCTGGAACACGTCGCTGTCCAAGGGCACGTCCTGTGACGGCTCGGTGGGACGGACGTAGGCGCCGGTAATGCCGGCGACACAAGGGGCCGGTGATGGCAGTGCCACTGCAAAAACGAATAGCAGAGCCACTACTGTCTTCGTCGCCATGGCCTGCTCTCCTCTCCTGTATGGCTGATCGATGATCCCCTGCTGCAAACGGAGGCGAGGACTCGAGTGAGAATTCTTCTCCTTTGTGATGTTCAACAAACTAACAGAATCCTATGAAAGCGACGGGTTTATAAACACGGTAGCCCGATTTTCAGAAAATGGCAGTTGCGATAAGAACTGAGTTCCAAAATTAGAGGAGGGATTAAGAGCCGAAGGAATATTCTCAAACCGTTAATAGATCTAAATGAGAGAGCTAGAGCAGAGCACCACAGGCGTCGTCGGGGAATTAGATACTGTTGTGGAATAACATTGTGCTGATTACATAGAGGAATGAGATAATTAGATATAAGTGAGAGAGTAGGGATGAGCATCGGGTTGGGCCGGCCCGATCCGACCCGCGACCCAGCCCGCATAACCCGATTCAGACCCGAACCCGATTTACAATATGGGTGGGCCGGGCCTAAAATTGAAATCCATATTTTATTTGGGCCGGGTATGGGCGGAGGTAAACCCAGGCCCGAAAACCCGAATGCCCAGATTATATTTTATGTACATTATATACCTATACATCTATCTTTGTCCTGAAAGAAAAACATACAAATTTCTTGATGCAATATGTAGTATGTACCTTACCAATGGCAACATGGATACTATGTAATCAATCAACATGATTAATGAATTCATACTAGTAAGATAACCATCATTGACATGAATAGACATACTTGATTTCTTTATTTTGATCTCATTGTGTCCACATATAGGAGACGAATGATCTTTTGCTCAGTGCATAGTAGATTATGCTCATCTTTTTACTCATATGCCCACATGTAGGAGACAAATGATCTTTTACCCTTCCAAAACCCATTTCATTGTATATACATATAGGATGAGGAGGCAAAAAGGCACGACATTGTGGACTCCGTTGATTTTTTACTTCTCATACATTCACATGTACGAGAAAATGATTTGTTACTCTTTCAATATAGTGTATATACATTCTTTTGAAGGTTTATCACAAAATACATATATCAGTAATTCAGTTTTCATGTTAGCAAGTTCGATCTAGCAAGATATAGTATGCTCATTCGATGTTATATGGGCAAACCCGAATCCGGCCCGAAACCCAACATTCTTATATGGGCCGGGTATGGACTGACATTTTTCAATTTTATCTGGACCCGAACCCGGCCCGTGGCCCGCTTTAAAATGTGGGTTTGGGTTTGAGACAGACAAAACCCGGTATAACCCGGCCCGATGCTCATCCCTATGAGAGAGGACACCCTCGGGAATTAGACGCACACTCATGTTGTGCTAATTAGATACTCTTGCGAAAAAAAAACATCTATCTATACTATAATAGAAAAAATGACTTTTTTCATCCGATTACAAGCGCGTGCTGTTGACCAATCAAAATGTTCCATTTTGAAATAATGTGTTATCCTTAACTCTCTCTGTTACTCCTTTTTTTTAGGCTTTTATCATTTTTCTTCAACCTACAAACACCCATCTACACCACTCCTTCCGTTCCCACCTTCTACACGTAACTCCCACTATTTCCATCTCTCTCTCACTCAGTGGCGTAGCCACATGGAAGCCGGGGTGGGCACATGCCCTACCCAGGTTTCCAAATTTACAAATAATCAGTCATAAATAGGCTGAATTTTAATGGAAAAATGCATATTGTGCCCCCACCCAATATCTTCAATTTAGGCTCTACACTAGTGGTGCCCCCCTTGGTCAGATTTTCGGGCTCCGCCACTGCTCTCACTCATACAAAATAATTGAACCCTTTGGCCCCTCACATCCTTATTCTGGGTGCAGATTCCTTGTTTCCTTCATCCTATTTCCTTCCGGTTGCAGCCAATAGAATTTCTCCACGTAGATAGATACAGTTTACATTTCTCCACGTAGATAGATATAGTTTACATCAATTTTTTTTATTAAAGTCGAATCGGAAAAAGATTTGGGGCTAAGTACCCGTACACATTGTTGAACCGAGCGGAGAATCAAGCCGGAATATCTTCCGTATCATGTTATTGAATACGTGCTTTGTTTTTATAAAATACAAGTACGTGCTTTGTTTTTTATAAAACACGAGCTGAATACCTATAGTATGGTCAACTAGGAATATATATGAATATTTCTAATGGAGTACGCTACTCCTGAATCACTTTTGACCTCGAGTATAACTTGTTCTATAGCCAATAAGAAAAATATTTGAGCAGTAATTGTATCCTAAAATCTATTGTATCAGACTTGTTATTCCGGTTGTGTCCCACGAAATTGTTATCATACATTCAACTAAAAACTCACCTCTAAAAAATTAAAAAGGTGTCTATACCACAGTGATTTAGTAGGACACACTTAAGACATCATGTCTGAGACAGCAGATTTGAACCCAATAATTGTGAAACTGGACAACTGACATAAAAGATAAGCCCCCATTATATCCCCATTGTAAAAGACAAATCTTAATCTGTGATACAATTCTAGTCCCACTTGGAGAAAGTTTTCAAGATTTAACCAGGTAAAATCTACAGTGACTCAATTTCAACTACTTTACACTACAAGAAACTGGTGTATTAACGTCAAGATTTATGACCACTTTGTTTTTTCATCGTAATAACTATACCAAACGCGACAAACAACTTTTCTTGCCGTTACCGGCATAGTCAATAACAACCAAAATAATCTCCTGACACTAATTGTACTACCTTTCTGCCGTTAAAACTCTTATCCTCTTTTCATTTAAACCCAATAAACATCATTTCTAAAGTATATATTTTGTATAAAAATATCACAGATTACACAAATAATATGTGTATTTCACAACAGTTCACAATATCATTTCATCCATTTTTAAAAATATGGATACAACAAATGAGGTTGATTAATCACATCACACTTTTATAAAAGCGCAGGATGGAAACAACGTGTTATTTTTTTTCTATTGCCCAGCCCACGATTACTTTTCACACCACCCACCCCGCGCGGTCTTCCCACTTCCTCCTTTCTACGCACCCTAACCCTTCCCCCCTTTTCTTTCCGGCGGCTGGCGCTGAAGATGTACATGACGGAGGCTCCTAATTTACTTCTTGATATTAGGAATAGCATCCTTTGCCCCTCGTGCTACCTCAATAAGGCAGGCCTTGCGGTGAGTTCTTACTCCGCCTTTTCAATTTCTCTTACTCCTTAATCCCTTCTGTAGCTCCAATTTTTTATAACATGTCAAAATGATGACGAGTTTCAGCATGATGATGACTATTCACATGCGTTGGTATCCTAGGAAGTAGTTCATGCAAGATTGGAGTCTGTAGTTCCCCCTCGAACAATGTTTATTATATGCATATTTTTCTTCTTCTTTTCAGTATACATGAACATACCCCTTTCTTCCTTCATTCCCAGCGTGGAACAAACTGTGATTGACAATGGGACGACCAGAACTCTATACTCTAACAGATTTCTTGCCAGACATCAGCCGAATCTGATGCATACAACTCATTTACCATCTTGCACTAAGGATTTATGTGTATCGATGATGTTCCATTCAGCTACTTTTTAGAAGGTTACTTTATTTTATTTCTATTCAGTAGAACATATACCTCGTTGCCCTCTTTTTGAGCTTGTTGCATGCGCCTTAATCACTTTTTCTTCTTTCCTTTGCGGCATCATTGCTAGCTGGCCTTGTTTGTCTCATCATGTATGTTAGTTGGCCAAGTCACACACATATCATGGGTGAACTTTTCAGTTGAATGATCATGCTCATAAACTTCTTGTAGAATTATCTGAACCAACTTGTGTCTATATTAAATAGAATGATGCTGGTTACTTGTGTCTACTACTTGTATAATGTATACTAGGTAACACATGAATACATATTGGCCTAAACATAAATATATATTAGTTCTCAAAACTTTTGGTTTGTTTCAGATTTATATAGTTAATATGATGTTTGCACTAGTTTGTAACGTTAAAAATAGGTTGGTCACACACTAACATTTTAATATTAGTCCTTAAAAAGCAAGGGATTCAAATCAATCTGGGATGATGGATCTAATTCATGTCTCGATCTACATATTCCAATACATAACTTATATGGATGGGTCTGACCAAAATACATATCTAAATAAACCAAAATAAATTCTTGATTTGTATACTGGCTAGGCTCGGAGCAAGGTAAAACCAATGTAAATAAACCAAATACATTTGTATCATATTGTATATGTATGTATAAATTAAATACCATTTGTATAATTGTGATTCTGATATAAAACAAAGTTGTCTACAACTTTTTAAATTTAAACATAATCTTAGATTTGTTTGTTTGACTTGATAAGAAAATACCAGAATTTGGTATGTTACAACAACTATTAACCAATAACCCACGTGGTCAAAGAAAGTTAGGAGCTAAAAAGATAAAAATTGTAACATACCAAAATCTAGCTTCTTGATTCTAGAAACTCCAATCCCTTAGATAAGAGATTGGTATGCTTGGTTCTTTAGATTTAACCAAACTAGGGTAAATTTATACCAAAATAAATATAGTTAATGTATGTAATATAGATAAACGAAATGTAACTCAAACATATATAGGCTTGCAACAAATATAACACATTATGTGGCAATGCATTCTATAATCAACATCACATATCACTATATATTCATATTAACATAATAACTTAATTATGTGCTAACATGTAAGTAAATCCATTAATATGTCACATATGTTTCTTTTGCTAACTAAAATGTAAATAATGGCTAAAATATGTTTAATCATAGGTATAATGTTCTTTGGAATAACAATTGATGTTTCCATATCCACAAATATGAATAATGTTTTGTTATCTAAAAGATGTTGAATTAATGAACTTAATATGATGAACAGATAAAATATGGAATTTCATGCATAATAATCTAAGATAACTCTTGTGGAAACAATACGAAGATACTAGGATGCAATTTAATATGTATGATAATAATGATATAAAAAGAGCATAAATCCTAATTTTATTAGAGTTCATGAAAGGAAGCTCAAAAACCCAATACAATGTGAAAATTGTGTCCTTGGGTCCCAGTTAGATCCTTTGCAAGTTTTGTATTATTCGAATAATAATAACTATTCTAATTTCATTAAAAATGATAGTATGGGATAAAGTTAAAAATACTAAGTTAATTAGTAAATGTCTTCAAAAGTGGAATAGACCCCAAATTCGGATTTGGCACACCAAAATAGTCTATGTGTGAATTTACCCATTAATTGAACAATCTTATCAATCCTAGTTCCATTTAGGAGAGAGAATATAACCTAAGGCCAAAAATATTAAATAAAATGGTAAACAATCCTAAGTGCAAATTGATGCCAAAAATAGATTTCTCATGTCCTAGTCAATCTAGGTACCAAATTTTGTATAATTTTAATCATTTTTGAATCCCCAAACAAATGGACATGGAAACTATATTATATAACCCCTAAAATGCTAATTTAATGAAATAAATGCCACCAACTTTTGTAAGTTCTCAATTTTATATTTTGTAATGCTTTCACATTATGAATACCTGGCTTTAGTTATGTGCCTAGATTTCTTAGCCGTCGTATTTAAAAATGGTATGGCAATTTTGTTGTCTCCTACCTTCTATTTTCTTTATAGGATTGAAACCATGTCGTGTGTTTCCTTTCCCAAAATTGTTCTGCCTCATCTCTCCACCTTTCCTTGAGATTTTGTTCTCTATTAGATTATGTACAGGCATTTGCGAACCCAAAGCCCTAACACAACCTCTCTCGTGCCCAATATAAGTAACGTCCAGCTAGCTGTGTACACCCCCTTGCTTCCATGGTATGCAAAAGCCTCCTCATTGCGTTGAGCCTCAAAACAGCTAGCCAGAAACCTCCTCCCTGCCATAAGGAACTATTTCTAGCCTTCAATAGGAACCAACCATCCTTGTTCCACCATGTTAAACACCAACTACGCCACTAGTGTTTCCCTTATCTCGTGTTCTTCTTTGGGCACCTCGGCCCTATTTCTCTTATGGTAAGATTCCTCTAGTTTCCCTCTCTCGTTTCTGCATCATAAATTCGTGTGAAACTTGTTCTACCTAGGAGTCATAAACCCATTTACTTCTCATCTATTTCCCACAACCACCTTGGCTACTCGAGGATTTTCTCACCCTTTCATCTTGAGGATTATTTGCCTAACTGCATTGTATAACAACATAGTCATCACATGAGTTCTGTAGGTTAGTTTGAACCTCATCTTCTGTTTAAAATTCTTCCATAATCAGTCCTGGAGGAAATGCTTTTGGGAATCCATACCCCTCTCGGCATGTTTCTTGGATTTTTCCTAATCTTCAAGAAACTTGCATGGATCTTCCCCACGTGATGGGGAGGAAAACTACCAAGATTTCAGCCAAAGTTCGAGTCCCCTAATGCATGATTCCTTTCACAAATGAAGGTGGAAGATGATCAGTTGTGTTTTTCTTGTTTTTCCCTCCCTTGCACTCTTCTCCTTAGTCAAGTCTTATGTGCAATTTTTCCCTTTTCCTCCCTAATTGTGAGATCACCTTGCACTTAGTCACTGGTTAGGCCATTGATGCACATCATTTTGCACACCAAAATCTAGGGTCTTAATCCTAGAGTTTAATCTTTTTAATGGCAAAACAAAAAATTAAGGTATTTTATTAGTATAGAAAGAGTCGGTCCCAATGGAAAACATTTTAAAGATCAAATTTCGAACCCAAGTCTTTTGAACAAATTATTGAAACATGAAAGTGAAGTTTTGTTGGTGATTTTTTGGTTATGCTAGAACAAGGGAGTAAATTTGAAATAAAATAAAATTTACACTAAGAACAAATAAGGAAAGAGTTATGCTATAAAAATTAGTGCATTATACTAATAAATGAATAAGAAAAGAATTATCTATGAGCACAATTAAATTACAAGAAACGAAAGGTGTGATTGGAAACAAGCAATTAAGGAAAATGCGATCAAATCAATGATAAAGATATTGGTGTTATGGGTTTTACCACCACAACCAGTGTGAAGCTAGATTGAGAAAGTTATAAGATAAAAAAGTTAGAAGAGATCATGTGAAAACATTTTCAAATTCAATCTACAAAATAGGAACTCCATGTAAAACCATTGGTCCTAGTGTTTACAAATCCTAGCCCGATCATTCCAATAAAGATTCTTTCAAGGTCTCAATCTAGATATTTATGCATTTGTTTGGTTGTTTTGAGCCTTGGGTTCTGTGGTCACATTCCCCAATACTAACACTTGGAAAAAATGATAGATCAAGTAGTTTAAGTCATCAAAAATCCAAACAAGGAGCCATATAACAAGTATCATTTTATATAACTAGATCTATTTTAACTATGACTATGGAGATACTCCCCTTGCCTCGATATAGAAAACTACTCATGATCCATGGAAGTTAAAGGAAGAACTATGGAAGGAAGAGAGGAGTCCATAACTAGAGGACAAAGAATCCAAAAAAGATCTTAGCTAGTGATAATGAAATGGCCTTCCCTCTTAGTTCCTTGCTCCCAACAAGAAAACCAAGAATAAGATGGAAAATAACTAATTTTGTTGCATGAACGAGAGTACATAATGCAATAATGGAAATAAAAATTGTTGAAATGTAAAGTGGAAGTACAAAAAGTTGGATCCCCTTTCTTGTGGAGTTCCCCCTCCTTTTATAGGGAAAGGAGGGGTGGAAACCCTAAAAGAGGGAGAGGAAAATAATAGGCAATTGTTGAAGGCTCTAGATTGCACGTCGTGAACTACCTGTTTTACAGCCTAAACTGATCAGTTCAAACCTAAAAGGGCGGGGGCCCAGGGTAGCAAGTCAAAAACCCTAAAATTAGGGTGGCACCTCCATTTGAACAGAACTTAGTCTTGAAGTAACTTGAACCGGTTGTCTAAGGCATAAACCACTAGGTTGGCATCTGAGTGCACACACACTAAGGGAGAAACCCTAAGGCAAAGTGGTGGTGCACTTCTAAGGAGACTTGGTTTTGAATCAACCTAAGATGATTGTTTAGGGACTTGAAATGCTCAGGTGGTGTGCCAAGTGGAGCAGTTGGAAGGTTGGGAATGCCCGTCTTGGCTGCTAAATAGCCAGGGTGAAAGGTTGAGGGATGAAATGGACATCTGGGATCTAAAGTGTGATGTCCTTCATAGATGAAACGATCGTTTAAGAACATGAATCGGTCGACTCACGTACTGAGATGGTCCAATATTGTGATTGAAGCTTTTGATCCTTTATTTGTTTAGAAGTATTAGTTAGGATCTTATTTCTTGAATACAGGTGAAGATAGAACCTGCAAAATAAGATTGAAAATGATGAGATTTTTCATTAATGATCAAGGAAAGCGAAATTTACAATTTATTTCCAAAATATTGTAAAATTAAGCTAAAAATCTAGAAAAATACTTATAAATGCAGTTTGAAAATGGGATGAATATGCATTCATAAAAATACCCCGTACTTGAGCTTTTTCTTATCCTCGAGCAAATAAAATCATAAATAATTCCAATTTGTACTAGCAACATGTTTGTCCTCACCCTCATAGCATCACTTTGTTCCTTACCTCCTTACTTAGACAAGCAATATGATCTCCTAGAACCACATAACACAAAATTCCATATTCCTTATTAAAACATGTATCATAGCTTGTTTCTAAATCTTGACTTTGTAAGAAACATACTTCATTTCACTTCTGCTTTGACACTCCCATATTTTCTTTTTTTGTGGTTTTTTGCATAGGAACAAGATGAATGAGGTGTGAAAGAAGATGATACCTCCTCTATTTGACTCAGGATCTTTCTAGTCATGGAATGTGATTACATTCACTGCATTTTTTCATGTGCACTTTGGCATTTTTTTAAGGTATGCCCAAATTGAATACAAGTGGTATGGAAAATTGAGATGGGAGAGGCATGTCACCCTATACTTGGAGTTTCTCATGAGGTGGTTTTTGTTTTTCTTGAGAGGTAAAGGTTGAAAAAGGTTGTTCCTTTGCTTTCAAACTTTCACTTCTTTTTTTGGGGGAGCATCATTGCATCATATTGATTCTTCCTATCACTACATTATACAAAAGATATAATAAGTTAATCTACAGTTTAAAATAGAGAAAATTCATGTTTGGTTCTTATCAATACGATACGTCTTGCCAACATTTCCAAAGAGTGATGCTAGTTTTAGGGTCCTAAGTGGCATGGTGTTTTCTAATAATGGCATGTAAAAAAATTTGCAAAGAAGATTTAATGTATTTAGTGGGTACAATGATACAAACCTATTCATTGTGGCTGACTAGATATAGGCCATTTTGCATGATTTAAAGTGAATATTTTTTCAAAAAGCAACTACATGCATAATAAAAGGATCAAAATATAATGTTGAAAAGGGAAGATAAGGGGGTGGAATAGGCACATACCACCCACCTTTGCCTTGAACTTAGAATTTTGCTCATTTCGAGCAAATCCCAAACCTGAGATGGAGGGAAGAAGATCATTATGGTGGATAATAATGAGGTGGTGGATGAGCGGAGGAGGAGGAAGGGTAGTAGTAATTCCCCAGATATGAGTAGTTGGGGTCATGGTAAGCCTAATAGGTCCCATACTACTCATAAGAAGGTCGGTTGGGGGCATAGTGGCCACAATCCATGTGCCAAGACTCTTGAGACCACAACATGGGAGATATATGGTTCGTCTAGCTGCTCCTAGATCTCATAAAAGCCATAAGGTTTGTTGGGCCCAACTTCATCTCCAGTGTGCCTCCTAGTGTGGCAGTGAGATGGTGGAGGAGGAGGTCCAGTCGCATCGCCATTTTACGCCATTGAGACACTCCTCCTGTTGGTGCAGGCTCGAGTATGTCATCTGTGTCGGAGTGCTCCATATAAAACTGCTCAGCATGTGCCGAAAGGTTAGAAAGATCAAAAACCAAATTTTTGTTGCAAACTTGGCATGTCAGGGAAGCTTTAGTACAAAATTAGTGTCTTTGAACATCAAATACTAGAATGTCATTTGCTTTGTATTAGATGAACTTGCATCCCTACAAGTATAGAAGGTCAATCAGGTGATGTTTGTGCTCCAGTGTTGGGAAAGAAATGTGAGTGTAGCCTAAGAAGATGGATATAAAGGTCACTATATGGCTGATGCAGAAAGAAGAAGAGGTGGTGCGACTGGCCTAAGTGGTGAGATGGTCAAGCATAGAATTCCCCCAGTTGAAAGGAGCATCATTTAGAAGGCATTAAAAAGTCTAGAGATGAGATGAGTGATGGCGCTTTGAGTGCCTTTCCTATTGAAAATAGTGCAAGACAAGATACAGTAAATATATTAAACAACTAGGTTGTTGATGATGGAGGCTTTGGGGGCATTGGGTAGCTTAGGAGGAAGGTTGGTGATGTCTTCCTAAAATTCATCTCTAATGTACCTAGCAGGGATGGTGTCATTAGGATGCTCCATGCAGTGAGAAATCCAGTAAAATTTGTCATCATTGAGGATTATGGAGGTGAGTTGTCTGATGGAGATCTCCAATTCTTCCCCAAAAATCTGGACATTGCAACTGGAGTTCCCTTGTGAGCAGTAGAAATGTCAAAAAATGGATATGAACTCATGTGTGATATTATTGTACACTAAAAGGATGTGATAGGGGAACATGAGTATATGGTTGCATCATTGAATGTTTTTGATTGCATCCTTTATACCAACAGTATTGAGGGTGGTGCTGCAAGCCCATCTGGGGAGTGCAGCTCCGATACTGAACAAGTAGTTCAACCTCTTAGAATGCATGTTGTCGATGAACTGGGCATAGCTACCTAGGACTGGGGGTAAGTGAGGTGTGATATAGTTAGGGTCATGTCGAGATGACTGGCCTAACTCATCTCAAAGATGAACTCCTCTACTTCCTTAAGGTCCTGGAGCATTTCCTCAGCTATCTTAGGTCAGATTCACTAGTAGGGTCCCTGAATTGAATTATGGAACTAGAAATGGAGTGGAGAGGAGGGTCATGAGATACAATCTTCTTGGATGGCCCCTTTCCTTTAAATAGATGACTGAAGAAGTTGCAATGAGATCCACCTTGAGACATGGAAAATGGGATGATGGATATGTGAGCTTCTTATTTGGTTAGGTGAGTTGATAGTTTGGTGCCATAAAACGGTCATTTCAACAACTGAGACAATCATTTTAGTGGCTTGAGATGGTGAGGAATGTTGTTTGGATAGCTCGAACCACTCGGCGGGAACAACAAAACAATAATTTGGTGGATTTGTTCTATTGGGTGAAGAGAAGAGGATGGATGGATGGGGGAAGTGGCTACAATTGTTGATGGTTGGCATAAATGGACAACAAGACGGCTGGCTCAGCTGACCAAATGATCGACTGGTGGCAGCAAAGTGAACTATCTGGATGGTAGATATTCCGTTCATAGTGGAAAAGAGAACATGTGAGACAGTTGTCTGGAGGTGCAGAAAGGATGGTGGTGGATGCTCACCAGCCTCGGATCAGACGATTTAGTTGCTAGATTCCCAGTTGGGATGACGATGTGATCGGATGGCGTTACCAAGCGATCATCTGGAGGCAAAGACCCACGACTTGTTGGAGCAAGTAACTTGCTACTGGGGGAAGAAGAAGGCGGCTAGGGCTTGGGGGAAGGGGTGCTCATTGATGTGAGTTTCCCTCCCTGAGTTGGTGTATTTTATAAGCCATCTTTTGTAGACGAGTCAACATTTGGCGACTTTAACTGACTGTGTGGTCAGTAATGGGTGGGATAGAAGGCCAAACATCTCTCTAGGTGGCCTCTTGTTTGAATCGATGTGACGTTGGGTTGAAATGACTATTTTGCTTCTTGACCCAATCTGTTGGAGGATTTTAAATGTTATTCTTCTTGATCCTAGCACAAGGCATGAATGTCTCTCTTGAGGATCCAACCGGTCATTTCACTAAGTGAAATGCCTGGTTTTTGGGACTGAGATGTCTTATGAAATTTAAGATGTTGTCATCTTGAAACTTTAGGTTGGGTGACCAACTGAGTGTTTCATCATTGTTTTTGGAAAAGAACTAAGATGAAATAGAAAATAAGGCAAGGGTTATATAATTAGCAAAATAAAGTGAAAAGGAAATGTTGGGTTGCCTCCCAACAAGCGCCTAGTTTTATGTCGAAGGCCCGACACCTACAATTCATGGATCCAATTTTGTCTTAGGATTTAGTGGGGGCGCATGCTCACTGAGTTCTAGGTTTTTAGGAGGAGGGAGACAACGTAGTCCCTGAGTCATAAAGTCATCATCAGTTAAGTACTATTTAAGATGAATCCCATTGACTTTGAATTCTCACAACTACTTATCCCATAGAAGAATAGACAACTTGACAAGGTAGGGACCATACCATCTAGATTTGAGTTTTCTAGGGAAGAGTTTCCACCTGGAATTATGAACTAAGTCCTAGTCACCTTCTTGAATGTCCTTACACCTAATATGGTCATCATGTCATAGTTTGGTCATGTCCTTGTAAATTTGGGCATTTTCATAAGTTGTCATTCTAAGTTCTTCTAACTCCTACACATGAAGGATCCAACGAATGAGATGGGGTTTGGCATCCTTTTTTTCATAAGATATCTAATGGCTACATGATCCATCTAAACAATAAACTTGGAACCAACAAAGTAAGAGTGGAACTTATCGAAGGCATAGACAATGGCTAACATTTCCTTCTCAGTAGTAGTGTAGTTTACTGGGCATCATCTAAATTTTTGGATGCATAGTAAATCACATGGTGCTTCTTGTCAACATGTTGCCCAAGAATGGCACCAACAGTAATATCACTAGCATCACACATGATTTCCAAAGGTAAGGACCAATCAGGTGCATGGATGATTAGGATAGAAATGAGGGCTTCTTTCAAACAATGGAAACTGGTCATGCATGATTTGTTGAAAATAAAGGGGGTATTCTTTTGGAGAAGGTTGGTGAGAAATTTGGCAATTTTTGAAAAGTCACAGATGAATCACCGATAGAATCTAGAATGCCCAAGGAAGGAATGGATATCCTTTACAGATGCAGGAGGGGGAAGTTTGGTGATGACCTCAATCTTGGCTCTATCTACCACAATATTGTGGTTAACTCTATGCCCCACGACAATCCCTTCTGTCACCATAAAGTGGTATTTTTACCAATTTAAAACCAAGTGTGCTTCTTCACACTTTTCTGAAACAAGGGATAGATGTCAAAGAAAATAGTCAAAATATTCTTCATTAATGGAGAAATCATCCATGAACACCTCCATAATGGTTTCGGTCAATCCAACAGAAATAACAACAATGCACTGCTGGAAGGTGGTTGGGGCATTGCACAACCCAAAAGGCATCGTCCTGCATGCATAGGTGCCAAACGGGCAAATAATGGTCATCTTCTCCTGATTTAAGGTGAATTGGAATCTGATAGAAACCTGAATAGCCATCTAAATAGCAAAAATATTATTAATGGGTGAGGTGTTCTAGTACTTGATCTAGAAAGAGAAGAAGGAATTGATCATTCCTAGTAGCCTTATTCAGCTTCCTATAATCAATACACATCCTCCATCCCGTAACAATACGAATGGCGTTGAGTGTGCCCTTATCATTTTTCACAATAGTGGTTCCCCCTTTCTTTGGGACCACTTGGAAAGGACTAACCCAGGGGGAGTTAGAGATGTGGTAGATGATTCATGCAGTCAAGAGTTTGATAATTTCTAGATGATTCATGTAGTCAAGAGTTTGATAACTTCTGCGTGGACAACCTCTTTCATATTGGGATTTAGTTTCCATTGAGGGTCCTTGAATGGTTTGTACTCTTCTATCATAGGTATTTGATGCATGCAAATAGCTTGATTAATCCTTGTTAACTCATTCATTTTATACCCTAGTGTAGCTCTCCTTTTCTTAAGCTTATCCATGAGCTTGTTTTCATGTTCATAAGTAAGATTAGAGTTAATTATGATAGGATAAATTTTTTGTTCATCAATAAAAACATATTTTAATCCTTCTGGGAGAGGTTTCAATTCTAGGACCTTAGGGGGTTTAGATTTCCATTCTATAAGAGAAAGCATCTTAAGCTCTTCAAATTCTCCATCTGAGATCTCCTCAAAGTTGTCAATATGGACTCTGTATTGGTTCAATTACTCATATTCAAAACCACAATCATTTGGATCCATAAGGGTAGTGTGAAGGGGATCCTCAAGTAACTCCTATTCTTTCCTTAATTGAGAAAGTTTATCAACACAATCAAGGAGATAAAGATCTTCATAGAGGCTTGGTCATCTTTCCCAACCCTTATACGTATATCTTCAATGATACCCACAGGTTTATTCATGGATGCATCCGCTAACTGAATGGTCATGGTAGTAGGTAGCATGTCAACAAATCCTAATCTCATGTAAAGACTATAAGACGTAATAGAAATATTGGTGCCTAAGTTTGCAAAACCTTTTCTGCAACCATTATCACCTAAGTAACACCCAATCCCAAAGGAACCAGGATATTTCTATTTTTAGGCATTTTTCTTTGAATTATACTTGAGTTGGTCCTAGCAAGTTTTACCATCTCATAATCTTTCGTGGCAATATTCCTAGTCAAAAGGGTTTTCATGTATTTGGACCAGGCAGGCATGCCAGCAAGAGGATCCAAAAAGGAAATATCCACATGTAACTTTTTCATGGCCTCCCTAAACTTCATGAAATGGGTATCAAGCCTAGTTTGCCATAGGCGATCTTGGTATGGTCGATGAGGATTTTAGATAAGAACTTTGGGCTCCTCAGCTTCCACGTGTGGAGTTTTGAAGGTAGGCAGAGTGGGTTCTGGTGAAGGTTGGGTTTCAACGATCACAATGTCATCATCCTTAAAATCTAAGGGTAGAGTAGGGGGTTTCTCTAGAGGAGCGGGAGGAGCATGTGTCTTTCTCGAACACGTGGAGACAATGTTAAGTTTCTTGGGATGTTGGGGGTTATTTTAGGTTTCCCTACAAAAGTGTCAGCTAGAGGTTTTTGTTGGGCAAAGAGTTGAGCCAACTGAGCGTCGATTTCCTTTTGGTGAGCCTGTTGGGAAAGGAGGATTTGATTTGTCTAAACGATGCATTATTTTCCAAAAGTTATCCTCTTACTATCGGGAGTAGGAGTAGGGGAATTATGTTGCATTTGTGGTAGTCGTTGGTTCCTATTTTGATATTGTTTCCCTTGGTAGTGCCCATAGTTTTCAAAAATTACCCATGTAATTTCCCTAATTACAAAAGTTCCTCTAATTGTTGTTGTTGGGAGAGCCTGGTGGTGGACAATTTTTGGCTTGAGGATGAAGGGGGCCTTTTCTGGGGAGCAAGTTGAGAAGCATTTTCAACACATGATCAATTTCCATATTGAAATCCAGGGTGATTTTTGGCCTGATTTGGGTTACAATAGGCTTGATCTAGTATTCTATAAATGGAGTTGAGGTCCTCCATTTACTATCCAGCCTCCTGTTGCATGGGAACATTGTAAAGATATTGACATTGTAGGGTAGTGTGATCATACCCATGGTAAATTTTGTAGAGAGAGTCTACAACCTTAACTTGCTGAGGTGTCTCTCCCTCTCATAGGTATTAAAAGAAGAATCTAGGTGATCCTGTTTTAAAGAAATAAGCGTAAGGCTTTCAACGATATCTTAAATGTTGGGATTTTCCTCAACGTTGGCTACCTTAAAAGACCCCACTGGTCCCTCATCGTGCTTGGGTTTCAAAACTGCATTTAACAACCTTTCAAGCACTTTCAAAGCTTTAGAACATGAAATTTCCTCCAGATGAGGTATCGAGAAAAGCCTTGGTCATTGTCAACACCACGTAGAATATTTCAATCAGTTGGGATTGTGAGACATCATGATGGGGGTAAAGAAGGAGTAGGTCTTTGAACCTCTCCCAAGCTTCTCCTAGGGTATCACCTGGGACCACACCAAATTGGGTGATACGTCCCTAGATTTCATAAGTGAGACAAGGGGGATAATACTTAACTTGGATTGGAGTGCATCCCAAGTTGTGACGCGATCTCCTTCCATGGTGTTATACCAACTACTTGCCTGGCTAGAGAGAAAGCATTTGAATAGTGTAAGATGTATGGCATCTTTAGAAATGTTTGGGATCTTATGTAGTGAGCATAGGTCAAAAAATAGATGGAGATGGTCTTGGCAACTATCACCTTTCTAGACAGAAAAAGGGTTGGCCTGCAACATAGTGATCCATTGAGTACAGATCTCGAATTGAGGGACAGTAATGCCAGGTGGCACAACAGGATGTTGTGCATAGGCAGTTTTGGGGACTGGGAAGTCCTTCAATTGTTTAGGTCATTCTGCCTCACGTACCAGGGCATCTTTGACTGTCTACTCAGCCACGAAGGCCTCTCTTTGAGTAGTAAGGTCTTTCTCGATCCTACATGTTACTTCCTCCTCATCCATCCTAAAGTGGTTTTTGTGGTTTAAACAATGGAAGGTTCTTTATTTCTATATCAAAAACTAGCGACGCAGAATCAACATTCACTAAGCATCACATGCATAGTTACTATTGACAATAATAGTGATTGTAGAAAAAATGGACTTCCTGAATGCAAACTCGATAGAAGGAGGAGTAGTACTTCCAGAATGGTACTCAGAAGGCAAAAAAAAAGAAAAAAAATTGTTCAAAATGTTTTGGGTTTCATAAAATAATATGTTGTCCCCGACAACGATGTCATTTTATACATGTCTTTACACACCAAAAACTAGGGTTTTAATCCTAGAGTTTAATATTTTTAATGGTAAAACAACCAATTAAGATGATTTATTAGCATAGAAAGATTCTATCCTAGAGGACAACATTTTAAAGATTGAGTTTGTAACCCAAGTCACTTTTGAACGAATTATTGAAACAGGAAAGTTAATATTTGTTGGTGATGGTTTGATTAACAAGGAAGTAAATTTGCAATAAAATAAAATTTACACTAAGGAATGAGTAATGCGAAGAACATGTAAAGAGATAATTATATTAGTGAACAAGTAAGAAAAGAATTATCTATGAGCACAATTAAATTGCAAGTAAGTAAAGGAGTGATTAGAATCAAGTGATTGAGGAAAATGAGATTGAATCAATGATAACAATGTTGGGGTTATAAGTTTTACCACCATATTCAGTGTGAAACTAGGTCAAGAAATCTATGAGATAACACAAGTTAGAAGAGGGAATGTGAAAACATTTGCAAATGCAATCTATAAAAGATGAACTCCCTGCAAACCCAATGGTCCTAGAGGTTACAGATCCTAGCCCGATCATCCCAATAAAGATCCTTATGGGATATCAATTTGGATCTTTATACATTTGCTTTGGTTGTTTTGAGCCTTGGTTTCCATGATCACATTCCCCAAGACTAACACTCGGAAAAAATGAGTGATCAAGTCATTTAAGTTGGAAAAAATCCAAACAAGGAGTCATATAACACGTATCATCCTATAGAAATAGATCTAGTTCAACTATGGCTATCAGACTACTACCCACACCCTGATATAGAAAATTACCCATGATCCATTGAAGTTAAAGGAAGAAAAATATAGAAGAGAGGAGACCATAGACTCGAGGACAAAAGAATCCAAAAAGGATCTTATCTAGTGACAATGAAAGTGCCTTCTCTCTTAGTTCCTTACACCCAACAAGAAAACCAAGATCAAGATGAGAAAGAATAGGCGATGTCTACTAAAGACTCCAGATTCCTCACCAAAAACTGCTCATTTTGCATCCTGAGCTGATCGTTATGGGCCTGAAGGGGTGTGGGCCCATGGAAGCAAGTCAAAAACCCTAAAATTAGGGTGGTGGTGTAGTTTGAACAAAACTTAGTCTCGAAGAAACTTGAACTGGTCGTCTGGGGTATGAACCACTCTAATGGTAGCTTAGTGCATGCATGCTAAGGGAAAAACCCTAAGACAAAGTGGTAGCGCACTGGTAATGAGACTTGGTTGTGAACAAAGTTGAGACGAACATTTGAGGACTTGGAATACTTGGGTGGTGCACTAAGCTGAGTGGATTGAAGGTTGTGAATGGTCGTCTTGGTTGTTGAATAGCCAGAGTGAAAGGTGGAGCCAAGGGACAAAATGGCCATCTAGGCTCTAAGGTGTGACGTCCTTCATAGATGAAAGAGTCATTTCAGAACATGAGTCAGTCACCTCATGTACTGAGATGGTCAAGTATCATGCTTGAAGTTTTTGATCCTTGATTATTTTTAGAAGTATCAGCTAGTTTCTTATTGCTTGAATATGGATGAAGATAGAACCAGCATGATAAGAGTGAAAATGATGAGATTTTGCATTAATGATCAAGGATAGAGAAAATTACAATTTATTTCCAAAAGATTACAAAATTAAGACGAAATTAGAAAAAGACTTAGAAATATAGTTTGAAGATGGGTTGAATATACATTCCTCAGCCACAACTGCCTTGGTGGCTGGACATTGGTTCACTTGGGTGTGGGAGATCCATTGGGTTATGTTTAAAGAAATATCATTTTAAATAGAGTTGTGTGATTTGTCAGTTTTTTGAAATTCATAGCAAATCAATTATAGCATGAAAAATAATATTTAGAATTAGTTTTTTATTATATATCTAATGGCATGGTTTTCATCACCTATTTTCGATCCAATAAGTATGAAATTTTCATGGAGTTACCTGATTGGTTAGATTTTCTAAAAATTCATTACTAATAATCTATTAGTCAGATAAACAAATTAAAATATGATATGAACTCATAAAAATATAGTCTACAAGATGGTATAGTTTTCATAATCTAATTCAACAATAATGAAAGAGGCAATTTTTAGGGATTATGCAATTAATATAAATCTAACGCTAGTCTCATATATGCCTTCAATAGGTTGCTTGTGTACTGAGATGGAATTATGATTTTGACATTGGACTTATGTAGACTCAATCTGAGGTATGTTGCATTCCATATTATTCTTATAGAGAAATCACCTATTTTCTCTCTCTTGGTCCCATGGACAAATTTTCCTACATAATTTCTCTCTCTTCTAGGAATTTATTTCATGTGAAAGATTCTATGTTGATTATGATCTTTTGATCATCTTACTTTGTTGGATATTCTTTTTGGACTCTTACTTACATCTTGTTTAATTCATTTCATGTGGACTATGCATCTTATTTGTAAAGATTGTTGAATATTGGTTCATGGGTCCTCTGACCCCACATGAAAATTGATGGATGTTCTCATCCTAAATTTCATATTTGGATGAACTTAATCTTTCCTCTACATTTTTGTGCATGTATTAGATTATTTTTTCCTTGTAGTGGTACATGAGTACAACCATACATAGGGTGTACTTTTTCTGCCCCGAGTGTGCTTTTCCACTCGTTATTATATAGGGTGCACTATTGCAGCCCAAGGTGCACGTTGTCCACCCAATACTTTTAGGATAAGATCCTATAGTGTCCCATCCTACTTGAAACTACTTGAAATAACCTTAGTCTCTATAACTTACATACACATCTTATGATTTGTGATATTATTATTGTGAGATTGTCTTAAGGCAAGAAATCTCTTATTGTTGATTATCCTTTTATTGAAATTGGTATTCTTTTTTATATCCAATTGGATAGTGCTTTTCCTCTTGTATGGGAAACCTTATTATATTAGATGTCATTATTTCCTATTGTTGCTCAATTCCTTATTAAAATGCACATACCAATTTTTATGCGGACAACTTCCATTTTATCTTCTTTTGTGGGGTATGCTTCGAACCCCAAGTGTAGGACATGGTGGACGTGAGAAGCAGATGTGGATGTAGAGTTTGGAGCTGACTCTCAGGGACATGGATTTAAGATAGTTTAGATATCTCTCTACTTATATCATGATGTGGTTACTATCATGTAAACCCCAAGTGGGAGAATTTTGTGTAACCTTGATAAATTGAATATAGTCATGATTTATTCTTCCGTTGCTATACTTCGGTCTTTGTATGCCATCGTTTGATAAATGAAAAATTTACACCTATTACTACTTACCTTTTAGTTTGTTTGGTATAGATGGATTTATTCCTACATTTTTAGTAGGGAGTGGATCCCCTCTTGGGTCATCACTCCTTGCAAGATGGTATCAGAGCCATGGTAATTAGGTTCTAACTATTTCAATTTTGTCTCCCTAATTATAACCCTTGTGTTACAATCACCCTCTAAGTGAGATTTTTACCCTAGAATTAACATGTTATATTCATAGAATGATGAAAAGTCGAGTTAGAATTATATGAGGTACATATAAGAATCATGATAAGTAAACCCTAATGAGATGAGGTTCTAGACGCTCAAACCCTATGATGTAGAATTGTTTATGACATGTATCTTTGAATATAATGAGTTTTGAGTTGAGGATGGAGTTAGGTTATGAGGATGTTGAGATAGTAGGATAAATATATCTTAAAAGGAAATTGTGATTTGTTTTCTCATCAATTTTGGGGCTAATTTCAGTCATAGATCACAAAGTTTTTGCATAAAAATTATCTTTCTTTATAATACTATATGTATATTAAAAATTGGATTTTATTGAGGATTTCTTGAATTAAGTCTCGATGAAGAGTTGTGTGAAGTCTTGATAGAGAAACTACATAATTAGTTAGAATAGAAATCTCAATCCTAATTTTGAATATGAAGTGGTGACGAGGAATATGTAGCATGATTTAAGGGGGTAGTGGACCTACCCTCTTTAACTTCCTAATATGTAGGAAGTTGTATTACAAGAATTATTAGTTTTTTAATGTAATCTTAGGGGTGATAGATTAGTAACCCAAGGATAGAAACTCAACCCTAGGTGAGTTTGATCGGTTGGTTGAATGCATGATCTATGTTAAACATAAACCCCTAAAGTATTCACAACTAAGAGATACATAGTAACCCTAGTACCTTGTTTCTTAACTTGGCTTAATAGGTTAAACATTTTAAGGGTTGGAGGGAAGTTGGTTGGTAGTGCAAGGATGCTTGGATTTTGGGGACAAAATCCTCTTTAAGTGATGGAGTGTTGTAACATACCAAAATTATCATTGTGACTCTAGAAACCACAATCCCTTAGACAAGAGACTGGTATGCTTGGTTCTTAAGATTTGATAAAACTAGGATAAAGATATAACTTAATGAACATAGTTAATGTATGTAATATAATAAACCAAAGGTAAATTAAACATATAGGCTTTCAACAAATGTAACACATTATGTGCCAATATGTTCTATAATCAACATCACATATCATAATACATTCATATTAAAATAATAACTTAATTATGTGCTAACATGTAAACAGATCCATTAAGTATGTCACATATGTTTCTTTTGGTAACTAAAATGCAAATAATAGATAAAATGCTTTTAATGAGAGGTATAATGTTCTTTGTAATAACAATTGTCATTTCCATGTCCATAAATATGAATATTATACCATTATCTAAAAAATATCAAATTAATGGACTTTTTCCCAACAATGTGGTCAAATAGTTATTGACTACTACATATAAAATTAAGAGAATTCTAAATATCTCATTGTGTAATCATTTACTCAAAGTAAATGTGTATAATAATTTAATGTACAATTGTGTAGTATATATTTATTAAGTTTCTTTTTAACATTATCAACCTCTTATATACATTCATTCATTCCATTACAAAATTAGTTTCTCACAAAGATTTCATTGTCAATTTAGATCCATTGCAAGCATGTATACACATTTATATCAATAAAAGACATCTATTTAGTTAATATTGATTTAGATGCAAATTTCCAAATTTGAGAAGGTCATCTATATTGGTAAATATATTTTAAATTAATAATTTTAGAGGAGATAGGTGCTAATATATTTAAAATATCTAAATATTATTACAATATGCATAAGGATTTGAAAACCAGGGGTGAATACATTATCTATCTAACCATCTTCCTTATTTCTTGTTGTTAACAAATTTAGGAGGTGAGAGGGAGGTTTAGTAAGTAAAACACTTACTTAAGATGCTTATTATTTCTGATTTAGGTTTGATTGATTATGTATATTTGGGAATGTTTATTTGTTTCCAAACAAATATATACTCGAGCTAAAATGTATGTTTCCTTTATGACATGCTATCGTGATTGTTTTCATTACTACTTTTAAACATTAAGGAGAGAGAAGTATCCATTTAGAGTTCAATATAATTTATTAGATGATGTCATGTATTCCATGTTATTATAATTACCTTGGTTTATATTCATATATCTCATATAATATTTGGAAAGTAAATCCATATTAAAATTTTCCAAAAAGAATAGATTTTTCATAGATTTATCATGCATGTACAATATTACTCTCCTTTATCTTATACCATAATTCCCTTTATTATAACATCAGTTGAATTATATGTGTGTAATCCATACAAGTTTGATTCTACTACTTTTTTAATATATTAAATGTTTTCTGATGAAAAACAAATACTTAAGGATATTTATCTTTATTGATCACTTTTATATATTATAGTGTATTAATGGGATTTAGTGCACATTAGGATAATATCATGTTAAAAGAAAATTATCTATTGGACTTATATTAACTCCAACCATGCTTACATTGTTTCATGGATAGGTATATCTAAATTTCAATATGTTACCCCTATCCTCCCTCTAAAATGATTGTGGCACCCACCACAGTCGTCCCACCACCTAGCCACCACAACCATGCTATCCAAGCATCCAAAACACCCTGATCAATTCACCACTACCACCTCGTTCATTCTACTTTACCATGACCATTATCCATCCCACACACCAGGAACGTGGTTCCTAAAATTGTCATGGTGGCCAGCTACCCTAGTTCACTTTTCCACTAAATTTTCTATTCTATCCTCACTTAAACCTATGCTTCCCATGCCACTGTAGATACCTTGGTGGTGGCTAGGAGCAAGGGTTAGTACATGTTTATACTTTCTAGAGTATTCAGTGAGCCAACTACCCCTTTCCACCTACCTCTACTCTATTTTCACCTTCTTCCACCTCCAAATCCTAGTTTTCTAGGGGTTTGATCATTTTTATCCACATTTCCATACTTGTCATTCACCAAAGAGGAAGAATTTCGTGCTTCTATAGTTGAGGTGAAGAAGAAAGAGTCTTCACCAATCATCCATGGTGTTTCACTCTTCTACTCATTCTTCTTTCTCTCGTTTTTTTATAATCAATAGCTAGGCCAAGTAGGTGGGCTATTTGTGATAGAAAATGTAACTTGGATAGTCACCTTACTCCAAACCGCCCACACTTCCATTACTTTCTTAATATCCAAATTTCTCTGTTTCTTAACTAGTGTTAACGTAGTTCATTTACTTGCTTAATTAGTCACTTGAATTTTTCATGGTAGCTATACCTTGCTAGAGTAGTTAGTATTTCCTTATGATTGTTTTTGTTTTCCCTAGTTAGTTAATTTATAGTGTAGTGTCTCTTTTGCCTAGTTAATCTATTTGCCATATCTAGTTTAATAGGTAGGATTGCTTTGTGAATTTAGACTTTAGTGTTTGCTCTTTCTTGCTAGCCTTAGTCTAATTGCTCTTTCCTTGAAATTTTAATAGGCAATCATGTGATGATTGAGACGACATATACCATAAAGGATTAGATTAATACTCATAAAGGTATGATTCCAATTCATTATGTTTCATTCAGTTATGAGAAAATGAGGAAACATTATAAATGTCTAGAGAATAATATTACTCAATGACACATGTCTTCAAGTATTAGCCTTAGGGAAATGAGATCATGCAGATGTTACGAGTACATATACATATTATCATTATGTCCTTGGTCGGTTGTTACTGTGGAAGGTAGATAGACACCAGTAACACTAAACACCAAAGTGTGGGTTGGTTGATGACAGAATCACATTAGTCATGATATGAAAATATTAAACCAAGCACACAGATACATGTTTGAGAACAATGTGTGAGACAGACCCACCTTGAGAGTGACACATGGAAACCATCATTGGTGTTCATAGTCATCTCTCATAGTGAAGGTGTTGATTGTGATTCTTAGACCTGAAATCACTACACTCGTCACATGTCATTGGGTACGCTTTGATATCATCAAATGCAGTCCTGAAACATGGATTTTTATAACGGTGATAATTGGGTGACTTTGACACATGGGGATATACCGTGAGTGATAGAGATTGGAATTGTCCCTCCTACTTGAGTATGATATATTGGACACTTGATAAGCCATATCGAGAGACGCATGTGCATGAAATGTGAATCAATATATAATATTAAGGTCACATTATCTCAAACAGTCTACTTTTGGTTCAAGGAACATGCATTGAATGTTGAGAGGATGATGATTCCATGCCTTAAGTTCATCTTGGATATTAGAGACAAAGGAATTATACAATCACTACAACACCTTAGACAGATTGTAGGTTGAAGTTGTTCTCTAACTTTCCATTCACTTGGGTAACACTGATGTGTGACTAGGCATCACTCCTGGCTTGTGATGTCATAAGCTAGTTAAGGACATTCACTACCAACGTGATATGGTACATATAGGGTGACACACATAGGAACTCATCTAGAAGAGGATTTTAATCTTGAATGATGATTGGATTGATTACTAAAGTGTTTAGGTATTCAATTCACGCAAAATTTTGATAGATTGGCTGACTGAGCTACCAAACAACCATATCAAGTGTTGAGAGAGTCATTTAGGCATCTAGACGAGCTTCTGAAGTGTTGAGATGGAAGTTTGGGTTGTCAGGCTAATCAAAGATTGAATTGGCTAAGTTCTGCCCAAATTGAGGCATGAACCGACCGGTTCATTCTGATGATGGATCAGTTCAACTCAGGTTCACCAGAATACCATCTGGGTGAATGAGACAGACATCTCGCATGGGTGAGACGGATCAGTTGGACCAAACAAAGGTTCTAGATGTTTCCTGAACTTGTTTCAATTGCACATTACTTGTGGTGCAAGGAATTCATATGTGATATTAATTGGAATTGAAGTTTCCAAATTTGTGTGTGATTGGGAAACTACCAAATGACTGTTTGGCAGTGCGAGATGACCGTCTCATATGACCAGATGACCATATAGGTCACTATACGACCGTTTTGTGGTTTGCAGGTTGTGAAAAATCAAATTATTTCAGTCTCTTCCACTCCTACAAAATCATGTATCGACTGGGAACATGGCCCAAACCCCACCTACAAATACACAGGCACCGAGGGCTTCCTAGAGCACAACAACATCAACTGAGAATTAGTTGCTCTAAAAATTGTTGTCCTCTCTAGTTGTGGTAACTAAGAGAGCCCAAGTAAGTCCTACCCGACAAGGGAGGGATAGCAACGAGAGAGAAAAATGAGGATCGTTGTTGTGGGAGATCAAGTTGGTGACTAGTACACCAATAGGAGGGACAACTTCGTCATGTATGTTCTAGTTGAATGATAGGAATTCTAGTTGGTATATGTGGACTAATCTAGAGGTAGGAGTCCCTTGGTTGTTGTTAGGAGAGAAAAGTCAGTTTACAGTCCATGGTGAGACCATAGGAGTTGCTACAAAAGTTGTTCTATTTGTTATTCGACATGAAGACTAGGAGCTGCACAGCTACCATCCAAGAACAACTAGTTGATAGTCGCATCGAAGTGAGTTTTTGTTGTTGGATTTGCTCTAGGACCAGGCATAACTTGCTAAACCATCCTTCATATTTCATAGTAGTTGACGCGATTGTGCTGGCATGGGAATATAAATAGATAAAATTATTGTTTCTGATGTTGTACTCCGTGTCCATATTTCCCAACAATGGTATCCGAGCAACGTCAATTTACTATGTTTTAGGATAATCGATATGATCAGATTTTTGGTTTAATCATTTATTTATTGCATACATTGTGAATATCTAAATGATCTCATATGCGTCTACGATCAAAGATCACATAATCCCAAACTTATAAGTATATGATATGATATATATACAATTTACACGTGTCGCCCAAAAAGCAGTTTTGATGGTGGATGTGTAGTGTGGTTATGGCCAATACCCTACATCTATTTGTGGTGGTTTTTAATTATTCATGTTTATCTCGGTTTGCATATTGAACCTCTACTTCCCTCTTCCCAATGTAAAGTTAATTCTTTCCTACCTTTTCTCCCCTCAATTGTACTTGAGATTTCTCTTTACAATATAATATCTTAATAGCAACAGGATAATTTCTTTCCTTGCAACGACGAGGAAGACCATCATCACCATATGAGATGACCAATTTGTGAGATGAGTCGAGTGTCTAGAAGACCATGGAGGACAGAACAATGGATCCATATGAATGCCTGGTGGGATCAACTAACTATTTGGAAGGAGTCCAAAAATCAATTGGAATGGAGACTAGACGACCATCCTTTATGACCAACCATCTGGACAAGAAGAGAGGCGACCGGTTAAAGGGTTGAACCGATCTACCTAGATTGGCAAGCATAGGTCTACACCAACAATAGGTTCATTCATGTGATGTGATGATTGGCCTAGGTGGTAGTAATTCCTTATAGATCCCAAAGAATTACAAGTAGACATGGATATAACCATTACTTTTTTGTTTTATATTGCATGTTTACGTTGAGGGATATAACATGTATATGATACGTACTATATATGTGTTGATTAGATATAGTATATGTATATATAACCCCTCAATCAAATATATCAAGTCTAATATGCTTTCAAATGGCAATACACATGAAAAGCTTGTTCGACCAAGCGTTGGTTATGCCTTCACATGGTGCATTGTCTACCTCGTGGAAGTATGATGGTAGCAATGTAGGTTCCAACTCCGCGGGGTGCATATTATCGTATTAGCTATTAGGTTAGGCCTAACTGGTGATTCTTAGAGCATCTGGGCCTAGAAGCATACTAGGTAATTATGGCAAGGAGTTGTTCACATTATCTATCAAGAATTTTATATGATGCAATTGGAAAAAGTTGCCTACCTTGTTATTAACTATGTTTTGCGGTGTTGGTCGGGCCATAGTTGAATTATCTTGTATATTGCTCATTAGAAAATTAATTCACTGTAATTTTCTAAATTGATACTTGAGGGTTATCAATTTGATCAAAATAATGAGAACAATAATGAATTAAAGACCTAATTACCATCTCCCAAATTTAATCTAATCAAATCAAATAAAAAATGAGTTTTTGACAAAGTTGTAAATTCTTTTGTAGAATCAAATGGCAACGAACAACAATCACTTTTCTCTCTAATCGGTGCTTGAGAAGGACAAACTAACTGGGAACAACTCCCATGACTGGTTCAGGACATTAACAATCATTCTCACACTAGAGTGCAAGATCTATGTCCTGGAAATGCTAGAACCAGAGGAACCACCTCAAATTGCACCAAGGGCTGACAAGGATGCTTATTAGAAGCATACGGAAGACATCATGGATGTCAAGTGTCTAATGCTAGACTCTATAAACTATGGGTTGCAGAGGCAACATGAGAATATGGGTGTGATTGAGATGGTCACACATCTCAAGAATAAGTACCAAGATTAGGTAAGACAAGAGAGATATGATGTCTCCAAGGCACTGTTCAAATGTAACATGGTAGAAGGTGACCCAATAGGTCCTCATGTACTCAAGCTCATTGGGTATGTGGAGAACCTAGGCAAACTGGGATTTCCCTTGGGTCAAGAGTTGGCCAATGACGTGATTCTATAGTCTCTTCCAGAGTCATATAGTCAATTTGTCATGAACTACAACATGAATGACTTTGACAGGTCATTGACAGAGCTGTTGGGCATGTTGAGAACAGTTAAGGACAGATGAAGAAAGACAAGCTCAAGTATGTCATGATGATCATCAAGAAAAAGGGGAAGTCTAAAGGCAAAGGCAAAGATAATAAGAGTTCTAAAGCTAGCCAAAAGCCCAAGTCTTCATATCTCAAAGCAAAAGGAGGAGTGAAGAAAATAAGAGGTGATTGTCACCATTGTCACTAGATGGACATTAGAAAAGAAATTTCCCTCTCTTGAAGTAAAGAAGAAGAAGGAAGGCATTTTGGCCTCCATTTCAGGTATAAACATTATAAGATACATTTTATTACTTCTTTTTGGTATGTGATACCAAGCAAAGATTTGATATACTGATGTGCAGGTTCTGACAAGAAGTAAAGGACTTCATGGAAGGACAATGATGGACAAGGCAGAGTAAGAGTTGTGGAAGCTTTGTTCTACATTTCAGTTTATCTTATCCCAATGGGCATGTAATAGAGCTAGTTGAACTTCTATTTCATTATGTCGTTAGAAAAATTTGTTTTATGCATCTTGTATGACAAGGATGATAAATCAATAAAAGTTTGTTTATGTTTCTATTTCAAAAGATATGATCTTGCATGGAAACTCCCAAACATCTAATGATCTTTGTACAAAATACTTTGAGATGAATTTTTATAACATTAATACCAAAGAATTATAATTGATAACTCAAGACTATAATTAGCAATAGTCATCTTTGATGTACATATAACACACGCATGTCTAGAATACATATTGATGTTAATCTAGATTCCCTTGGTTATCAACCTAAGGAAACATGCTAAGTCTTATTTATGCACAATGTGACATAACATCCTTCACTAAATGTAGTGGGAGGATAAATCTTCCATTAGACCTCATATGTGATGCATGGAGATCTTATGGAACAAATACTTTAGATAATTACTTATACATCATTCTATTACTGGTAATATGATAATATGTACCCAGTAAAATAGAAACATAAATCTCTTCAAGTGTTCAAGGAGATTTTAAATGAAGTATGACTTTGATGAAAGTATTAAGAAACTTTGATGAGACAAATGTTGAAATACTTTGCATCAATATCTTGAGAACCTTCAAGGAAGAAATGTGATAATGTATCACAAGACAAATCCATCTGAACATGATGATGTGTTAGAATGAAGGAATTATACCATTATGAGTCATGATATGATTATAGATTAATCTAATCTTCTTATGCTCATAAATATATACCGATCATTAAAATGTACCATCTGAATGGTTTAAAAGACATCATATATGATATGAATTGGGAATGTCCTAATATGTCTAAAGGATTGAAACCTACATTGAGAAAGTTGTTTCTTAAAAGGTTTCTCCACAAACCATAATTGTTGAATGTTAATCTTAATCCTAATCCAATAACAAAAGTGTTTTGTTGATAGGATAATTGTGGTCCTAATGAATCAATGGGAGTAAAAGTAAAAACTAGAAATGTTCAAGATCAACAAAGAAGTACAATGAGAACTAAGAGAATCACAAGTTGTTGTGAAATCTTAAGTTTGTCATGTGACAGAACAAAATAGTTCTAGTAAGATACATCTAAGATTGGAGGATTGTGAATCCAAAAATTTAGATAGGTTGGTCATAACATGATGAGCCAATTAATCAACTAGAAGCTATTAAGTACCATAATCTGAGTGAAGGCTCAAGGACGTTATGGGATCCATTTAAGATAACAAGGTAGAACCTTGATATTGCCACCTACAGGGGTAATACCTAAAGGATGCAATAGGATCTTATGGAATAGACCTATATGGACAACATAAAAGACAATTTGGTTGAATAGGTTCTAAATCAATTCATGTTCTTGAACATGATAGAAGTTCCTTTACCAATTGGCATTCTTGATATTGTAGTTAAAATAGACCAAGATATTTGGCATATGAAGATAAAACTAGATTCCTTAAAGGAAATATGTTAGAGGATGCGTATGTGACACAACATAAAAGGTTTTATAAGTTCAAGAATGCAAATAAAGTCTATTAACTACAAAGTTCAATATGGGATTGAAACAAGCATCTCAGATATGAGATCTTTTAACTTGACAAGATAGTCAAAGAGTTTGACTTGAACCAAGACAAAACATGAAATTTGTGATCACAAAATATTTAAGGGATCATATATGAATATTCCACATAGGATGAGGAATAACATCTCAATATTGTGAATATTGAGATCTGGCATGTAAAACACCCTTCAACAAAGAATGGATTAAGTGAAACATCTTATGAGATAAGGATCGAGACCTATGAGATAGTTCTTCATTGTTTCACAATGGAAGTTTGAGCACTTATGATGAAAGCATATTCATCATAATATTCAATCACCATCTTGGGCTCATTTTGATTCAATCCATCTGATTTCTTCTCCTAACTATCACAATATGCAAAGTTACTTAATTTATGCAATTATCAAGATTATTAACTAAGTTTATATCAATTTTATGCAGGTCATGATAAGGTTGTGCCATCAGGTGGCACCCACATCCTTTTAACCCTAATCCACCCTCAACATAATCATCACTACCCCTTGCTTCATTCCATCTTTATCTCCATCAATCATCATCCTAACCAAACCCTAATAAGCGGGGCCCCACCTTTCTCATCCCTTGATCTACCCTTACTCGAGATCATCTCATCCCTGGTCTTGACCAAATGGTCTGACCAATCGGTCTTGACCTAACAATTTCATCCATACGGTCTCAGACTGTGAGCATTTCCACACCATCATATCACAGATTGATGGCCCCCATCCATCCGACCACACAGTCTTAACCATCCATTTCCTTAGCGGTTTCATACTCTTTCCCTTGCATACGGTCTCAAGACTGTATGGGAAACCTCTACCTCAAGACCGTTTAGACTTAACTCTTCTCCAAGACCGGTTGGGCAACCTATTCAAGACTGTATGGAGGTCTTACCTCCCGCTTTCCTTCTCTACTTACCTCCTTCTTCATCCAACCGGCTAACCCTAACCAGCACCACCATCACCTGCTGCGGCATCCACCTGCACCTCCGCCTTCTTATTCCTGCTTCCACCCGACCTGTGAACCCTAACACCCGTTTAAGTGCAACCCAGCCACCGTGACGCCTCATCTCCATCCCTACCACCGCCAACACCTCCTGCTTCCCTTCTTCCTCTTCCTTCCCTCCCTACCTGCTACCCTAAGCCTGCCGCGGGCATCACTTCTCCTTCATCTGCGGCAGTGATCACCGCCCAACGCCTAGCGATCCCGCGCCTTGATCTGTAAGCCACCATCATGCAAATGGTCTTCAAGACCGATCAAAGGCACACTATCTGCAAGACCGTGTGGCAGCATCCCAGAATGCCGAGATCGCTTAGTTCGCAGACCGCTAGGATGTCAAAACTGGATGGATAGCAAACCAATTGGAGGATATATTTTAAGACCGTTTGAAGGCGACGAACGAAAGACCATCTGGAGTCGGTGCAACTCAAAACCGTTTGGACGATGCAGAGAGCAGAGACTGCTAGGGCAGTGAACATTGAAGCAGAGATCGTTTGGATGAGTGTCGGTCTCCAAGACCGGTTGCGCAAGGCATCGATCTACAAAATCGTTTAATGAAGACCATTTTCTCCTTTAAAGCAACTAAACCGTTTGGGTAAAAGCAACCAAACCGATTGGAGATAGAGATCGATTGAGAAGTAAAGACCATATGGTCATATATCCAAAACCATTTGGACTTCACAACTCAAAGATTGTTTGGTCAGTACTAAAGCAAGACCGGTTGGAGGCATTTTACTCCAAACTGTTTAAACCATGCAAAGGGTTCACAACAAAAACATGAGGCACCATTCCAGTGCCTATAAATAGGACCAGTAGGGTCCTCATTTAGGCATCGGATTTGGGACGTCGCCAGGATGCCTAAATGCTGGTCTGATCCTGCCAGAGTCACTTCACCTGTTCCTTCTGCTGAGATCAAGGAGACCGAGAAAAGAAGGAAGTAGGAGTGAGAAAGACTGCCCGGTCTATCTTGGCATCCCTCGTTCCTCGTCTATATTTTCTCTAACATGGCGTGGAAGACCGCATCATCTTCACCGAGCTACAACCACCTTCTACATCATGCTCATGGTGGAATCTTCCCTCTCTCTTGTTCTTCTTGTTTCTCGCATCATGAGCGAGTAGTTCCTTTTCACTGGGGTGCGGGGACTAGCCCCGCTACCCATGCAAGCATGTCCTTTGTTAAACATTTCATGGCAATGCATATAACTTTTCATTTCATTGTTAATCGTTAATGTTTGTAGTTTGATTACCTACTTGTTTTCATCTTGTTCTTCCCTATGTTTTGAGAACTTCTTAATGTAGGGTAGAATGTCATTTAATGAGGTTGACTCCCAAACTAGAAATAGAATGGGATTCCTTGAGGTCGTAAGTATATGATCCGTGAGGGGACAAGCCATCTAGCCCACGGTGACGCTTCTGTGTACCTAACGCCTATGTAGGGGGCCCACAACCTTAGTTGGATTTTGTATCTTCTTTGTTAATCGTCGATGTTTGCTTGTAGATTAATCACCTTCTTGCTTGTCGATTAGCACGGTTGACTCCTTGACGAGAACTTCTAATAGGATTCCTTGAAGTCGTAAGTGTATGATCCGTGAGGGGATGAGCCATCTAGCCCACGGTGACACTTCTGTGTACCTAACACCTATATAGGGAGCCCACAACTTCATTTGGATTTATATATCTTCAGAGTTGTAGTTGAGTGATCTGGATGGTGATGAAACATCTGATACCTAAGGTGATGCTTACGCGAGCATAGCGCCCGTATGGGGGGTTTTGCAACAGCTCCATTTGGATGGTTATGTCTTGCCTGGATGTTTGATGCTTGGATGTGTTTGCATGTGTAGTGATGGTGAAACCTGAGACCATCCCATCGATTCCATATCATTAATCTAGACCCACTTTAATTCTGCTCTTTACTTTACCGCACTTAGTTTAATTAACCTCAAATCAACCCTTGGTTCTAAATATTAGTCTTACTTGAGCTAGATTCGACTAACGACGATTCTTAAAAATGTTTTCTCTTGGGATTCGATCCTCAACTATACTGTGATAAGACCCATCCGCTTGCGGGTGGTATTATTGCACAAGGTTTTGGTAAAAGTTCAAGGATCTCAACACCGAGTGAGTTTGTTAGTGCGATAATAAACCACATCAAATTCTGGTCCCGTTGTCGAGGACAATGGAATCAGTTTAGTCAAATCTAGTTCTTTTGAGGGTAATTTAGATTTTTTCTTTTTCTTTTGATACAATTGATTATCTACTTGAATTTCACTCTACAACATCAATCTTACTTCAGATCCTTTCATTTTAGGAACCACCAAAGACCAGTGTATGCACCGTTTGAACAACCCCGGACTCTCTGCTAGCTTTGATCCAGAGATAGACATGACCTTTCATCGTCAAAACAGAGAGAATCAAGCAAGAATGGCTCATGAGGAGGAAAATGCCCGAAGGGTAGCTCAAGCCCTTAATGCACAGAGAGAAAGGCTCATGCAAGAAGCCATAACCATAGTTCAAGAAGAAATCCTTGCAGCACAAGAAGCAGTGCAAGCAACAGAACTACAAAAGGTCTTAGGGAGTTCTCAATCCCTAAAGTTGCTGATGTACATCACCCAGTTCAACCTCCTCCCATCCATGCTCCCAACTTTGAGATATGAGCACATTGGATTACCTTGCTTCAAGACAACCCATTCTATGGTAAACAAGGAGAAGATAGTCAGGAACATCTTCTGAGGTTTATAGATTTATGTGCTATGATGAAGAAAAATGGAATGTATGATGATGCTGTTTGACTCTGTCTCTTTAAGTATTCGCTTGCTGATAGAGCTATAAGTTGGTATAACTCCCTACAATGCGAACCCATCACTACTTGGGAACAACTACAAAATGTTTTTCTAGAAAAATTCTACCCTCCTCTCACCTATGAAATTAGGGGTCAAATAACAATGTTCACTCAAGCCCCTGGAGAAACCCTTGTTGAAGCATGGGAAAGATATAAAGATCTTCTACACAAGTGTCCACATCATGGAATCCCTAAGAATCAAATTATTAAAATCTTCTACAGAGGTGTGTACGATGATATCAAGAGGTTTTTAGACTCCTCATCTGGAGGAAACTTCATGTGTTAGAGTTATGAAAACGCATGGAGGGTTGTCACTCTTGGAGATGAAAATCAAGATAATTGGGGTAGGTCTATAGGAAAAGGAGTGTTGAAGGTGGCTATGGCTGAAGTTATTCCTGAATACAAGTCTATCGCTGAGACCCTCAAACTTTTAGTTGCCAAGCAAGACCATATCGAATCATCCCTTGCTGCATTTGGAAGAGGACGTTCACCCCCTCAACAACAAGAACAGATCAAGTCATCTTCATTATTCTGTGAAGCATGTAAAGGCAATGACCACTCTACTTTATCCTGCAATGTTCTTTATGATGTTGTTTTAAGCAAAGTCAATGGTCAATTAGATAATGGCCAGATGGAAAGTATGAATGTTGTCAACACTATCCGTGGTCAAGGATACTACAATCCCATCCAGAATAGGAACCATCTTGGTTTTCAATATGGAAATTCTTCAGGAGTGGTAAACTCACATCAATTTGGTTCAAACAACCAACAATAGAATTTCAGGAACCAAGGGAACTTTAGGGGTAACTTCCAAAATAAGAACTACAACAACTACCAGAACAACCCTCAGTTCCAAGACCCCAATCAAGTCCTTTACAAGAATCAACAACAAGGACATCAAGCCGGTCCCATCTCTCCTGATGACAAGCTATCAGCCATTGAGAAGATGCTACCGTCACAACAGATGATGATAGCTAACCAGCAAGCCCACTAGAAAGCTATTGAATCTCAGCTAGCCCAACTGTCAGCCAGTCTCAAGCCTCCAGTTGGAGCTTTTGTTGGTCAACCGGAGAATAGCCCTAAACATCCTGAGAAGTTGAAGGCTGTTATGACTCGTTCTGGTAATGTATATCCCGACCCTCCTATCAAGACACCAATGGTTGTCATAGATGAACAAGACCAGGAGAACGATCAAGTTGATGAAGAACCTAAATCTATTCCAAAGGAGCAACCAAGAAATGATAAGTCAGACAAAGAAATTCTGTGAAACTTGCTACAGAAAAGGAAGAAGCAACACCAAAACCTGATATCCATGTATACAAGCCTCATATACCTTTTCTAGCCTGTCTAAGGCAAACGAAGCTTGATACCCGCTTCAATAAGTTCAAGGAAGCTATGAAGAAACTTCATGTTGATATACCCTTTCTAGATGCGCTGGTAGAGATACCAGCCTGGACAAAGTACTTGAAGTATCTCCTCACAAGGAAATATAGAACTGAGGAAGTTGAGACAGTTAAATTGGCAACTACTACTTCCGATATTATTCAAAGCAAGATGCCCAAGAAACAAAAAGATCCTGGATCTTTTGGTATCTCATACCATATTGGTGATTCTACATATAAGAAGGGACTAGCTGATCTTGGTGCTAGCATTTCGATCATGCCACTTAGCCTTTGTAAGAGGCTAGGATTTTTAGAATTTCTTCCTACTGGCATAACTATACAGCTTGCAGACAATTCGATAAAATGTCTGTTAGGAATCCTCTAAGATGTCCTGGTCAAGGTAGGCAAGGACGCATATGTTCTGTGTGACTTTGTCATTATGGACATAAAAGAAGACGCCAGATATCCTCTCATATTTGGACGTCCGTTCCTCACCACTACAAGATCTCTAATTGATGTTGAAGCAGGAACCTTGCTTCTTCGACTAGGAAAAGAAACTCTCGAGTTCAAAGTTTTTGAAAATATGAAAAAACCAAGCATGTAAGAAGAAGTCTATCTTAATGATTACATAGAGCAGATGTCACTTCTCAATCAAGAGAATCATGAATCATACGATCCTTTAGAAGTTTCTCTAACGGACCCATCAGCTGATGAACCTATTGATGAACAAGTAATGGATTCCATCGAATTTCTTGACTCTGCAGAAGATGTTGAAGCTACTTTTGAGGAACTCAAGCCTATAGAAACAATTGAAGACATCTGTGAAAAGGCGGAGACACCCCTCATCCCTGTCATAACACACAACAAACCATTTTTAGGTGTCCATGAGCCTCCCCTTCTAGAAACAACCATCCTCGAGAATGCACCAGTAGCCCAACAGACAGAGACTATTAATTTCATCTTCCCTCTGCAACAAAATTTGGACTACAATTTCTACCGAGAACATCCACCAGATCCATATCTGATTGACATCAATGTCCATCATTGCTACGATGAAGGGATAGTACATCAAAAAAGGAACTTTTCTTCCAAGCCTCAACAACACTACTTTATCAATGAAGCCGTTCAGATCCCCTACAACTATTCTCCACCTCAAATTGAGCAACAAAGAACAAGTCAACATAACTCAGGATGTTTCCCTATGTGTTTTGACAATGCTCGCTCTGTATGGGGAAGAATACAAGAGGCTAGAATCATATCAAAGATTAATGAATGGCTGAGAAAGAAACCACCAAACGAATATGTCATCCCAGCTCAAGCTCCACCCAGATCCCCACCATGGAGCCATCAACATAAAACAAAGGCGCTTGCCGAGAGGCAACTCGATTAATAAATTCATTTTTACTTTTATTTAGAATTTTCCTTAATTTTGTTTTTAAATTTTAGATAAGTTTGCACAAAATAAAAATCACATCGCGAGATGCCATCTTGAGTTCTGATTGATCTTCATTTCGAAATTTTCAGATGGAGGACGCACGCTGCTTGGAACGCAACCACATGTAGTGGTCCAAACAGCATGAATTTTCCCCTCCATCATGGATTTAGGGTTTGCTCGGGACGAGCAAATCTCTAAGTTCGGGGTGGAGGGTGGGTGGTACGTACTTTACTTTCCACCTACACCCATGCTTTTCATACTTAAGATTTCATCATTCTATACCCATCCTTTTCAGACTTAAGATTTCATCATTGCTTTTTTGACCAAAATTTTCAAACAAAATTTTCAAAATTTTAAAGTTTTTCAAAGAAATTGAATAGATAATTGATGAAGTTTTAACGCTTTCTGTTTCATTAAAAGTCATTTCCTAGCATGCTATGCATTTCAAATCATTATACCCTCCTTATTCGAAGCAGACCCTCAAAAGGACCACTTTTTTTTTTGAAACAAGCCTTTTGATCGAAATTATCTTGTGAAGCTTATGATTCCTAACACCATGATACTTATGCAAAAATGACTAGTGTCTGTCGAACTGATAGGGATCAAACATGTCATCCTTCCTAACTGACTAGTGGAACAATAACATGGAATCTCCACCAGATCCTCATCAAGTCATTATCTCAGCAGATTACAACAAAGAGAATGACCCGGTGCACTGAATTGTAAATCAAGTTGCATTCTGATCTGAACTCTCTTCTACATTTCTTCTATCATCTTCGTACCCCTCCATCCATAAAAAAGAAACAAAAATAGCCAAAATAGTTCCAAACCTTAAGTTTTTGGTGGCACACCACTTCCCTCTATATCCGCTTCTTCCATACCCCTCACAAATTAATAGGGGCGTACCCCCAAGAAAAGATGCCAAATTGCACACAAAAAGAAAATGCAATCTCGAGTCGAATAGAGGAGAGATTTGCAGAATAAAAACTATAATCAATGAAATTGCAATCATAAAATAAAAATCTTGAGTCGAATAGAGAAGAGATTTATTTCTTCATTCCATATCACCATTCACTCCCTTTTCTACCTAAAGACACAATGAATGCCTCCACTATCCTGAAAAACACCAGTGTCAGATCAAATGCACACTTGTTGTTCTACGAGTATCTTTGGACTCTTACAAAACTATTTGACATGCTTGTTGTTGGAAAAAGTGAAGAGGAAGTGATATTGGAAAACAAACTCAGGAACGAAGATACAATAAGATGTGTTTAGTGGTCTCAGGAGGTTGAGATACTTAGTCATAATGAATAGAAAGAAAACAATCATGATGTGAAGATGAGGCAATCACACGAGTTGAAAGTATTCATTTGGCGACTATTTCAGATTTTGTGTTACTCGAGGACGAGCAACGTTTAAGTTAGGGGTATTTTGATGAATTTATATTCATCATAATATTCAATCACCATCTTGGGCTCATTTTGATTCAATCCATCTGATTTCTTCTCCTAACTATCACAATATGCAAAGTTACTTAATTGATGTAATTATCAAGATTATTAACTGAGTTTATATCAATTTTATGTAGGTCATGATAAGGTTGTGCCATCAGGTGGAACCCACATCCTTTTAACCCTAATCCATCCTCAACATAATCATCACTACCCCTTGCTTCATTCCATCTTTATCTCCATCAATCATCATCCTAACCAAACCCTAATAAGTGGTGGCCCACCTTTCTCAGCCCTTGATCTACCCTTACTCGAGATCATCACATCCCTGGTCTTGACCAATCGGTCTTGACCAAACGATCTGACCAATCGGTCTTGACCTAACCGTTTCATCCATACGGTCTCAGACTGTGAGCATTTCCACACCATCAGATCACAGATCGAAGACCCCCATCCATACAACCACACAGTCTTAAGCATCCATTGCCTTAGCAGTTTCATACTCTTTCCCTTCCATACAGTCTCAAGACCGTATGGGAAACCTCTACCTCAAGACCGTTTAGACTTAACTCTTCTCCAAGACCGGTTGGGCAAACTATTCAAGACCGTATGGAGGTCTTACCTCCCACTTTCCTTCTCTACTTACCTGCTTCTCCATACAACCGACTAACCCTAACCAACACCACCGTCACCTACCACGACATCCACCTACACCTCCACCTTCTTCTTCCTCCTTCCACCCGACCTACAAACCCTAGCACCCGTTTAAGTGCAGCCTAGCCACCGTGACACCTCATCTCTATCCCTGCCGCTGCCAACACCTCCTGCTTCCCTTCTTCCTCTTCCTTCCCTCCCTACCTGCTACCCTAAGCCTGCCGTAGGCATCACTTCTCCTTCATCTGCGGCAGTGATCTCCACCCAACGCCCAGTGATCTTGCTCCTTGACTTGCAAGCCACCATCACACAAACGGTCTTCAAGACTGATCAAAGGCACATAGTCTGCAAGACCGTATGGCAACATTCCAGAACGCTGAGATCGTTTAGTCCGCAGACCGCTAGGGTGTCAAAACCAATTGGATAGCAAACCAATTGGAGGATATATTTCAAGACTGTTTGGACGTCTCTGCGACCGATGGCAGCAGACCATTTGAAGGCCACAAATGCAAGACCGTCTGGAGTCAGCGCAACTCAAAACCGTTTGGATGATGTTGAGAATAGAGACCGCTAGGGCAGCAAATGTTGAAGTAGAGATCGTTTCAATGAGTGTCGGTCTCCAAGACCGGTTGCACAAGGAATCGATCTGCAAAACCATTTACTGAAGACCGTTTGCTCCTCTAAAGCAACTAAACCGTTAGGGTATAAGCAACCAAACCGATTTGAGATAGAGACCGATTGAGAAGTAAATACTGTATGGTCATATATCCAAAACCATTTGGACTTCACAAATCAAAGACCATTTGGTCAGTACTAAAGCAAGACCGGTTGGAGGCATTTTAGTCCAAACCATTTAAACCATGTAAAGGGTTCACAACAAAAACGTGAGGCACCAGTCCAGTGCCTATAAATAGGACCAGTAGGGTCCTCATTTAGGCATCGGATCTGGGACACCGCCAGGCTTCCTAAATGCTGGTCCGATCCTGCCACAATCACTTCACCTGTTCCTCCTACTACGATCAAAGAAACTGAGAAAAGAAGGAAGGAGGAGTGTGTCTTGGCATCCCTCGTTCCTTGTCTACATCTGCTCTGACACGGCGTAGAAGACTGCATCATCTTCACCGAGATGTAACCACCTTCTACATCATGCTCATGGCATAATCTTCCCTCTCTCTTATTCTTCTTATTTCTCACATCATGAGCGAGTAGTTCCTTTTCGCTGGGGTGCGAGGACTAACCCCACTACCCATGAAAGCATGTCCTTTGTTAAACATTTCATGGAAATGTATATAACTTTTTATTTCATTGTTAATCGTTAATTTTTGTAGTTTGATTACCTACTTGTTTTCATCTTGTTCTTCCCTATTTTTTGAGTACTTCTTTATGTAGGGTAGAATTTCATTTAATGAGGTTGACTCCCAAACTAGAAATAGAATGGGATTCCTTGAGGTTGTAAGTGTATGATCCGTGAGGGGACGATCCATCTAGCCCACGGTGATGCTTTTGTGTACCTAACACCTATATAGGGGGCCCACAACCTTAGTTGGATTTTGTATCTTCTTTGTTAATCGTCGATGTTTTCTTGTAGGTTAATCACCTGCTTGCTTTTCGATTATCACGGTTGACTCCTTGATGAGAACTTCTGATAGGATTCCTTGAAGTCGTAAGTGTATGATCCATGAGGGGACGAGCCATCTAGCCCACGATGATGCTTCTGTGTGCCTAAAGCATGTATAGGGGGCCCACATCTTCATTTGGATTTCTGTATCTTCAGTGTCGTAGGTGAGTGATTCGGATGGTGATGAGACATCTGATACCTAAGGTGATGCTTACACAAGCCTAATGCCCGAATGGGGGGTTTTGTAGCAGCTCCATTTGGATGGTTATGTCTTGCCTGGATGTTTGATGCTTGGATGTGTTTGCATGTGTAGTGATAGTGAAACCCGAGACCATCCCAATGATTCCATATCATTAATCTAGATCTACTTTAATTCTACTCTTTGCTTTCCTGCACTTAGTTTAATTAACCTCAAATCAACCCTTGGTTCTAAATATTAGTCTTACTTGAGCTAGATTCAACTAACAATGATTCTTTAAAATGTTGTCTCTTGGGATTCGATCCTCAACTATAATGTGATAAGACCCGTCCGCTTGCTGGTGGTATTATTGCACAACGTTTTGGTAAAAGCTTGGGGATCTCAACCTCGAGTGAGTCTGCTAGTGCGATAATAAACCACATCAACTTACAATTGCAATGTGTTGAAGGAGTTCAACATGGAAGGATTCAATGAGAGAGAATATGGATTAGTCTCTCATGAACCTCATATTCCTATTCTACTGAAGAATGGAAATTACATGATTAAGATGCCATAGATTATGGCAATGGATCTATCATGAAAGCTAAAAGTGCACTTATCCCATACAATCTTGTATGTATTAGACAAGACAATATGATAGTAAACTCCAATAAGGATTATTGGAATGTCATTAAATACATCCATTAGTACTTGTGAAGTAATTAAGGATAGATTGCTTGTCAATAAGAATAGAAATAAAAGGAAGAGTTGGATGTAAAGGGTTACATCAATGTAAGCTTCCATAATGACAAAAAGTGATAGTTAATTAAAAAATGTTTGATTTAAAAGGAGTAATGTTGTTAGTTGGAAGGGTTCCGAACTAATAAACATTAATTCTAATCTATAATAAGAGTTGATTATACTTGTGGTGTGAACATAGAGTGATACTATATAGATTTAGAAGTTCATATGATGAACTTATGGATGTACTAACCATTGATGACCTAGTAGTGATATTGGGACAACAATCGAACTACTTGTTAGGAAAGGAATATCATATAACATATTACGATGGTTCCATCTTAGAGCATAGAGATAAGAAACATGCAATATACCGACTAACAACAAAGTGTTGTTAACTAGTTGGATTAAGAACTTGTGCATCAGAAGCATGGTTGATATGTTTGGATCACTAAGAATGAGATTCATGTGTGATTTTATCTAAGTGCAAGTAGGAGTCTGTTGGTAAGGTATGCATATAGAGACAATCATGTGGCATATTCCATAAAGTGTTTGATTAATACTCATAAAGGCAAGCTTCCAATTCATTCTATTTCATTCAGTTATGAGATAATGAGGAAACATTATAAATGTCTAGAGAATAATAGTACTCAATGACGTATGTCTTAAAAATTTGGCCTTGGCGAAATGAGATCATAAGGATGTTAAGAATACATATACATATTCTTATTATTTCCCTGGTTGGTTGTTATTGTGGAAGGTAGATATACACCAGTAACACTAAAGACCAGCGTGTTGGTTGGTTGATGAAAGAATCTCATTAGTCATGATATGGCAATATCAAACCAAGCACACATGTACATGTAAGAGAACAATATATCAGATAGACCCACCTTGAGAGTGACACATGGAAACCATCATTGGTGTTCATAGTCTTCTCGAAGGTGGTGATTGTGATTCTTAGACCTAAAATCACTACACTTGTCACATGTCGTTGGGTACGCTTTGACATCATCAAACATAGAAGTGAAACATGAGTTGTTATAATAGTGATGATTGAGTGACTTTGACACATGGGGATAGACTATGAGGGATAAAGATGGGATTTGTCCCTTCTAGTAGAGTATAATCTCCTGGCCACTTAATAAGTGATATCGAGAGACGCATGTGCATGAAATGTGAATCAATGTATGACATTGAGGTCACATTATCTCAGACAATCTATTATTGGTTCAAGGAACATGGAGTGAACTTTGAGAGGATGATGATTCCATGCCTCGATTTCATCCTGGATATCAGAGACAAAGAAATTATACAATCATTGCAACACCTTACATAGATTGTAGGTTGAAGTTGTTCTTCAACTTTCCATTCACTTGGGTAGCACTAATGTGTGACTAGGAACCATTCCTTACATGTGATGTCATAAGCTAGTTATGGACATTCACTACTAACGTGATATGGGACCTATAGGTCCACACACATAGGAACTCATCTAGAAGAGTAGTTTAATCTTGAATTATGATTAGATTGATTACTAAGGCATTTAGGTATTCAATTCATGAAACCAATCGATAGATTGGCTAACTGAGCTGCCAAATGACCATCAAAAGTGTTGAGATGGTTGTTTGGGCAGCCAAAAGAGAGTCTCAAGTGTTTAGACAGCCGTTTGGGATATTAAGCTAATCAGAGATCAAATCAGCTAAGTTCTGCCCAAATTGAGGCATGAACTGACTGGTTCCTTCTGATAAACCCATCAATTTAGCTCAAGTTCACTATAGAGACATCTGGGTGAACGAGACGGGCGTCTCACATGGGTGAGATTGCTTGGTTAGGATGAACAAAGGTTTTGTATGTTTCCTGAACTTGCTTTGGTTGCACATTTACTTGTGATGCAAGGAATTAATATGTGATATTAATTGGAATCGAAACTGCCAAATTCGTGTGTGATTGGGAAACTGCCAAAAAGCCCTTTGGCAGTGCTAGATGATCATCTCTTGTGACCAAATGATCGTATTGTGGTTTGCAGGTTGTAAAAATTCAAGATCTTCCAGTCCCTTCCATTACCACACAATCCCGTACCGATTGGGAACCCTGGCCCGAATCCCTCCTATAAATAGAGGGGTATTGGGGGCTTCCTAGAGCACAACAACATCAATTGAGAATCAGTTGATCTGACAATTGTTGTCCTCTCTAGTTGATGTAACTAAGAGAATCTAGTCCTACCTGACAAGGGAGGGATAGCGACAGGAGAGAACAACTAAGGATCATTGTTGTGGGAGAGCAAGTGGGTGACTAGTACACAAACATGAGGGATAACTCTTTCATGACTGTTCTAGTTAAATGACAGTAATTCTAGTTAGTATGTGTGGACTACTCTAGAAACATGAGTCCTTTGGTTGCTTCTAGGAGAGTAAAGTCAACTTGTAGTCCATGGAAAGACCATAGGAATCACTATAGAAGTGGTTCTATTCATTGTTCGTGGTGAAGACCAGGAGCTACACATCCACTGTCTAAGAGAAACTAGTTGACAGTTGCATTTAAGTGAATTGTTGTCATTAGATTTGCTCCAGGACCAGGTTTAACTCACTAAACCATCCTTCTTATTTCATAGTAGTTGTTGCGATCTTGCTGTTATGGGAATGCAGATAGATAAAAAAAATTCTTCTGCTGCTATACTCTGTGCCCATATTTCCCAAAAGTTCTACCTTCAAGGAATTAGTTACCACATGTGGAAGGAATTCATCTTTCCATAAAAGGAATCGGCGGGTGATGTAGCTACATGGGATGAAGCTACACTCTAGAAGGCACAGCTCATTGCAAAGGCAATAAGAAACATCTAAGTTGCCCTCACCCCCTCCGAGTTCAACTAAATCGTCTCTTGGGACACATCTCATGATATGTGGAACAAATTGTGCATCACCTATGAAGACACAAAGCAAGTCAAGTAGTCCAAGATCTACATTCTCAAGGGTCTCCTTGGAAACTTCAATATGGGCAAGAAAGAGAAAGTGTTGGACATGTACACAAGCCTCAACACCATCATTAATGGACTTGCTTCCGTGAGCCACACCATGGATAGAGGGACCGTCAAATCCAAGATTCTAAGTTCTCTTCCCAAGATATGGGAATCCAAGGTGAATTCCATTGAAGAAGTTAGAAGTCTTGGTGACATAGCCACCGAAGAGCTCATTGGCAACCTTCAATCTCATCAGCCAAGACTTGACAAACAAGAGGAAGATGAGAAGCAAGAATATAAATAAACAAAGAAGATCAAACACAATGCATTCAAAGCTCAAATGGAGGCAATGATTCTCCAACAACAACTTGATTTCTAGTCCTCTCCTCCTTCCTCAAGTGAAGATGAAGCCCCTAGTAACCATGAGGCCAACTACTCCAAGGGGAATCACTTCAAGGGAAAACCATCCTCCTCCTCTACTCCAAGGTGCTATGAATGTGGGCAAAAGGGGCACCACAAGAATGAATACCCCAAGGCCAAGAAGTCCGAACACAAGAGCAGCTCCAAGAAAAGGGAGGACTACAAGAAGGATGGCAAGTACAAGAAGAAGGAAAAGAAGGAAAGAAGAAGCAAGGATGCAGCCCATTCTGCATGGGAAGAGTCTTCTTCAAGTGATTCTAGTTCTAATGACAAAGAATGCCATCTTGCACTCATGGCCTCTACTAGTAAAGACATTGGTGAGAATTCCCTTATAGGGAAAAAGTCCCTCAATGAATTACTAGATCACTCTACCAAACATAGTGGTAAAAGTAGTTTGGAATATGAGGGAGATCCAAAGAGAAAGAGAAAGGGAAATGGTAAAAGGAAAATGGATATTGATAGTGGTTGCTCGAAGCACATGACAGGTAAAATCAACCACTTCAATCAATTCACAAAGAAGAAAGGAGGATCAGTGAAATTTGGTGACACAACAAAGGAAAAGTGATGGGTGAGGGTTATGTAGGTGATTCACTATGCACCAAGAATGTTCTTCTTGTAGATGGCCTACATCAAAATTTAATTAGTGTTAGTCAATTATGTGATAATGGCTATCTTGTTATTCTTACCTCACTAAAATGCTTGCTTCTACATTCCCTCTCCTATAATGTTATATATAAGGGAACTAGAAATGATAATCTCTATGTCATCGTTCTTGACTCTATTAAGCCTATTGTTGGTAGATGTCATGTTGTCAATTCAAATGATATTTCTTATGGCAATGTAGGATTTGTCATGTAAATATATTTAGTTGAAGAAGTTGAGCAAAAAGGAATTGGTCAAAAGACTTCCTAAATTGGATTTTGAGAAGGATGAGGAATGCCAACTTTGTACCCAAGGAAAGAAACCAAATCCTCCTGTAAACCCAAAGGAGTCCTTAGTACCAAAATATCTCTTGTACTTGTTCATATTGATCTCTTTGGACCAATGATAACTCAATTGCTTTGTGGTAGCAAGTATTGCCTCGTGATTGTCGACGACGTTTCTCGCTATACTTGGACCTTCTTTCACATTTCAAATAGTGATACTCTTGATGTTTTCTTAGCTTTTTGTAAATGAGTTGAAAACAAATCTTCTTGTTGAATCATCTCTATCCATAGTGACCATGGGGGAGAATTTGAAAATTACTTGTTTGAACATTTTTTGGGAGGAATACGGGTATGCACATAACTTTTCTTCACCTCAAACACTTCAAAAAAATGGGGTTGAAGAGAGAAAGAATAGGTCGCTACAAGAAATGGCTGGGACTATGCTTCTAGAGTATGATGTTATACTCCAAAGAAGTTTTGGGCCAAAACCGTTAGCACTTAATATTTTGTGCAAAACCAGGTTTTCACTCATCCATCTTTTAAGAAAAACCCCTATGAGTTATGGCATGGTAGAAAGCCTTTAATTGATTTCTTTCATATTTTTAGCTTGACTTGTTTTGTTTTGAACACCAAGGATTCTATTGATAAGTTTGATGTGAAATTGTACAAGTCTTTCTTTCTTGGCTATAGCACTACTAGCAAGCCTTGTAGAGTGTTTAACATTGAATCATCCAAAGTAGAAGAATCTATCAATGTTAAATTTGTTGCGAGTAACCCCTCTATTTCCAATAATATTGTTAATGTTGATGTTGTAGATGAGGTGATCCATCACTTCAAAGATCTCAACATTGTTGATAAAGGAAAATAGGTGATAGTTGTTGAAGAAGAGAAAGAAGAAGAAAATAAGGATCCAACTCCCCAGTTTTCTAAGAATCATCTAAAAGATCTCATCATAGGAAGTTATTTTGAAAGGGTGAAGACGCAAGATACATAGAACAAGGAACAAGCCGACAGTGCCTTCATCTCTCAACTTGAGCCAAAGAACGTCAAAGAAACTCACAAGTATGATGAAGGGATCATATCCATGAAAGAAGAGTTAGAACAGTTTGAAAAGAACAAGGTGTGGACCTTAGTGCCAAGACCAAATGATAGGAAGATCATAGGCACCAAGTGGGTCTATTGCAACAAGATTGATGATAGGGAGAAAGTGGTAAGGAACTAAGCAAGATTAGTAGCTCAAGGTTACAACCAAATGGAAGGTATTGATTTTGATGAAACTTATGCATTTGTTGCTAGACTTGAATCTATTAGAATGCTACTTGCTTTTTTTAGTTATAAGAATTTCCTGCTTTATCAAATGGATGTTAAAAGTGTGTTTTTGAATGGTATAATTGAGGAGGAAGTCTATGTGGCTCAACTTCCTGGTTTTGAACATGAAAAATGGCCTAACCATGTTTACTTGTTACAAAAATCTCTGTATGGACCAAACAAGCCCCTAAAGCTTAGTATGAGAAATTGAAGAACTTTTTCTAGACAATAGTTATATCATTGGCAAAGTCGATTCTACTCTATTTCTAAAACACACTTCTAGAAACTTCTTGATCATTCAAATTTATGTTGATGATATTATTTTTGACGGAATAGATCTTGATCTTTGTAAGGAGTTTAGTTATCTTATGCAGAGTGAGTTCAAGATGAGCAGGATGGGGGGAGTTTACTTTCTTCCATGGCTTCCAAATCAAGCAAACCAAGGAAGGTAACTTCATCAGCCAACACAAAAACACAAGTGAATTTCTTAAGCAATTTGGGTTGGAGAACACCAAGTCGATGGACACCCCCATGTCAAACACCTCTAAGCTTGACAAATATGAAGAAGGTGAGAAAGTGGATGAGAAAGTTGTTGGATCTATATCTCTAGAGGGGGTGAATAGAGCTTCAAAATTCTCATAAGATAAGTTAGACCTTCAAATCATATCAATCAAAATCAATAGCTTAAGAACAATTTAAAGTCCTATCAAAGCAAGCATAGTAAGGATGAGAGATATTGAAACATTCACTTAAACAAGTGGTTTAGAGTGGTTCCAATCTCCAAAAGAGAATATAGTCAATCCACTACCTAGAGAGGTCAACCTCTACGACTTTGCAATCTGTGTATACTTATATTTATTCATAAGAGATATAAGGAGACCACCATACATCCAAGGACTTACCTACTCAAGACAAGAGTCTTCCACCGACACAAGGACTTACCCACTTGATCAAGATGTCTTTAGCCTTCAACAAGGACTTACCCACACTAGCATCAAGTCTTTGGCCTTGAAGGATTTACCCACTCTTCTTGAATCTTGTCCTTGCCCTTCACCTTCACCTGGGTAAGATCTTCACCTCTTCTTCAACCTTGAAGAAGAACAATAACAACTTCACCTTCACTCAGAGTAGCTTGCTACAACCTTTTCTCTTTGAGAAAGGGGGTAGGGAAGATGGAATGGAATGAGAGATTTACAAGCACGTGAAGGTAGCTCTCTTACAACTTGAATAACTCACTCATAATCACAAAATGCTTTGTAAATGAGAGAGAGAAAAGGGCTCAAAGGTTTGCAACACACTCAGCTATAGCAAGGAATTAGAATAGCATGAATGAGCAAACTTGGAATGAACTCCAAGGGGTCCTATTTATGTATGGGGGTGTTCCTTTGAGTGTGGTGTCACTTAAGGATGAAATATAGCCATTTTTCAAGTTATAACATATCTATTTTTGCTCACAACAACTCTCTAACAGTTATAATCACTTTTTCTACATTTTACATACAGTACATTCGGTCGAGTTTCAATAAAGTAACTCAATTGATCCACTAAGTGACAAAGCCAATTTTCAAACTATCAATTGAGTTTGTTCGGGGAAACTTGACTGATGAGTCAAAATTAGTTTTTCTTAGTTGATCTATCGGTCGAGTTATGTGAGTGTGCAACTCAACCAATTGGTCTTGTAAGGACCCTGACCCATGTTTAGGGATAAACCTATTTGTTTTGTCTAAGTATGTTTCTTAGTACCTTGCTCTAATCATTTGAGATGTAATTAGGTCATGTTGGAAGTTCTAAAGTTTCTTGTTTGTCCTTGTTTGGATGATGCTTGTGTTTTGTTGTGAGGTTTTGGTGCAATTTTCAATTTACCCAGAGTAGGGGTTGATGTGCAAGTTTTCCACCTCTTGAATGTTCCTTATCTCTCTTGGCATCATCTAGAGTAGAGAGAGTGGTGGGCACCTTGTTTGGGTCTTGGTTGTGTGGTGGCATCCTTGGTGATGCTTTGAACACATGTATGAGGTGTGCCTTGCACCTAGATGTGTTGTCTCAGGCTAGAGAGTCCTAGAGAGGTTGTGTATCCGTTTATGAGTGTGTAGGGTTGTACCCTATAGGTTTGTGAGTGTGTAGAGTTGATCCCTATCAGTTTGTGAGTGTGTAGAGTTGTGCCCTATTGGTTTATGGATGTGTGGAGATATGGTATCGGGCATAACCTTGGTAGGATACCAAGAGGGTGAGATCTAGCCTTGACCTTATCACCATGCCTTGCATGATGTTGTGCATGTGGCTCTTTTTTGTGGACAACTGGCACCTAAGCTCCCAAGGTGATGAAACCTCTTCCATGATCCCTTTCTCATCCCTCTTGTATATAATCTCCTTCTCTCCATGCAAGAGGATCCTTTTGGCCATCTTTTCTTTCTCTCCTTCTTGATGGACAACCTTGAGAAGCTTAAGGAGCTAGAGAGTCTCTCTTGGAGTTTGGTGGACGAGTTCCAAGTTGTGATGTTCTTTGATCATCCTTCATCTTCTACCTTAGTAAGCTATGTTTCTTATCCCTCTTCTTATTTCTTCTTCTTCTCGGACATGGATCTTGGATACCTTCCTTCCATCTTGAACCATCTTAACCTTAGTGTCTTGTTCTTCATTGGAGGTGTGGTGGTGATCAAGTTGGTGGATCATGTTCTACCTTGAACTCATGAGCTTGAAGCTTGACTTTGGAGATTGGATCCTATTGGTGATCTTTGAGGTGGGTTATATATCTCTTAACCTCCTTTGTTATTTTCACTCTTCATATGGTTATGTTTGTTCTTCATCTTGAGATCATTTATCTCTTGTGTGCTAGTAGTTGTTAATGGATTTAGAACTATTGGAATCTCATTAGTTTTCTTTTCATGTCTTGCACCTTCTTTCAATGTTAGTAGATGGACTAGTGGCTGACCTTTATAAGGTTGAAGACAACAAGTCCACACACACACATTCATCATGATGAGGGTAGGCCGTCATGATTTATAGTGAAACAAACTGACACTCTATGTGGCAAGTCATCATGACTTGGAGATTCCTAGGTCGACATGCCTTGTGGATGCTTAGGCCGACATGGGTTGAGAAGGTTAGTTTGTCTTGGCTTGTGGTTGTTAAACTGATATGGTGGATAGATCTTGAAGAAGCTAGCCCGTCATGCCCTAGAAGCACCTAAACTGATGTGCATGGGGGTGTTAATTGTCATTCTCTTGAAGTACCTAAGTAGATAAGGTGTTGCTAATCCATTATGCCTTGAGGTGTTATCTCATCACGACTATGGATGCACCTCATGGAGTTGGTTTTTTTTGAAGGCTAACTGTGATGCCCTGGGTGAGTGGAGGTCGACACACCTTTAGGGTGGTATTGCACGATACACTGTGACCCAGTATGCCTAGATAAACCCTAACCCTAATAACCGATACACCGAGGGTTGTCCGACATGCTTTAGTTACCTGATACCTTTAGGTGGTTTTTCCCATCACACCTTAGAATGGTGTTGCGCGTCACACCTTTAGGTGGTGCTAGCTGTCACACCCTTAGTTGGTGTTGACCGTCACCTTTAGGCGGTGTTTCCTGTCACACTCTTAGGAGGTGTTGACCGTCACACCCTCAATAAGTGGTAAACCGATACACCATTATTAAGGATATCCCTTGTGCCTTGCATGATGGTAGTCGACATGTTGTGATGATGACAAGTCGACACCCCATGGAAAGTACTAACCAATACACTATATGATAGTCTTGACCGATACCTTGTGATGGTGGTTATGTTACCTCGTGTTGATGATAGGGTTACATGATATGATGTGATATCCTATGAGGTTGTTGTGTCAATAATAAGGAGTGTTGTTTTCTATGATCTTCATTTCATAACGAACCTTATAATGATGTTGGGAGCAATGATCTAAGGATGGTTGTTGATCCAACCTTATAAACCCTAATTGATTTGTAGAAACCCTAACCCTGATGATGTAGTGTGAATGGACAAATCTTATGATGTGGTAGTATTGAAGATGTATTATTCTCCCTATTACAAGTCTCTAACCATTTAGGTAACACCAGTTGATAAGCATAGCCAGGTATGAGCTATGTTGCTTATGATATGGTTGAATGGGCCTTGTGAGGCATATGTGATATTGGCATCATTGAAAGAGGAGGTAAATGGTGTTATGACCTAATGATGGCTTATTGCTTTAAATTAGATGATGATTTACTCAGTAATGACAGGAGGGGTTGTTACCCCAAGCTATGTGGCCTTTGCGATGGAAAATATTTTCAATGACAAGCATCAAGTGATAATGTGACCAGATCACACCTTATATGCTCAATTATGTTATGGTGATGTATTATGCCTTGTTTATGTAGAATTTGTTGAGAGGTTGTACGTTGTAACTTGATTGATGGATAAAATATACTTAAATGACCTAACTAATTAACTGGAACTTAATCTAGTAGTTTGCCATGGGCCATAGATCCATTCAGTGTCAACATTTGCTGAATGGTGAAATGAGTTTAAATCGGAGTGCATATTGTTGAATATGTAGGGTACAAGTCTAGTAATTCCTTGTATCCTTAACTACAAGATGTGTGAGATGTCCATGTGTGAGTCGATCTCATTGTGATATGTGGATGGCCATGCATGAGCCACTCCATCTTGTTAGAACGTTCGTGTGTGAGCTTGCTCTTCTAGAGCCATGCTTGTACCAAGGTGAGCTAGGTATGATTATATATGTGGATGGTCATGCGTGAGACAATCCCTAAGTTTGACTATATGTCATTATTGTAGTTGACTGATATGTCTCTGTGGTGTTTTCTCTTATGTTGACCAAGAGGTGTGGGGAGGTCGTGGATTTCGGCTCTTCCATTGACCCTGTATGGAACCGATTTTGACATAGCAGTGGTTGGTTGGATTTGGGTCGTATGACTCAAATTCTCGGGGCATAATAAAATACGTAATCAGTCGTGTAGTATAATTGTACAAGATCAAATACATAAACATTAGATGAGGCCTTGCTTGATCTTTATACAATATTGTTGATATGACTTATACATGTTCTTCATATTCCTTTTAAATTGTTAAAATGTTTTATAATTCAACAGTACTTGCTAATCATTTTAATAATGACTACTTGCTTCTTATGGTTTTAACTTTATTACTTCTTTAATTATCTTATCTATGGTAATAATAGAGTTGGTGAAGAGTTATATCTCCCGTTGAGACTTGGAATCTCACCCCATGGGTTTCCCACATCCTTTTTAGGTGGTCATGCATGAGGAGGTAGAGATCGTGCAACAGAGGTTAAGGACAAGCAAGAGAGGCAGTAGCTGACAAGGTTAGAAGTGTTGATGGATGTCTTTTGTTGATAGAGTCCTATAGTCATCCATGTACACTCAGGTCTTTGGGGATGTTTTGTAGATGTTTTGTGGACGTTCTTTCGATATGTGGTTGGCCTGTGTGCCCTTTTGTATACATATGTAGTGGATATATGTATATATGTTCTGGAATAGATTATCTGGTAACAGGTTGAGGGCACACAGTAAGTGCTTTGAGGCGTGAAAGGAATCATATGTAAATGTTCTTTCCATTTGATAGTTTTATGAAAAATGGTAATAGTTTTTAGTATTTTCCAAGTAATCTATTTGTTTAATCTTCCTTCCGCGATTTTTTTTGAGTAATCTTGCTTTGTGTGGAAAAGGGTGTCACAGGTCTCGTTAGAAAATCCATCACTAGATCGGTCAAGTTTCCAATTCGACCAATAAACAACCTGTGACAAATTTGCTAATTTGACTTTTAAGTGACCAAACATTGGAATCAAGTGTCCTTGATTTTTTGTCATCTTAGTTACAAGTCATATCATCAATACAAGTTATTACAAAATTAATATAAGGTGATTTGGAGTGATTTCCCAAAACACACACTAGCATTGCCTCCCTCTAGGTTGAGTGAACCAAGTTGGTTGTCTCCCATCTTCTCATCTCGTGGGAGATTGTTGGAGAAGATCCTTAGATTTGATACCACTTGTTGGATCTAGGGCTCTAGAGGGGGTGAATAGAGCTTAAAAATTCTCACAAGATAAGTTATACCTCCAAATTATATCAATCAAAATCAATAGCTTAGGAACAATTTGAAGTCCTGTTTAAGCAAGCATAGCAACGATGAGAGAAATTGAAACATGCGCTTGGAGATAGTCAATCCACTACCTAGAGAGGTCAACCTCTAGGACTTTGCAATCTGTGTATACTTATATTCATTCATAAGAGATACAAGGAGACCATCATACATCCAAGGACTTACCTACTCAAGACAAGCATCTTCCACCTACATAAGGACTTACCCACTTGATCAAGATGTCTTCAGCCTTTGACAAAGACTTACCCACACTTGCATCAAGTCTTTAGCCTTGAAGGATTTACCCACTTTTGTTGAATCTTGGCCTTGCCCATCTCCTTCACCTGGATAAGATCTTCACCTCTTCTTTAACCTTGAAGAAGAATAGCAAAACTACCTTTACCCATAGTAACTTGCTTCAACCTTTTCTCTTTGAGAAAGGGGGCAGGGAAGATGGAATGGAATGAGAGCTTTACAAGCACATGAAGGTATCTCTCTTGCAACTTCCCTAACTCACTCATAATCATGAAATGCTTTGTAAATGAGAGAGAGAAAGGGGCTCAAAGGGTTGCAACACACTCAACTATAGCAATGACATAGAATAACATGAATGAGAAATCTTGGAATGATCTCCAAGGGGTCCTATTTATAGTTGGGGTGTTCCTTTGAGTGTGGGATCACTTAAGGATGAAATATAGTCATTTTCCAATTTACAATGGATCGATTTTCATTCACAACAACTCTCCAATGGTTATAATCACTTTTTTCGCATCTTCCGTACAGTACATTCAGTCGAGTTTCAACAAAGGTAACTCGACCGATCCACTAAGTGACAAAGACAATTTTCAAACTATCGGTCGAGTTTGTTATGAGAAACTTGACCGATGAGTCAAAATCAATTTTCTTAGTTGATCGATCGGTCGAGTTTTGTGGGTGTGCAACAAGACTGATTGGTCTCTTTAGAAAATCCATCACTCGATCGGTCAAGTTTCCCACTTGACTGATAAATAGCCTATGACAAATTTTCAAATTTGACTTTTGAGTGCCCGAACATTGGAATTAAGTGTCCCTGATTTTTTGTCATCTTAGTTACAAGTCATATCATCAATACAAGTGATTACAAAATTAATCTAAGGTGATTTGGAGTGATTTCCCAAAACATGCACTTTGACTTAAACTTGAACAAGCTAGGGCTTGTGTAATTTGATCCTTTTCATGTACCTAAAGGCTGAAATCAATCTTGACCAAACATATTAGATACATAGGAATGGAATGGTTAAGTCATTATCAAAATATGGGCAATGTATAACACTCAAGTCAACAAAACTCTATAGAGGTATGGTTGGAAATCTATTTTATTTAACTGCCTCTAGATCTGACATAATGTTTAGTGTTGGCTTGTGTGCTCATTTTCAATAAGTCCTAGAAAATCACATCTCATAGCAATTAAGAGGATTTTGAGGTACCTAGACAAAATTCAAAACTTTAGACTATGGTATCCCAAGTCAAGGGACTTTACTCTTATTGCCTATAGTGATGTTGATTATGTAGTATGCTTGATAGATAAAAAGTGCACAAGTCGCACTTGCTTCTTCCTGGGACCATGTTTGGTTTTTTGAGTCTCTACAAAACAAGGCATAGTGACTCTTTCAACTACTGAGGTTGAATACATTACAGCTGGAAGTTGCCGTGCCCAAGTCCTATGGATGAAGCAAATGCTCCAAGACTTTAACATTCATTTTGATGTTTCTCCTATCTACTGTAATAATACTAGTGAATTAATATCTCGTAGAATTCTATATTGCATAGTATAGATAAATATATATAGAGGTTTGTCATCATTTTCTTTGTGACTACATTGCCAAAAAGGATATTTATATCATGCATGTGGGCATAGAAAATCAGCTCGCAGACATTTTTACAAAACCTCTAGCTAGAGAGAAATTTATTTTTATTAGATTAAAACTGCTTATAGTTGCTCTTGATGATGTTGAAATGCCTTCTATCTAGTTGTTCACACATCTATATGTTCTTGCTCAGTTCTTGCTCACCTAAAGATTGCTAAGTGTTATATTTTTGCCTAATTTGAAAGCATTTCTTTCTCATTTTTGGCTATTTTTAGCAAACGCATGCCTTACCATAAAATAGTATCTAATGATGAGTAGAATGTGCCTAAATATGTTCAAAATGCATGAAAATCTAGAAAAATAAATTTATATAGTACTCTAGAGGCCTAGAATTAATTTTTCAATGTTTTGAACAGGCTGACCAATCGGTCGAGTTTGACCTGGAGAAACTCGACTGATCCCTGGATGAGGACCAAGATATAATTCAATATCGATCGAGTTTCCTACACACATAACTCGACCAATCATGCGACTGGATGCAAATTAAAAAGGGCAATCGGTCGTCTTTTCTTCCTCTCAACTAGAGAAAGTCAACTGATACCTGACCTCCAGTTCTTGTCATCCAACCCTAGGATAACCCATCCTCTCTGTAACATCCCTGACCTGGGTTATGAGTCAACCCTAGGTGTTTTGCCTAAATATGTAATTAAATCTTTGTGATTAACTCTGAGCATGTAATTAAGTTTCTCAGAAAAGTATATTTCAGTATTTGCTCCTTTTTATTTAAAAGTTGTAGCATTGTTTTGATTTACAGGGACCTATGTGCAATTTACCCAATTGAAAGGGTTATCTTGCAATTTTCACAAGATAAGATGTTCCTCTGATGTTGAGACATCATGAGAATCTTTTTGGAAAAGTTTGAGGGATTTCCCAAGCTTGGGCACCAAGTTGCAGCTGTGGAAGTAATCCCGGGGCTTGAAAACCTAATTTGGGGTAAAATGCAATTTACCCAAATTAAGGGATGCAATTTGTAAAATATGTCATCTAAAGTATCTTTTTAGACTCTTGCCATCATTTAGAGAAGAAATGATGAGGAAGTCACCTCAATTGAGTTATCAAGTTATGAAATATGCCTTGTGATTGAATAATCAGGGTATATGTGCAATATCTCTTTATGTATGTACCTTATTATTAGATTGTTCTTCCTTGCCTTCTTTTCTAGACCTTAAGATAAGGTTTGTCCTTAGAATGAAGAGGAAGGGACGAGCAAGTAATAAAGGAAGGACTTAGTTGGAATTAGGGGAAACTTATGGGCTTTTAATGAAACATCACCCAAGTATATGTATACCCTACCTCTCAAGCAAAGGAACTTTTCCTACATGCATATCACTGTTTCCTCTTTGATTGGCCGACTAAGGACTGTCTTGGAGCTCAAGAGAAACGACCAAGGGTGCAAGGTAGGTTTGAACCCCTCTTCTTGCCTAATTCCATGGTTAGAACTCGATTTCAAGGTCATCTTCATGGCTAACTCTTGAAACCCTACCTTTCTAGCCGTCTCTTTTCATTCTTTCTTGGAGTTTTCACCTTGGCCAACCTGTGGGAACTCAAGGACGCCATTAGAGCTTGGAGCTTGAAAGCTTGGAGCTCAAGAAGCAAGCTTTAGGCGGGTTTTATAACTCTAAACCCATGCTTTACTACACACATCTTTTATATGCGGTTAGATGATAGTCCTTCATGTATCTTGCTGTTCTTTGCTATTTTGCAAGCAAACCCGTGGGATATCTGTACTGTTCTTGAGCTAGGAGATGAAGGCGTGATTTCCAAGAAAAACCCACCGCTTTTCACTTTCTTAAACGGTCCCAACAGTTTGCTCTCTCGGACTCAAGACCGCGAGGTGGGCAAACGGTCTCGAGACCGCGACAGGGACAACGATCTCCAAGACCGTTTGTCCCCATTGACCGAGCGTGGACCGTATAAGAAATCTGTTCCTAATTATATAGTCTAATTACCCTCAACATTTGGGAGGCTAACCCCAAAGGAATCGGGAGATATGACCTTTTTAAGTGACAACTTTAAATGAATTTATTACTGATTTTCAAACGGTCTGAAATTGCCTTTTTGGGCAAACGGTCCCAAGACCGTGTAAGGTCGTTGACTAAGCGTTGACCATATGAAATTACTGTTGAAAATTATGTTAATTAACAACTCACCAAGTTTGATGGTCTAATTCCAAACAGGCTAAGAGTTAAAGGGTGAATACTAGGGCTAACCCTAGGTAAAATCAGTACTGAAATTATGGTGACCTAATTAGGGTTTTTAGGGTTGATTGACCTAAACGGTATCAAGACCATTTGGGGGTCACCAAACGGTCTCAAGACCGCGAGGGCAATCAACCAAGACCGTTTGGAGGTCTGGGGTCAAGGATAGTTGACCAATTGAAGGTACAATTACACCAAATTACATTGCAATTTAATATTGATATAATCATCAACTCAATTTGTTCAACCTTGATGAATTTCCACTAGAATCCAAAATTGGATGGGCAAACGGTCTCAAGACCGTTTGGAACTCATCCAAACGGTCTCAAGACCGAGAGGACAATCACCCAAGACCGTTTGAAGGTCTAGGGTTGAGTAATTTGACCAATTGAGGACCCAATTGCAAATAAGTTATCAATTTAATCAAAATTCTGTTTTGTGTCTCAATCATGGTTCAACTCCTATCAAATCACCTTAGATTTTGATGAAATCTTGGAAAAACGGTCTCAAGACCATGTGGGGTCCACCCACATGACCGCAAGACCGTTTGGGCTAAGTTTGAGCCCAATTGGAGCTCAATTGAAGGGTTCAACCTTGTGTTGATGCACATTGTTGAGTATTGATGGGTGAACATTGATAGACCCTAATTGAATCGATTTCAATCCTAATTGGTCAACAATTGAGGGTCAATTGAATGACCAATTGGTTAAGCATAACCTTAATTGACCCAATCCATAGGTGGTCAACATAGCTTTGACCTTTTGAGGGCTTCAACATCGTTTGACACCATCGATTGCTTTATTGATTTTGTTGATGGACCAAACGGTTGAGACCTTGAGAGCCTCGCGGTCTCAAGACCGTGAGGGGGCTCACGGTATTAAGTCCGAGAGGAGGCTCACGGTCTCAAGACCGCGAAGGGCCTCGTGGTCCTGAGGTCAAGATGGGCAAACGGTCAACGTCTCTTCGCGATCTCAACATCAACTTGAACCAATGAGAGGGCTTCGCGGTCTTGAAGCCTAAGGGGGCTCGCGGTCTTGAAGTTAGAAGGAGGCTCGCGGTCTTGGAAAGTCAAAGTGGGCAAACGGTCAACACTTTCAACCGATCTCAACTCAATTGATGATTAATGATTGAAATCAATCAATGTAATTCCAAGTTGACCTCTTTCAATCAATTCATAATATAAATGGTCCAATGTTGCCCAAATCAAACCCTAATGATAATCTAGGATAGTAAGGGGTTATTTGACTAAGGTTTTGACCATAATGATGATCAATGGGGTGAATTACCAAAATACCCCTGAAGGGTCAATTGAGTTATACCTTGCCCAATTCAAACTCTAATTACATGAGAATGATGTTTTTAGTCATAATGACTCTATCCAACTTGATCTAGTCTAATGTTATCATCAACCATTAGTATGATGAAAGAGAGAGTACTTTAGAGAGAGAAAGTACCCTAGAGAGAGAAAGTAACTCTAATCACATAATGGTGATGTTTTTGGCTATGTTAGCCTATGATGACTCAATCCAACCTGTTTTAGAGTGATGTTGACATCACCTAACATTATGATGAGAGAGAAAGTACTTCTAGAGAGAGAAAGTACTTCTTGAGAGAGAAAGTACCATTTTTAAGTGGAAACTCAAGTAAAGCATCTCCAATGCCCATAAGTGAGCATAATTAGGGTATGGTCTACTTGTGTGAGGTCATAGAAACCCTAATTATAATAAATGATGAACCTTTACCTAATCTAAGGGCATCAGTGATGATGTTATTCATACATAATGATGTTATGAGTTCAATTCACCTTAATGTGAATAGTAAACCCTAATTCAAGGGTGATGACATGTAATGTGAATAGTAAACCCTAATTCAAGGGTGATGTCATGCTTTTGAGTATTAAACTCTATTTGATATGAATTAGAGATTTAACTCTTATGACAAGAGTAGGAAGTATATTCCTTATTTTTATTACCTTTATCAGTTGTTTTAACCATGCAGATTCTGATATGAAGGTAAACATATCCAGGTATGGATGTTGATGTTCTATTCATTAAAGGCATGTTGTTAGCCTTATGAATAAGAAAAGTAACTTGATGCCTTGTCAATGGCATCCTATGATGATAATGAGCTGTGAAAGCCATGAATACCATCAAGGTCATGCTTTAGAGATGACTTGTGATGAGGATAATGAGGAATGATGATTGATATGAGTTAGGCATATTACATTTAGTATTCTTCTCTTATAGCTGTTATGCTACTGTTATTGTTTGAAGAACAATGTATGATGTTAAAGAATACTGAATGTACCTAACTAATCAAATATAATGTAGAGCCCTGATCATAGATCCATCATTGTCAGAAATTAAGTGATGGTGAAACAGGTTTTCCTCAGGGAACTCCTGGAGCACATACTTTTGAGTATGTGGGGTACATGGATGTGTAGAACCTTACATCCTAGTGTAGGAAAGTGATGTAGATGTGTAATCCATCCATCCTTCACTATAATTCCATACCGTATCAGTGGTAGGTAAACATGAAACCTCCTGATGATGAAGAAAGTATAGATATCCGTATCAGTGGTAGGTAAACATGAAACCTCCTGATGACGAAGAGAGTACAGAACGCCACTGTGACTCTAGAATAGAGAAGGACCAGTTTACCCTGGTAAGCTATTGCAGTAGAGACACGAGATGTCCTACAAGTGATCCTCTTACTGACTGAGGAAGGTGAAGGTCATGAGAATCCAGCTCTCTTAATGACCTATGTATGATACTGATGTGACTTCTCAGCGATCAGCTGGAGTATGAGTGGTATGCCTCATCTCCACAGGGCATAATGTTGTTTGTAAAATATAATCAACCATGTAGTATAACTTGTTAGAGATAACTCCAAGTTAGTTGATTGATGTTACATTGCAATAGTGCTCATATTCTTCATATCTCCTAATTGTAGAGATCTTGTTATACTTGCAACTGTTATAGAATACTTTGAAGGTCTTACTGCTTAATATATTCTTTGATGTTATAATAAAGCTTCTGGCGAAGAGTTATAACTCTCGCTGGGACAATTATGTATAATTGTCTCACCCCGTAGACTTCAACTTCTTAGGTGGACGTCAGAGACGAAGGAACCAGCCTACAGGTGACCAGTCTCAGCAGCAGCAGCACCAGGGGCAGCAATAATCTCAGGTGGAGATTTGTCCTGCCATGTGGTGTAGTTAGAGTCAGTCCTATGTGTCCTCTGTACTCTCAGGTCTTGGAGTCTTTTGTTCAGTGATCTTGAGATTTTGTATCTTGATGTATATAATTACTCAAGAAGTAATTATCCTGAGATGTAAACAATTTATCTCTCTTTATGAAAGATGTTTTATGGATCCAAGTTCTTATCTCGAAAAGTTTTAATTTCCCGTGATTTTTGTCTTCCGCTGATTACCGATTCGCTTCCGCTAAGTTTTAATCGTGTTTATGTCATGGTTTGGAGATCGGAGCCCACAATTAGTGGTATCAGAGCTCTAGGTCGGTTGAGTCTACAGAGGCATAGGACTTAGGATGTCGAGTCTATCTTTAGTACTCCTTCCTTATCTAATAGAATCTTCTGCTCCTCAGGAGAAGAAGATACATAAGAATGTCAGAACATCATGATGAGCACGTGGCAGAGAGTAGTGCTAGTGCACCTCGAGGCGGTGCAAGAGTTCCGAGAATAGAACAACCTGCACCTGAGTCGCCAAGAGAGCCACCCCAGTTCGACCCAGCTGACATGAGTGATCCAGCTGTACAGACGATGTTCGGGCAGTTCATGACTGCCATGACACATATAACCGATAGGATGCCCATTCCTACACCTAGGGCACCTGTCCCGCCTGAAGCACAAGGTATTGGTAAGACATTCGAACGACTTCGTCGTGTCGGAGCTACCGAGTATTTCAGAACTGCCGACCCTGCAGATGCTGACTTATGGTTGACAAAGTTGGAGAAGGCTTTCAGAATTCTTATGATTTCGGAAGCTGAGAAGGTTAGACATGCTGTCTATCTTCTCAAAGGCAGTGCTGGTCACTGGTGGAACATGGAAGAGCAGAAGAGGCCTGGAGTAGAGTTCTCATGGGAAGAGTTTCGTCGGGAATTTATCAATAGATATTTTCCAAAGACCTTCCTAAATGAGAAAATCTCTCAGTTCGAGAAACTAAGGCAGGGTATGATGAACATTAGTGAGTATGAAGCTAAGTTCATGGAGTTGTTGCGATTCTATCCGCACATGGCTGCTACGGATGAGGAAAGAATCAGAAGATTCGAGAAGGGTTTGAATTCTGATATGTCAACCCCTGTATCTACCTTAGAGAACCGAGAGAGATTCTCTACCTTCGTTGAGTCAGTCCGAAGGATAGAGAGATCTGTGGTTGAGAAGAGACAAACCCATAAAAGATATCCACAGTTCCAGGGTTCTTCATCTAGGGATTCCAAGAAACCTAGATTCTCTGCACCTAACCCTCCACCACCCAGATCGAGTTTTCAAACTCTATGGACACCAAGCAGAGGTAGAGGATGGAGTCAGCCGCTTCAAGGGACGCACAGTTCTGCATCTGTGTCAGTTACTGGACCACCCAGACCACAGCAACAGGAGAGGAGTTGCTACAACTGTGGTAAGGTAGGACACTTGATGAAGGATTGCCGTTCTAGGCCTGCTAGTGTGACACAACAACCTCCGAGACAGAATCAACCGGGATCTCAGAATAGACAACATCAAGGAGCAGCTCGAGGACGTAGACAAGCGTCTCAAGCTGGATCATCAGCACCACCTCAACACCAGGCGACTGCAAGGTTCTATGCTATGAACCCACCTGAAGCAGTGGTCAACCCACGGGTAGTGGCAGGTCAGATGAAACTTTTATATTCTGATATGTCTATATCCTGTAATGTATCTGTTCTGATTGATCCGGGTGCTACGCACTCTTTCATCACTCGTGAAGTGATTCGTAAATGCAATGTGACTGTTAGTCAGAGGGCAGATAGTTTGTTGTTGGAGACTCCGTTGAGTGGGTCTGCCGTTTTGCAGGAGGTATGTTCTCCCTGCATCCTCTTTTTTTCTGACCATCGCATTCAAGTGGATCTTATACCACTTGATATGCAGGGATTTGATATAATCCTTGGGATGGATACCTTAGAAAGGTATAGAGTTGTCTTGGATTGTGAGTCCAAGTTGGCTGTGTTTGCTGATGAGAGCAGCACATGGATCTTTCAAGGTGAAAAAAAGATTCTGCCTACCTGTCTTGTATCAGCTATGGTTGCTGATAAGTTGTTGAGGCAAGGATGTTATGCATTCTTGGCCCATGTGGTAGATGTTACCAAGGAAAGTTCCAATCCTACCGAAGTTCCTATAGTCAAGGAATTCGAAGATGTGTTTCCTGAAGAACTTCCTGGTATACCACCACCTCGGGAGATTGATTTTGAAATTAATCTGATCCCAGATACGAAACCCATAGCTCAAACTCCGTATAGGATGGCGCCTGCCGAGATGGCAGAACTCAAGAAACAGCTTCAAGAGTTACTTGAGAGAGGTTTTATCTGACCAAGTACTTCACCTTGGGGTGCTCCGGTCTTGTTTGTTAAAAAGAAAGATGGGTCAATGCGGTTGTGCATCGACTATAGACAACTCAATAAAGTAACAATAAAGAATAAGTACCCTCTTCCGAGGATTGATGATCTCTTTGACCAGTTGCGTGGTGCAACCGTCTTTTCAAAAATAGACTTGAGGTCTGGATATCATCAACTCCGTATTAAGGATAGTGACATATCCAAGTCTGCCTTTAGGACAAGATATGGTCACTATGAGTTCACAGTTATGTCGTTTGGACTAACCAATGCACCAGCTGCATTCATGGAACTCATGAATAGAGTTTTTCGACCTTTCCTTGATCAGTGTGTTGCCGTCTTAATAGATGACATACTGATTTATAGTAAGGATGCCAGCAGCATGAGCAGCATCTTCGCCAAGCTTTGACTTTGCTAAGAGAACATAAGTTGTATGCTAAGTTTAGCAAATGTGAGTTTTGGCTGCCGGAAGTATCTTTTCTTGGGCATGTGATATCTGCCTCGGGAATTCGTGTTGACCCTACAAAGGTAGAATCTGTTCTACAATGGGAACAACCGAAGACACCGACGAAGATTCAAAGTTTCTTGGGGTTAGCTGGCTATTATCGAAGGTTCATTAAGAACTTTAGTTCTATAGCCCTACCTTTGACCAAGTTGACCCGGAAAGATGTTCCTTTTTCTTGGAGTGATAAGTGTCAACAATCTTTCCAGTTGCTGAAGGAGAGGTTGACAAGTGCACCTGTGTTAGTGCTACCTGAACAAGGAAAAGGATATATAGTTTTCTGTGATGCTTCCAAGAACGGACTAGGATGTGTGTTGATGCAGGATAAACAAGTGATTTCTTTTGCTTCCCGACAGCTTAAGAAACACGAGGAGAATTATCCAACACACAATCTGGAGTTAGCTACTGTGGTTCATGCTTTGAAGATCTGGAGGCACTATCTCTATGGAGAAACATTCCAGATTTTCACAGACCACAAAAACCTTAAGTATATCTTCTCTCAGCATGAGCTCAACATGAGGCAACGTCGCTGGATGGAATTAATCAAGGACTACGACTGTACAATTGATTACCATCCAGGCAAGGCCAATGTTGTTGCAGATGCCTTGAGTAGGAAATCAGCAACATCAACCATGAATAAAGCACAACTAAACTCTTTAGTATGCTCTAGAAGAGATATGCTTATCTCTTTAAGGCAAGACAATGTACAGTTGAAGGTGTCATTGTTAACCGGTTTGTTAGCTGAGATGCATATTAAACCTACCCTAAGGGAGCGAATTAAAGAGGCACAGCTAGGGGTGCTGCAGTCCAACATATAAGATCTGAATATGGAAATGAGAAGCAAGACGGGTTTCATGACTCAGAAGATCAAGTAGCTTGTTATAATGGAAGGATGATAGTGCCAGATGTGGACAACTTGAGAAAGTTAGTCTTGGAAGAAGCCCATTCTTCCATGTATGCTATGCATCCAGGGAGCACCAAGATGTATCGAAATTTGAAAGATCTGTATTGGTGGCCTGGGATGAAGAAGAACGTTGCAGAGTTTGTTCTGAGGTGTCCCGTGTGTCAGCAAGTTAAAGCTGAACACCAGAAGCCTGCAGGTACAATGCAACCTTTACCCATACCACAGTGGAAGTGGGACCATGTGACCATGGACTTTGTTGTTGGCCTACCCAAGACAAGCAAGGGACATGATTCCATTTGGGTAGTTGTTGATAGGTTGACTAAGACACCACATTTCTTACCTGTCAAAACAACATATTCTGCTGAAAGGTTATCAGAGTTGTATGTTCAAGAGATAGTGCGTTTGCACGGAGTTCCTGTCACAATAGTTTCTGACAGAGGTCCTCAGTTTACGAGTCATTTTTGGGAACAGTTACACAGAGCCTTAGGCACCAAGCTAAGGTTTAGTACGGCCTTTCATCCGCAGACTGATGGACAGTCGGAAAGGACCATACAGACCCTAGATGACTTGTTGAGAGCATGTGTTCTCCAGTTCACCGGAAGTTGGGATCTACACCTAAGCTTGATAGAGTTTGCCTATAACAATAGCTATCATCTTAGTATTGATATGGCACCTTATGAAGCCTTATATGGTAGACATTGTAGATCACCTTTGTGTTGGTTTGAAACTGGTGAGCATCAGTTGTTAGGTCCTGACCTTGTGCAGCAAACCACAGAAAAGATTAAAGTAATACAACATAAGATTAAGACTGCTCAGGATAGGCAGAAATCTTATGCTGATAAACGTCGTAGACCTTTAGAGTTCCAGGTTGGAGACAAAGTGTATCTCAAGGTCTCACCTTGGAAAGGGGTCCTTCGTTTTGGAAGAAAGGGGAAGTTAGCTCCTAGATATATGGGGCCTTATCCAATCATTGAACGGATTGGAAAGGTAGCATATAGACTAGAGCTACCACCTGAGTTACAAAGGTTACATCCTGTGTTTCACATTTCTATGTTGAAGAAATGTCACCCAGACACTGAGTCAGTTCTACAACCTATGGAGGTAGAATTGAATGATGATATATCCTATGAGGAGGGACCAGTGTCAATCCTTGATAAACGAATTAAAAAGTTAAAGAAGAAAGATATAAGTCTTGTGAAAGTCCTCTGGAACCATCGTGGTATTGAGGAAGCCACTTGGGAGTTAGAAGATGAGATGAGAAGGAAGTATCCTGCCCTTTTCTCGTAGTATGTTTTATCGATTTCGGGGACGAAATCCTTGTAAGGGGTGGATAATTTGTAACATCCCTGACCTGGGTTATGAGTCAACCCTAGGTGTTTTGCCTAAATATGTAATTAAATCTTTGTGATTAACTCTGAGCATGTAATTAAGTTTCTCAGAAAAGTATATTTCAGTATTTGCTCCTTTTTATTTAAAAGTTGTAGCATTGTTTTGATTTACAGGGACCTATGTGCAATTTACCCAATTGAAAGGGTTATATTGCAATTTGCACAAGATAAGATGTTCCTCTGATGTTGAGACATCATGAGAATCTTTTTGGCAAAGTTTGAGGGATTTCCCAAGCTTGGGCACCAAGTTGCAGCTGTGGAAGCAATCCCGGGGCTTGAAACCCTAATTTGGGGTAAAATGCAATTTACCCAAATTAAGGGATGCAATTTGTAAAATATGTCATCTAAAGTATCTTTTTAGACTCTTGCCATAATTTAGAGAAGAAATGATGAGGAAGTCACCTCAATTGAGTTATCAAGTTATGAAATATGCCTTGTGATTGAATAATTAGGGTATATGTGCAATATCTCTTTATGTATGTACCTTATTATTAGATTGTTCTTCCTTGCCTTCTTTTCTAGACCTTAAGATAAGGTTTGTCCTTAGAATGAAGAGGAAGGGACGAGCAAGTAATAAAGGAAGGACTTAGTTGGAATTAGGGGAAACTTATGGGCTTTTAATGAAACATCACCCAAGTATATGTATACCCTACCTCTCAAGCAAAGGAACTTTTCCTTCATGCATATCACTATTTCCTCTTTGCTTGGCCGACTAAGGACTGTCTTGGAGATCAAGAGAAACGACCAAGGGTGCAAGGTAGGTTTGAACCCCTCTTCTTGCCTAATTCCATGGTTAGAACTCGAATTCAAGGTCATCTTCATGGCTAACTCTTGAAATCCTACCTTTCTAGCCGTCTCTTTTCATTCTTTCTTGGAGTTTTCACCTTGGCCAACCTGTGGGAACTCAAGGACGCCATTAGAGCTTGGATCTTGAAAGCTTGGAGCTCAAGAAGCAAGCTTTAGGCGGGTTTTATAACTCTAAACCCATGCTTTACTACACACATCTTTTATATGCGGTTAGATGATAGTCCTTCATGTATCTTGCTGTTCTTTGCTATTTTGCAAGCAAACCCGTGGGATATCTGTACTGTTCTTGAGCTAGGCGATGAAGGCGTGATTTCCAAGAAAAACCCACCGCTTTTCACTTTCTTAAACGGTCCCAACAGTTTGCTCTCTCGGACTCAAGACCGTGAGGTGAGCAAACGGTCTCGAGACCGCGACAGGGAAAACGGTCTCCAAGACCGTTTGGCCCCATTGACCGAGTGTGTACCGTATATGAAATCTGTTCCTAATTATATAGGCTAATTACCCTCAAAATATGGGAGGCTAACTCCAAAGGAATCGGGAGATATGACCTTTTTAAGTGACAACTTTAAATGAATTTATTACTGATTTTCAAACGGTCTGAAATTGCCTTTTTGGGAAAACGGTCCCAAGACTGTGTAAGGTCGTTGACTAAGCGTTGACCATATGAAATTACTATTAAAAAGTATGTTAATTAACAACTCACCAAGTTTGATGGTCTAATTCCAAACAGGCTAAGAGTTAAAGGGTGAATACTAGGGCTAACCCTAGGTAAAATCAGTACTGAAATTATGGTGACCTAATTAGGGTTTTTAGGGTTGATTGACCTAAACGGTCTCAAGACCGTTTGGGGGTCACCAAACGGTCTCAAGACCGCGAGGGCAATCAACCAAGACCGTTTGGAGGTCTGGGGTCAAGGATAGTTGACCAATTTAAGGTACAATTACACCAAATTACATTGCAATTTAATATTGATATAATCATCAACTCAATTTGTTCAACCTTGATGAATTTCCACTAGAATCCAAAATTGGATGGGCAAACGGTCTCAAGACCGTTTGGAACTCATCCAAACGGTCTCAAGACCGAGAGGAAAATCACCCAAGACCGTTTGAAGGTATAGGGTTGAGTAATTTGACCAATTGAGGACCCAATTGCAAATAAGTTATCAATTTAATCAAAATTCTGTTTTGTGGCTCAATCATGGTTCAACTCCTATCAAATCACCTTAGATTTTGATGAAATCTTGGGCAAACGGTCTCAAGACCATGTGGGGTCCACCCACATGACCTCAAGACCGTTTGGGCTAAGTTTGAGCCCAATTGGAGCTCAATTGAAGGGTTCAACCTTGTGTTGATGCACATTGTTGAGTATTGATGGGTGAACATTGATAGACCCTAATTGAATCGATTTCAATCCTAATTGGTCAACAATTGAGGGTCAATTGAATGACCAATTGGTTAAGCATAACCTTAATTGACCCAATCCATAGGTGGTCAACATAGCTTTGACCTTTTGAGGGCTTCAACATCGTTTGACACCATTGATTGCTTTATTGATTTTGTTGATGGACCAAACGGTTGAGACCTTGAGAGCCTCGCGGTCTCAAGACCGTGAGAGGGCTCGCGGTCTCAAGACCGTGAGGGGTCTCACGGTCTCAAGACCGAGAGGAGGCTCACGGTCTCAAGACCGCGAAGGGCCTCGCGGTCCTGAGGTCAAGATGGGAAAACGGTCAACGTCTCTTCGCGGTCTCAACATCAACTTGAACCAATGAGAGGGCTTCGTGGTCTTGAACCACTTGAAGAGGCTCGCGGTCTTGAAGCCTAAGGGGGCTCGCGGTCTTGAAGTTAGAAGGAGGCTCGCGGTCTTGGAAAGTCAAAGTGGGCAAACGGTCAACACTTTCAACCGATCTCAACTCAATTGATGATTAATGATTGAAATCAATCAATGTAATTCCAAGTTGACCTCTTTCAATCAATTCATAATATAAATGGTCCAATGTTGCCCAAATCAAACCCTAATGATAATCTAGGATAGTAAGGGGTTATTTGACTAAGGTTTTTGACCATAATGATGATCAATGGGGTGAATTACCAAAATACCCCTGAAGGGTCAATTGAGTTATACCTTGCTCAATTCAAACTCTAATTACATGAGAATGATGTTTTTAGTCATAATGACTCTATCCAACTTGATCTAGTCTAATGTTATCATCAACCATTAGTATGATGAAAGAGAGAGTACTTTAGAGAGAGAAAGTACCCTAGAGAGAGAAAGTAACTCTAATCACATAATGGTGATGTTTTTGGCTATGTTAGCCTATGATGACTCAATCCAACCTGTTTTAGAGTGATGTTGACATCACCTAACATTATGATGAGAGAGAAAGTACTTCTAGAGAGAGAAAGTACTTCTAGAGAGAGAAAGTACCCTTTTTAAGTGGAAACTCAAGTAAAGCATCTCCAATGCCCATAAGTGAGCATAATTAGGGTATGGTCTACCTGTGTGAGGTCATAGAAACCCTAATTATAATAAATGATGAACCTTTACCTAATCTAAGGGCATCAGTGATGATGTTATTCATACATAATGATGTTATGAGTTCAATTCACCTTAATGTGAATAGTAAACCCTAATTCAAGGGTGATGACATGTAATGTGAATAGTAAACCCTAATTCAAGGGTGATGACATGCTTTTGAGTATTAAACTCTATTTGATATGAATTAGAGATTTAACTCTTATGACAAGAGTAGGAAGTATATTCCTTATTTTATTACCTTTATCAGTTGTTTTAACCATGCAGATTCTGATATGAAGGTAAACATATCCAGGTATGGATGTTGATGTTCTATTCATTAAAGGCATGTTGTTAGCCTTATGAATAAGAAAAGTAACTTGATGCCTTGTCAATGGCATCCTATGATGATAATGAGCTATGAAAGCCATGAATACCATCAAGGTCATGCTTTAGAGATGACTTGTGATGAGGATAATGAGGAATGATGATTAATATGAGTTAGGCATATTACATTTAGTATTCTTCTCTTATAGCTGTTATGCTACTATTATTGTTTGAAGAACAATGTATGATGTTAAAGAATACTGAATGTACCTAACTAATCAAATATAATGTAGAGCCCTGATCATAGATCCATCATTGTCAGAAATTAAGTGATGGTGAAACATGTTTTCCTCAGGGAACTCCTGGAGCACATACTTTTGAGTATGTGGGGTACATGGATGTGTAGAACCTTACATCCTAGTGTAGGAAAGTGATGTAGATGTGTAATCCATCCATCCTTCACTATAATTCCATACCGTATCAGTGGTAGGTAAACATGAAACCTCCTGATGACGAAGAAAGTATAGATATCCGTATCAGTGGTAGGTAAACATGAAACCTCCTGATGACGAAGAGAGTACAGAACGCCACTGTAACTCTAGAATAGCGAAGGACCAGTTTACCCTGGTAAGCTATAGCAGTAGAGACACGAGATGTCCTACAAGTGATCCTCTTACTGACTGAGGAAGGTGAAGGTCATGAGAATCCGGCTCTCTTAATGACCTATGTATGATACTGATGTGACTTCTCAGCGATCAGTTGGAGTATGAGTGGTATGCCTCATCTCCATAGGGCATAATGTTGTTTGTAAAATATAATCAACCATGTAGTATAACTTGTTAGAGATAACTCCAAGTTAGTTGATTGATGTTACATTGCAATAGTGCTCATATTCTTCATATCTCCTAATTGTAGAGATCTTGTTATACCTGCAACTGTTATAGAATACTTTGAAGGTCTTACTGCTTAATATATTCGTTGATGTTATAATAAAGCTTCTGGCGAAGAGTTATAACTCTCGCTGGGACAATTATGTATAATTGTCTCACCCCGTAGACTTCAACTTTTTAGGTGGACGTCGGAGACGAAGGAACCAGCCTACAGGTGACCAGTCTCAGCAGTAGCAGCACCAGGGGAAGCAGTAATCTCAGGTGGAGATTTGTCCTGCCATGTGGTGTAGTTAGAGTCAGTCCTATGTGTCCTCTGTACTCTCAGGTCTTGGAGTCTTTTGTTCAGTGATCTTGAGATTTTGTATCTTGATGTATATAATTACTCAAGAAGTAATTATCCTGAGATGTAAATAGTTTATCTCTCTTTATGAAAGAAGTTTTATGGATCCAAGTTCTTATCTCGAAAAGTTTTAATTTCCCGTGATTTTTGTCTTCCGCTGATTACCGATTCGCTTCCGCTAAGTTTTAATCGTGTTTATGTCATGGTTTGGAGATCGGAGCCCACACTCTCCTTCACCCTTCCTAGCCTTTGATCATCCCTCCTTGCCTCTTTCAACTGTGACCTAGGTGGTTTGGCGACTGCTTCTCATTTGGTGGTAATTGCCTCTCAATCTGACCTATATAGCCTCTAGTCATAGGAAACGATCTTCCCCAGCTGGAGCTCCATCCTCCTCCTCTGCTCCTCACAATGTCTTGTTTTGTGGAACCTCCTTCATCTCAACTCAAGCCATGAATAGACACAAGGAACTCCTTCTTAGGAATCCCTTCCATTTTTGTGCTTTGTTTGAACCTCATTTTGCAATGAGTGAGGTGATTAAAGAAGTTGCTAGGGTGTTCAAAGCACATCATCTTATTGCTTTGTGTGTAGATAATTCGTGATTCACAAATGACATGTCTTCCACAAAGGTTGTCCATGAATTTATGCCAATCTTATGTGGAACTACAACACCAATGTGCAACCACCTAACACCCAAGTCATCTTGACTTCAATGATAGCCGGTACCAACATAACAATATCCAAGGACTCCTTGAATACCTATTTCTCTAGTACAGATGTCATCACCTCTTGGTTGGCTTCTTATCCTTCATACCATGACCGGTTGGACCTTGAGAGTTTCTACAAAAACTTTGACCATGTAATTACCTTCCTGATATCCATAAGTTTTTTAAAAGACCCAATGTCCCATACTGGAACAAGTCCACCTCACCCTTCTCTTCCCTTGATATCAAGACATGTCTGATCACTTTAGTAGTAAATTGCAATATACATCCCAAGAGGAATCAAACAGAGGTTGTAGAGAATGCTACAATAATCATGTATTGTTTATTGAAAAATATTGGAGTCAAGTGGGATCATTATATTCTTCATCATATGACCTTCTTTGGCTTAGAGAAGAACACCACTGGTACCCATCTCCCTTATCCTAACTTGATATGTGGTGTTTTATCACCATGCTGAAAAATCTCTCTTCCATGATCTTGGCTACAAACCAAGTCGGAAAGAAGTTTGAATTAGTGAGACAACCATCAAGAAAACTTTTCTTCCTACTTCCTCCACCACACCAGGTGCCTCTATCTCCACCCAGGCCCCTCCTCCACCACCACCACCCAGACCTAACTGTGCCTTGTTTTCTATATTCAATGAAGCCCTCATGGGATATATGATACATTAAAAGGTGTATAACCTTCAGGTTCAGGACCACATTCACCAGGACCTTGTTTAGATCATGTCCCACATGAACCTGTCCTGCAGTCATCCCTACCCTCCCTACCAGGCTTACCCCAGTGCTGACTATGCCTCTTATGCATATAGTCAGTTCTACCCTGACCCACCACCTACTGCTTCTATTGTACCCCATGTTGCTTCTGACAGTGGACCTACCCTTGGTGCTCCTTTGCTTTTGGATCTTCCTATTAGTCATGTTGCCAATCTGCCTGCTGGAAATGACAGAGTTGCTACTCCCAATTTTGAGCAAGACAATGCATTACATGCTTGTGGCATGTCTTGGACTGAGGAGAATGCCAAGTGCCCCTCCACTCTCCCCTTTGGAGATTCATAGGATGAAGAGATGGTAGACCAAGATGTTGAAGATGATATTGTAGATGAGGATGTTGGTGATGGTGTTGAAGATGGTTCTGGTGATGGATCTTCTTCTGATAGTGATGGTGCTAAGACTAGACCTGTTGCCACTGTTGCACCCTTCGATGATGATGAGGACTATTAGCCCGAGTATGATGAAGCTGGTGATGACCCAGATGATATAGATAGCCTAGATGTTTAGTTCTTGGTCTATAGTGGGCTTATCTAGATATTTTCTATAGACTTTTAATGCATTGAGCATTTGGGCACTCTATCTGAGGCATACTATTTTCTTATATCATTGTTTTTGACTGGCTTGTAGTTTTCATATTGAGAGGACACCTCTAGTATTGTAATCTTAATCTTATGTACCTTAACTCTTTTCTTGGTTACATCTAATGAGTTGATGGTATTTTCTCCCATATTTTGATTATGGCTCTAGATTGCTTGTTTATCTCTATTTTTTCTCTATTTGATGCTTGCTTTTGTGGTTACTTCTACCCACCACCCACCTTTTTTGAAATGACAAAGGGGGAGAGAAAATGAGAGCTCATATACTACAGGTACCATATGGGACAAATGAGCTCAGGCATATTGAATTATTGCCTATGTGTTCCTTTTCTTATCAATTATATAAAATATCATGTGACTTGCTAAGAGGATCATGTAGTATATATATGTGCCATGGTTGTTTGTGGAAAGACTAACCATGAAGGCAAAAGTTAGCATGAATTGAGCGGGGAGAAATTCACATTGTTCATTCATGTATTCTCTTGCAATTCACAAGGTAAAAGTTTAATTTTCATATCTTTTCAATCTGTTGAGGAATGGTTTGTCATTGTCAAAAGAGGGAGAATGTCGACCTAAGAGTAATACATTGTCCATATTTTGATAATGACTTAACCATTCCATTCAAATGTATCTAATATGTCTACTTGAGATCGATTCTAGGTATTAGGTACATGAAAAGGATCATTTCCATAAAGCCCTAGCTTGATCAAGTTCAAGTCAAAAGAAATGCAAATGCACTTTTATGGAAAACACCCTAAGACCCTTAGGATGATTTTTGTAATCATTTGTATTGATGTTATGACTTGTAACTAAGATTACAAAAAAATAGGAGCCCTTAATTCGAATGTTGAATCACTCTAAGGACATTTTCCAAAGTACATCACATAGTATACATTCGTTTGAGTTTGTCCTATAACAAACTCGAACGAAACCCTTAATGCATTTTAGGAATGTCTAGATTCGGTCATGTTTCAATACAAAGAACTCAACCGATACCATGTGGTGGAAAAACTAAATTTAAGCGATCAACTGAGTTCATCCAGGATAAACTCAACCTATGTTTCAAATTTGCTTTGTCATATAGTGCAATCGGTCGAGTTACCTTTATTGAAACTTGACCGAGTTCACTGTATGGAGTATGTAGAAAAAGTGATTCTAACCATTAGATATTGGAAAACTCAAAATTGTATCCGTTACAACACCCCAAATGGCTAGAAAACATTTTGTAGTACTCTTAGCCTCTAGTAGACACCCCCAACTACAAATAGGACCTCTTGTAGTTCATTGTAAGGTTGCTACTTCATGCTATTCAAGCTCCTAAATATAGTTGAGTGCATCCAATCCACTTGAGCCCCTTTATCTCTCTTGTTTGCAAATCAAAATGTCCATATGAGTGAGATAGGATATGCTTGAGAGAGATACTCCATTCTAGACTTGTACAAGTCTCAAGGCTTCCCTTTCCCCGACCCCTTTCTTTAAATGCAAGTTGGTGAAAGCTTCTCCAAGTTGAAGGATAAGGTGCAAGCTTATTCAAGGTGAAGTAGAAGGTGTAAAAGCTTCTCCAAAGTGAAGGAGGAGGTCAAGACTGAAGATCGAAGAGTACAAGTGGCTAATTCAAGGAATAAGACTTGTTGCAAGAAGGGTACCTCCTTGGAAAAGGTGTTTATCTTCTTACAAGAGTGGGTAAAACCTCACATAGTTAGAAGACTCTAGCTCACTGGAAAGGTAAGTCCTTGGTTGGTTGTTGGCTCTCTTTTCCTAAAAGGGGAAGGCTTGGTATCCTTGACCCAGAAAAGGAAGGTCATCTTGTATGTGTTATAATGGAATATAAGTAAATATGTGTTGCAAAATCCTAGAGATTGACCTCTCTAGGTAGTGGACTGACTTTCTCCTAGTTTGGAGATTGGAACCACTCTACATAGCTTGTTCATTGTGTTTGTTCAATCTCTCTCATCCTTGCTATGTATGCTTAGTTGCACTACAAATTTAATATTTACAATCCCATATCTTTTAGTAAATTGAAGGTCTAACAAATTTTGTGTAAATGTTTTTAGCTCTATTTACTTCCCTCTAGAGCTCATTGATCCAACAAAACCTAATTAAGTAAGATAAAAATATCCATACATGTTTAAGTGAATTTACTGCAACCCAACTTTATTAATGGGGGCTTGTACCAAAAGCATGAGCATTAAGGCGGTCACCTAGGGGACCAGGAAAGCAATGAAGATGAGTAATGAACTTTCATCGTGTATTTGTGTAAATGAATTGAGAAAAATGTGCCTCCCACTTATCCAGTTCCTAAAAACAAGAAATAAAAGAAAAGGAGTCTAATAACTTTTGAGGATCCAAATATGTGTCAGGTTGGTTCATGTAACAAATAATGACCCTTGCAGTCTAAGACAATTGGCCCAAAGTAGTTAGACAAACTCCTAGTACTGTTCTCGAATCAACCTTGTTACTGGGATGATCTCATAAGTTCTCTTAAGGTTTCCTACAGACTTTCTAGTGAGATTTTAGAATGGTACTACCTGACATGACATACCTACATTCATGAGCGCAATCATACACATGCTGGGCACCACCCTCAACTCTCCTCAAAGAGAAAACAACACTCATATATTTTTTTACTTATGTTTTTATTCTCTAAATTCAAATTTATAGGTCTGGGAGAAGAGCAATGAAGATTTTTTCTGGGCGGTGAAACCTCTTTTGCATATTTATTTCTATGTTCATATTTTTTACTCAATATAAGATGAGGGGTGTGTAAAATAATAAGGGAAATAATCCAACTTGATTATAGCACAAAAAGTTGTCGTCATTTGCTTTATACCTCAATGAAAATCTTTATGATGGTTCAAGGATCCTTAGAATGTAGTTGGATCCATGAAAACACAACCTAGTGTTTGATCACACAAAAGCTCCATCCAAACAATTCGAAATCATGGACTTGTCAGACACAACATGAATCAAGGCAACAAACATTTTTAAACTTTGGACCGACACTTAACCTTCGACCGATCATAAAAACACAAGAAAAGAGTCAATGAGCAACGAAAATCAAGAGATTAAGCAACCAAAGTGAAGACTAGGCAATAAGATGTAAAGATTAGCATTTAATTATTTTATTCACATGACATAGCCTTAATTGCCAAGATTACAAATTACACAACAAGGTCTTTCTAAGTAGTAAAGCTAGGCTATAATGCTAAAATTTTTGAAACTTTATACCTAAATGTTGGAACTAAATATGAATGCATGAAAAATGAAGAGATAGAAGGGAGAATAGCCCTACCACCCTAAGCTTAAAACATTTTTCTCATCCTCGAGCAAGACCTAAACATGGGATAGTAGGGAAAGGATGCATGGATGTATGGGAAAGAATTTTATCAAAGTCCTACAATTATGCATGTATGCAAGGATATATATATATATATATATATATATATATATATATATATATATATATATAATAGTTAAAGGGAAAAACCTATCTAACCAAGAACATAGAAAACAAAATTTATTTTAACAAAGAGAGAAAATAACGGAGTAAGAGAAAGGGGGTGGAATTCCCACAATAGAGACATTGGGGTCGCAAATCCTAAGTTTTGGGACCAGTGTCACCTGTGTCTTGCCAATGGGGTGATGTGTGCATTCATATCTACTTTTTGCACACATTCACACACAAATTTAGTTCATTTTGTCTTCCATTTAGCCTCTACTCATACTTAACTTGCCATCTTTTAGTTATTTTACTTGTTGCATTATGTTGATCACAGGTACACATTTAAAATGACAAATTGGAGATAGCCCAACCCAAATCCGACCTCAGTTGGATCTCCCTTTGATTTATAGATGATTCAGAGTTGATCTTGAAGAAATAGCACTGAAGACGACGTGTCTTTATTAAGACATGAATTGTAGCTTTCCAGAAAGAGCTCACACACCAAAAAACACATCGTGTGTTATTTAACACATGGGTGTGTAAGTTTCTAATGGCCTTGATGTCCGAACTACAGAGCAAAATGCATGATGTGTCCTTATTGAGACACGGCATGTCCACACGTTCAAAGGCCGACTCCAACATTTCTGCCAACGCACATGACCATGTGTTTAATAGCACACAACGTGTGCTATCTTCCCAGATCGACTCCAGTAGCAGTTACATGGTATGTCTCTATGGGAACACATCATGTACTTACCGTGCAGAAGTAGTTCAGCAACCAGTTACACGATGCCACACGGCGTGTCTGTACAAAGGCACGTCGTGTCTTCATCAGTTTTCTTTAGATTTCAGTAGCAACTTACCCTCATTTTAAAAATGAGTGCAGACAATTGGGGTGGTTATCACTCGTTATTTTAAGATATATTTCATTCAAGAGAAGTTCCAGAGCAAGAGGAGGGTGATTATTGGGAGGAAGAAGAGGTTTCTTGGGAAAGAACATCCCTTCTTCACCATTTCTTCACCAAAAGGTGCAGCAGATCTATATTCCTCTCATTCAAGCTTCTCGAGAGGGAATATTATCTGAGTTGAAGCAGCTCCAAGGGTGGAATTCCCTCCTCTAGTTGGAGTTCTATTCCTCTTGACTTTACCTTTGGTTTCCTTTTCTTTTTCTTGTCTCTAGCTATGCAAGACTCTGAAAATTCTACAATGTGCTTGCGTTTCTCCATTATCTGCAAGTAGAACCTTCTTCTTTGGCATGGGAGAGTAAATCCCATGTCATTACTCATGTAAAATTGGAATTTATATTGAATGCTAGTTAATTTACTTCTCCATTAGTCCCTATGGTGTTTAATTGCTTGTATGCTTGGTTGGCCACCTTTTATACATGTTTTATACTTCCTTGTGTTGTCGGGAGGATGCATGAGGGAGTAAGGAGTAGGATTCATGGAAATAAGCTCTTGACCACGGGAGTGGCTAGAGATTGTTGAGAGTTCATGGTTGTGTTAGAATCTAAGAATAGATACGAAAGTTTTATGCGAAGAAGAGAACCATCTTATGTCACCTGGAGGTGTATCATGACGACAACCTCCTTGTAGATTAATGGCATGCTTTAATTTCATAGTCATGCATGATGTGACGGTGTGGTAGTGAAATATTGTGTCCTAGACTTTCTAAAATCTATTTTTGACCTTTAAGATTTAGCCCTTTTTGTTCTTTACTTGTCTTTTAGCTAATTGAAATCAAACTGTATTGTTGTAATCGACTTAGATTGTTGAATATTAGTCCTTTTGTGCTGAGCTAGCCCTGCTCCATGTGGTTCGACCTTGACTACAATTGACCACGTATACTTGCATATGATTGAAGAGTTGAGACATAAAAGATTTAAAACTCATTTGCCCGAGGAAATCAATACATTTTTGGCGTCGTTCTTGGGGAGCATCGCTATTTTAGTTGGAGTAAAAGTGCTAGTTAGTATTAGAGACTAAGTCACCATTTTCATCTTTCAAAATTGTGGTAACTTTTTAGTAGTGTGATTCTCACTTATCTATTGCTTTTGTAGGTTGCATCTGTCGCTCCAAGAGGGGTCTACAGACATCAATCTTCCTAGACCCAGAAATTAAGCAAATTTTTTTCCGTCAAAGAAGAGCAAGGAGAGGTGATAACTCCACAAACTTGGAGGGATCACAACCACCTTCACCTCATTCAAAACCTTCACCACTGTTCTCACTCGATCATTTTCAATCATCAGAGATGGAGGACAACTGCCCTCTTAAAGACTTTGAGGTGTCGGCGGCCATCAACATTTGTGGAGACATTGATCATCCTACCATTGAAGCCAATAACTTCTCAATCAGCCCTACAATCATGCAGATGATCCAATAGAACTACTTTCGAGGAGATCCTATGGAAGATCCAAATCTTCACATAGCAAAGTTTTTGCAGTACATGAACACCTTCAAGATCAATGGTGTTCTAGATGAAGGAGTACATCTACTCCTATTTCCATTCACCTTATGAGATCGATCCAAGGTGTGGCTCTCCTCTCTGCCAAAGCATTCCATTAAGAGTTGGGATGAATTGCTAAATGCTTTTCTTACTAAGTATTTCCCTCCTAACAAGATAGCTCAGTTGAGGAACCAAATCACCAACTTCAAGAAATAAGAAGGTGAGACACTTTTTGAAACATGGGAGAGATTTAAGGATTCACAACGCCTTTGTCCTTATCATGGTTTTACCAATGGGTTGCTACTTCAAACTTTCTACAACGGGTTATTCTACAACACCCGTATGTCTATTGGCACCGCGATAAATGGAGCTCTAATGAACAAGTCCTATAGTGAGGCATATGCTATTATTGAAGATATGGAGCTCAACCAAAGTTAGTGGAGTTCTGAAAGGACCAGCCAACCCTTCTCTTCCACCAGCTCAAGTGAGAAATCTAGTGGGCTGCACACTACAGCCAAACTTGATGCCTTGACTCAAAATTTCAAAAAGTTGACCACTCACTCTATTCAAGCAGTTGAGCAAGTGTATGAGGTATGTGGAGCAGCTGACCATAACTCTTCTTCTTGTTTTGCACCACGGATGAATGCCACTGAGATGCCAGAGTGAGTTAATGTTGTAGGAAACTTCAACAACAGACAAGCCTACAATCCTTTCTCAGAGACCTACAATCCAGGATGGAGGGACCATCCAAACTTTTCTTATATGAACGACAACTCTCAAAACCATCAGCAGCAAGGTCAAGCTCAAGGTCAACAACCTGTGAGCAATTGCCAACCAAAAAATGCCAATCATCAATAACTGGTGAGATATAGGAACAACAACAATAGGAACTTCAATCAACTTTAACAAATGACTCAACCGCAACAAAAGTCTAGCTTGGAAAGTCTCCTTGAGACTTTTGTGACAACACAAATTCAGAAGAACGATGAGTTATGGGCACATGGAAATCTGTTAAAGGATTCCATCACACAACGTTCTTCTAAAGTTGATGGGATTGTCACCCATACCAAGATGTTGGAGAACCAGATCGCTTAACAAGCTTTAGCCAACCAAGGAACACCTTTAGGTTCTTTGCCTAGACAACCAGTTATGAACCCCAAGGAGACATGCAAATCCATGACTTTTAAGGAGTGGGGCAGTCATAGGAGGGTCTACACTGCCTTCTAAGAGGAAATCTAAAGAAGTTGTTGACACCACTATGGAGGAAACTGCTGAAAATGAAAGGAAGAAATTTGCTGGAAATCTACATCAAGATGACTCTTCTTGCAAGTCTAATGCTCCTTTCGCTCACATATTTTCTAATACCGAAGATGATATAAAGTTCAATAAGTTTATGAACATCTTGAACGAGCTATATGTGAATCTAACTTTAGTTTAAGTCATGGATGAAATGCCCTCTTATGCTATGTTTTTGAAAGACATCCTAACAAAGAAAAGGAGATCTGGTCAAGCTAAAACTGTTATGTTATCTAAAAAGCTGAGCTCTATCATCCAGAACTGTATGCCTAAAAAAATAAATGACCAAGGTACTTCCACTCTCCCTTGCAAGATTGGAGACTCAACTTTTGATAAAGGCCTTATTGATCTAGGTGCTAGCATCAGCAAGATTCCTATTTTTTTGTGGGAAAAGCTTGATTTGAGAGACTTGAAACTGGCATCAATGACGATTCTCTTGGCTGATCTCTCAATCAAATATCCCAGAGGGGTGATTGAAGACATTCCCGTATAGATAGGGAATTTTTTCATTTCGTGTGATTTTGTGGTCCTCGACATGCAAGAGGATCCAGCAAACCCAGTTCTTTTTGGAAGACCATTCCTCCGTGTTGCAGGTTGTCTTGTTGATGTTAGAGAAGGAAAACTCACCATCAGAGTTGGAGATGAAGAACATGTGTTCTCTATTTATGATGCCATGAAAGCACCCAGCTCTAAGGAGTATCTTTGTCTGATAGATACTATTGATACACTACTTGAGGAAGAAAAGAATTCGGTCAAGACTGTTCTTTATGATTTTGAAAGAGAAGAGAACGAAGAAGACACAAAAGCTACCTTCAATGAGGAGATTTCTAAAGCCTTGAAGATTCCAACAAGTGAGAAAGAACCATAGGAGAATGAGGAAAGCAACACCGCTACTCCAAATAATGTGTATAATTAAAATCCCTCCCACCGGGGTTGAGGTACGCTTTCTTAAACCCAGATTCCAACTCTCCAGTTATTATAAATTCTGAACTGAATGAAGAACAAGAAGAAAAATGGATGAATGAACTTAGAATCTATAAAGATGTGATAGGATATTCAATTGATGGCCTTAAAGGAATCAACCCATCTATTTGTATGCATCGTATAACTTTAGAAGAAAATGCCAAACTTTGCATAGATACTCCAAGGTGACTAAATCAAAATATTATAGAAGTTGTTAAAAAGGAAATTTTCAAACTCAAAGATGTAGGAATTATATATTCCATCAGTGATAGTCCTTGGGTGAGACGTATACATGTTGTACCCATGAAGGGGGGAACTACCTCAATAAAAGGGGAAATGATGAATTAATCCAAACAAGAATCATCAATGGATGACAAATGTGTATTGATTATAGAAAATTAAACAAAGCCACTAGAAAGGGCCATTTCCCCCTATCTTTTATTGATTTGATGTTAGAAAGGCTTGCACATAATTCCTACTTTTGGTATCTTGACGGGTACAGTGGGTTCTTCCAAATCCCTATCTACCCACTTGATCAAGAAAAGACCACTGTTACATGCACCTATGGAACATATGCTTATAGGAGGATGCCTTTTGGGCTTTGTAATGCACCTATCTCATTTCAAATGTGTATGATGGCAATTTTCTCTGATTATATTGAAAAGATTATAGAAATATTCATGAATGACTTTAGTGTTTATGGCAACTTTTTTGATGATTGTTTGCTAAATCTAACTAAAGTTTTGTAGAGATGTCAACAAGTCAACCTCGTTCTAAACTAGGAGAAGTGCCATTTTATGGTGCAAATAGGGGTTTTACTAGGCCATGTCATTTCAAGCAGTGGAATTGAAGTGGATAAAGAAAATGAAATGATGTTGACTCCAACAAATGTGAAAGAAGTTTATAGTTTCTTGGGACACATAGGATTTTACAGAAGATCCAAAAAGGACTTGTCTAAGATTGCAAAGCATCTATGTTCCTTGCTAAAAAGGACGTCAAGTTTGTATTTGATAATGATTTTCAAACAACCTTCCAAACACTAAAGAATGCTCCAATTACAACACCTATCATCCAGCCACTGTATTAAAGTGCTCCTTTTGAAGTGATGTATGATGCAAGTGATTACACTTTACGAGCAGTCTTAGGGTAGAGGAAAGATGACAAACTCCATGGCATCCACTATGCAAGTAAGACCTTAGATGATGCACATATCAATTATTCCACTATTGAGAAAGAGATGCTTTCTATAGTCTATGTTTTTGACAAGTTCAGATAGTATCTAGTGGCTTCTAAGGTCATTGTGTACATGGACCATGCCGCAATTAAGTACCTTATGATCAAGAAGGATGCCAAACCATGCCTCATCCATTAGATACTACTACTATAGGAGTTTGACTTGGAAATCAAAGATAAGAAAATGACAGAGAACAATGTAGCTAATCACTTCTCACATCTGTCAACTAGTGTTGCAGACAAAGTTCTAATTGATGACAATTTGCCTATTGAGAAGTTGTATGTGGTAAACTCTATTTCTATGCCATTGTTTTCTGATTTTGCAAATTACCTATCCACTTGATGCCTTCCCCCTAATTCCACATACCAATAGAAGAAAAAGTTCCCTCATGATGTCAAGTTCTATTATTGGGATGATCCCCTATTGTTTAAGCAATGTGCATATGGGCTTATTAGGAGATGCATTCCCAATGAAGAGATTACAAGTGTGATTTTAGATCACCATTCCTCCCCCTATGGTGGACACTTTGGAGTGGATAAGACTTCAACCAAGATTCTTCAAGCAGGTTTCTATTGGTGGAGTCTATTCCATGATGTGCATGTGTTTGTTAAGACTTGTGACAAGTGTCAAAGAGCTAGAGGGATTTCAAAGAAGGACAAAATGCCATTGAATTCAATCCTAGAGATAGAAGTCTTCGATGTATGGGGCATAGATTATATGGGCCCTTTTCCATCCTCATGCATCTACAAGTTCATCCTAGTAGCATGTGACTATGTATCCAAATGGGTAGAGGCAATCCCCACTCAATCACTAGATGCCAAATCTATAATAAAACTATTTCAGAAGACTATTTTTCCTAGGTTTGGAGTTCCAAAAGAAGTTGTATCTGATGGTGACAGCCACTTCAATGAAAGAAACTTCAACAACCTGCTCAGTAAATATGGAGTGAAGAATAAGGTTTCCACATCTTATCATCCTCAAATGTCAGGTCAGGTGGAGTTATCCAATAGGCAACTAAAAGCTATAGTAGAAAATACCACTACTACAGAATACGCCTTTGGCGTCGGTTGTTTAACCCCCTTTGGCGACGGTTTTAAAGCGACGCCTATGTGGGCGCCGCTAAAGGTCGAACTCTTCGGCGTCAATTTTCTAACTGACGCCTATATGATCTATAGGCGTCAGTTATATATAGTTGGCCAACATCTATAGGGTTCGCGCCACAAAGAAGGGCACCACCTAGGACACTTTCTGTGTCAGTTAACAACTGAACAACCGATGCCATACTCCTAGACGACACGGCCGTGCTTCGCTACATGGCCGTGTTTAGTACTATAGGCGTCAGTTTTATATGAATAAGCAACACCTTTTCCACCACGGCCGTGCTTTCCTACACGGTCGGGTTGTTTGTCATATTAGCCGTCGGTTTTTATCTAATAATCGATGTTGTAGGCCTTTGATGATGGTGTTTTATAAATAACCGACGCCTATACTTTAAATTTTTTTTTTCTTATCAGTTTGCAGGCCTGCTGTGGCTGGTCAGCAAGATGAGAACCTGCAGTTCAGTTTTCTAAACTGTAGGTTTATGACATCCATTGATATCAGCCTACAAACATGCCACAAACCTGCAAAATCAACAAATATTTTTTCACACAAGTAGATACATTCAGACATCAATTCAATTCTCACATTCACACATGTAGAAACATTCAAATACACATAGAAACATTCAGACATGTATAAACATTCAGAAATATTCATTTACAAAATATCATTCAACATCGCTATCAACATCCCAATTATATCTTACAATCGCCACTGCTTGTATGGCTTTTGCCCATTCTTCTCTTACTTCATTTAATGCTTCCATCGTATATGGAGCATGTACATTTTTTAAGCGTTTACCTATAGTGTGGTCAGTTTTAAACACCTGCAAAGAGAATGATGTATATATAAGTAATAATATAAAAATAAGATTGATATATTTCATACTAACTAATGAGACTATATATAATACCTCATGTATGGTATTAATATCCAATGCGACATGTCGGATAATCATCTGCATAAATCACATCACATAGTATGCGCATGCCCAGCCGCTGTCTTGTGTAGCGCACTATAAATTGAAACATACAAAATATTAAAAAATACAACTAAGCACAGTTCACATAAATAATATATACATTGGAGTCGGGAACTTACTTTTACGTTCTCCCAAATTATTGGCTGGTTCTTTCTCCTTGGGACATTTCCTCCAGCATTTTTGAATGCATCTAAACCCCTACATGTTAATGTAACACAGTAAATTGCATAATTAAATAGTAATGTAATAACAGATGTTAACGGATATAAAAATGAAATATTTCTCACCAGAATAATGGCATTCTCAATATGTGTCCAATTTTAGTGTTCAATGTACTACCCGCAGGATCTAGATAATAAACAGTGAATGTCCCGGGGACAATAACTAGTAACTCCCAATGTCTACCGCTAGAGGTAAAAAAGTTAAAAATTAATAACTCAAAATGCACAATAATAATGGAATTTTCTTAAGTCCAAATTATAAATAAAGTAAACTTACTTGACATTGAATGGAGCTATTATTATCGTCTTCTTTTGCTGACCGAAAATTGTAAAAGCATCTATACAGTATTGTTGAACACTATCAGGGTCTTTAACTACCATACTAATCAATGATGGAATAAAAAAACCCACATGATCAAATGCAAATTGTTTGCATTGATCTTCGACTAAGTAGCTACAAAACATGTATTACGTATGCATTAATATATAAGAAACCAGATCACCGGATCTTACACAAGGTATATGGATGTATAAACAAGATCTCACCTTATCCATGTCTCTATCATTGATGTATTCAGCCAATCATACATAAACAACTCAATAATATCTTGTATAAATAAAGAGCTATCGTATGATTGACCTGCCTAATCTGCTTCTAAAGAAAAAATTATAGGGCAATGTATATTATGTGCCCGTAGCCAACATGCCATTCCCCTACAAGCAGGACCTAACGGGTATTTTAGGTCAGTTGGAACCCAACTTGGTAATGTAGGAAGTGGAGGTGGAGGCCTAGGTGCTTCGGGTGTCTTCTTTTTAACCTGTATATATAATTTCAGATCAGTTGACCTCATATATACACATTAACAATCTAAAGTAATGTAAATTTATCTTACAATTTCAGTAGTGTAGACGACATCTGCTTTGGGCCACAATATCACCCCGCCTTCTGCCTCACCAAGTGTATCAATATCTGGGTGGGCATATGGCAATGCAGCTTCCCTCCAATCGGGTAATAAGCATATCGGGCTCACACGAACGTAGCCCTGTGGCATTGGAGTCCCATGAAACGTTGTCCCAGGAAGGGACTGGTAAGCCTGCGCCTCTGCAACAACATAGTCTTGCATTCTTAAGCAGCATGGCTTCAATGCCTACAAATTTACGTAAAGAATGTTATACATATATACATATCATCTTGAAAACATATCATCTTGAAAAGACTAGCTACAATGTCATAAACAATACTTACAACAGACATGTTAGGCGATGGGTCTCCAGGATTACTTCCAGTCTGTGCATCAGGAGAAGAGTGGGTCCCCATAGGCTGATTGGAAGCCTGAGATTCCTGCCACCGCACTATTTCTTCCTTGACCTTCTCAGCAACTATATCATTGACCTTCCTAGCAACTATATCCTCGACTCTCTTATTCTCCTATACATGGATAAAAGAAACATTAGCTTCTTATTATTGAATTCCCTTTTGTAGTAACATTCTAAAAAAAGAATAGGTTACCTCTTCTTGTGAAAGTCCTGCTTTGGGTTTGCGCTGGGATGGCCCAAAGAATGCTTTGATGCCCAAACCAGCGCCTGCACCCCTAACATGTCCAGGATGCTCTGGGTTACCCAGAGAAACTATCAATTCATCCCTTGTGCCCTGAGGGATGAACGTGCCTTGTTTCCTCTGCTCGTGCAGCTCCCGCTAATCACCATCAACAGAAATTGGTAAGTTAACACCACAATAATCAATATTCAAATGATTGCTCTAAGAGTTGTATTTTACCATTTTCGTAGCCGCCTCAGTAGTTACGGGCTTCTTTATTTCACCCTTCTTGTTTTGCCTCCCAGTTATCCAGTTATCATGGCGAGGCATGGGTGTGGCAGACTCCTGAGTAGTAGCAGACTCCTGACTAGCCACAGACTCCGCCTGTAGTCTTTGGCGAATGCTTGCATAGCCCTTTGGACCCATAGTGTGGTCATGCACATTTAGTGCACGCCTTGCTTTTTGCGCCTCACTGAGGGCCTAGTTAGTATGCACATTAATGATTTGGTTAGTAGCACTAAATGTTAATCTTGAATAGGTGAATACAACGCATATTAATTAAATTGGGAGTGACGCCTAATACCTTGAATTCTTCAGATTTTCTTGAAGCAACAAAATTGTCCCAATCTTCTTTGTCCAAGAAGTTCCACTGTTCAAGGGCTGACTTCTTCTTCTTATCACCATCTTTTATGTATTCTCTGTTGAGATTTGTCCTATAGTTCCTAAGCATCTTTCCAGCACATTGTATCACGCTTTTACGATGCAAATTCTCATCCAATGCAAACATATTATGTAAAATAGATTTCTTATTAACTAGTATCCAAAAATAGAATTGCAAATAATATAATTTGTAATCTACAAAATAGAATTGCAAATAATAATAACTCATGCATAAATCCTTCCGTATCAAGTCTTTCTTACCCGGAGGAACTTTATGCCAATTATCATACTTAACACCACAATGGCTTCGAGTGACACACCCAAGATAGTTTACAAAATTATTGCGGTTCACTCCAATTGCATTTACTCCATTATCAAACTCCACAACCAATTTGGATCCACTGCCACTTAGCGCTATTAACTTCTTCAACAGAGTGATGCCCCTTTTCTTGTAAAGTGTTTGGTGCTGCGCATCAAGTTGCTCCAGTGCTTTAGTGGGCACCTGTGCATCATCAACCTAAAATTTGACAAAAATAAACACACTGAATTAGCGCAATATAGAAATATGGGATATATGACATAACTAGAAGATAATGAATTTTATAGAAATACATGATATGTTTTTAGAACTTACATTGGTATCCTCGCCATGCTCGTCATGGACAACATGCTCATCATGGACTTCATGCTCATCATGGACATCATGCTCATCATGGTCAGCCATCTGAAAATGTCATTAAAAAGGCAAACATTTAGCATTTGTATTAACTAGAAGATAATGCAACATCAAATCTGAAAATGATCTAAAATCCAAAGCCCTAGAATGGGTAAAGTTCAAGTCAAAATGGCTACAAGTGTGCATTTTGGGTTTTCTATGTAAACGACCTTAGAACATCTATGTAATCACTTGTAATGATGAATTGACTTGTAACTTAGAAGAGAAAAATGTTTGGGACAAATTTCACCAAGTGCTAATCACTTTAAATGCAAATTAGAAAATGGATTACAGGCACTTGGTTGGTCGAGTTTTCCTGGATTGAAACTCGACCAATCATCCTTGGTCGATTTTCTGAAGATTGCATCGGTCGAGTTCTGTGCATTTGTATTAACTAGAAAAAGGCAAACATTTAGCATTTGTATTAACTAGAAAAAAGCAAACATTTAGCATTTGTATTAACTAGAAAAAGGCAAACATTTAGCATTTGTATTAACTAGAAGATAATGAAAAATAAAATCTGAAAATGATATTGATATTAAAAAAGCAAACATTTAGCTTCAATAAAAAAATATAAACATACATGCCTCTAAAATTGTGATCTTTTATCAATTAACAATCCTTCATTGTGATCTCCGCGCACATATAAGTCATCATTAGCTTCAATATTTTGTGGAGTTGGCAACCCAATAGAGAATGGACTGGAGTCATCATACTTATCATAGTACTCTTCTTCATCTATAGGATCTTCAATGAACTGTCTTTTACCATGAAGAACAACCGACCATTTATCATTTGCAGGATCATCAATATAGAATATTTGTTTTGCCTATAATTCCAATATGAATGGTTCACCCTTCTCGCCAATCTTTTCAAAGTTCACCAAAGTGAAACCCAATTCATCCACTATAACTCCTTTGGTGTTATCAACCCAATTACATTTAAAGAGCGGAATTCTGAAATCTATGTAGTCAAACTCCCATATGTCTTCAATGACACCGTAATATGACATTTTAGCTTCACGTGGACTCTTATCCTTTGTACTTGCAAAATACATAGTCGATGCTTGAAGAGTGACCCCACTGTTTTGGACGACACTCTTATCATCTTGGCGCTTTGTGTAATATGTGAACCCATTAATGTCAAACCCTTCATAAGACATAACATTCGGTTTTGGTTTAAAGGTGAGGCATTTGATAGTTTCTGTAATATCATTTGGTGTTTGAGATAGTTGATGTAAGACTTTATCTTCAAACCACTTAGTAAAAGTCTTATTATGCTCTATAGCAAGCCACATTGAACTTGCTCGAGGATGTTGTCTCTTGATGAAATTGGTATGTTCCTCGATATAAACACTCACTTCATCCATGTTGTGTAAAATATACAAGTGAGCTTGTTCCAACTTCTCACGGATGATTACTTTCACCCGTGATCCCAAAATTCCTTTGCCCTCCTCAATATTCTTGTCATTAACAGGAGTGTTATTACCACTCAGAAAGTCATTGCAAAAATCCATAACCTCTCTCGCCACATAACCTTCAATAATACTCCCTTCAGGCCGATAACGGTTTCGAACATCACCTTTAAATATGCTCATGTATCGTTCAATGGGATACATCCAATGCAAGAAAACTGGTCCCAACATTTTCACTTTCCTAGTCAAGTGGACAACAAGATGTACCATGATATCAAAGAACGAAGGAGGGAAATACATCTCAAGATGACATAGGGTAACAATCACTTCTCTTTGCAAATTATCGAGAGTATCAGGCTCAATAACTTTGCTGCATAGACTGTTGAAAAAGAAACAAAGTCTGGTGATTGCAAACCTTACATGCTTCGGCAATATAGATCAAATTGCCACGGGCAATATTTGTTGCATTAGAGTGTGACAATCATGAGATTTAAGACCTATCAACTTCAGATCTTTCATTGATACCAATCTACGAATGTTGGATGAGTAACCATGTGACACCTTAACATTTACCAAGCATTCACAAAAAGATTTCTTCTCCTATCTAGACAACGTGTAACAAGCGGGAGGTAAGTATGTTCTTTTATTACCCATTTCACGTAATTCTATTAATTCTGACCTTATTCCCATTTCACGTAGGTCCAATCTGGATTTTATCCCATCTTTAGTCTTACCTGGTATATTTAACAGAGTAGCAATGATGCTATCACAGACATTTTTCTCAACGTGCATTACATCGATACAATGCCTGACTGTCAAAGAACTCCAATAAGGAAGATCCCAAAATATTGATTTATTCTTGAATGAAGAATTGTCACTCCGTGTGGCCATACTACATTGTGATTTATTACCAAATTCATTGAAAATGTCTTTTACTCTTTCATAAACAACATCCCCTGGTATAGGTTTAGGTGCACTCCGTTCATCATTCCATCCATTGAATGCTTTGCGCTTCCTATGATATGGATGGAATTTTGAAAGAAACCTTCGATGACCAAGATATACAGTCTTGCTGCCATGTTTTAGTCTTATTGAATCAGTGTTTTCTTCACATATAGGACACACTTTAGCTCCTTTGACACTATATCCAGACAAATTCCCATATGCTGGAAAGTCATTAATAGTGCAAAACAACATAGCGTGCAAACGAAATGTCTCTCTTCCTGAAGCATCATAGGTCATCACACCTTCAGCCCAAAGTTTCTTTAAGTCATCAATCAGAGGTTCAAGATAAACATAGATATCATTTCCGGGTTGTTTAGGGCCCGATATCAACAACGACAACATAATGTACTTATTTTTCATACACAGCCAGGGAGGAAGATTGTATATAACAAGCATGACTGGCCAAGTGCTATGTTGGCTGCTCAATGTCCCGTACAGATTCATCCCATCTGTACAAAGCCCAAGTCTTAGATTCCTATCTTCTTCACCAAATTTGGGGTACAATAGATCAATCTTCTTCCACTGTGGGGAATCAGACGCATGTCGTAGGATCCCATCATTATTTTTCTTAACATCTGCATGCCACCTCAAATTCTTTGCATCTTTCGGATTTGCAAACAAGCATTGAAACCGTGATATTATAGGTAGATACCACAACACCTTGGCAGGAGAACCAGTTTTGGACTCCCCCAAAGTCATTAATTTATATCGTGACGCACCACATTTTGGACAATATTTCAAATCTACATAGTCCTTTTGAAATAATACACAATCATTCGGGCATGCGTGTATCTTCTTGGCATCCATTCCCATTGGGCACAACATTTTCTTTACCCGGTATGTTGAGATTGGCAGCTCATTTCCTTCAGGAAGCATTTCTTTCAACAAAGTCAACAATGAAGTGAAGCTTTTTTCGCTCCATCTATTGTTAGCTTTCAACTTATACAATCTCAACACAGCGCTAAGCTTCGCAAACTTAGCACAACCTGTGTATAACGGTATCTCAGAATCATGCACAATGTTTCTAAAGATAGGAGGTGGATCGGTGTGCTCTACCCTACAACTATCCAACATCGCATCAACGATGTCTACTGGAACTGGTTCGTTCACATCTACGTCATCGGAGGCAATTTCTTCTTCCACCCAAGCACTGCTATCGACATCTACTGGTTTTGAGTTTGAAATCTCTCCATGCCAGTGCCATTCTGTATAGCCTTGTACAATCCCGTTGCACATGACATGACTTTTGATTTCCTCACCAGTGCTGACTTTCAAGTTGTTACCGCAATGCCTACATGGACAGTAGAACCTAACTGTAGGTTTTTTCCTATGTTCCTTGACAAATCTAATAAACTGATCAAGACCAGATATAAACTCTGGGGTGCAGCGATTGCGAATGGACATCCATGATCTATCCATTCTATGATCAAAGTGAAAACAAGTATGTATTAGGACAAGATTAGGGCATACACTTACATCCTATCCAAGATTTACTCCTATTACAGTCCCAAACCGGGGACTATCCAAGATTTACTCCTAATGAGTAAATCTTGGACGGGTTTCTAGGCCAACAAAAACATGTGATGTCATTCTTATATATAATAAATGTGTACCACCTATCCCATCCTTGAACACCTAATCTCACTAGTAAGTGTATAATGTGTATTGGGTTTCAAGAAAATTTCGGCAGCATTTCCCCGCTGTTCTCTAAGTACATATGTACTTAGAGAACAAACGGGGAAATGCTACCAAAATTTTCTCAAAAACCCAATACACATTATACACTTACATCCTAAGTGAGATTAGGTGTTCAAGAATAGTCCCAAATCAGGGACTATCCAAGATTTACTCCTAATGAGTAAATCTTGGATGGGTTTCTAGGCCAATAAACAATAATAGATATGTACATGTTAGGGTTTCATCACAATTGATGTTAGGGTTTCATCAATGTTATGGTTTAATCAATCAAATTAGGATGCTAGAATGGACAAGTTTAAATCTTATTTCAACATGCATCAAAATTTACTGAATTAGGTCAAGCACTAGGATTAGAAGCACAAATATATGCAAGCAAAAGATTTGTTCGTATCCTAGAATTTACATAAAGCATTACATATAGATTTGTTCATATCCTTACCAACAGCAAACACGGCCATGGCTGTGTTGGACTACCACGGCCGTGTTGGGCAGCACGGCCGTGGTAGGCCATTCTTCTCAATGAAAGAAGTAGAACACTAACTAGTCTTTAATGAAATTGATTGATTATTTAGTCGGGAAGAAAGTGAAGTAAGGACTTCTATAACTAGAAGGTATCTCACTGAATTTCCAGGTAACTGTAGCCAAGTGGCTAAGGTGCTTAGGTTTTGAAGTCAGGAAGTGCTGTAGTTAAAGAGCTAGGGAGAAAGAAGAACAGAGGCTACGGCTAATACATGGAGAGCAGAGCAGCAAGCAGCGGGCGGCGGCAAGGAAGAAGACAGCGCCGCAGTAGGGCGTGAGCTGGGAGGAAGGAGCGCGCCGCAGTAGGGCGTGAGCAAGGAGGAAGGCGGCGCGGCGGCGACACAAGGAGGAAGGCGGTGGGCGGCGGCAGCGATGCAGAGCAGCAGCAGGGAGCGTCGGCGGCGAGAAAGAAGCAGCAGGCACCAGGCGGCGATTTTGGGAGAGCGGCGACGAGCAGCGCACAGGAGAATCGATGAAACAGGAAGAAAGGGGGAGAGCCGGGTGATCGGGTCTCTATTAAGTTGGCCAACGACGTCGGTTATCTACAAAACTGACGCCTATTACGATTTAGCGTCGGTTGATAGTAAAACACCGATGCCCAACTAGACAACCTTTACCCTACAATATTTGGCGGGAACCATTATCAGCGTCGGTTATCTAAGGATAACCGACACTGAAAGTGGGACTTTTCACACAAATTTTCATTTTAAATAGGTGTCGGTGAATAGTTAAAAAACCGATGCTGTAGGTGACCTAAAATGTTTTCGGTCAAAAATTGGATTTCGCGGGCGATTTTAGGCGTCACTCTGTTATAACCATCCGACGCTGAATACAAAGCGGTACCCGTGTCTGGATGGTCTTTGAATATAGACATCGGTTTGCATAAATAACCAACGTTTAGTATTATAGGCGTCGGTTTTCCTAAATAACCGACGCCCAGAAAAGCGACACTGAATGGTGTTTCTGTAGTAGTGGACCGTCTCCAACTCAAGAAAGGATAGGGCATTGAATCTAGAATATGCACTATGGGCATTAAAGATGGATTTCAAGACTAATTGGAACAAATCCATTCAAGCTAGTCTATGACAAATCATGTCACGTACCCGTAGAATTGGAGCATAGGGTACTATGCGCAATCAAATTCCTAGACTATGATCTGAAGAAAGTAGGGGAGAACAGATTGCTACAACTCTAGGAGCTTGAAGAACTTAGAATGGATGCATATGAAAATGCAATGATCTATAAAGAAAAGGCCAAGAGGTGGCATGATAGAAGAATCAAAGTCAAAGAATTCAAAGAAGGATAACAAGTTCTGTTGTTCAGTTCCAAACTTAAGTTCTTTCTAGGGAAACTAAGGTCTAAGTGGTCTGGACCATTTTTAGTCCTAAAAGTCTATCCATATGGGACATTGGAGCCACAAGGGAAGCAATCAACATTCAAGTTTAATGGATAGAGATGCAAGTTGTACACTATAGGGGAGGAGATTGACCAGGGATCCTCTTACTCCATCCAAGACACATGATCAAAGATCTAAAGACTCTCACTCTAGAATTTAAATGAAGGAACTTGTGGGAGTTGACCACACATTAGGATAGATTTCCTTAATTAGTTTCAATCAAGAACATTTTTCATTTTCAAAAATAAACTTGTCGTCGATGAACGTAATAATGTATTCCCTCATAGATACATATCATCATCTCTGCATGTGCTGACTAAAAGAAAATAATTTCTGAAAAAATTCAAGAAGACACAACGTGTCTTTATTTTAACACATCATGTTCATCACTCATAGATGGGTGATTATGCAGAAACTCAAGCACACATGACGTGTTCTATTTTCAACACGACTTGCACAGTCACAGAAGACATCTACTGGAAACACACACAGTGTGTTTTTATTCAAGCACAATATGTCCACTAGATCATTCAAACATAATGTTTTTTTCTAGAAAAAAACATGGTGTGTCTTAATTTGAATGTGTTGTGTGATTATCAGGTTGAGCTATGTTTTCATCTGAAATGTTACACAATGTGTTTTATTTCAAACACGGCGTGTCCCAATGCTCATTCAAATGGCTCTATTTTTCTGGAGAAACACACGCCATGCCTTTATTTGTACAAGGTGTGTCATTATCAATTTAACAACTTCTTCCACGATTCCTAGAAACTTACACGACATGCTCTAAATAGAACACACTATGTCCTCTTCAGTTAGAACAAGTTCCAAAAGGAGCAGGCGATCTATATAAAGAAACACATCGTGTCCCTAAAAAGACATGTCATGTCTAAAATGAGAAGTTAGGTTTTTAACCCTAATTTCCAATTGCCTCCCTCATTTCTACTGTCAACCAGCTGTGTGCGACCTCATAGACTATTTGCGATGATTCCAACCTCTGATCGACGGTCAAGCTGCTCCATCACCTCTGAGTGATGACCACAACCTCTGATGCTGCTCTGAAGCTGTGCCATTCCACCATTTCTCTACATGAGCAAGCTCAAGCTCTGCCATGAAGCCGTCATGATTCTGTTGCCACTACAAGCCTCTTCTCTACCTCTACAATCAAAGCAACTCCATCACCAACTCCTCCATTGGAATCTACTTTTTCACCAGCTCCAGAAGACACACTATGAGCAGACGAAGTCACATCATGCAAGGAAATCCTCATTCCCAACCTCCGAATGCTTCCAATCTCCAAGTACATGTTGTATCCCCTTGAAGACACGTCATGTACTCTACCCAATTCACCAACCTTTCTGTCTAAAGACCCTTCGTGTCCTTATTTAGACATGTCATGTACCGGGTCATTTAATTAACTTTTTAGCAACAATGGCACCGGTTAAACAGGCATCGAACTATAGTCATGGACCAAGCTCATCCTTAGCCCCCGCCTATATTTCCATGACCCAGTTCAAGGTGACTAAAGAGGAAGATCCAACACATTATTTCCTCATCTCTCATAGGATCCTCCCTATGTGCTTCGCTTGTGATCATACAATGGAAGACATGGGATTTAAGGAGGAGGTCAAAGAGAACCTGAAGGATATTGGTCTCAAGTATATCTATTGCATAGTAAGAAACACTTAACCTCACCTTGTCTATGAATTTTTTACTACACTTAAGATTGAGGAGGACATGAGAAATATGCTAGAAATATATGCTTTCATTCATTTTTGTCTACTGGGCCAAAACTACATAATCACCTTCAAGCAATTCTACAAGCATTTAGAGTGCCACTACAAGGGTGATCTAGGCTACCCCTAGCTTTTGATAGAAATGTCTTCTGGAATGAGATCACTTATGAGGAGAGATATGACACCAAGAAGGCTTGGGCATCTTCCATTCATAACCCAATCTTCAGATACATCCACTGCCTCCTCATCACAGAGGTCTTTGCCAAGAAAGAAACCCAAGGTATGTGCGGGAAGCAAGATTTATTTTTTCTATGGAGTGTGGTGTGTGATTATCTAATCAACACATGTTATTTCATTATCACCATGTTCTTGGACATTAAGAATATAAAAAAGAAAGAATATGGGGACATCATGTGTGGGGCATTGATCACTCTCCTGGCCACAAAGCTTGAGGTAGACCTCACCGGTCTAGAGGCTACACCAGGTAGGAACCTGGTGGATATTCAATATCTGATTTCTATAGGTTTTATTACTAGGGCCCCTAATGATGATGCCAAGTTCAGACAATATTTTTATAATGATCAGTACATTGACATGTCTGACTTAGAGAACATATCTTTAACAAACAAAGACAATTGGAAGGTCGACCTTAGTGGCCAAGATGATCATGCAGATGCCCCTAAAGACTAAGTTTCTCTAAATGCACCTTCCACTCAGCCACACAACACACCAACACCTTCCTCTAGCACTCAAAGTGAGTACACTTGGGCTATACCTGATGTTAGGCATCTTTATGGCTATGTTCAATAGTGCTTTGACCATCTGGACAATCTTCCTGATTTGATGGGTCAGTAGTACTCAGTGATTCATGACATGGTCTAGCACAAGGATATGTGGCATATCTCTCAAAGCCATTATCTGATGCCCCAGACTCACCATATGCATCCAGAGCCTACTCCATATCCCATGCCATTCGACATTTCTGATGATGATGATTTGGTCAACCAGTATTTCACTACTGGTCACAGGGGCGCTGGCCCTTCTTGTTGATATCTTCCATGATAGGTAACCAGTTGTTTCCACCTTGTGTTTGATTGATGCAGTGAGGACACTACAAATTTCAAGATTGGGGGGGGGGGGTGAAACCGGTCGATAATGTAGTTGTAGATGTTTAGTTATTTTCATTATCTTTTCTCTAGTTCTCTAGTTCTAGTTTTTAGTTTCTACTTTTCTCATGGAAAGTTTAGTATGATGAGAGGCCTATCTTGTGTAATGAACTTGTTTTTCTTCCTATTTTAAACTATCTTGTCCTCCCTAGTAATACTTATCATTTGAAGAAATTGTAAAAGAGCATGCATGAATCAAATGAAACTTTATGGCCACTAACATGTGCTTAATTCCGGATTAATGTCTGTCCTGAATTTTCATCTTTTTCATCCTGGATTGCCTAATACATGTAATTAGTAACACATTTTGTGAAAATGTCAACTTTGGAACACTACTTAGAGCACGATATGATTTTTCCAAACCTTTAGTGATTTTACAACCACCCCTTTTTAGTGAAAAAATTTCAAATCAAATGAATGGAATCTAGATAATGTTGCAGTTTAGTTAACTCTCTTTTATTCTTAGAATAATAAATGGAACCCATGACCAATTTAAATTCCATTTTGGTTCACTTCAGCTTAATTACCACATAAAAGATGGCTAAAATTGCCCACATGCCATGCTAACCTAGTGTAAGTCTGATCAGACCATGATGGTTCGGTGATATGTCCTAAAAAGAGGGTAAAACACCCCAATCAGCACTCCTTGTGTGCATAAGCCTACATTAGCAGCTGAGTGCCAGAACCCCTAATCCAATATCATACCTCTTGGGAAAACAAGGAGAGAGAGCAAAAATTTGCTAACATAACTAAGATTCCATCTTTTGCATCCCTAATAGCTGAAAGTTTTGTTGCAAATTCACTGATTGTTTGGGCTAGTCATACAAGTTCCTTTTACCTTTGTCTAGTTGACTATTTCATTTAATGTGTTACCACTCTTGTTGAACTTAATTTTCTTTCTTGGATGTCTAAGTTGAAATTAAGGCTATGAATATGAACATGATGATTATGGTTGGTTTTGCCTCATTTACATCTTCCATTTCATTTGATCTATGCACGAGCTTTGTAATTCCTTCATTTGTATTTCTATGTTCTTTTTTCTTGAGGACAAGCAATAGTTCAAGCTTAGGAGGATTTTAGGTGCGCATTTCATATCTAGTTTTTGCATACATTCCCATACAAATTTAGTTCATTTTACCTTCCATTTAGCCTCTAATCATACTTAACTTGCCATATTTTTGTTATTTTACTTGTTGCATTATGTTGATCACATGTACACATCGAAAATGATAAATTGGAGATAGCTCAACCCAAATTCGACCTCAGTTGGATTTCCCTTTGACTTGTAGTTGATTTAGAGTTGATCTTGAAGAAACAACACCGAACACGATGTGTCTTTATTTTCACATGACGTGTAACTTTCCAGAAAGATCTCATGAAGCAAAGAACACACCGTGTGTTATTTAACACACAGACATGTAAGTTTCCAGTGGCCTTGATGTCCAAACTACCGAGAAAAAGACACGACGTGTCCTTATTGAGACACGGCGTGTCCACATGTTCAAAGGTTGACTCCAACCTTTCTGCTAATGCACACAGTCATGTGTTTGATAGCACACGATGTGTGCTATCTACCCAGATCAACTCCAATAGAAGCTACACAATGTGTCTCTATGGGAACATGTCGTGTACTTATCATGCAAAAGCAGTTCAACAACCAGTTACATGATGCCACATAACGTGTCTGCACAAAGACACGTGTATCTTCATCAGTGTTCTGCAAATTTTAGTAGCAACCACACCTCATTTTAAAAATGAGTACAACCACTTTCGGTGGTTATCACTCATCATTTGAGACATATTTCTACCAAAATAAGTTCCAGAGAAAGAGGAGGGTGATTTTGGGGAGGAAGAAGAGGTTTCTTGGGAAAGAACCTCCATTCTTCACCATTTCTTCTCCAAAAGGTGCAGTAGAGTTATTCCTCTCATTCAAGCTTCCCGAGGGGAAGATTGTCTGAGTTGAAGTAGCTCCAAGGGTGGAATTCCATCCTCTAGCTAGAGTTCTATTCCTCTTGACTTCACGGTTGGTTCCCTTTGATTTTTCTTCTCTTTAGCTATGCAAAACTCTGAAAATTCTACAATGTGCTTGTGATTCTCCATTATGTGCTAGTAGAACCTTCTTCTTTGGCATGGGAGAGTGACTCCCATGCCACTACTCCCGTAAAGTCCAAATTTATATTTAATGCTAGTTAATCTTTTTCTTCATGAGTTCCTATGATTTTTAATTGCTTGTATGCTTGGATGCCACCTTTTATACATGTTTTATGCTTCCTTGTGATATTCAGGAGGATGTATGAGGGAGTAAGGAGTAGGATTCATGGAAATAAGCTCTTGACCATGGGAGTGGTTGGTGATTGTTGAGGGTTCATGGTTGTATTCGAATCTAAGCATAGATACAAAAGTGTTATGCGAAGAAGAGAACCATCTTATGTCACCTGGAGGTGCATGATGATGACAACCTCCTTGCAGATTAATGACATACTTTAATTTTGTATTTATGCATGATGTGATGGTGTGGTAGTGAAATATTGTGTCCTAGACTCTCTAAAATGTGATCTCAACCTTTAAGATTTAGACTTTTTTGTTCTTTACTTGTATTTTAGCTAATTGAAATCAAACTATATTGTTGTAATCGACTTAAATTGTTGAATATTAGTCCTTTTGCACTTAGCTAGACCTACTCCCTATGGTTCAACCTTGACTACAATTGACCCCGTATACTTGCGGGTGATTGATGAGTTGAGATAAAAGATTTAAAATGTGTTTGCCCTAGGCAATCAACATGGGGTCTGCCATGCAGTAGTAGAACTAGAGGATAGGCTGAACCTACCGAGTCTAAAGAAGTGGAATTAAATCTGGTGACTTGATGAAGTTATCTTTGTGCTAGAACTGATTTGAACTACATAGAATGAATTCCTCAATAGAGCATCCTCAAGGTATCCACCAAGGTATGAGTCTAAACAGGTGTGCCCTAGGATGTTGACAAAGGATAAAATGTAAGGAAGAGGATGCAAGTTTTTTAGAAGACTCCTCTCCTCTCCCTCTAGCTCTGAACTTGAAGTTTGATTCTTAGGAAAATCCCCATTGGTAGTCATAGTCATCCAATCTTATTATGAACAAGAAGTACCCCAGGTGAATCTGTCTGCAGTTCTACCACCCCAAGCTTTTCACATTTTATATGGGTCTAGGGTATCTACACCTACCACAACCATGTTGTAGTGGATCATTCAATGTCCGAACCCTTGAATAAGGGTTGTAAAATTTTTTAGCTCTTGCAACTCCAATTCATTGTCAATATATTTGTTTCCTCAACTTTAACTCTCATTTTTGTCCTCCTTAAACACATAATTCCAAAGTATCACCATGGTATAGAATAAAGGTTGAGTCAAGATTCTTAAAATGTCCCTCAACTTGTGAGATCACTTGTCTGCCCTCAGGAGATAAAAGTAATCATCATCAAACCATTCATACAGATGATGTGTACCCTCCATTGGTTGATCAATGGAATCATTTAGATGGATAATAACATGATATTTTGTAGACATATTGCACCTATTTTATGTCTATCATGACATCCCCTTTACGATCTTCTCTATTATTTTAAATGTCCTTGGAAAAAGATCTGACTTAACTGCTTAAGATAACAATCCTCTTTTGTTTCATACATGTTTACCAATAGTTGCAACAGATCCATGCAAACCTAGCATCCATGCATCTCGACTAGACATATCATTTGTCTGTCTTGAGCAAGAAGAACAACACTTTGTTATGACCACAATTACCCCTTGTTGGTCACGACCAAGACCTTGGTTGCGGTCAAGACATTCGAGGTCGTGACTGGAGCATGGGTCACAACTGTGATGTTGGTTATGACCAAAACATGGGTTGTGACCCTGAGTGAGGTTGTGACTAGAACTCAGGTTGTGACCACAATTGTGAAACCAAGAAATAAGTCACAACCATGATAGAGGTCATGACGGCAACATGAGTATCAACCGCAACAAGGAGTTAAGTCAGTGGGTTGCACCTATAAAGGAGTTAAGTTGGAGGAGAGAGAAGATCTATCATACTGTTCTTGTCTAAGAGATAGAGTTTCCATCCTCTACGCTGACGCAAGATTTATATATAAAGGAGTATTGTTTGTGTATCACCACCCCTTCTTTAGATCTATCATCCCCCCATGTTGTTCATTCACCCTCTTCATCTATCTTGATGTATCTATGCTTTTGTATCCCCGTTATTCTGCCCGTTAACATGAGTGGATAACCTCATTGGTTGGGTTGGGAGTATCTACTAAGGCTCTCCTAACATGTATATACTTGCACCTATTTGGAATATATGCTCCTATCAAATATTACCTCCATACTCTTGTTCTGAATGATTCACTTGCATGCTTAGCTACCATCTTGTGATGTATGATTGTTAGTGCCTCAAAAGAGTAGTACTAATCTTATCTAAGTGTTACGGAGTTGCATGAATGCATGAAAATGTTAGAACGCTTAAGATAATGATCATATGGTTCTTTGTGGTTGTTTGTTTGTCATCTCAAGAGAGAGGCAACCTTATGATCTAGATCTATCCTCAGCTCGAGTGAGGAGGGAATAGACACACATGATGATTTCTTGTAATATTTCTAAGGGTATACAAAAGGGTGTGAGTATTGCATGTTGGAGAGAGATCTTAGTAGGTGAAACCCAATCCAAATTCCCACCCATACTTTTTTTACACGTGTTTTCTTGCCTTTATTTTATCTTACTTTGTTTTTTTCCTTTTGTTTCTTTTACTTGTTATTTGGTTGATTCTACCTTGTTCCGCAAGGAACACTTATTTTGTTATATCTTTTGTTGTGTGTATTTGAGTCAAAGGATCTATGTTCTTAGCACTTACCGTGCTTATCCCTGTAGTTCAACCCCAATTTACTATTTGGAACCTATATAATAGTTGTGGGGGCTTGAGAGTCGGGTTATAAATTTAAGAGTCCAACTACTCTAGATTCACTCCATTTTGGACGTGTGATTCAGGTCGGTCAACTTTTTACATCTTGCACATATTTTAGGTCTATAGTGACATACCTTTTGTGATATTCTCTGTTATTTGAAATATCCTTGGACAAAGATCTGATTTAACGGCTTAAGCTAACAATCCTCTTTTGTTTCATATAGGTTTACCAACGGTCACAACAGATCCATGCATCTCGACCGAGACAGAACCTTTGTTTGTCTCAAGCAAGAAGAACAACATTATGCTACAACCACAATTACCCCTCGTTGGTCACGACTGAAACCTTGGTTGCAGTCGAGAAATTTGAGGTTGCAATCGAGGCATGGGTTCCAACCACGACATTGGTTATGACCAAAACATGGGTTGCGACCATAAAGGAGGTTGTAACCAGAACTCAGGTTGCAACTACAACTGTGCAACTAAGAAAGAGGTCACGACCATGACAGTGGTCCTGACCGCAACATGAGTATCGACTGCAATAAGGAATTAAGTTGGTGGGCTACTCCTATAAATAGGCCCCGACTTCACTCACAAATGGGGGTGGATCATCAAGAGATGAAAAAATGCTACCTCACACCAGTGTCACACTCGTCCACATCCATTGATCTTGGATCTCCAAAGATGAAAGTTGGAGGAGAGAGAAGATATCCATCCTCTTCTTTTCCTAGAGATGGAGTTTCCATCCTCTACAATGATGCTAGATCTATATCTAAAGGAGTATTGTTGGTGTATCTCCTCCCCCCTTCTTTAGATCTATCATGCCCCCCATGTTGTTCATTCACCCACTTTGTCTATCTTGATGTATCTACACTTTTGTATCCCGTTTATGCTATCCATTAACATGAGTGTCTAAACTCATTGCTTGGGTTGGGAGTAGCCACTAAGGCTCTCCCAACATGTATATACGTGAAACTATTTAGAATATATGAACCTAGAAAATTTTATCTCCATACTCTTGTTCTCAATGCTTCACTTGCATGCTTAGATACCATCTTGTGATGTATGATTGTTAGTGCCTCGAAAGAGTAGTACTAATCTTATCTAAGTTCCATGGAGTTTAATGAATACATGAAAATGTTCGAATGCTTAAGCCAATGATCATATGGTTTCTTTGTGGTTGTTTCTTTTTCATCTTGAGAGAGAGTCAATCTTATGATCTAGATCTATCCTAAGCTCGAGAGATGAGGGAATAGACACATGTGATGATTGCTTGTGATCTTTGTAAGGGTATACAAAAGGGTGTGAGTATTGCATGTTGGTGAGAGAGCTTAGTAGGTGAAACCCAATACAAGTTCCCATCCATACTTTTGTTATGCGTGTTTGCTTGCCTTTATATTATCTTACTTTCTTTTTTTCCTTTCTTTTCTTTTACTTGTTATTTGGTTGATGCTACCTTATTCCGCAAGGAACACTTATTTCAATCTATCTTTTGTTTTTTGTATTTGAGTCAAAGGTTCTATGTTCTTTGCACTTACCATGCTTGTCCCTATGGTTCAACCCCAATTTACTACTTCAGACCCCGTATATTGATTGTGGGGGCCTATGAGTGGGTTATATATTTAAGAGTCCGACTACTCTAGATCCACTCCATTTTGGATGGGTGATTCCTTTCGGTCAATGGAATGAAGAGATTCCCTAGATGGGTAAGTATTCATACAAAAATCTACATGAATTCAGTTGGTACCCTAAATATGACGTTGAGATTAGTTCTACATCGGACTCAATGGAGTGGTTTTGATGACAAAAGTCTTCATGATTGTGCACTAACACTTGCAAATTCATGATAACTAAATTGACAAGGTCTTGAAGTCTCCTACTATGTTAAACATCAGAATCATGAAGTTGTTGGACTTATGTAGAAATGCTTTTAAGGCTTTCTAATTATTCCATGCATTATTAGAACTCCCTTGTATCAAAATATTATGCTTGGATAAAACATTCTTCAACGACTTGAAATATATTCTTGCTAGTAGTAGCAATCTTGGTGATGACGTGAAGTTGATGATCCTACCTTTTGAGAAGCTCCCAAGTTAAGATGTGTAACATAATCTAGGGTATAAAAGTGTTACCTCACCATCACATGAATATAGTTGAATAATGATTGATAGGTTCGATACCTAGATGAAGATGTAATCATTAGGTAAAAAATGTAACCACAAAGTGATACCCTTGGATTGAATTTGGGTTCCAACCTTAGTAATACGAAAAACAAATTAATATCAATAAAAGTTATTAAAGATAACCTAGATAAAATCAATCCAATAAAGGTTGCTACCCCTAAAGCATGGGTACAAATGAGTTATCGTTCACTATAACTTGACTAGGTTTGAATTTTAGGGACAAAATTCTTTTCAAGGGTGGTGAATGTAAGTTCCTAAAATTTGTAAATTAGATCATGTGGTTATAAATTCTAGTGTGTTGAGTTTCACTATAATACAATTAGAGTAATATTATAGCAATGAGATCAATAATATGACTCTTATTGCATTAGGATAACAAGTGTAAGTCATTGACTTAGAGTAACTCTTCATGTTAAGGATATAATATAGAATTATTAAAATATATAAATATGAGACTTCAATTGATAACAAATGTTGTAATTTTGTGACTATAAAGATGATTAGGCTTGTGGACTCTGGAAGGCCTAAGTATGAACTGTGGGCCTTGGGATCCAATTCAATCCCACTTGGACTATTTGGATGACAAATAGGTCCATGGGATCTATGATAAAGAAAATGGAAATTATGTGCATAAATAAGGTACCAATAATGTTTTGAGTTAATTAGTAAACCAACTAAGATATAATTCGCAAGTTTTTAAAAGATTATAAAGTTATTACCTAGATAATGAAATGAGAAATTATCTAATCCTTACTTAGATTCCACATATTTGGATATCAAATAAAGATAATATGACCTAATACTTGGTCCAATACAAGATAATGGCTAGATGAAGATAAATCCAAGTTTTGAGATAATTATATGATTATTTTTATCAAGGTGGTTAAATTAACTAAATTCTTGAATGGCAATAAAGTGATATCTACCTTTGGTATTTTGATCTCAACCTTAGCATGATAGGATATTATGATAATAAAAAGATAATCCCCAAATTTAGTGACTTTTGGTTGCTTCTTGAGGCCTAGGTGGAATTTTGAAGATAATGCTAAGTGAAGGGATTGTCTAAGAATAAATGATATTTAGTGGGGTATAGGACCTAGGTTGGGAATGCCCCATACCTTGGGGCATGACCGCATTATCCAACCACTACCCACGTCTATTGGATGCAGATCCAAAATGTCTCGCATCATCTTCCACCTTTTTATTGCTAACCCCCAAGGACTAGACTCCATCCTTGACACCAATGTTTTTCTCTCTCTACTGGCCACCATTGATTGTGATAATAGTCCCAATAACTCTAGGACATTGAGTTGAGATCAATGATGTCTACCAACACCATTATCACTGCAATATGGGATAACACCAAAATCAAGATCAGGTTGGATCTCTACGACTCGTAAGAGTGGGGATATCTCGACCCCCCACATCTATAAAAGGAACTCATAAGTTTTTTCACAATCCCTAGAACAATTATAGCCCTCCAATTCCATCACAACTCCCTTGACAATGATATACCACCTTCGACCTTCTGGTTCCCTAACCAATCCCTGGCTCACTCCACCCTACTCATCCCTCACCACCCAAAAAGGGTGTTTCGCATTCCAGAGACCGCTATGATGGCCTTTGTCTATCCAATTCAGTCTCCATGACTGGTAGTGGATAGTCAATGGGAGTTGACTCACCTACACAGTGTAACAAGTGGAAGAGATGTCAAGAGGAAGAAGATGATCAGAGAATCTATATCCCTACCCCTGGGTTGACACAGTGAGGTAAGCGACTTTTATGTCCTTTTGTATGTTGCTTTGCCCCAACCATGCGGGTGCATGGCGCATACCTGGCATGTGCTCATTGGCTCAATCCCATCCCCACTGTAGGGTAGAATGATGTTAGATTTTTTTACATTAGCATACAATTGGCCCAAACATACTTAACTTGCATTAAATGTAGTTAACTATTGGTATCTTGAATCATGATGAACCCATATATGAAATTGATAAAAACAGGTGTATATCACTAATAAAATAGTTTCATGACCTATATATGATCATAGTTAAAAAAGTATAGGTAATACATGAATGGAGGGAAATTAATGCATGGAAACCCTAGATTTGATGCTAACATAGTGAATGTTTAGAGAATGTTTACTTTATCTTAAGATCTTAGTAAGGATTAGGATGATGATAATGATATTTTGGGGTTACAAAAAATATTATCATGGTCTGAGCCTGATATATCTTATTATTACGATCTTAACCCACATGACCAGATCTTTTTTGATCAATGAGAGTTAGGGTTCACCTAATGTCTAGTTAGGGTTTATAACCATTATAAGTCATGATATGGAGGAATTAGGTTTGATACCCTTATTTCTAATTGAAACCCAAGATGACTCTAAAACCAAGCTTAGGACCTAAGTTAGGATTATGTAGTGTCATATGGATACAATTACGACATGTTGGTAGTATGCATATTTCAAATAATGTTGAGTTATTGTTGAATGCTTGAATATAAAATTGATGATTGGATTGCATAAAGTACTTGGAGTATACATCGCGATTATGCATGAGAAGCTATGTGGTTACTTTTTGAATACCTATTGACTGTCATTGGATTTTTGGATGGTTTTTGAAGTTGACTTGATGAATTATTTATTGGATGTTTATTTACTTCTTCTTCAACTATAATTCCAACATGAGATCATGTACATAAACTATGATAATATGAACTCTAGGTTAGACCTACCAAGGGGTAGTTCAACTAAGTCCATTGATGGATAAAGAAAGGTGATTACACCAAGGTGTCCAGAGAAACATGGGTTAGATTATCCTGTATCCACAAGTTCATATGCATAAATATTTGCTTGTTGAACAATATATGTCATTATCCTACATGCACACTTTTGCATGCACCTATTTAACAATATGACAATATACAAATCCATTTTGTTTGTTAGTGTTTTAGGTAACTACCACATATAAAATTATGAATACATGGTGATTCAGAAGGAGATATTGAAGTTCATTCCACGAAGGATTAGTTAGTTACCTTAGTGATTCTTCTCATATGTGTCAGTTTATCATGTACAATTTATGTAACTCCTTAGAGAAGCCTCATTATACATCTTGTAAACAATCTTCGTTCAATTGATGTAAGTTATTGATTATTATTTATTACTTGTTGAATGTAGATCATGGAAAATATTAGGTAATGACTCTTGACATTATGGTATCGATTGATTAGAGGATACTCAAAAGTGGGGATCATTATAGTCATGGTGGATGGGTGTCCTGGGTATCTTTGAACTGGATCGAGCCTATGATTCTCATGATTGTAGCACATCCATGGCAAAGTACCACAGTCATTTTGAGGGCTTTTTCTTGCACTTTGATCTTCTAAGCATTCTTCCATGGTGATCCTTGCTTCAACTTGGTCCTTGGTGACTTAGAAATAGGTTGGGGTATCTCTAGGGTTCTCTTAGGCTCCTTTGTGATTTTGGAGGCCCTAATATCCTCATTCTTCTCTCCCTTCCATAATTAGGTGCCAAAGTACCTATAAACGTATGTAGTAGCAACCATAAGTGCATTTTTCATGAAATGGTATATATTGGGAAATAACATGCATTGTACATGTTTTATTGAGAATAAGGGACAAAATAGCACAAGATGGAGACCCAATATAGGGCTCCATAAATCACCATATTTGTACCACCAACCTTCCATTTCTTCATTTTCCACTGACATTTTCCACATCTAACATGACAATTTTATTTACCACGACCATTCTTACCTACCACAACCGTGGTGTGGTGACCACCACGACCAAGCTAGACATCTGACCGTAATCCTTCCCACTACCATTTTTACCATTTACCCCCACTTAACCTGTATTTCTTAGGCAACCATACACATTAGTGGTGGGTGGTCATCAAAGGATAGCCCCCCTAGCATTGAAGGCCACTAACTACCACTCACCTACCCATTTCCTTCATTTTTATTTCACATTTCACCCTAGAAATTCTAGTTTTCTGGGGTTTTGGCCATTCCTTTCCACATTTCCATGCCAGAGGAGGAAAGAGATTAACCTTGTTGATGTTGGAGAAGAAGAACAAGATCTCCACTTAAAGATCCATTTCCATTTCCATGTCTTTATTATACCTTTTTGCAATTTTGAAATGTCGTAGATAAGCCCCTTTTGTGGGTTGTTTGGGGGAAATATGTAATTTTGATGCCATGTTGGAAAATTATGAATGTAGTGCACTTTGATTTTGTTGAAATGTGCTATATAATGCTTGTACACACTTCCTATCTCTTCCTATATTAGTTGATTTATTAACACACTAATGTATAGAGAGAAGGAGAAATGATGCTAGAAGACAAAAAACTCCCAAGTCCAACTAGTGGGTCATTAGCTAGTTCCCCTCTTTTCCCACCTATCCCTCTAATCTAGTAGTCCTAGGTGTGAGATATAAGTGTCTAGGTATGATCCTTCATACACACTTGGCAAAGAACATGTTAAGTGGTTGTATGGGAGGTAATAGAAGGTGAAACACCCTTCTCCTACATCACATGCCACCCATTGTCATTAATAGAAGAATCACTCATGCAAACCTAGAGTATGGTAGTCTTGAGTGGAGTTTATCTATTCCCTAGTTGATTAAGCCTTGTAAGGTTGGACAGGAGGTGATATAGACTAGTTACCTTATGAACACCCTATGCCACTCATGGCCAACTAGTATAACAAGACCCTCTATCCTAATTACACTTAATTGTTTTGGTTGATAGCATAATTTTTGGATGTGATTGCATTGATATGACCCTAAACACGATCAATGTTTACATAACCCCAAACATCCCACGTACCCTGCTTTAAAATCCTAATAACATGTTTCTAGCTAGTGATAATTAATATACATTCCTTTCTTGTTTCTATAGTAAAATCACCTTGTTAGTAATGAAATGCTTTGCTAGGGTTAGTTAGTTCTGATCAGTGATTAATTTTTTTATTGGGAATTTAATTGCTCAGGGTAGTATTAGCTCGCGCTACTTAATTAACTACCTTGATTTGAAAAAACACTAGAGGGGGGGTGAATAGGGTTTTTATAAGGATTTTAAAAATAATAATTCAAACAATCAACCACAAAGATGTTGAAGAAGGAGACACAGGGCTTAGAGTTTTTCCACCCTTAGCAAATACCAAGGGAGTCAGTCCACTACCCAATTGTTTCCAATTGGGATTTTGAAAGCACCTGTATTTTATTACCTCACAAGGATGTTACATAAAATACAACTACCTTCTCAAACCCTTTGGACAGACTTCACCCCGAGGTCATCTCACTAACTTTGAAGCAGCCTTCACTTGAAGTAACTTCAAGCTCCCCCATGAAGTAACCTTCCTCCTTGAAGTAGCTTCCCATTGAGACCTTCTAGAAGTAGTCCAAAGTCCACCTTCTCCTCTGAGAAGACCCTTCTCCACCTGAGAAGATAGCACCCTCTCCAATATGCAGCCTCCAACCCTAGGAGTATCAAGGAGAGTACAAGTAATAAAAAGGAACAAGAAGGGAAAATGGAAATTACAATTACCGTTGTAGCACAAGGCTTGATTTCCTATATCAAGCGTTTTGATCTCCTAACCAATGTGTGTGAAAGTGTAAGTATGGTAGAAAGGAGATTCTAGCCTATAGGATACGAGCTTGTAGCAATGGGAAAGATTAAGAAGTGTAGAATTTGCTCAATTGCTCACAAGAAAGGATTGCCAATTGCAAGTATGTATGCTCAAGTATTGCACAAGTGTGTTTTGGGGTGTCCTAAGGCATGTCCTATTTATAGGAATGGCCTATGAATGCTTAAGGACGTTCTAGACACTTTCTAGGGGGTTCTAAGTGCTCAACTAGCCGTTAGGTATCCACTAATTGCTTTAGCAATGGCTAGTTTATTAATTCTGAAAAGTACATATAGAGTTCTTCTCAGTCGAGAAGTTTGTCGACTGAGAGTCAGTCAGTTGAGGACTTCGTCGACCGAGGGATGGTATAGAGCAAGTGTATATAACGTTTGATTCCAACTCCCAACCACCTTATCTGCTAGGTCTAATGACTATAGAACCTTTTAGAAGGATTAACCTGGGAGACTCTCGGTCAAGAAGATGTTCAACTGGGTGTGTCTCGGTCGACAAATAGTTCTACTGAGAATGCCTCTGTTTTGGTGGTTCTAAATGAATACTAAGTGTGTGTATGAGTGTGCAGTTGTGACACTATTATAGGGGATGACCTATCTAAGTGTTGTGAATGTATAGGGAAGATCTAAACACTTGATTTACATAATATCTAAGTACTTGTACATTATATACTTGTACACGTTTTTACATTTGATTACAATCATGAAATTAAAGCATTTTGAGCATATAGATCTTCCAAAGGTTTGTCATCCACCTTGTTCCTGGAACACTCAAGTAGCACGTTAGATCCACAAGAATGAAATGTTTGTCATTTTCAAAAAAAAAAGGGATTTTAATGATGTCCATTTAGCCAATAATCTCCCCCTTTTTGAAGATGACAAACATTTACAAAATATAAAATAAGGAACTATAAATCATATGAGTTTCATATCTGAAGTTTACCTTTTGTAGCCATTCTCTTATTTGCAAGTGTGTGCTGACTAAGATATTATGAAACTCATTTTATTTTATATTTTTTGATTTTATATTATTTCTCCCCCTTTGTCATTTCAAAAAGATAACTAAGATAATCATTAAGTATGACTTTTATTTCTCCCCCTTAATTTGATAATTTGATACTCAAAGCAAACCACTTATGTCAAATTTAGCCACAATTGATTTCTCAATCATTTGCAAAGGATGTTAAGCCTTGAAATGACATGAGATCCTTTTAGATTCATGGCATATGTGTTTTGATTTCTCATCCATTTTACAAGGGTTGTTTAGCCCTGAAAATGACATGAGAATCCTTTAAGCTCATGAGTATATTTAATAGTTTCTAAACCATTTATAAGGGATGTTAAGCCCCGAAATGATATGAGATTCTTTTAAGCTTATAGTAGAATCAATGAATGTGTCTCTAACCAAATGGATGAGATGTTAAGCCCAAATTTGTTTAGAGAATTCCATTATATTCATAAATATTGTAGGCTCCAAGATTACTTTAAAGATACTAAGGTCATAACTAGTTATGATGTTTACAAAGTTTTGTAAGCTCATTCTTAATCTTATAGTCAAGATAGTTTTTGTGAGCTCCCCGTTAATCTTATAATCAAGATAATTTAAGATTCTAAGGTCACAATAAGCATTAGATCATAATAGGTTAACATATTATGAGAGCTATGCACCAAAATCTTGTTTTCAATATACTAAGATTGAGTTCAAGAAAATGATTTACAATTAAGAATTTTGTCACACTTATTTTAGGTTGACCTTGGCTTCAACCTTGGCGCCCCTTAGTTGATTTTATATTTTGACTGAGAGGCAATTTCTGCAGGTTTCCAGTTTAAGCATTTACAATGATATACTTGATTGAATTTTTGAAACATAGCTTACAGAGTATCATACAAAGTATCATATTTCCTTGATTAAATCAACATGGTTAATAATTTTCAGTTTTAAGCCAAACCATGTAGGAGATTATAGCAATTAAAAATGAACTTGTAATCTATATTATATCTGTATTGATTCATTTTTGCAAGAAGGCATATTTAATTTTAGTGTGCAAAAAGTATACAGGTTTTTGATCAACATGTTTTGTAACAAGTTTAATAAGAGTGTTATAATCAAAGTATATTAATAAGTCATAATGTAAGCTTATCAAAATGTTTAAAGAATTGTATCCAAGATTCATTCTTGATTTGTAGATTCAATCAATCATTAATAGAAAATTGATAGCAAATAGGAACAATTAAATAGGTTCAACAGAACTTGATTCGGTTGAACTTTTCTTCGATCGAATTTATCTCGGTCGAAGATTTTCTTGACCGAGTATTCTACTGTTTGTACATGTTTTATCAGATTTTTGCAAGCTTAAAAATAGTAACCTACTCGGTCGACTAATTCTCGACCGACAGTGTCTCGGTCGAATATTTTCTCGACAGAGTGTCTTTCTATATTGTATTTCAGTAATTATCTGCAAGCAAAACATAAAGTAATATAATTTTGCAAGAGTATGAAAGTTAAGGCTCAGTTTTATTGAGATAAGACATTTGCATATTAAAGTAACGTTTTAGGTCAAATCTCAACTAATCAAATTAAAATCTGTAAGTTTTAGGAACCCAAACTAGATCAACATCCTTTTTCTTGTATGGGCAAGAGAATGAATAATGTCCAAGATGTAAACAGTAATGACAACATATAAAATCAATTTCATTTCTCTTCTTAGCTAGATTGGCTTTAGGCACATACATAACTTTAGTCTTGGGCACTTGTGTCCTTCTCATTCTAGGTTTTTGAAAATATTTACCTTTGGGCTAATAACCTAGTCCTCTTCTTCCAATCTGACCAGAAGAATCTTGTAGAATTTTATCAAGAATATCATTGTTTCTCAAGCTACTAATTTCTCTTTGTAATTTGGCAATCTCATCCATTTTCTTTTTGATATCTAACTTTTCTTGATCTAGATTAGATGATAAAGCATCTCTTTCCTTAACAATGGCATCATAATCTAGATGATTACATAGGATAGGTTGAGTCTGAAAATTATGCAGTTTTGTAAGCAAATCAACCTTTTCTTGAGAAAGAAGATCATGATTTGTTTCTAAAGTAAGCAACTTCATATTGCAATCATTTAAAGATGATTTCAAGGTAATATTTTTAGAAACAATACTATCCTTTTCAAAAGAAAGATTATTTAATTTAGCATACAAATCCTCATTAATTTTAGTAGCTTTCTTTAGTTTCTTTTTGCAATCAACATATTTATCATGTGTTTTTTGAAGACTAGCAATTAGATCTTCTTTTGGAAAATAAAAAAGGCTTACCTCTTCTTCTTCTTCTTCATTTGTTGTAGCAATAAGGCACTCTACTTCTTTTTCTCCAACTTCACTATCATCACTTGAATCATCCCATGCAGCTTTATATGCTCTTTCTTTCTTCTTGTGAGATGATTTCTTCCCCTTCTTAAGTTTGGGACAATTACCTTTTAAGTGTCCCTTTTTTCCACATTCAAATCACATGGAAGAAGAAACACTAGGAATTTTGTTAGTTTTAAAACTTCTATATTGCTTACCATTTACAATGAGTGTTTCTTCTTCACTATCTTCTTCACTTGTGTCATGACTATTCTTGGTTGATGCTTTGAATGCAATGTCCTTTCTTTTCTCCTTCTTGTGTTCAACCGCCAATCTTTCTTCTTCCTCCAAGGTTGCCTCATGTGCTTCTAGGTTGCCAATGAGTTGCTCCATCCTTAGTCGAGTGGGGTCATTGGCTTCTTCGATTGCAGTCACTTTTGGTTTGTACTTTGGAGGAAAACACCTAAGAATTTTAGACACTTGATCCTCTTCACTAATTGCTTTACCTAAAGAATTCAAACCATTAACAATATAAGAAAACTTTGCATACATTTCACTAATAAACTCATTTTGATCCATACGGAACTGTTCAAACTTTTCTTTAAGCATTCCGATTTTGGAATTCTTAACTTGAACAATTCCTTCATAGGTTATAGAGAGTCCATGCCATATCTCATATGCCATTTCACAATTTGATATTCTATTGAACTCACCTACGAAGATTGAACAATAGAGTATACTTGCAGCTTTTGCATTCATTTGGGCTGATCTTACCGTATTAGCATCCCAAGTTGCATACTCTGTTTTTGGAAGATCATATGGATTTGAAACCATCCTCCAGAGATCCCAACTAATTCCTTTGAAGTAGAACTGCATCCTCCTCTTCCAGTAGGTGTAGTTTGTGCCATCAAACGGTGGAGGCCTAGCCACGAGTGTTCCATCTAGGTTGAGGTTATTTAGCACCCTGTCACCCATTCATCTTCAACACTTTGTTAGAGTTCCTTGAAGCCTACTCTGATACCAAATGAAAAAACACTAGAGGTGGGTGAATAGGGTTTTTATTATGATTTTAAAATAATAATTCAAACAATCAACCCCACAGGGTTTGGAGTGGTTCCACCCTTAACAAATACTAAGGGAGTCAGTCCACTACCCAATTGTTTCTAATTGGGATTTGGAAAGCACATGTATTTTATTACCTCGCAAGGATGTTACATAAAATACAACTACCTTCCCAAACCCATTGGACAACCTTCACCCTGAAGTCCTCTCACCAACTTTGAAGCAGCCTTCACTTGAAGTAACTTCAAGCTCCCCCTTGAAGTAGCCTTCCTCCTAGCTTCTCGTTGAGACCTTCTGGAAGTAGTCCAAAGTCCACCTTCTCCTCCGAGAAGACCCTTATCCACATGAGAAGATAGAACCCTCTCCAATCTACAACCTCCAACCCTAGGAGTAGCAAGGAGAGTACAAGTAATAAAAAGGAACAAGAAGGGAAAATGGAAATTACAATTACCGTTGTAGCACAAGGCTTGATTTCCTATATCAAGCATTTTGATCTCCTAACCAATGTATGTGAAAGTGTAAGTATGTTGGAAAGGAGATTCTAGCCTATAGGACACGAGTTTGTAGTAATGGGAAAGATTAGAAAGTGTAGAAGTTTCTCAATTGCTCATAAGAAAGGATTGCCAATTGCAAATATGTATGCTCAAGTATTGCACAAGTGTGTTTTGGGTGTCCTACGGCATGTCCTATTTATAGGAATGGCCTATGAATGCTTAAGGATGATCTAGACACTTTATAGGGGGTTCTAAGTGCTCAACTAGCCGTTAGGTATCCACTAATTGATTTAGCAATGGCTAGTTTATTAATTCTGAAAAGTACATACAGAGTTCTTCTCGGTCGAGAAGTTTGTCGATCGAGAGTCAGTCAGTCGAGGACTTCGTCGACCGAGGGATGGTCTGGAGAAAGTGTATATAACGTTCGATTCCAACTCCCAACCACTTTATCTGCTAGGTCTAATGACTATAGAACCTTTTAGAAGGATTAACCTGGGAGACTCTCGGTCAAGAAGATGTTCAACTGAGTGTGTCTCGGTCGACAAATAGTTCGACTGAGAATGCCTTTGTTTTGGTGGTTCTAGATGAATACTAAGTGTGTGTATGAGTGTGCAGTTGTGACACTATTATAGGGGATGACCCATCTAAGTGTTGTGAATGTCTAGGGAAGATCGAAACGCTTGATTTACATGATATCTAAGAACTTGTACATTATATACTTGTACACGTTTTTACATTGCATTACAGTCATGAAATTAAAGCATTTTGAGCATATAGATCTGCCAAAGGTTTGTCATCCACCTTGTTCCTGCAACACTCAAGTAGCACGTTAGATCCACAAGAATGAAATGTTTTTCATTTTGAAAACAAAGGGATTTTGATGATGTCCATTTAGCCAACATGCTTAGTGTTAGTTAGGATTGACATGGATTAGTTAGTGTAACTTCCCTCTTTGCTTAGTTCATTAGACTAATTCATGTAGGGTTGATCTAGGTTTAACTCTTGTTTTTATAATTGCATGTTCACTCATAGTTTAATGAACATACCCCAATCAAACCCTTAAAATCCCACTACGTATTAGGAACCTAGTACAAAACAAGATTATCTCTATTTCTGACACTACCCATGTAAAATTTGACCCCGTACTTGCCAGTCCTATACTACATCTTGAGCCCATGCACTGGAAGATTATTTTTATCAAGAGTACACCTTATTCCAGACTTTGTTAGCCCAATGTTCCCCTTTGATATGTGACGCCTATGGTTACATATGTAAGGGGTGGGACCTGAGAGGGGATCCACTCCTTACTACCAAAGTATAGCAGTGAAAATAAAATATCATGATTTTTTTCATTTACAAGATTACATGGTAACAACTTCAACATATAATTAGAGGGAAATTTGAGCTACTTCAAGTATATCTCCTAAATGACAGCTCCATAAAGACACATTCCTATCCACAATATCAAGTCATTCATATCCTTTTCACCTAAAGAGTCAGAAGCAGAAGAAAAGATGGAAGTTGTCTACTTCAAATCCATTGTAACATACTAAAATCGGACCATTTTGACTCTAGTAACCCTAATCTAATAGATAGGATGCTTGCATGCCTAAATATCTAGTTTGAGTCAAACAAGGATACATACAAACCCAAATTCAATATTTTTACCTTGATGAACATTACATACACATGTAAAGATGTAAGTCATATATAAAACCTAACTAAGTTCATATGTATCACTAATCATACCCTAGAGTTGTAAACCATCATATGATGATGACATGGATATATGAGCTAAGCCTAAGCTTGGAATATAGTGATGTTGTGTAAGATGCACTAGTTTCCCTAAACCCTAATTTATTATTATTAACCAGCCTAATATACATATGCTTGGCACCTCATGTGATGCCATAGCTTCATTAGGTGTCTTAATAACATAAGATGTCTTAATAATATTAAATTGAATTTAATAACCTATTATATGATTGATATGTAAGTTATACTTATTAATTATGTCAAATATGCTTCATGGTTCACTAATGAATATCTAATGGCTAAAATGTGACTATTGAGTAATTGGAAATACACATACTGACTAAATTGAGGTAGTTTGTGCTCAATATGTGAGCTAAAATATTAATTGGGGATTAAATGTAAAAGGAAAAGAATAATTTGATATTATATAAGTTGATGTTGGCATTAAATAATTTGATGAGAAATTGAGTAAATTAGATTGAGTGTGGATAAAAGTAAAAAATAATTCTTTTTGAGAAATGTGTAGATAATAGGACTTTATTTTATGATTATTGATGAAAAAGAGGATATGTAATGATATATATGAAGATAAATATCCTAAAACTTAATTGTTTTATAACTCATATAAGGAAACTTAAAAACCCAATTCCATTAGCAAAATCATGTTTCATGGATCTTTGTTAGTTTATTTGCAAGTGTGAGATTAATTGGATATCCCTAACTATCCAAATTTCATTGGGAAAGAAAATATAAGATAAAATTTAGAATATTATATAAAATACTAGTTGACTTCAATGGTAAAAGATAATTTTAAATTCAGGATCCACACACTTTTATTAACCTAGATGTCAAATTTTACTTTAGTTAGACTTTGTTTGATCCCTCAACTAATTATGGAAATACAACATATTATTTAAGTCCCATAACCTTAGTTGTTTGATTTATTTGATAAATTTCCTAAAGTGTTTCCCATTCAATTAGAAAACACTTTTATGTTGGCTAAATTGGACATTAATATACCCTTTGTTTTATTGATGATAAACATTTCATACTTGTTGATTTAACGTGCTATTTGAGTATTTCAGAGTTCAAGGTAATAAGGAAATTCTACTAAGTGGAAAGTTGAAGATCAATGCAAATTGAAGATCAAATGCGCTTAGTTATATATGTTTTCATGATTGTACTCAAATGTAAATACTTGTACAAAAATATAATGTACAAGTACTTAGACATCATGTAAATCAAGTGGTAGATCTTCCATATCCACTCATAACCCTTAGATAGGTTTCCCCCTAAAGTTAGAGTCACCATCACGCATTGAAACACACTTAATAGGTGATTCACAAGACTTAAATAGAGATGTCCTCAATCAAGGAACTTGTCGTCCAAGACATACTCGGTCAAAGGTTTTGTCGACCAAGAACCACCTCGGTTGAACTTATGAGCATTGTTCAATAACTTACACATTTGTGCTCTAAAATGGGTTTCAGTCAAACATATTTTCAACCGAACAAAACTCGGTCTAAGGCTTGTGACCGTTAAACCAAATAGTTAGTAGTTGGGAGTTGAAAATAGACGTTGCTACATAATTTCCTTAAATCTAACTTCGGTCGAAGAAATGCTCGACCGAGACACTGCTCGGTTGACAATCTTGTCGACAAAGAAGGGTTCTGGATTGTTCTTTTAAGCACAAACAAATTAGCCATTACTAGACAACTAATGTACACCTAATGACTAGTTAAGCACTAAGAACACTCTAGAGACTCCCTATAAAGTCCCTAAGTACTTGCAAACCATTACTATAAATAGGAGATGTCTTGGGACACCTAGGATACACAATCTACACTTGAGATTACATTCTAGTGAGCATCAAAGCTAAGCAGCACTTGACATCTTGTTCTACAAGGTCCAAATTCATGCCCTATACCAATACCCTCTTAGACACCTCATAGAAATGTCCATCCTAAGTGGTTTGAGAGGTCTAACGCTTGATATAGGATCAAAGTGCTATATGCAATTGGTGTACTATCTTGTTTCCAATCCCCCTTCACAGGTTAAAGCTACTTTTACTCCTTGGCTACTCCAAGATTGTAGAGGCTGCTTGAGGGAGCTTGGTTGAAGCTACTTCTTGGTGGAGAAGGTTGCTTCAATAGGTGATTGAGATTAATTCAAGGAAGGCTGCTTCAAGGGAGGTTGGATCTACTTCTAAAGGAAGGCTAACTCAAGGTGGTGGAGCTACTTCTAGGAGCATAAGGCTGCTCCAAAGGATGAAGTTACTTCAAAGAAGGCTACTTCAAGGAGGTTGAGGCTACTTCTAGGAGAAGGCTACTTCAGGTAAGGTAATTGTATTTTATTATAACATCTTTGAGAGGTAAATAAAATTAACTACTTTCAAAATCCCAATTGGACATAATACGGTAGTGGGCTGACAACCTTTGAATTCAAAGGTTGGAACCACTCTAAACACAAGTGTCTTCCTTGTTTCCACCTCCTTCTTTGGTTGAGTGTTTTAATTATTTTTCAATTATCAAAAAGCTCTATTCATCCCCCTCTAGATATTTCCATTAATATCAGAGCAGGTCTTCAAGGATCCCTAATAGGTCTTGAAGAATGGGGGACAACTTGCTTTGTAACCTCAACCTTGAAGGAACTCACATAACTTGGCCACCACCTTTTGATGGAAGAAACTACACCTATGGGAAAAGACGAATGCAATTCTACTTCCAAGGAATCAGGTTAGAGCTATGGAGGATGGTATATACACCTTATGTGCTTCCCACAACTGAATATGCAACATGGGATCCAAATATGGTAAAACAAGTTTAATTAAATGCAAAAGTGGTAAGCATAATATATTGTTCTATTTCCGTAAGTGAGTTTAATAGAATATCTTCATGTGATACGGATTATGATATATGGCATAAACTTTCAATAACACATGAAGGTCCTACCCAAGTTAAAAATACCAAAATTAATATGCTTAAACAAAAGTTTGAACGATTTCATATTCTACCTAATGAATCTATTAGTGAAATATATGCAAGATTTTCTTCTATTGTTAACAGTTTGAGTGCACTAGGTAAGTATATAGGTGAAAAGGATCAGGTGTCCAAGATCTTTAGATCTTTGCCTCCAACATACAAGCCAAAGGTGACAGCCATTGAAGAAGCTAATGATCTCACCACAATGAGGATGGAGCAGGTCATTGGCAATCTTGAGACTCATGAGGTCACCCTTGAAGAAGAAGAAAGATTGGCAGCTGAACACCAGAAGGAGAAAAGGAAGGACATTGGTTTTAAGGCAACAACTAAAGAAAGTAATGTAACAAGTGTAGAAGATAGTAAAGAGGTGGAACTCATTTTAAATGGTAAGCAATATAGAATATTTAAAACTAACAAAATTCTTGTGTTTCTTCCTCTTCTTCCCTTAGGTGCTTTTAATGTGGCAAGAAGGGACATTTAAAAATGAGTGTCCCAAAGTTAAGAAGGGAAAGAAAGCTTCTCTAAAGAAGAAAGAAAAGGCCTACAAAGCAGCTTGGGATAAATCAAGAGACGATAGCAAGACTGAAGAAGAAGTTGAATGTCTCATGATTAAATAAGACAATGTAAGTTGTTTCATTGGAACAACCAATGAAGAAGAAAATGAGGTAAGTCTTCTTGATTTATCTAAAGAGGAGTTAGTCACTAGTATTGAGGAATTACATGATAAATATGTTGATTGTAAAAAGATATTAAAAGGGATTACAAAACCTAATGAAGATTTGTTTGCTAAATTGAATGATCTTACTTTTGAAAAAGAAAGTCTTGTTTCTGAAAATGCTACCTTGAAAGCATCTATTAATGAGTACAATATCAAGTTTCTTGCTCAAGAAACCAACAATAATCTTCTTTCTCAAGAAAAGGTTGAATTTCTTGCTAAGATGAATAACTATCAAACTCAACATGTTCTATGTTCTCATTCAAACTATGATATCATCATTAGAGAAAGAGATTATTTGATTTAAATTTAAGATCAAGCAAAGCAAGATATTGCTAAGAAAATTGATGAAATTACTAAGTTACAAAAAACATGTTGATAGTCTAAAGAGTAATAGTATTCTTGATAAAATCTTGGAAAACTCTTTTGGACAAATAGGAAGAAGGGGTTTAGGCTACAAACCTAAAGAGAAATCCTACCAAAAGCCTAGAACTAGAAAAATACAAAATCCCAAACCAAGGTCGTGTATGTGCCTAAAGATAATCTAGCTAAGACGAGAAATGAAATTGATTCTATTTGGTTTCATTACTGTTTACATCTTAGACATTATTCATTCTCTTTCCCATATAAGAAAATAGATGTTGACTTGGTTTGCATTCCAAAAACCCCAACTTAGAAATGTTAGACATATTAGTTGAAATTTGACCTAAACTTCACCTTAAAATTTATAATGTCTTATCTCAGCTGAATTAACTTGAACTTGTATATCTTTGTACATTTTGATTACTCAATTGTGTTATCCAAAAATAATGAAATGAAATGTTTACATTAGAAATGTTGAATTTATTGAAAATACACATAACATCTCGGTTCAGAAAATTATCGACCAAGAACTCTTCTGATCAAAGCAAAGTTTGACTGGAGATAGTTATGTCAACATTGTTTTTACCGGAATATCTTCCCAGTCCACTAATAGTTTGACCGAGAAGTATTTTGGTCAAAGAAAAGTTCAACCAAAGATAGTTCTATTAGAACTGATTATTTAAAACAAAATCATCCAATTACAATTAACTTTGGTCACTCAAATATACAATGGACTTTTCATATTAGATTGTTCTAAATAATTGAATGATCCTAACCAGAAGGACCACTATATTTTGGACCAAAACTTTCATACTTCGTAGGTTTGGATGATATTTTGAAATTGCTCCAACAAGAATATGACTGGAAATAACAAGATTTTTCATACACTTGGAGGAAATGTAAAATTATCGGTAACACTTGAAGAAAGTTTCACAGGTAAAACTATTGGCATAGGTAATGTTGGTACAAATTTTTAAATGTGGTATTTGTAAAAAGAACTACATCATGGTACTATGACAATGACTATTATTCATAGGAAAATATCAAAAGAAAAATGATTGTAAACCTCTTCAATTTATGTACATTGTTTGAAAAAATGGATTGTTTATGGCATAAAAGGATTGTTCATACAAAAAACTTGCTGAGAATATAATCATTACCTAAATTTTTGTGATAAATATGAAATGTGTGTATTATATCCATGCAAAAGTAAGATTTCTTTTCAAAACTAAATTTTTTCTTACTATAACTCATTCACATAAATTTATTTGGCTCTATGTGAATTTTATCATTAAAAAGGCTTTATCTTGGAATATTCAACATCTAACTAAACATCCAGGATTTATAAGTCTACATCTAAGATAATTGAAGAATAAGTAATAATTATACACACCTTAATCAAATCTTAAAAGGATTTGATTATTGGACAATTTCTATATAAGCTTAAATAATGTATAAGTTTCAACTCCAAGAGTTAAAGCTCACCCTCAACCATCCCTCATACTACATCCTACGCATTCCCCGGGACTTCATCACAATCGCTAACACAACTGCCAAACTCGTACTCAAGAACAACCAAAGAGTAGAGTTCTCACAATGGCCCCCATGGCTAGTGTGTAATGGTCCATTAGACATGTCTTTCATCTCCGCTTTGTATCCCGTCATTGATTAATTGAAGCAATTATTTCAAAAAAAAGAAGCAAACATTCAATTGGAACTAAATGGGCATAATGAAATAAATCTATGATATAATGAAAGGAAATACACTTTGATATGACTTATGCATTAATGGGTAAGACTTGAAGTCATAAGGACATCAAACTCTTCAAATAGATGTAAAAATAAATCTATGTTTCTTAAGCACATGACTTGAAACAAGAATGAATATGCATACAAAAAGAAGTTGATTGGTCACTTATGTCAATAAAATGTTATATCTTGGTTCATTCACATAGAGCTGCATTAATTGGAAATCTATAGAAATGCCTCTCGGCCGAAAAGGAGTTCGACCGAGAGGCGCCCCAGTCGAAGTCATTTTTGACTAAAAATAAGTATGACAAAATGCTTATTTGTAAACCAAATCATTCACTTGCACCCAACATTGGTATATTAAATTTGTAATTTTCTCATAATGTTAAAATAAGAGAAATTTTTAAGATAGTGGAAGAAACAAGATTTCTTATAAAAATTGACTCATAGTCTTACTTAATCAATTGATTTTAAAGTTGGTTATGATTTGAAATACCTTAGTATTTTGAAGCTCACGTTTGTCATGAGATTAAAGGGGATCCCACATAAAGTCTTGGATATAATGTATATATTTTTGATCTTGCTCTTAATTGGATTCTTTACATCAATTTGGGCTTAACATCCCTTATATTTGGTTAAAGATACATTTATTGATTCCACTATCAGCCTAAAGGAGTCTCATATCATTTCAGGGCTTAACATCCCTTGTAAATGGTTGAGAAATTAATATAAAAATACATTCATTGTTCCCACCATGAGCCTAAAGGAATCTCATACCATTTCAGGGATTAACATCCTTTGTAAATGGTTGAGAAAATAATCTTGGTTTTTGAATTGTGGCTAAATTTGAAATTCTTTTTGAAGTAAAAAATTAAAGGGGGAGTCTTATTGACTTAATGTATGATTATTTTTTAAAAATGACAAAGGGGTAGAAATAAAATAAGGCAAAATAAAGTAAAATATTATCATGAGTTTTAATGATATCTTGGCTTGACATTATTTGGTGTGACATTTCCTTAAGAGATGGATATCATGTTCCATATCTCTTTAGGTATATTAGCACACATTTTATAAGATCAAGAGATTCTATTCATCTCAGGTACATCACAGGTATGAAACTCATTTCATTTCAAATATTTTGCTTATATTTTAGGAATGTTTGTCATCTTCAAAAAGGGGGAGATTGTTGGCTAAATTGGACATTAATATACCCTTTGTTTTTATGATGACAAACATTTTATATTGTGAATCTAACATGCTATTTGATTATTTTAGAGTTTGCGGTAATAAGGAAATTCTACTAAGTGGAAAGTTGAAGATCAATACAAATTGAAGATCAAATGTGCTTAATTGTATATGTATTCATGATTGTACTCAAATGTAAATAGTTGTACAAAAATAAAATGTACAAGTACTTAGACATCATGTAAATCAAGAGTTAGATCTTCCCTATCCACTCACAACCCTTATATAGGTTTCCCCCTGAAGTTATAGTCACCATCACTAATTGAAACACACACTTAATAGGTGATTCACAAGACTAAAATAGAGATGTCCTCGATCGAGGAACGTGTTGGCTTAGACATACTTAGTAGAAGTTTTTTTTAACTGAGAACCACCTCGGTTGAACTTATGAGCATTATTCTATAACTTACATATTTGTTCTCTAAAATGGGTTTGGGTCAAACATATTATCGACTGAACAAAACTCGGTCCAAGGATTGTGACCATTAGACCAAGTGGTTAGTAGCTGGGATTTGAAAATAGACATTGCTACATACTTGCCTTAAACCCAACTTCAGTCAAAGAAATGCTCGATCGAGACACTGCTCAGTTGACAATCATGTCGACCAAAAAGGGTTCTGGATTGTTCTTTTAAGCATGAACAAATTAACCATTGTTAGCCAACCAATGTACACCTAACGGCTAGTTAAGCACTAAGAACACTCTAGAGACTCACTAGAACGTCCCTAAATTCTTGAAAACCATTCCTATAAATAGGAGAGGTCTTAGGACACCTAGGACACACAATCTACACTTGAGATTACATTCTAGTGAGCAACAAAGCTAAGCAACACTTGCCATCTTGTTCTACAAGCTCCAAATTTCTATCTTATACCCATAGCCTCTTAGCCACCCATAGAAACATCCATCCTAAGTGGGTTGAGAGGTCTAATGCTTGATATAGGATCAAAGCACTATGCAAAATTGGTGTACTTCCTTTCTTCCAATCCCCCTTCATAGGTTAACGCTACTTGTGCTCCTTGGATACTCCAAGATTGTGGAGGCTTCTTGAGGGAGCTTGGTTGAAGCTACTTCTTGGTAGAGAAGGCTGCTTCAAGAGGTTCTTGAGATTACTTCAAAGAAGGCTGCTTCAAGGGAGGTTGGAGCTACTTCTAAAGGAAGGCTATCTCAAGGTGGTGGAGCTACTTCTAGGAGGAGAAGGCTGCTCCAAAGGCTGAAGTTACTTCAAAGAGGGCTGCTTCAAGGAGGTTGAGGCTACTTCCAGGAGAAGACTACTTTAAGGAAGGTGATTGTATTTTACTGTAACATCCTTGAGAGGTAAATAAAATTAATCACTTTCAAAATCTCAATTGGAGACAATTGGGTAGTGGACTGACAACCTTTGAATTTAAAGGTTGGAACCACTCTAAACACAAGTATCTTCCTTGTTTCCTCCTCCTTCTTTGGTTGAGTGTTTTAATTATTTTTAAATTATCAAAAATCTCTATTCACCCCCTCTAGATCTTTCACTTTGTCTCCTGGCTTGTCAAAGCTTAGACACGCTCAGGGTTGTTAGATTGAAATCCTGCCCGAGACCAATCTTCTACCTCTATCCTAAACAAGCAAATGGAAAAATAATACCCTCATTCTTCTGCTTGAAGTTTCTCCCTCGTATCTTGATATTTCCATGATATTTTTTTGTTGTTGATTTCCTCACATCCTCCCTATTCAGTTAAGCTCTTACTCATTCACTATGGTTTACTATATAAGTAACGCCCAATTCGTCATCATCCTCCCTTGATGCCAGATGAAGGTTTTGTGATGGAGTCTTCCTATGATCAAAGTGTTGACACCATAACCATCAGGACACTACCCTAAGACAAAGTGTGAAGTTAACTTCTATTGTGATGCCATAAGATGCCCTACCGAACTCAAATTGATTGGGCTTACTACAACAACTTTGGTAGACAACATGGAAGGTCCTTTGATTTTAGATAAGAAGAATATTATTTTGGAGAGTATCCATGGATCTTTGTGGAACCTCATTTTCCCTTTGAACTTAGAAAAGGGTCTTTTTTTCCTTTCTAAATTTCTTCCTCTCCACTCGGTACTTTTCTTTTTGTAGATGGTTTCATTACGTTTTGTCCCAGATTTGTCCTGGCCTTCGTGACTGTGTTTTCCTTTTGGTGGTGAATATATCGTGTTGACTCCTTGATTGATCAGAATGTCCTTTCAATTGGTCTTCCGTTCTTATCTCCATCTTCTTGAGGCAGAGGACCTCTCTAGAGCCTCGGGGGATCTCTCACCCCATACTGGAGCTTGCTGGGACCGCATGTACTCCAAGGACCATTGTGTTAGCCTAAAATAAAGAACCAAGATGGAGGGTTCCATACTCTAGATCTGTGTGTGTAATCCCTCGAAATCCATGTCGTTATTTCATGGATGGGCATCTGAGTAACTTCATTTTGTAGAGTCTGCATAATCTTAAACCGCCCCCACAATATTTTTTTGTCAAAACTTATAAGGATATTTTGGTACTTTTGTCTGGATTTTATTTGATGCAACTACTTTTCCTTTTGGGAGGGCCATACCACATGAAGAGGCCCTATAGAGCCAACTCAATTAGATCCCACCTATCTAAGAGTATAAGTATTATAAGTAGTTATACATGTGGCTTTTTTTAGATTTTTAATTGACATGATTCTACTAAATTCACAATAAATTAATTACAAGTCACAAAATAAGGGAAAATATGTTTGAATTCATACAATATTTCTCCATACAAAGGTATCAGTTTCAAATCCAAAATCTAATATTATAAAATATGTTATTTTCTAAGGGTTTTTCATTAATCAGTGAGAATTTCCAAAATTAATATCTATAACTCTATAAGCCAGAAAAAGATAGTAAAATATGTTATGGACTTAGGAAAGTATAATATACAATATGTTAAGGCTTTGATAACCTAATTAATTATTATTAACTTGACTTTTAGGGCTCAACAATTAATTATATACTAACCCTAGTTTCACATATATGTGTAATATGTTGTTTATGGCCCTGAGATGGATCTAGGGTTCAGACCTTGAAAATTGACAAGCATGTTTCAGGTATTTAGCATACCCTAAAATCTATATTGATCAATTATCTAAATTTTCTCTTTCTTAGTCCTTTGGGACATGTTGTTGTGTACACTTTTCTCTCTTCTGAGATGTTGACTCATGCAAGTAGATATATGTTGATATGGTTATTCTGATCATCTTATCTATTAGATATGCTTGTTGTTTATGAATTTGTACTTTGTTCATTCTAGTTCATGTTGTAATCTATTTTTTGGTTTTGAACTAAGTTTCTATATTTGAGATGTGGGGCCCTATTTTCAAGTTATGGCCTCTCGTGGTCTTGTTTTTTTGTATTGCCTCTTGTGGTCTTATGATGCACTTTGATTGAGGATATGGTTGAATATTTGTTTATGCATCCTTTGACCAAACTTGACAATATTCAAATGTTCTCATCCCTAATGTGACTATGACTAAACTTAATTTATGTCTCAACACTTGTGCATGTCTTAGACTAATTAAAATTTCTAGTAGAGGTACATGAGTACGACCATATATTGGGTGCATCGTTCCACCCCCAGTGTGCCTTTCCACTTGTATTATATATATTGGGCATGCCTTTCCGCCCAGGGTGAGCATTTCCATCCAACTTTTCTGGTGAGATCCTATGGTGTCCCAACCCAGCTTTAAATAATGTTAGTCTAATGTTGTTTACATGAACTGCTTATGTTTTGTGATATTATTGATGTGACATTGTTGAAGGCAAGAAATTTCTTATTGGTTATCTTCTTCAAATATTCTTTTGACATCCTCTTGAATGTTCTACTTTACTCTTTGTTGGAAGCCTTGATATAGCTTATGGTTGTCCTTTTTCCCTTATATTGATCAATCTCCATTTATATGCTCATTCCAACATTTTATGATGATAGCTTCTTCTTTATCTTACTTTATGTGGTATACTTAAAACCCCTAAGGTGAAGGACATGGAGGACTTGACATGGTGACCTAGACTTGACTCTTAGGAGATATAATTGGAATAGCTTGGACAACCCTCTTCTTAGTGAAGAAGATGTTTCTTTCATGTAAACTCCACGCGGGAGATTATTATTAATATTGTAATTGAAAAAAGCCATGGTATTAAATTGTGTTGCTATTCTTATGAACCATTCTTTTTTTTTGAGAAATAAATATACACCTAGTCTAGAAAACTTGTTAATGTGTTTGGAATAGATGGTTTTATTTCCTCAAATTGAGTAATGAGTGAACCCCCTCTCACTCCTTACAATCAGTATGTGTATGTAAATAGAGGTTGAGAAATAATAAGGAAAAGAGATAGCAATAAACTTTTCAAGGCATCCCAAATCAATGAAAGATATCAAAGCATCCAAGTGAATGATTAAAAGATTAAGGACTATAAAAAAGGTTCTTCATTTAAAGAAGATATTCGATAAGATGGTTTATTGCCGTAATAAATTTTCATCAACAACATCATAAATATAAGCAGTGCATGTAAATAACATTACACCAAGATTATTTAAAGTAGGGCTAGGACACCATAGCATCTTGGTCAAAAAATGGGTGGAAAATGCACCCCGGGAAAAATAAGAACACTCTATACATTGAGTGGAAAAGCACACTCTAGGTGGAAAAAGTGCATCCTATGTATGGCTGTACTCATGTACCTCTACCAAAAATAAAATTAGTCTAAGCCATGCACATATACGGAAAGCAATTAAAGTTCAATCAAACTCAATACGGTTCAAGTAGAGAGGATGAGAACATCCAAAATTTTATCAAGAAGGGTTAGACGACCCATAAATTTATATTTAATCATCTCTATAATTAAAGTACACCATATGTCCATAGGAGGCCATCACTTGAAAAAAATAGGGTTTCGTTTCGCAAATAGAGTCAATCTAGTTCTAAAACCACAAATCAAGGTACAACTTGAACAAGGATGAACATGATATAACTTTAGAGTCCAACATGCATATGCAACTATTCAATAAGATCAAAAGAAAAATTTTAGAATATAAACACTCACATGATTGAAGATCTCAGAAGAGAGAAAGTTTATAGGACAATATGTTTCGAATGACCAAGAGAGAGAAAATAGGTGATTGATCATATAATCAAGAAGGGTTGCAACATACCTAAGATCAGTTTACATATACCAATGCTCAAACCTTGGTCCACATCAAGGTCACAAACCACCTACTAAAAGCATAGATAAAATTAGGGTTAACTTCTTACTAAATTCATAAATCATAAATAGTGTCTTTTTGTTGTTATTGATTAGGCCACAAACCAATCCATCATATAAATTAACTTTCATGATTTCATATCATATATTACTTTTCTTTTTTGACTTGTAGAATATTCAAAGATGAATTTCGAAAGTTCCAACCATTTAGAAAAATACTTAAAACCACATATTTATAGTATTAGAACTAGGTAGGGGTGTAAAAACCAATTTCGGGTCAATTCCAGATCAGACAACAATTGGGTTGATACAAAATAGCTCAACCCGAACTGACTCAGAACCGAACTTTTATGAAGTTGTACACCTAGATGTGGACCTAGTTTCATAATGTGTAACCCAAAATCGAATATGGTTGTATAATTTTGTTAATTACCCATATTATGTAATAATTTATACATGAATAATACTTGTAATCTAAATTTTCCAACCCGGATTCAATCTGGATTGAAAAAATTACTACCCAAAACAAATCTGATTTCAATTTGTACATCAAGATCTAAACCCAAAATTGACCTGAATTGACAAAATCCAAAACCAAAATTTGATTTTTTTTTGAACTTTTGGGTTCACAGGTTCTGAAAAAAATTGACAGTCCTAGATTTAGACAATGGAACATATGCCTTTAGATGAAGCAAAATCCCATGATTCCAAAAACATCTTTTATTTTTATTTTCTGACATGCAAATTAACTATTATGAATTAGCTAATTTAATATTGTATACTAATTTATAAAATAATATCCACACATATGATTTATAATCATATATCTTAACATGGTACAATCATTACATTTCCACCAGTTGAAAGTTGTGCAATATCCACTGATACCAAAATCGATGTGAGGATGATACTCAAACTTAAGTATATTACTTTATTTCTTCATCTACGAAGTGGACATAGATCTTCTAGGGAATCAAATCTCAACCACAAAGGTCTAGAGTTCTCATCGAAGTCCACCAATATGAAACCAAAAGGTTGGAGACCACTTCATGATGGTCTGTTGGAACCATTTATGGAGAGAAACTAAGCAAAACCTAGCTACATGCCAATAGTGGTAGATATGGATTGAAAACTTATAAACCAATGCTAGAAAGGGAAACAAGGATATAATGTGACTTTTTCCAAATTGGCACCATTTTAAACATCATTGGATACACTGAAGTGATTATAGGTAGTTGGCGAGATGTCTGAAGGCCCCGACCTCAATACTGGGGGCATGGTTGGTGCCCCATGAATGATGGGTAGGGAAGATACAATCTATGGAAAATTATGGCAAATGAGAAGGAATCACATGGTGAAGGGGGTAGAGTGGAAGTTTTTGAGGGGTTATATAGGGGCTAGAATACCATGATCATAGAGAGAAGGAAGGGAAGAGGAAAATAGGGTATTTGGGGCAACTGGGATTACTTTGGAAAATAATCAATGAAATGAGGGCAAGTTTGGGGTCATCAACTCCTAAAATGCATGAGGAAACTAATGGAAAGAAAATCTCAAACTAAAGTATATTGGAAAGTGGGAAAGAATGAGGATAATGATGAGCTTACAGTAGCGGATTGTTTGGTCTCCTGCCCAAGGTAGGAGATGACTTTTAAGTCCTACGGTTAAAATCTTATGGTGCAGTCTAGATCCCACATTAAGTTGGGTCCAGTTACCAAACCTAAGCATATGACAATGTAAAAATATCAAAAATAAAAATCAGTTGAAATGAATAAACTCATTTCTTGAATATTTTTTTGAGGCTACAAACATCGCACAAGTGAAGTGATATTTTATACATAGGATAATTAATACATGATGAATCTGTGTTTGCTATTAGTTTCCAATGTTGGAGTCATCCCATTATGTTATTTAATATTTTAGAGATTAACTTGTAGTTTCTATCTGTAATGAAATTAAGACATCTAGGACTATTTATTCAATGTGAAACTTGACCTCAAGATAACAAAAACATGAGGATCTCAAATCTACTTTTAGTTTATTCTTTAAGACTAAATATTAGGTTATATAATGGATTTGGGTTATAAGGTATAATATCCACTTTTCTTCCCTATATATAATGATGAAACCCTATTAAGACTTAATCTTGTGTCTTTTTGCATTATTATCACATCTAAACATTGCTAGATTGCAAGTTAATCCCTCAACATGTATTTTTTGTCAAATGCACTTATGGACATTCTTTGCCTACTTTTCAGGTACTTGGATCACACTTGGATGAACAAGATAGATAGATGTGTCCAAAGAAGACGCCAAAGCTTCCTCAGCCTACCCCTAGTGACCAAGCATCAACTCAAGAAAAGAGGTTCATGGATGATGAAGATTAAAGCTCAAAGTGCTACTAAAGACCTCAGAACGGTCATGGTGCCAAGGATCAGCCATGCTGACTCATACCAAAATCACAGGTTTATGCATACATTTGACATGCTACAGTAACAACCCCAGAATGGTCGTGCTAGCCAGCGCAGTCATGCCAAGAATCCATCAAGCGGCCGTGCTAGCCAGCACGAACGTGCTGCCAAAGACCAAAATGGGCGTGTTGAAGAGAATGACCTCCACTCCATCTTTCCCAGCATGGTCATGATACCCAACACAGTCGTTCTACCTAGCACCCACCACGGCCGTGTTGCCCAACATAGCCGTTCTACCTACCTTCATTTCACCACCTTTGAACCTGACATTTTCCACTTCTCAGCACGATCATTCCCTTCCACCACGGGCGTGCTACCCTCTACCCACCACAGTTGTGATGCCCATCATGGCCGTGTTGCCACCTAAAAATCTAGTTTTTCTGCACTGAATTGCCAACTTTACCCCCACTTAACCTAGTGCTTCCCCACCACATATGTATACATGGGTGGTGGCCACAAGGTGAGGTAGGTCTCCCTTTAGCTACCCCTTAGCATTCATTTCCATTAACCTTGCATTCAAGAGATCCACCAACCTCCCTTATTCCATTTCCACCTCATTTCCACCCAAAAACCCTCATTTTCTAGGGTATCCACCACTAAACCATATCCATTTATGCCATTTTCGACTTTGGAGGTAGGTGCTTCGTCTTCTACAAAAAGGAGGGGAAGGAGGTTCTGTTGGGTTTTAGGGGAGGCAGAGAAGGCAGCAGAAACAAAAATTTTCTCCTCCCAAAACCAGAACAAGGAAATGCATCAACGTCTATACAATAGGAAGGGATGGTTTGTGGAATCATACCTTGTCCCGAGGCTTGCTCGGCGACAATACCTCGCGGCTTGCGCGGTCTTCACCTCCGGTCTTGGACGGTGTTTGTGCAGCTCCTGGTCGCACCGGGACTGAAGACTCCTGGTCTCACCGGGACTGTCGGGATTGACAACTGTCCTCCGAGCGGCAAAAATCTCCCGCCTCTGAAGTAGTTCACACGGACCACCTGGAACTCCAATCTCCTTTTTCCACAAGGAATTGGAAGGATTCGTACCCTCCTATCAGCGTACTAGTCACTGACACACTCTCCTGCTACCAGTCGCTTTCTACAGTTGTCTTTCCCTTGTTGTGCCTCCCTTATCGGGCATCACTTGCTCGGGCTCTCTCGGTTACCAAAACCAGAGAGAACGAAAACTTCACAGAGCAACTGGTTGCACTGGGTTGTACTTTGAGAAGCCCACAATACCCCTATATATATAGGAGGGTCATGGGACAGGGTTCTCTATCTCAGGCAATATGGGACTAAAGCAGGAGTAGAAGGGTTAGAGATTTTCCAAAAAAACAACCAACTCGCAACATGAACCAATCGTTTCATTTCTGAAACGGTCGGTTGGGGACCTGAGCCGGTCGGTTGACACCTCAACCGATCAGTTGGGACCCATGAAATGGTCGGTTCATTTCTGAACCGGTCAGTTCGTGGTCCTGATCAGTTCCTGATTGACTTTCCTTCTTTTGTTTCTAATTGGTATCAAATACCAATCCTTGTTCCAATCAAATTGGGCAAGTGAAACGAAAGGAAATTTCTCACCAATCCTACTTTCCCAACTTGCTTGGTTGCATCAGTTGAACCGATCGTTTCAACACTTGAAGCAATCATTTCACCCTGTCCATGAGCCGATCGACTCACCATTTGAACCGATCGGTTCACCAAGCTGAGCCGATCGGTTCATCACATGAGCCGATCGGTTGGGAATGCAGATTGTGCAGAATCAGTCAATTGCAGTTTCAATCAATCTGATACTCCAATCAATATGTCCAACACCTTGAACATTATGACATTGAGCTATCAATTAATTGAGTGTTTAATTGAACTACTAAACTCCTTTAGTAATCAATCTAAACATTGTTTGTGGACAAAACTCCTCTTCCAGGTTAAATCCTATGTGTGTGACCCTACAGGTCCTTTTCACGTTGGCAGTGAAAGTCCATAACACTTATGACTTCACAAGAAAAGAGCAATGCCTAGTCACACATCAGTGCTACCCAAGTGAAATAGAAAGTTGGAGAACAACTTTCAATCCTACAATCCGTGAATGGTGTTACAATGAATGTATAATTCCTTTGTCACTGATATCCCGCATGAACTCGAGGCATGGAACAATCATCCTATCAACGTTCATTCACTTTCTTGATCTTAGAGTAGATTGGAGGAGATATGTATGACATCAATATCACATACTGATTCACACATGCGTGCACGCCTTTCTCAATCCTACTCATCAAGTGGCCATGGATATCAAACTCCCTCAGGAGGGACAAATCCCATATCTATTACTCACCCCTCAAAAGCCCCATGTGTCAAAGCCACCCAATCATCACCGTTATAACAACCCATGTTTCAGGACTGCGTTTGATGATGTCAAAGTGTGCCCAACGACATGTGTTGAGTGTAGTGATTTCAGGTCAATGAATCACACTCACTACCATCACTGTGAGTACTGACTATGACTACCATGTCATGGTTCCATGTGTCAAACTCATGGTGGGTCTGTCCGGTACACTTGTTATCTAACAAGTACCTATGTGTTTGGTTTGATATCTCTATATCATGACTAATGAGATTCTATCATCAACCAACACCACAATCTAGTCTTGTGTGTCATTGCTGTCTATCTACCTTCCACAATGACATCTGACTAGGGACATAATGAGAATGTACAAACTCTTAGCATCCATATGATCTCATCATTCAGATCCTTAACCTGAAAGCATACGTCATTGAGTACTGTCATTTTCTAGACATTCAATCTGTTCTATCACTATCTCATATGACTAAACCAGAAAGAATTGGAAGCTTGCCTTTGATGTTTATCAAATCAATCTTAATGTATCCCACCAATCATCCCATGATTGGCTCTCAGGGTATACACACCAACAGACTCCCACTTCCACTGCAAGCCAATCACCCTTGAATCATATTCATAGTGATCTTCAAACATGTCCCACATCTTACTGTGCTCTAGTGCGAACATAGTGAGTTATGTTAACACCTTGCCAAAGTCAGTATAAATTGCATGTCTCTCATCTCTTCGCTGTACGTCACACGTATGAGATGGAGTTGCCGTAATATGTGATCTAGTATTCCTTTGCTAACCTTTAGCCACATTACATGATCAAGGATTCCATACTTGTCATCAATGAGTGGAATATCTATAAGTTCATCTCATGAACTTCCAGATCCATATAGTATCCACTGCTGTTCTCTAACACATAGATACTCGACATTTCCTTTTAAATGGTTTTATTGGAACACTTCCGATTATCAACAAACTTTCACTTTTATATATCCTATATATATTTTGCGATTAATTTTCTGTCCTTTCGAAAGTTCACATCAATGTAACTCTTTACATTGAACTCTTCCTTATCTCCATCGAACTAGTACTTCTCAAGTACTTATCAAGTTCTCATGGTATTCCAATAACCCTTAATGGAAGTAGACAAACATCCACTCATCATGTCTCACATACGAGTTATCAGGATGAGCACATCATATTGCCATGTCCTACATACAAGATGATGAATGCATTTTATTCTTGCCATGTTGATACATGTAAGATAATGGGATTATTACATACATGATAGATTCATATCTATTCTTAGTGTTCCCATTCTTCATAAGAATTGGACACTTGGCCTTAGGATACTAACTCCATGTAACATGGATAAGTTTTCTCCCACTGAATCTGTGCACACTGAACCCTTCAGTACATATTGCCAATGTATGTTTTCTCCTCTTTTAGGTCAAGAGGTTTTCGAGAATTATCTCTATAGATCTCTATTCCTATCACATAGGAAACATCTCTATCTTCCTTAAAGATAATTTCCACTTTTGGATTTCCATTCTAGAACATTTCCATTTCACATCAACATGTGGAATGTGAATACACTCCCACTAAATCACAGATCCCTTCTTTATCTTTGACATATCAGTCAAACCCTTTGACAATATCATCAAAGTAAAGATCCAATTCTGAGTTGCTTGTACTCAATCAATCACATTGATTAGTCCATTATAACTTATAGACTTCATTTGCATTAGTGGATTCATAAACCTTATAGGTTGTGTCACATACACATCCTTATTTTATTCCTCATAGGAATGGAGTTTTAGTATCCATATGCCAAATGTCTTAGTCATTAAGTTGCAATCAACAAGCATCATCCTTCTCAAAATGTTATCCATGTGTCTCAACACTTAAGACTCATTTTCACTTATGGATTTCATTCCAATGGGTGCTACCATCAAGGTCATACCTTATGGTTCATATGGATGTCATTTAGAATGTAGTGGTCATAAACCATAACTCAAGATTTGGTTCCTCATATTCATCTGGATAGTTGTCTCATCACATGAACAACTCATCACATAGATAAACGAGGTGTATCTATCAAGGATATAAGAACTTACAACTCCTTGTGATTCTTAATGTCCTTTATTAGTGTGGGGTATTCTTTTATTAAGAAAAATTTAGTTATTTGATAATCATTCTCTAACTCCTTAGAGTATGATTCCTTCTTGATTTAGACATCACCATGCCTTAATCATGAGTTCACTATGATACACTATCATAATCACTCATAAGGATCTCAAACATTTGGTCCAAGTATTTCATTCATTGATCTCATCAAGAATTAACACTTTACCAAATTTGTACTTCATCTAAGATAATCTTGAACACTTCAAGATATTCATATTGGTATTTCTCTAAACACCATTTGAAGTATTAGCATTTGTTCCAATAGGTATGTAAATACATCACATGTATCATACCTAATAGGATAATCATTCTCCCAGTATCTTTAGTGAAGATTGATTAATCATGTCCAAGATATTCATGTCTCTTACTGGTTCTCTAACCAAAAGAGTCTAGATTTATCCATCACATGGAAACTATAAATGAATTTCTCATGATTGATGCTACTTTGATTGTTTGAGTTATCTATAATTTTAGGTATCATTTTATCTTATGCATATCGAATACCACAAGATAAGCAATGCATTGCCACAAAGATCATATCTTTAGAAATTGAAACATCTCTTTATTGATTGCCATCATTTTCATACAATATGCAAAAATAAAGTGTTTCTATCTATTGGCAAATATGAAATAGCAGTTCATAACTGTATTACATGCCTTTAGGCTGAAAATAAACTAAAGTACTCCTATCTATGGCGGCAACACTTGCCCCATTTATTGAGTGCTTTACACTTTACATCTTGGTATCATATACCTCAAAAGTGTTACAAGTTTACTTTCATGACACCTTTAAGTAGAGACGGCTGTCGCCTCCTTCTTCTTTTATTCTTCCAGATAGAGAGGACAATTCCTTTTCCAATGTCCTGGCTTTTGACAATGGTGGCAATTGCCTTTCTTGGTCACGCCTCCCTTGGCCTTGAGAGCTGAAGACGACTTGGGCTCCTGGATAGCATTAGAACCTTTCTTAGCTTTTCCCTTGCCCTTTCGCTTGGACTTGCCTCTACTGTCCTCAACATGTCCAACCACTTTGTCAACGCTTGTCAAAGTTGTTCATGTTGTAGTTTATCATGAACTGTATGATTCTCGCAACATTTGCAGTATCATACCAATAGCCAACTCTTAGCTCAGAGGGAATCCTTCTTAGTCAGGTCTTTCCACATACCCAATCATATTGAGTGTGTGAATACCTTACTGGATCTCCTTCTGTCATGACATACTAGGACAATGTCTTGGAGACATCATATGTCTCATGTTGTCTCTACAACTCATAGTTCAGAGAACACAACATCAAGCACTCCTCATCAATGTCATCCTCGGTATGCTTCCATAAGCATACTTTCAGTCATTGACGTGGTGGGATCGAGTTGATCTGGTTCCGGTATAACTAGGACTTAGAGCTTTCACTCTTTGATTGAGAACACTTCTCATCATCCTAACCAATCATGGAATTATTCCCATTTAATTTGTTGGTCTCAAGGACCGATCGCAAATAAAGTGATTATTGTTTGTTGTCATTTGTACTACAAAAGGAAATATGCTATTTTAGTCCAAAAACTCATTTTTGTCTTATTTGATTGATTTGAAAAGTTGACAATATAATTAGGCCTCTAATTAATTATCGCTCCCACTATTTTACTTCAAATTGATAGCCCTCACTATCAATTCAGAAGATTGCAGCGTACAACCTTCTAGTGGGCAAGATCTTGAAATCCTCTAAATCATGGACCAGCTAGGGATGTCACCCACAACTTAGATCTGTCAGGTAGGCAACTCTTGCCAATTGCATCATATGCAACTCTTGATAAGATGTAATATGCAACTCATTGCCATGATCACCTCCATGCCTCAAGGTACTAGATCCCATCTAGATCACCTTGTTAAGTCCGACCCAAAGCAAACACGATGAATATGCACCCTGCTAGGGCAGACCCACATATCCATCCTTCACACTTCCACAAGATAGACGGTGCACCATGCTAGGGCGTGCCCACACTTGGTCGATCAAGCTTTTCATGTGTGTCACTTTTGGAAGGCATCTAAAACTTAATATTTAATGAGGGATTTGGTTTTTATATACATATACATATCAAATCCCCACAATATATAGTACGTATCATATACATGCTATATCCCACAAAAAACATGCGAAATGATAAAAGCGATGATTATGGCCATCCTAATGTGATTCCTCGATCCAAGAGGAATCACAGTCATCTAGGTGTACATCACATGCAACCTGTACAAGATGAACTCTGTGCTTTGCCTTTCTGGGTTTGATCAACTCATCACATGACTGATTGGCTCACCATCAGGCCAGTCGGCTGGGTGCCACCAGCTGATCGGTTGGCTCCTCCAACCGATTGGTTCGCCTGGTCATCGTGCATCTCATCATGGCCGCCACCCACTCGTCTCACTCCTCGAACCAGTCACCAACCGATTGGCTCACTCCTTGAACCGATCATCTCGAACGTCAACCGATCGGTTCACACCTTGAACCGATCGTCTCAGCTGTCGTCAGGATGTCCTCCGTTCTTTGACATAACAGGAAATAAAAATTCTATCCTATTTTACATTGTAAAAAGAGAAACCTCGAGTTACATTTGAGGGGAGAAAAGGTAGGAAAGAAATCTCGAATTATTTCGAGTTACATCAGGAATAGGAGATGGAAGATTGCTGCGCAGACTGAGATGCAAGCAACCACATACAACCATACACAAATAGGGTTTATTGGCAATAACCACACTATACATCCACCACAAAACTCTTTTAAGGGCGACGCGTATCGATTGCATTCATAATACATATCATATATGTGAATTGGGATTTGTGAATTTAGGATTGGACATGCATAAAGCCAATTTTATTCGCATCGTATGAAATAATTAAAGGTGACAAACCAAAATCGATCATATCGATAATCCTAAAGTATAGAGTAGTTGACGTGTCTCTGATACCACTATTGGGTTTTAGGGGAGGCAGAGAAGGTAGCAGAAACAAAAATTTTCTCCACCCAAACCTAGAACAAGGAAATGTGTCAACGTCTATACAATAGGAAGGGATGGTTTGTGGAATTATACCTTGTCCCGAGGCTTGCTCGGCGACAATACCTCACGGCTTGCGCTGTCTTCACCTCCGGTCTTGGACGGTGTCTGTGCAGCTCCTGGTCGCACCGGGACTGACGAATCCTGGTCTCACCGGGACTGTCGGGATTGAAAACTGTCCTCTGAGCGGCAGAAATCTCCCGCCTCTGATGTAGTCTACACGGACCACCTGGAACTCCAATCTCCTTGTCCCACAAGGAATTGGAAGGAGTCGCACCCTCCTGTCAGCGTACTAGTCACTGACACACTCTCCTGCCACCAGTGGCTTTCTATAGTTGTCTTTCCCTTGTTGTGCCTCCCTTATCGGGTAGCACTTTCTCGGGCTCTCTCGGTTACCAAAACCAAAGAGAACGACAACTTAACAGAGCAACTGGTTGCACTGGGTTGTACTTTGAGAAGCCCCCAATACCCCTATATATAGGAGGGTCATGGGATAGGGTTCTCTATCCCGGTCAATATGGGACTAAAGCAGGAGTAGAAGGGTTCGAGAGTTTCCATAAAAACAACCAACTCACAACCTGAACCGATCATTTCATTTCTGAAACGGTCGGTTGGGGGCCTGATTCGGTTAGTTGACACCTCAAACGATCGGTTGGGACCCATGAAATGGTCAGTTCATTTCTGAACTGGTCGGTTCGTGGTCCTGATCAGTTCCCGATTGACTTTCCTTCTTTTGTTTCTAATTGGTATCAAATACCAATCCTTGTTCCAATCAAATTGGGCAAGTGAAACGAAAGGAAATTTCTCACCAATCCTACTTTCCCAACTTGCTTAGTTGCATTAGTTGAACAGATCGTTTCAACACTTCAAGCAATCGTCTCACCCTGTCCATGAGCCGATCGACTCACCATCTAAGCTGATTGGTTCACCAAGTTGAGTCGATCGGTCATCACATGAGCCGATCGGTTGGGAATGCAGATTGTGCAGAATCAATCAATTGCAGTTTCAATCAATCCCATACTCCAATCAATATGTCCAACACCTTGAACATTATGACATTGAGCTATCAATTTATTGAATGTTTAATTGAACTACTAAACTCCTTTAGTAATCAATCTAAACATTGTTTGTGGACAAAACTCCTCTTCCAGGTTAAATCCTATGTGTGTGACCATGCAGGTCCTTTTCACGTTGGCAGTGAAAGTCCATAACACTTATGACTTCACAAGCAAAGAGCGGTGCCTAGTCACACATCAGTGCTACCCAAGTGAAATAGAAAGTTGGAGAACAAATTTCAATCCTACAATCCATGAATGGTGTTACCGTGAATGTATAATTCCTTTGTCACTGATATCCTGAATGAACTCGAGGCATGGAACAGTCATCCTGTCAACATTCATTCACTTTCTTGATCTCAGAGTAGATTGGAGGAGATATGTATGACATCAATATCACATACTGATTCACACATGCGTGCATGCCTTTCTCAATCCTACTCATCAAGTGGCCATGGATATCAAACTCCCTCAGGAGGGACGAATCCCATATCTATCACTCACCCCTCAAAAGCCCCATGTGTCAAAGCCACCCAATCATCACCTTTATAACAACCCATGTTTCAGGACTGCGTTTGATGATGTCAAAGTGTGCCCAACGACATGTGTTGAGTGTAGTTATTTCAGGTCAAAGAATCACACTCACCACCATCACTGTGAGTACTGACTGTGACTACCATGTCATGGTTCCATGTGTCAAACTCACGGTGGGTCTGTCCGGTATAGTTGTTGTCTAACAAGTACCTATGTGTTTGGTTTGATATCTCTATATCATGACTAATGAGATTATGTCATCAACCAACACCACAATCTAGTCTTGTGTGTCATTGTTGTCTATCTACCTTCCACAATGACATCTGACTAGGGACATAATGAGAATGTACAAACTCTTAGCATCCGTATGATCTCATCGTTTAGGTCCTTTACCTGAAAGCATACGTCATTGAGTACTGTCATTCTCTAGACATTCAATCTGTTCTATCACTATCTCATATGACTGAACCAGAAAGAATTGGAAGCTTGCCTTTTATGTTTATCAAATCAATCTTAATGTATCCCACCAATCATCCCATGATTGGCTCTCAGGGCATACATACCAACTGGTTCTACCATGAGCTGCAATGTCCTTATACCTCTTTCTTCTTTACTTTTTGCTCTTTTGCTTGATTATGTGTATCTAAGCCCCTTGTGATGGGTTGTTTGGGGCTAAAATGTTACTTTGATACCATGTTGGGGGGAAATAACTTGTAATTAACATATTTTCATTCTATTATGATTGTCTCTTACTTCCATCTCATTTCCCATTATCTTACTCATGATTTGTGACTCTAAACATGGATTGCTTATTGTCTGATGCTTGAAAATACCTAGCTTATAGGGGAAAATGGATTCAATGTGGCTATCTTAGGAATTGCTCCTAGGTCCAACTAGTGGATCCCTAGGTGTAACCTTATATTCCTACATACAAATCCCTTATTCTACAACTAAGTGTGAGATCTAAGTAGCTAGTGCAGGAGTGAGTAGTGCAATTGCCTAGAGTTTGCTAAAAGCTAGATGGTGAGCAACATGAGGTGAAATATCCTCATCTCTACCCCCATTCCTATCCTCGGCTGTCAATTTCGCTAATACCACTTACCCAAGAAACCTAGATTTACCAAATCCTATCAGAATTACACCTAGCCCTAGTTTCACAACTATTATCTTAGGGTAGATTCAAATATCACTTGCCTTGTTGTTTGGTTTGGCAATCTCGATTGAAGATATAAGACTTGCATGCTATGTTAACCCCCAACTGATATCTTAGTATCATTTCACAGACAGTCCACCTCTCATTAATATTGCTTGAAACCAATGTTGTTCTCTTAGCTTGCTAATTCTAGTTTAGTGGATTGCTTGTATTACCTCTTAATCAATTGCTTAGTTTTTTATAGTTAGGTCTTTCTTGAGTAGTTAGTGCCCTTTTGATCTTGCTAGTGTTAATATTGTTAGTTAGTGATAACCTAGGTCCTTGATTGGTCTATTGCTTAACATGTTTCTTAAAGTGTTAACTTGCATTGCTAGTATACCTAGTTGTAGTTCCTTGCTCTTGCTTAGTTAGTTGCCTTGCCTTGTTAGTTAGACTTAACTTTTTTAGGGTAACTTAGGGTTTCTTGTAATCTAGTTTACTTCCTTGTCTTTAATTTCTTGAATCATTAGTTTAACCAATCAAAATCACCAACAAACCCTGAAAACCATACACTCTACTTTAAGAACGTAGTTTATCCTAACTTTTCTCTAGTGCCCCCTCTCTCCTTGTGGATCGACGCTTCTCTTACCACTCACCTATACTACAACATGACCTTGTGAACTTGATGGTAACGTGAGATTGTCTTAAGTGTATCAGACTAGGTCCTTTATAAATTTGAAGCTAAGATGTTCGAGGAATGTCCTCATGGGGATGCTGCTACCACCCAACCGTGCCCTCCATGAGTACTTCACTCCTGGAAACTACACCTCACCCATTTCCACCCTTGTTGACCAAATGTCGAGTCAACAATTCTCCATCCCACCATCCCTTCTTGGACTCCTACCCACTTTCTATGGGATGGAGAACAAGAACCATTACCACCACATTGATTCTTTTATGGAGACTTTCTCCACCTTCCACATGCCTATAGTCACAGACAATTCCATAAGAAGAACCCTCTTTCCTTTCTCCCTCAAAGAAAAAATCGAGTGGTACATGTCCAAGCCCGAGCTAGTGACCTGGATGGAAGTGAAGAATGAGTCCCTAAAGAACTTATATCCAATCTCCAAGCTAACTCAAATGAGGAGATGCATCACATCCTTCACACAAAGGGAAAATGAGGCTTTATGAAGCCTGGGAAAGATTCCAAAACCTCCTACGAGACTGCACCACCATGAAGTTCCTCTATAGCAGCTAGTGAAGCCTTTCTCCAGTGGACTTGTTGAGTTGAGACAAACTACTATTGATTCTTATTGCAGTGGAACATTCATGGCTAGGCCTCCAGAAGAGTCTTGGCCACTCTTTGAGCACCTTGCTAAAAACTCATGCCATCGAGCTTCAATAAAGGGAGATCACCTTGATCGGAACTGGGTCTTCCTCCTCTTCCTCCTCCAGATCCAGTTAAAAATGAGGTCAATACTCAAATGGAGAAGATCTTGGCTAATATGATGAACTTTATGAAGGATTGAGTTGCCAATCCGCTATGGCCATCGATTCTATTGATGAAGAAGTGAAGGCATTGCAATCTTTTGGCAACCACGATTACCAAGGGTCAATGTCAAACTCCTACAACCCAGAATGGAGGAATCACCCAAACTTCTCTTGGAAACAACAAGGTGAATATGGGCAAGTGCAACCTAGACAACATCAAGGGCCAAGACATAGTTCAAGGTTGGAAGATGAAGTCCTGGGAAGATTGAGGAGCCTTTATTATGTGAAGAAAGATGTCTCCACTCAAGGGTAAAACATTCGCCGCCTCGGGCAAGGACTTGATCAAATCTTGCTCTCACTCACCCACCATGGGAGGGAAAACTCCCTTCCCAACCCATGACCAGCCTGAACAATGATGGTGGCTATATGAGCACTATTCAAGGTGCTTATGTCCCACCACATGGACAAGTACCCACTCTTCAACAATACCAAAGACCTCCTCACCCCTATGCTCCTCCACCTCCACAACCCCCATTAAACTACCAATACACTCCACCTCCACCGCACAAACAAACTAATCCTCAATATCTACCCCCTCCTCAACAACCACAACAACCGAATTTCATTCTCCAAAACCCAAACCCCCCTCACCAAAGACCACCACCACCACCACCATCATCCTCACAAACTCTCCCTTCTTCCCTTGAGCAAGTGAATATGGTGTCTATCACATGGGGGGAAGTGGTTGTTGGAGAATTCATGGGGAGGGAGAATAAGGTGACCAAGGTTTGTGATGAAGAACCCTTACCGAAAAAGTCTTGCAGAGATTATAAGAGCATCAAAGATTCTGTTGTTCCATTTTTTATTGAGAATGTCAAGTGCACCAAAGCTCTTGTTGCCCCCTTTTGTAGTGATAAAACACTCCCAAGTGTACTACCATTGATGGAGAAGACAATATCATGTGTTTCACCCTCAATGGAGATAATGGGATCAACTATACCACCCTTTCCTGGAAATGTTGAAAGCACTAAAGATTTAGTTTTCTCCCCCTCTTGTGATGAGATCATATTTGTTGTCCCATACATTATTGAGTTGGTAACACCTGATGCACCACCTTTTTGGGAACTGATGATGGCCCCAACCCTCCCTAGTGAGATAAAGATAGCCCACATGTTACCCAAAATCCCACAAGCTATAGCCGAAAGAATTGACACAAGTAGAAGATTTTTCTATGATTTCTTAGTAGATCCATCCACTAAGGTCAGACATGGCTATATTGTGAGCTTGTTAGAATCCTTGAAACAAAGAACAACAAGCATCCAAACATTCCTTTCCTTGGTTAAGGATCTTCGTACCATGAGGAGGAAGATAGTGTTGATGCCACACAAAGAATTCATTGCTACAAAACACGTGAATTTCATCATGGGAAGTCACTTACCAGAGAAAAGGGGAGACCTAGGAACCCCTCTCATCACTTGCTACATCAATCTGTGACTCGTAGATCGTGCTCTCCTACACTTGGTATCGATCGTGATCATCATACCATTTTACATATACTTACAGCTAGGCTTAGAGAAAATGGAACCAACATATTGTATCCTAATACTAGGTGATGGATCTAGGAGAAGGCATATGAGCATGCTGACAAGTGAGATAGTGGCATTAGATAGAAGAATAAACATTTCTTACCCAACTGATTTTTTGATCATGGACATTGAAGCAATGGAGGAGAAGGATTACATTATCTTGGGAAGGCCTTTCTTTCACAGAGTGGGTGCAGAGATCAATTTGTAGGCGGCACTTTGACAATCACCCATGGAAGGAAGAAGATGGACTTCTTTATGTTTATTGAGGAAGAAATAAAAAGGTTGTGTGATGAGGATCTATGTACCAACCTAGACTACCATGATTTCCAATAATAGTGGTTGTCAAGCCCTTACTTTCGATCAATGTGTACTCCATGGGATGAAGCCCACGTCATCAGAGCTCTAGAAAGGATTACTTTGAAAGAGGAGAGAGACACCTGGGACTTGAATGCTTGATGAAGGAAGAGAAACAAGCTCAGTTGAAGGATCTAAACTTAGTGCTAGTGGGAGGCAACCCACATGGTTTGAGATTCTCAAAACCCCCTTATTTTGTTGCATTTTTGTTTTTCCAAAAAAAGCACACACACCATACTTGATAGTTTTTCTATTTGTGAATCATGTTAGATCAGGTACAATGGAGGGAAGATGACGCATGAAGGAGCTAACCAAGGAGATAATAAATCTTGAAAAGAAAAATTGAAACCAGTGAAAAAAATACATGAAGGAGTCCAGAACAGTTGTGCTACGCAGCATGACCGTGTGGCTGGCAAGCCAAAATTTCTGTGTTTCTCAACACAACTGTAGTGGTCCTATCCCACTCATCTAGTACTATGTTGATCACTCCATCTTTCAGCGATTGTCTACCATGACTTTTTGAGTGCTTATATACTTAAAATTTCTCTTTCATGTGCATTTTGTCTTGTTTTTCTTTTATTTTTGGGTATTTTTTATAAACGCTTGTTTTATCACAAAATAGTACCCAATGATGAGTGATATGTGTCTAAGTATGTTTAATATACATAATGGACTTGAAAAATAAATTTAATTAGCATTCAAATGGCTAGAAATTAAGTTTGATGGTTTTAGGTCAGGATGACCATCGGTCGAGTTTCCCCCAGGACAAACTCGACCGATCCATGGCCGAGAGCTTGTTATAAAATGACTAATCAGTCGAGTTTCAGACACACAAAACTCGACTGATTGGTGGGCTGTTACCAACTTAAGTTGGATTCGGCAGACAATTCTCCCTCTCAACTAAATAATAGACGACCAATTCCCCTTCTTCTAGCCCTAATCTCTCAACCCCTGACCATACCTTCCCTAATCTATCCCTAATTTGACCTAGGAAGACCTTTCCACTTGCTCTTCCTTGGTGTGTGAACATTTTTGGTGTTTTGTTTTGTGTGTTTGCTCTCTTCTTCTCCTTCTTTTCACCTCCATGGCTTCACATTGAAGAAAGAGACCCACCCCTAGCAATGCACCATCCTCTTCTTCATCCTCTCGCTTGATTCAGTTTTATGAGACCCTCTTTGTCTCAATAGAGGCTGTAAATTGGTATAAGGACATTCTTCCTAGGAGTCCTTTTCCTTTTAGAGCCTTGTTTGAGCCTATCCCTAGGCATCAAGCCATCATCGATCAATTGGAGAGGTTGCTTTCTGTTCATCACCTATCCGCCCTGGCTGTCGAGCGTGATTGCTTTCATAATTCAATGTCTAGCACGAAAGCAGCTCATGAATTCTACACAAATTTGTGTTGGAATTACAACTTCGTTGTACCCCCTCTGAATACTCAAGTAATCCTTACTTCGATGATCACTGGGAAGAAATTCCAAATCTCTGAGGATATCCTGAATGTTTTCTTTTCAGGAGCCACTGAGAATGACACCTGGCATAAGGATTATGGTGAGTATTTTGACCTTTTAGATCCTGAAGGTTTCTACAGGAAGAATGAAAACACTCTTCCTTATATCCATCGCTATCTGAAGAAACCTGATGTTTCCTATAAGAAGAAGATCACTCTACGCTCCTCCTCCTTAGATCTCAAGAAGCATATATTAGCCCTAGTGGTAAACTGCAACATCCACTCAAAGAAAAATCAAACAGATATTGTAGAGAACACTATGATGATCATGTACTGCATCTTAGAGAATGTCGAAGTCAAGTGGTCTAGATATATCCTACACCATATGACTTGCTTTGACTCTGGAAAGAACACCCGTAGCACCCATCCTCCTTATCCTACTCTGATTTGTGGTCTCTTCCAGTTTGCCACTGAGAAATCGCTCTTCTCTAACTTCCACTATAGACCTGCCAGGAAGGGAGTGTGTATCAATGAGACCACAATTTAGAAATCCATGCCTATCCTTTCCTCCACCACACCCGGTGCTTCACCCTTTGCCTCTGCCTCTGTTGCACCTTCCTCTACCTCTACCCAAGCTCCACCTCCTCAGCCACCCCGACCTAGCCGTGTCTTGTTTTGTGTATCCAATGAAGCCCTCATGGGTTACATGATGCACCAACAGGCATACAACATCGAGGTCTAGGAGCATCTGCACCAGGATTTATGTCCAATCATGTGAAACATGAACTTATCATATGCACACCCTTACTCCGCCTACCAGCCATACCCCGATAGTGATTATGCATCATATGCATACCATCACTTCTACCCCACACTTGAGCCTTGCACTGCTGCTCCCACACCCTCTACTATTGGGGGACCTGCTCTTGTCTTCCTACCATTGTCTGCTGGCCCCTTAGCAACCCTGCTTTCTAGTCTGGGTGATTCTGCTCCCTCCTTCCCTCTGGACAATGAGATCTATGATCTTGGTATGACTTGGGATGAGCAGAATGCTTGTTGGCCCAGTCGTGGCTTCGATCCCTCTATGGATGAGGAGATGCCTAACCAAGCTGATGCTGAGACTGCTGATGGTGAGGATGATGCTAATGATGGTGATGGCTCTGGTGGTGACTCTGGTGATGAAGGAATTGTTGTTTCACCTTCAGATGGAGACGACGACTACGAGCCTGATGCCAAGTATGATGATGATGTTGTGGACATAGATAGTTTAGATGTCTATATGTTTTTTAGTTTTTAGTCTAGTTTGCTGATCACATATATCTTTCTAAGCTATTTTGTATTAAAAACATATGGGACATTATCTGAGATGGACTATTTTATCTTCAATTTTCATCGATTCTCACTTGTAGTTGTTTTTATGAGAACATGCTTCATGAGTTGTAATCTATCTTTTATGCACTCTTACTCTTTGATTAGCTATATCTTATGAGTTGGTGCCATATTTCACCATATTTTGATTATGACCTAGCTTGTATGTTGCTCTCATCTTTGTTTGATATATGTTATGTGATTGCATGTTTGAATATCTGCTAGGTTGTGTTTGGAGAAGAATGTTTGTATGCTCTTCTACCCCCCTTACTTTTTGATAATGACAAAAGGGTGAGAGAAATTTGAATGTCTTGAAACTCAATCATATTGCTATTATTACCTATGTGATTCTTTCCTTGTTCTTTATATGCTTTATCATGTGACTTGCTAAAGGATCATGTAGTACATGCATGTTATATTGCTTTGTGTATTAAGAGAAATTATGTAGGTTAAAGTAAGCATAAATTGAGTGGGAGAAATTCACATTGTTCAAATCTTAAATCCCCGTAATTCACAAGGCAAAGGTATACTTTCAATATTCCTTTCAATATGCTTGAGGAATGGTTTGTCATTGTCAAAAATGGAGAGAATGTTGACCTAGAGGTTATACATTGTCCATATTTTGATAATGACTCAACCATTCCATTCATATGTATCTAATATGTGTATTCAAGATTGATCTCAGGTGTTAGGTACATGAAAAGAATCAATTTACACAAGCCCTAGCTTGTCAAAGTTCAAGTCAAAAGCAATGCAAGTGTGCTAATAAGGAAATCCATTCAACCGACCTTAGAAGAATTTGTAACCACTTGTATAGATTATATGACTTGTAAATAAGATGAGAAAATTATATCGAACACTTAGTACCAAGTTTTAATCACTTTTTAACATCATTTGAAAATTGATCACAGACTACAGATCGGTCGAGTTACAATCTCGACCGATCCCTTGGATCAATTTTCTAATGAGTGCATCGGTCGAGTTGTGCATTCACAGAACTCAACCAATCAGGTTACTGACCAAATGTGATTTTAACTGATCGATTGAGTTTCCTAGGACAAACTCGACTGATAGTTTGAAAATTGGGTTTGTCTTTTAGCCAATCAGTCGAGTTACCTTTATTGAATCTTGACCGAATGTATTGTACAAAAAATGCAGAAAAGTGATTCTAACCGTTAGTGACTTGTTTGTAAGAAAATAGATCCATTGCCTTGTACAAAAATGGCTATAATTCGACCCTAAGTGTTCCCCAACTCAAGGGAGTACCCCCATCTATAAATAGGACCACTTGGAGTTCATTCCAAGGTTTCTTATTCACTACACACAAGGTCCTTGCTATAGTTGAGTGTGCTACCACCCCTTGAGCCCCTTTCTCTCTCTAGTTTAAACTTCATTTCATGATTTGTGAGTGAGTTAGGATTATTGTAAGAGAGTTGCACCTTTGTACATGTAAAGCTCTCAATCTTCCACTACTTCTCTATCCCTATCTATCATGAAGAAAAACTGAAGCAAGCTCCATTGAGTGAAGAAGGAGTTGTAGCTGGTCCTCTTCAAGGTTGATGAAGAGGTGGTGATCTTCTCCAGGTGAAGGTGAAGGTAAAGGCAAAAGATCCAAGAGGAGAAGAAAAGACCTTCAAGGTGGAAGACTTGAGATTGAATGGGTAAGACCTAGGTTAAGGCAGAAGATTCAAGCTAAGTGGGTAAGTTCCTTATTAAGGTGGATATCTACTTGTGGTTGGATGGGTAAGTCCTTTGGTGGTCCATTGTTGTAAATGTCTGTGGTGATATAATAGAGAAAAAGTACTTGAAAATTCCTAGAGGATGACCTCTTTAGGTAGTGAACTAACTCACTTCTAGTTTGAAGAGTGGAACCACTCTACATCCCTTTGCCAAGTGCTTGCTATCAATCTCTCTCATCCTTGCTATGCTTGTTAATAGGACTTCAAATTTCCATTAAACTATTGCTTCTAATTGATATAATTTGAAGGTCTAATTTGTTTTGTGAGAAATTTTGTAGATCTATTCACCCCCACCCTAGATCCCTTAGATCCAAAAGAGCATCCTTTTGGAAAAGGAAACTGGTCATGTAAGATTTATCAAAAGTGAAGGGGACATCCTTCTAGACAAGGTTGGTAAGAGGCTTGGCAATTTTCCAAAAATCACGAATGAATTGCTGATAAAATGTAGCGTGACAAGGAAGCATGTATGTCCTTGATAGAGGCTGGAGGAGGAAGTTTGATGATCACCTCAGTCTTGGCTCTATCCACCTCTATGACTCAGTTTCTAACTCTATGTCGCAAAACAATACTTTATGTCACCATCAAGTGACATTCTTCCTAGTTTAAAACTAAGTGTGCTTCTTCACACTTTTCCTAGATTAGGGATGGATCTATAATGCAAGGGTCAAAATAGTCTCTATAAATGGAGAAGTAATCCATAAACACCTCCATGATAGTTTTAGTCAACCCAAAGAAAATAGCAGACATGCACTTCTAGAAGGTGGTTGGGGCATTACACAACCCGAAGGGCATCCTTCTAAAGGCATAGGTTCAGGCATCCTTCTAAAGGCATAGGTGCCAAACTGGCCAATGAATGTGGTCTTGTCCTAATCTTTTGGATGAATGGGAATCTGATAGATACATGAATAACCATATAAATAGCAAAAATTTTGTTGATGGGCAAGGATCTCTTGTACTTGATCTAGAAAGAAAAGAGGGAAATGATCTTTCATAGTGTCCTTATTCAATTTCCTATTGTCAATACACATTCTCCATCCTATTACAGTACAGGTGGGATGAGCTCATCTTTGTCATTTTTCACAATAGTGGTTCCCTCTTTCTTGGGGACCACTTGAACAGAACATGACTGATCCAAGGAGAGTCAGAGATGGGGTAGATGATTCCTATAGCCAAAAGCTAGATAACTTCTAATCAGATGATCTCTTTCATATTTGGATTAAATTTCCACTGAGGGTCTCGTGATGGTTTGTATTCTTCTATAATAGGAATTTTATGCATGAAAACAACTTCATTGATCCCTATCAACTCAGTCATTTTATAATCTAGGGAAGCTCTCCTTTTTCTAAGCTCAATTATGATCTTGTCCTCCTGCTTAGAAGTAAGGTATGAGTTAATTATGACAAAACGAATTTGTTATTAATAAAGAAAGACATAATTAAGTCCTTCTGGTAGGGGTTTCATCTCTGGGCCCTTAGGGTGTTCAATTTTCTCTTCTAGAAGAGAAACCATCTTAAGGTCTTTGAATTATTCATCAAAAGTCTCCTCAAAGTTTTCTGGATGAGTTCTTCACTGATCTAACTACTCATCCTCAAAGCTATAATCATAAGGAGACATAAGGGCAGTGTGGAAGGGATCCTCAAGAAATTCCCACTCTTGTCTTAATTGGGAAAGCTTATCAACATATTCAACGAGGTAGACCTCCTACTGGAGGCTTGAGCCTCTCATGATTTAAAACACCCTAAACTCTAGGGTCTGCCTTCCAAGACACAAAAAAATGGCTCTGACCTCAACATCAATCAAGGCTCGAATAGTGGCTAAGAAAGAATGGATGAAAATAAGAGGGTAACATAGATCTTACTTGATGTCCATGATCATGATATCATATGGAACATAGGCATCTTTCCTAACCTCTATAGGTATTTTTTCAATGATACCCATAGGTTTTGTCATGGATGGATTTGCCAACTGGATTGTCATGGTAGTGGGAAGCATATCAATAAATCCTTATCTTCTACAAAGACTATAAGGAATGATTGAAATACTAGTGCCTAAGTCAACAATACCTTTTATACAAGCATTGTCACCTAAACAACAACTAATCCCAAAGGAACTATAATCTAGCCTTTTTAGGCATTTTTCATTGAATGATATCCAAAGTGGTCCTAGCAATTTTTATAGTCTCATATTCCTTGGTGGTGTACTTTCTAGTCAAAAAAGTTTTCATGTACTTAGATGAGGAAGGTATGTCAATGAGGGAATCTAAGAAAGGAATGTCCACATGTTGTTTTTTATGGCCTCTATAAACTTCATGAATCAGACATCTAGCCTGGTTTGTTTTAGGTGGGCCTGAAATAGTGGATGTGGTATGTACACTACACCGAGATCTCAAGCTCATTAGCTTCCACTTGTGGAGCTTCGAGGGAAGGAATGGTGGAGTCTTGTGAGGGTGTTTTCAATGAACACAACATCTCCATCCTAAAATTCTAAGGGTACAACAGGGGGATTCTCTAGAGAAGCGTGAGGAGCATGTGTCTTTACGGAACAAGTGGAGACAAATTTAAGCTATTGGGATGGTTGGGAATGTTTTTTGGTTGCTCGAAAAAAGTGTCGGTGGAGGTTTTTTGCTAGAAAGAAGTTGGGCCAACTGAGCATCGTTTGCCTTTTGATGGGCCTACTGTGAAAGGATGATATGCTCCATAGCAACTATTCTATCGTCAGTAGAGGGTCAGGTGCATTTTGTTGCATTTGTGGTGGTGGTTGGTTCAAATTTTAATACTACTATCCTTGATGGGGCCCACGATTTATGAAATTACCCTTGTAATTTCTCAGGTTCCCCAAGTTCCTGTGGTTGGAGTTATATGGAAATCATGGTGGTGGATTATTTGAATTGTTGGATTGAGGATGAGGGGGTCTTTATTGGGGAGCATTTTCAACACCCAATGGATTCACACATTGGAACCTAATAACATTAGTTTTAATGCACTTTTATTTGCCTTTTTCATAATAAAAATCTTTAGAAATAATGTTTATATGTTTTGCTTTACTCATTTTATCTTCAATTCACCTAATGATAGGTTCTAAATAAGTTTTGTTGATATTTGAAGGAATTGGATGCAAATTCAGTGAAATTGATAAAGTCTATGCAGTTGTTCAAATGACCTTGTTTCAAATAGTCGACCAACTGGTTGACATGATAAGTCTTCGCCCAAAGTGTCAATAAAAGACTACCAGCTCTAGCTCGACAGACTCATCAGGCACCACCTTGTTGAATTGAAAAACTCGACAATCTTCTATCAAGTAATGAATGTCAAGCAAAGTAAAATTCATCCATTTTTTGAGGAGACACCGACAGTACACCCAATAGATGCTGATGGATTCATGTCGGTCCAAAGATGTTGATCGCTTTCCTCAACAATCTTGTCAAAGAAAGGATCCTTGATACCTCCATCAATCATCCTAACAATAGGCCACGTTGAAAATATTATCAACGTCTCTCAAAGACCATAAGACTCCTGTCGAGGAGCCATCCCGACAACACTAATCGACACCCGTGTTGACATCATCACACTAACAAAGTCTCAATAAAGAACGAATCTATCAATAGCAAGAAGAGATTGATATCTCTATCGATCGATAAAGACCTGTTGAAGGAATTCCCTACTGACATATCTCTAGACATATGCACCGATGCCACGTGGACGAGTCACCTCGATAGGCATGCTGTCAAAGACTATAAATAGACCCCCATGGAATCACTTCAAAACATCTTAGATCCTTAGAGTCAAAAGGTGAGAGGCTGCCACCAAGTCCACCAAGTTCTAGAGCTGAAGGATGAGACATGTCGACCTATCTAGATCTATTGATTTAGCTGTCAACCTCACTCCCATGCAGCTCTGTTCCACCATCATCTCCGATATGAAGGACCTTCTTGCTTTAAGCCAAGATTAGGAGGAGGAGGAATTTGTCGACCTTGCTATTGATTGCCGCAAGATTAGTTGATAGATTGATTATTCAATCTACCCTTATATCAACTCTCTTCCTCTCCTTTCTTCATCATGACTTATTCTAGTTGTAGTCTATTCATTTCTTTAGCCATCAATGGATACACTCCATAACTTGGGTTGGGAGTAGCCGTCAAGCCCTCCCAACCTTGTAATTGTTCATCTTTCTATTTTATGGTATGTGTTCTTTAAAGTTTTATTCCTATGCTCTTATTTTACTGCATTGATTGGTGATTAGATACCCTCTTCCAATGTTTTATATGAATATTGTTCAACAGAATGAACTCAACTAGATCTGGATTATATGATCATAACGTTACACGAGAGTGAGGAGTTGCTATAAAAAAAGTCATACAGTTTTTCCTTGATCTTTCAATTATTACCTCGAGAGAGATAACCCCATTAGAGAGAAATCTGTCTGGACCTCGAGAGAAGGAAGGAACAGATAGTTGTCTATTTCTTTTTACAAAATAAGTAGAGAATATATATAATAGGATGAAGGTTTTATATGGTTGTGGTTGGCTTGATTGGTGAAATCCAATCCAAGTTTCCTCTTTTATGATTTCACAGTTTTCTTTATTTCTTATTTGATCTTTCATAACTTAGATTTATTTCTTATTTAGATAAACTCGTTCCTTAATTGGAACAACATCAAATTACTCTTTAGCTAAGGTCTCATGTTTTTATTCTGTTATTCCTCTTATCCATGTGTTCGACCCCACACTACTCTAATAGACTCCGTGTTGAGTTGTGGACGTCTCTTATAGTTGGGTATAAAATTGATTCCGTGTTGAGTTGTGGACATCTCTTCTAGTTGGGTATAAAATTAAAGTATGATATCTTTGACTTGAAAATTCTATTTACACTTTTGACCCACGAAAAAGAGTAATCAAATTTTGGTGCAGTTTTCGGGGATAAGGCAATGGATAATCTTTAAGAACTTGCGGTCTACTTAGAACTAGTTATCACTTCTAAACTTCACTATTTATTAGCATTCTTTTAAAATTATTTATTTGCTAGAATAATGCTTACATTTCCAGTCTCATGCTCTAATTCATTCACTATTTTTCTTATCGGTAAACAAAAAATTTCTAGTCCACCCTGGAGTTCCCTGTTGAATTTCTAGTGGAATATATCTTCCTCATTGAATCAATGGAGGACCACGAGCCACCTTATGATCTTGAGAATCAGCCATCTCTTTGTTCGTTGGTCACTAGGCACGTTAATGACATTAGGGGCCCCATTGTCTTCCCTCTCATACCGGTGAATAACTTTGATTTAATGCATGGGTTCATTAACATGATTTAGAATCAGATGTTCGGAGGAAATTGTGAAGAAAACCCTTACCATCATATCGAAACCTTCAAAAATTTATGTGACACCTTAAAGATGAATATGGTTCCTCAAGAAGTTATTTATATGAAGGGTTTTTTTTCTCTCTCAAGGAAAAAGGCATGTAGTGGTACCTTTATCAATAGTGGGTTACATATTGGCAACAACTATTTACAACCTTTGTAAACAAGTTTTATCATGTGGAAAGACCACCAGATGCAAGCACAAGATTACCAGCTTCCGGTAGAAACCTTCAGAAAGTCTAAATGACGCATGGGAAAGATATCAAGAATATCTTAGGGATTGTCCACACCATGGGTAAAATGAAGATTTTATTGTAGCCACCTTTTATGAAAGTCTTAACTCGACAGAGAGAACCTCTTTAAGCATTGCAACCAGTAGTGACTTCATGAAGCATGATGTAGAAACTACAAAAGAAATCATCAACAACATGGACCAACTCCAAGCTGGAAGAGACTATGAAAGAAACTCAACAACGATCGTGTCTGTCGCAAGTGGTAGTTTTATCGACTCAAGGTTACTCGAGAACCTCAACAACAAATTAGACAAGATGGCTATCGACAATTAGAATTTGAAGGAGGCCAAAATAAAATAACTTTAATGAAGAAACCATAAAATGTGTCACTTGTGGAGAAGGTGGTCACGGTGTCGACCATTGTATTTATACTCACAAAGAAGAAGACACTCAAACAGAGCATGTGTCTTATATCAATAGAAACATCCTGATCATCCTAGATTCTCCTATGGTAATACCTCGGTAATAGAAAATTTATTTCAATTGAGTCAATCAACCCAAGCCATGGGTAGGGGGCAAGGCTAAGTTGTGGGGAGAGGAACCCCACTTGTATTTAAACAAAAGAGACATCAACCTCAAGGAAACTTTGATGGACAAGGAAGAAATTTGTTTCAACAAAATTAGAAATCCATATTTAATCTAGAATCCTTAATTGAATGGTTAAGGGAGTGTGTGGTGAGCAACAACAAAATCCTTGCAAATATGCATACACAAATGTGCAATGTGAACACCTAGATTAGTGATCTAAAATCTCACAATCTATGATCGATCAACATTTATCATCTATAGCAGCCTCAATCGTACGCCCACTAGGTTAGTTCCTTCAAGCACTGAATAAAATATGAAGAATGAAACTACAAATATGACCACACTACATTCTGGAAATACATCCTCTAAACCCCAGAAAGAAGAAGTGGTCATTGAAGAAGAACCCACTAAGGAAGAAGTTCCCATGACCAAGAAGTCACGAGGGGCAACAAATTCCATTCCTTTGTTGAGAACACCTGATGTTCTATCTAGAGCTCCCTTCCCTCATAGTTTCATTAAAGCACAACTAGAAAAGAGATACACCAAGTTCCTAGATACTATCAAGAAGATCCATCTAAATATTCCTCTTCTTGACGTCATAGATGAGATGTCGACATATGTCAAATTCTTAAAGGATATCATGACAAAGAAAAGAAAGAGAGGAGTGGTGTAGATAGTATGTTTCACCAGGATGGAATCTGCATTCTGTCAATCCACCATGCCTATAAAGCAAAAGACCCTGGAGCCTTCACTATACCTTTCCTTATTGGAGATAAGTCATCATGATATGGTCTTGCAGACTTGGGAGCTAGAATAGGCCTCATGCCCTATAGCTTAGCTACCAGGTTAGGACCGACAGACATCATCAAGTCCAACATGTGGATCCATATGGCTAACAACTCCTATACCAAACTAGTTGGAGTCATCACGCATGACCCAGTAAGGATCATAAATTTATTTATACCCTGTGATGTAGTAATAATAGATGTGGTAGAAGACCCTACTTGCCCAATGATTTTTGGGTGACCCTTTCTTTCAACAACACATGCTATAATAGATGTAGCAGATGGATTGATCACCATATGGGTTGGAAATGAGTCTATATATTTCCACATTCTTGACCACATGAAAGGCCCTTCGCCCGTGGAAACGAGCTACTTCACCGACTGTTGCAATCAACGTTTCACAGAGATTCAGGAGCACAATGCTATAGTCGATCCTTTAATGCGAGCTTTGACAAATCCTTCTTCAAGTATTGAGGATCGTGAAGTTGAGAAAATATTGTCTTACTTGGAAGCTGCAAGAGAAGAAGAATTACAAGGGACAATCAAAATGGTAAAATATGCTTCCATCCAATAGGAACCAAAGGATGTGTCTGGCACAAGACCTCTACCAAAACTCTAACCTCTTCCCGAAGGTTTAAAATACAATTTTTTGGATGACGAAGAAAGGAACACAGTGATAATCAACACACAACTCTCTCTTGAACAAAAACAACTACTTCTAGCTGAACTTTGGGCTAGGAAGAAAGCCCTTGGATACTGCATTGATGATATCAAAGGTCTAAGTCCAACTGTTTGTATGCGTAGAATAAACCTCGAAGAAAGCACAAAGCCACACGTACAAGGACAAAGAGAGATTAATTACAAAATGTCAGAGGTAGTGCACAAAGAAGTCATCAAACTCATAGATGTAGGTACAATATATGCCATCAGTGATACAAACTAGGTTAGCCCAATACATGTAGTACCGATGAAAGGAGGCATGAGTGTAGTCAATAATAGTGATGTGAAAGAATCAGCCACACACACAATAACTAAATGGCAAATGTGCATCGACTACAGGTTACTAAATGTAGCTACTTGCAAGGATCATTTCCCCCTCCTGTTTATTGACCATGTTTTGGAAAGACTGGCACATCACTCACATTTCTGCCATTTGGATGAGTACTCAGGATTCTATCAGGTACCTATTCATTCTAATGAGAAGATCATGTTTACATGTCTATATGGAACATATGCTTTTTGTCGAATGTCTTTCGGTCTATGTAACACACCAGTGACATTTTAGAGGTGCATGTCTACCATTTTCTCTGATCTAATAGAAGAAATTGTGGAAGTCTTCATGGATGACTTCTCGGTCTATGGGACATCCTTTGAATATTGCCTAATAAACATGTCTCTTGTTCTTTAAAGGTGTGAAGAGAAGTAGTTAGTTCTCAATGTGAAGAAGTGCCATTTTATGGTATGAGAAGGAGTCATTTTAGGAAAAAAGGTTTATGAGGTAGGTATAGAGATAGATAAGATAGAGGCAATTTCTAAACTACTGCCTCCTCTGTCGATCTCCTCTGTTTGGAGTTTCTTCGGACACAATGACTACTATCAACGGTTCATTATAGATTTCTCCAAAATAGCAAACCTCTCTCTAGACTTCTTGTAAAAGATACACCATTCATCTTTAACGATGATTGCTTGAAAGCTTTTCATACTCTGAAGGATGCCCTCACCACCGCACCTGTCAAGCAAGCTCCAGACTGGCATCTTTCCTTTGAGCTAATGTGCGAAGCTAGGGGCTATGTTGTTGGAGAAATTATGAGATAGAAAAATAATAAGAAACATCATATCCTATACTACACTAGTGAAACTCTCGATGAAGCTCAAGTGAACTATACAACAACTGAAAAAGAGATGTTTGCTATTGTATATGCCTTCAACAAGTTTAGGCCCTATCTCCTAGGAGGAAAGAAATCATCTATATTGACCATGGTGCAATTAAGTATCTCATCCAAAATACAGATATTAAACCATGCCTCCTTTGATGGGAACTCCTGCTGCAAGAATTTGACCATGAAATCATAGACAAGAATGGATCCGACAATGTCATAGATGATCATCTCTCTCAAATAAATGTTGAACAAAGCAATCCACTTCCCATCAACATGTCTTATCAAGATGAATCATTATTCCTTATTCATTCTCTTAACCAAGTAACTTCATGGTATGCCTATTTTGGTAATTATCTGGCATGTTAGTAGTTATCCCCTAAGATGACTTACAATCAAAAGAAGAAATTCTTTTCTGACATCAAGAATTATTTTTGGGATGATCCACTCCTTTTCACAAAATGTGCAGATAATGTGTATCATCATTGTGTGGATCAGGACGAGGCTCGTTCAATCTTAGAGAAATGACATGTGCCCCCCTATAGAGGACATTTGGCTTTTATTGGCCAACTTTATTTAAAGATGTGCATGCTTACACTAAACAATGTGATGCATGTCAACGCACTGGGTCAATTAGCAAATGGAGTTAGATGCCAATGGTTGAATGGTTAGAAGTTGAAATCTTTGATATTTGGGGGATAGATTTTGTGGGACATTTCCCACCATCTTTTGGCAATAAGTACATTCTACTGGTTGTAGACTACATTTCCAAATGGGTGGAAGCTATACCTTCCTCTACATGTGACTCAAAAATAGTCATACGGCTTTTCACAAAGATAATATTTCCCAAATTTGGTGTCCCTAGAACAATTATCAGCAATGGTGGTTCACACTTTATAGAAAAATAGTTTGAAGCTCTTCTGAAGTATGGAGTCAACAATATAATATGTACTCCATATCATCCTCAAACTTTTGGCCAAGTAGAAGTCTGTAATCGGCAGATTAAGAAGATGATAAAACAACAGGGTGATATCGAAAAGACTGGTTGTTCAAACTCAATGTGTTGGTATGTATGCCCTGAGAGCTAATCATAGGATGATTGGTGGGATACATTAAGATTTATTTGATAAACATCAAAGGCAAGCTTCCAATTCTTTCTGGTTCAGTCATATGAGATAGTGATAGAACAGATTGAATGTCTAGAGAATGACAATACTCAATGACGTATGCCTTCAGGTTAAGGACCTGAACGATGAGATCATACAGATGCTAAAAGTTTGTACATTCTTGTTATGTCCCTAGTCGGATGTCATTGTGGAAGGTAGATAGACAGCAATGACACACAAGACTAGATTGTGGTGTTGGTTGATGACAGAATCTCATTAGTCATGATATAGAGATATCAAACCAAACACATAGGTACTTGTTAGAGAACAAGTGTACCAGACAGACCCACCGTGAGTTTGACACATGGAACCATGACATGGTAGTCACAGTCAGTACTCACAGTGATGGTGGTGAGTGTGATTCTTTGACCTGAAATCACTACACTCAACACATGTCGTTGGGCACACTTTGACATCATCAAACGCAGTCCTGAAACATGGGTTGTTATAAAGGTGATGATTGGGTGGCTTTGACACATGGGGCTTTTGAGGGGTGAGTGATAGATATGGGATTTGTCCCTCCTGAGGGAGTTTGATATCCATGGCCACTTGATGAGTAGGATTGAGAAATACGTGCATGCATGTGCGAATCAATATGTGATATTGATGTCATACATATCTCTTCTAGTCTACTCTGAGATCAAGAAAGTGAATGAACGTTGACAGGATGAATTTTCCATGCCTCGAGTTCATTCAGGATATCAGTGACAAAGGAATTATACATTCACTGTAACACCATTCATGGATTGTAGGATTGAAAGTTGTTCTCCAACTTTCTACTTTCACTTGGGTAGCACTGATGTGTGACTAGGCACCACTCTTTGCTTGTGAAGTTATAAGTGTTATGGACTTTCACTGCCAACGTGAAATGGACCTGTAGGGTCACATACATAGGATTTAACCTGGAAGAGGAGTTTTCTCCACAAGAAATGTTTAGATTGATTACTAAAGGAGTTTAGTAGTTCAATTAAACACTCAATCAATTGATATCTCAATATCATAATGTTCAAGGTGTTGGACATATTGATTGGAGTATCAGATTGATTGAAATCACAATTGACTGATTCTGCACAATCTGCACTCTCAACCGATCGGTTTATGTGATGAACCAGTCGGCTAAGGTTGCTGAACCGGTCGGCTCAAGTGTTGAGCCGATCGGCTCAAGCCCAGGGTGAACCGATTGCTTCAAGTGTTGAAACGATCAATTCAACTGGTGCAACCGAGCAAGTTGGGAAAGTAGGATTGGTGAGAATTTTCCTTGTGTTTCACTTGCCCAATTTGATTGGAACAAGGATTGGTATTCGATACCAATTAGAAACAAAAGAAGGAAATTCAATCGGGAACTGACCAGGAACACCAACTGACCGGTTCACTTGTGAACTGACCGGTTGAGGTGTCAACCGACCGGTTTAGGTCCCAACCGACCGGTTCACTTGTGAACCGATCGGTTCATGTTGCGAGTTGGTTGCTTTTGTGGAAAATCTCAAACCCTTCTACTCCTGCTTTTAGTCCCGCATTGCCCGGGATGGAGAACCCTGTCACATGACCCTCCTATATATAGGGGTATTGGGGGCTTCTCAAAGTACAACTCAGTGCAACCAGTTGCTCTGCAAAGTTGTCATTCTCTCTAGTTTTGGTAATCGAGAGAGATCCCGAGCAAGTGCTACCCGCAAAGGGAGGTGCAGCAAGGGAAAGACAACTGCAGTTGCAACTGCAGGCAGGAGAGTGTGTTGGTGACTAGTACGTCAACAGGAGGGTGTGACTCCTTCGACTTCCTTGTGGGACAAGGAGTGTGGAGTTCCAGGTGGTCCGTGCGGACTACTTCAGAGGCAGGAGGTTTCTGCCGCTCAGGAGGACAACTGTCATCCGACAGTCCGGTGTGATCAGGAGTCATCAGTCCCGGTGTGACCAGGAGCTGCACAGACACCGTAGAAGACCGGATTTGAAGACCGCGCAAGGTGCGAGGCATTGTCTCCGAGCACGCCTCGGGACAAGGTATGATTCCACAAACCATCCTTTCCTATTATATAGACGTTGACGCGTTTCCTTGTTCCGAGTTTGGGGAGAAAATTGTGTTTCCGCTGCCTTCTCTGTCTCCCCTAAAACCCAACAGTGGTATCAGAGCCACGTCAACTGCTATATATTTTAGGAATATCGATATGATCGATTTTGGTTTGTCACCTTTATTTATTGCATACGATGCAAATAAAATTGGCTTTATGCATGTCCAATCCTAAATCCACAAATCCCAAATTACATATATGATATGTATTATTAATGCACTCGATACGCGTCACCCTTAAACGAGTTTTGTGGTTGATGTATAGCGTGGTTATGGCCAATAAACCCTATCTGTGATTGGTTGTGTGTGGTTGCTTGCATCTCTGTCTGCGCACTGATCTTCCTTCTCCTATTCCTAATGTAACTCGAAATAATTCAAGATTCTTTTCTACCTTTGCTCCCCCTGAATGTAACTTGGGGTTTCCCTTTTAAGCAATGTAATATTAGGATAGATTTTATTTCCTGTTATGTCAAAAAACGGAGGACATCAAGACGACAGCTGAGACGATCGGTTCAAGGCATGAACTGATCGGTTGACGTTCTAGACGTTCGGTTCAAGGAGTGAACCGATCGGTTGATGACTAGTTTGAGGAGTGAGACGAGTGGGTGGAGGTCATGAAGAGATGCACGATGACCGGGCGAACCGATCAGTTGGAGGAGATAACTGATCGGCTGGTGGCACCCAGACGACCGGCCAAAGAAAGAAGATCATTCATATAATGAGTTGATCAACTCAGAAGGCAAAAGCACAGAGTTCATCTTGTACAGGTTGCATGTGATGTAGACCTAGATGACCGTGATTCCTCTTGGCTCGAGGAATCACATTAGGATGGCCATAATCATCACTTTTATCATTTGTGCATGTTTTCTGTGGGATATAGCATGTATATGATACGTACTATGTATTGTGGTGATTGGATATGTATATGTATATAAAAACCAAATCCCTCATTAAATATTAAGTTTTAGATGCCTTCCAAATGCGACACACATGAAAAGCTTGATCGACCAAGTGTGAGCACGCCCTAGCATGGTGCACCATCTATCTCATGGAAGCGTGAAAGATGAATGTGTGGGTTTGCCCTAGCAGGGTGCATATTCATCGTGTATGCTTTGGGTCAGACTTAACAAGGTGATCTAGATGGGATCTAGTACCTTGAGGCATGGAGATGATCATGGCAAAGGAGTTGCATATGACATCTTATCAAGAGTTGCATATGATGCAATTGGCAAGAGTTGCCTACCTGAGAGATCTATGTTGTGGGTGACAGCCCTAGCAGGTCCATGACTTAGAGGATTTCAGGATCTTGCCCACTAGAAGGTTGTATGATGCAATCTTCCGAATTGATGGTGAGGGCTATCAATTTGAAGTAAAATAGTGGGAGCGATAATTAATTAAAGGCCTATTTATATCGTCAAATTTGCAAATCAATCAAATATGTCAAAATGAGATTTTGGACTAAAAATTGCATATTTCCTTTTGTAGTACAAATTACGACGAACGACAATCACTTCTCTTTGCGATCGGTCCTTGAAAGGGACAAGCTGAATGGGACAAACTTCCACAACTGGTATCGGACATTGAGAATTGTTCTCACTCAAGAGCGTAAGCTCTATGTCCTGGGTACTCCAATTCTAGAGGAACCCGCTCCTAATGCACCAAAGGCAGAAAGGGATGCTTACAAGAAGCATGCTGGTGATGCCATTGATGCAAAATTCTTGATGTTATGTTCTATGAACCATGAGTTGCAGAGACAGCATGAGAACATGGGTGTCATTGAGATGATTCAGCATCTCAGGAACATGTATGAAGATCAGGCACGGCAAGAGAGATACAATGTTTCTAGGGTGTTGTTCAAGTGCGTCATGACAGAAGGAGATCCAGTTGGTCCTCACACACTCAAGATGATTGGGTATGTGGAGAACCTGTAGAGACTGGGATTTCCACTGAGCCAAGAGTTGGCTGCTGACGTGATACTGCAATCGTTGCTAGAATCTTATAGTCAGTTTGTGATGAACTACAACATGAACAATTTTGATAGGCCACTGTCAGAGTTGTTGGGCATGTTGAGGACAACCGAGATACAGATGAAGAAGGACAAGCCTAAGCATGTGATGGTGATCACAAGCAAGAAAGGCAAGTCCAAGCACAAGGGCAAGGGAAAAGCTAAGAAAGGTTCTGATGCTAGCTAGGAGTCCAAGCCGTCTTCAGCTCTCAAGGCCAAGGGAGGCATGACCAAGAAAGGAAATTTCCACCATTGTCAAAAGCTAGGACATTGGAAAAGGAATTGTCCTCTCTATCTGGAAGAACAAAAGAAGAAGGAGGCGACTCATGTCTCTACTTAAAGGTGTCATGAAAGTAAACTTGTAACACTTTTTGAGGTATATGATATCAAGATGTAAAGTGTAAAGCACTCATAATTGGGGCAAGTGTTGCCGCCATAGATAGGAGTACTTTAGTTTATTTTCAGCCTACAAGGCATGTAATACAGTTATGAACTGCTATTTCATATTTGCCAATAGTTAGAAACACTTTATTTTTGCATATTATATGACAATGATAGCAATTAATAAAGTTGAGTTTTCAATCTTAAAGATATGATCTTTGTGGCAATGCCTTATTTATCTTGTGATATTTGATATGCATAAGATAAAATGATACCTAAAAGTTATAGATAACTCAAACAATCAAATTAGCATCAATCATGAGAAATTCATTTCTAGTTTCCATGTGATGGATAAATCTAGACTCTTTTGGTTAGAGAACCAGTAAGAGATATGAATATCTTGGACATGATTAATCAATCTTCACTAATGGTAGTGGGAGAATGATTATCCTATTAGGTATAATACACGTGATGTATTTACATACGTATCGGAACAAATGCTAATACTTCAAATATGAATATCTTGAAGTGTTCAAGATTATCATAGATGAAGTGGAAATTTGGTAAAGTGTTAATTCTTGATGAGATCAATGAATGAAATACTTGGACCAAATGTTTGAGATCCTTATGAGTGATTATGATAGTGTATCATAGTGAACTCATGATTAAGGCATGGTGATTTCTAAATCAAGAAGGAATCATACTCTAAAGAGTTAGAGAATGATTATTGAATAACTAAATTCTTCTTAATAAAAGAATACCTCACACTAATAAAAGAAATTAAGAATCACAAGGGTTGTGAGTTCTTATATCCTTAACAGATACACCTCAATTATCTATGTGATGAGTTGTTCATATGATGAGTCAACTATCTAGATGAGTATGAGGAACCAAATTTTAAGTTATGGTTTATGACCATTACATCCTAAATGACATCCATGTGAACCATAAGGTATGACCTTGATGGTAGCACCCATTGGATAAAATCCATGAGTGCAAATGAATCTTAAATGTTAAGATACATGGATAACATTTTGAGAAGGATGATGCTTGTTGATTGCATCTTAATGACTGAGACATTTGGCATATGGATACTAAAACCGCATTCCTATGAGGAATAAAACAAGGATGTATACGTGACACAACCTATAAGGTTTATGAATCCACTAATGCAAATGAAGTCTATAAGTTACAATGGACTAATCAATGTGATTGATGGAGTACAAGCAACTCAGAATTGGATCTTTACTTTGATAATATAGTCAAAGGGTTTGAATGATATGTCAAAGATAAAGAAGGGATCTGTGATTTAGTGGGAGCGTATTCACATTCCACATGTTGATGTGAAATGGAAATGTTCTAGAATGGAAATCCAAAAGTGGAAATGATCTTTAAGGAAGATAGAGATGTTTCCTATGTGATAGGAATAGAGATCTATAGAGATAGTTCTCAAAAAATCTCTTGACCTGAAAAGAGAGAGCATACATTGGCAATATGTACTGAAGTGTTCAGTATGCACAGATTCAGTGGGAGAAAACTTGTCCATGCTACATGGAGTTAGTATCCCAAAGCCAAGTGTCCAATTCTTATGAAGAATGGGAACACTAAGAATAGATATGGATCTATCATGTATGTAATCATCCCATTATCTTGCAAGTACTGACATGGAAAGAACAGAATGCATTCATCATCTTGTATGTAGTACATGGCAATATGCTGTGCTCATCCTGATAACTCGTATGTGGGACATGACGAGTGGATGTCTGTCTACTTCCAGTAAGGGTTACTGGAATACCATGAGAACTTGACAAGTACTTGTAAAGTACTAGTTCTATGGAGATAAGGAAGAGTTCGATGTAAAGAGTTACATTGATGCGAACTTTCGAAAGGATAGAAAATTAATCACAAAATATACATAGGATGTATAAAAGTGAAAGTTTGTTGGTAATTGGAAGTGTTCCAATAAAACCACTTAAAAGGAAATGTCGAGTATCTATGCATTAGAGAACAACATTATATACTATATTGATCTGAAAGTTCATGAGATGAACTTATAGATATTCCGCTCATTGATGACAAGTATGGAATCCTTGATCATGCAATGTGGCTAAAGGTTAGCAAAGGAATACTAGATCGCATATTACAACAACTCCATCTCATACGTATGACGTACATCGAAGAGATGAGAGACATGCAATTTATACTGACTTTGGCAAGGTGTTTCCATTACTCACTATGTTTGCACTAGAGCACAGTAACATGTGGGACATGTTTGAAGATCACTATGAATATGATTCAAGGGTGATTGGCTCGCAGTGCAAGTGGGAGTCTGTTGGTATGTATGCCCTGAGAGCCAATCATAGGATGATTGGTGGGATACATTAAGATTCATTTGATAAACATCAAAGGCAAGCTTCCAATTCTTTCAGGTTCAGTCATATGAGATAGTAATAGAACAGATTGAATGTCTAGAGAATGACAATACTCAATGACGTATGCCTTCAGGTTAAGGACCTGAACGATGAGATCATACGGATGCTAAGAGTTTGTACATTCTTGTTATGTCCCTAGTCAGATGTCATTGTAGAAGGTAGATAGATAGCAATGACACAAAAGACTAGATTGTGGTGTTGGTTGATGACAGAATCTCATTAGTCATGATATAGAGATATCAAACCAAACCCATAGGTACTTGTTAGAGAACAAGTGTACCGGAAAGACCCACCGTGAGTTTGACACATGGAACCATGACATGGTAGTCACAGTCAGTACTCACAGTGATGGTGGTGAGTGTGATTCTTTGACCTGAAATCACTACACTCAACACATGTCGTTGGGCACACTTTGACATCATCAAACGCAGTCCTGAAAAATGGGTTGTTATAAAGGTGATGATTGGGTGGCTTTGACACATGGGGCTTTTGAGGGGTGAGTGATAGATATGGGATTTGTCCCTCCTGAGGGAGTTTGATATCCATGGCCACTTGATGAGTAGGATTGAGAAAGGCGTGCACGCATGTGTGAATCAGTATGTGATATTGATGTCATACATATCTCTTCCAGTCTACTCTAAGATCAAGAAAGTGAATGAACGTTGACAGGATGACAGTTCCATGCCTCGAGTTCATTCGGGATATCAGTGACAAAGGAATTATACATTTGTTGTAACACCATTCATGGATTGTAGGATTGAAAGTTATTCTCCAACTTTCTACTTTCACTTGGGTAGCACTGATGTGTGACTAGGCACCTCTCTTTGTTTGTGAAGTCATAAGTGTTATGGACTTTCACTACCAACGTGAAATGGACCTGCAGGGTCACACACATAGGATTTAACCTGGAAGAGGAGTTTTGTCCACAAGAAATGTTTAGATTGATTACTAAAGGAGTTTAGTAGTTCAATTAAACACTCAATCAATTGATAGCTCAATATCATAATGTTCAAGGTGTTGGACATATTGATTGGAGTATCGGATTGATTGAAATTGCAATTGACTGATTCTGCACAATCTGCACTCCCAACCGATCGGTTCATGTGATGAACCGGTCGGCTGAGGTTGCTGAATCGGTCGGCTCAAGTGTTGAGCCGATCGGCTCAAGTGTTAAGCCGATCGGCTCAAGCCCAGGGTGAACCGATTGCTTCAAGTGTTGAAACGATCGATTCAACTGGTGCAACCGAGCAAGTTGGGAAAGTAGGATTGGTGAGAATTTTCCTTGCGTTTCACTTTCCCAATTTGATTGGAACAAGGATTGGTATTCGATACCAATTAGAAACAAAATAAGGAAAGTCAATCGGGAACTGACCAGGAACACCAATCGACCGGTTCACTTGTGAACCGACCGATTGAGGTGTCCCAACCGATCGGTTGAGGTGTCAACCGACCGGTTCAGGTCCCCAACCGTCCGGTTCACTTGTGAACCGATCGGTTCAGGTTGCGAGTTGGTTGCTTTTGTGGAAAATCTCGAACCCTTCTACTCCTGCTTTTAGTCCCGCATTGCCCGGGATGGAGAACCCTGTCCCATGACCCTCCTATATATATAGGGGTATTGGGGGCTTCTCAAAGTACAACTCAGTGCAACCAGTTGCTCTGCAAAGTTGTCGTTCTCTCTGGTTTTGGTAATTGAGAGAGAGCCTGAGCAAGTGCTACTCGCAAAGGGAGGTGCAGCAAGGGAAAGACAACTACAGTTGCAACTGGAGGCAGGAGAGTGGGTTGGCGACTAGTACGTCAACCGGAGGGTGCGACTCCTTCCACTGCTTTATGGGACAAGGAGTGTGGAGTTCCAGGTGGTCTGTGTGGACTACTTCAGAGGGGGGAGGTTTCTACCGCTCAGGAGGACAACTGTCATCTGACAGTCCGGTGTGATCAGGAGTCGTCAGTCCCGGTGTGACCAAGAGCTGCACAGACACCGTAGAAGACCGGATTTGAAGACCGCACAAGGCACGAGGCATTGTCGCCGAGCAAGCCTCAGGACAAGGTATGATTCCACAAACCATCCTTTCCTATTATATAGACGTTGACGTGTTTACTTGTTCCGGGTTTGGGGAGAAAAATTTGTTTCCGCTGCCTTCCCTGTCTCCCCTAAAACCCAACACAATGATGCTTTATGGGGATATCGAACAACTTACAAGACACCTATCGAGACAACTCATTATCACCTCATCTATGGTAGGTCATGCCACCTTCACTTAAAATTAGAATACAAAGCCTATTGGGCAATCAAGACCCTAATTATGGATGTTGACCGGGCGAAAGAGAAGCGCTTCCTACAACTATAGGAATTAGAAGAACTTAGTCTACACGCTTATGATAATTGCAAAATCTACAAAGAACACACCAAATTTGGCACGATTCTTGCATCAAGGGGAAAGATATATCTGAATGCAACAGGGCTCTTCTATTTAATTCACCACTTCATCTATTTTAAGGAAAACTCCTATCACGATGGTCTGGGCCCTTCAAAGTTGTCATCATCTATCCCTCTAGTATGATGGGCATCCACAATGAGAAAGTCGGCACCTTCTCAGTCAATGGTCATCGTCTTTAAAGATATTACGAAGATGAAGCTATCATAAGAAAATCTGATTTTGTACCATCTGATGAACCAGAGACCAAATAAGACGTCCAAGAGTCCAGCTAATAGACTATAAACAAGCACTACTTGGGAGGCAACCCAATCTTTTTCCTTTCTATCAGTTTAGGATAGTGTTAATTTCTTCTCCCTTTGGTTTTGTTTCTCAAAGAAAAACTTTTTAAAATAAGTCCCATCTAAATCAAGACCGACATCTATTTTCTAAATGATGATCGGAAGACAATCACTTCACAATGATTTGTGGATTTTTTGGAATTCTACAGAGGTGGAGGTAGGTAGAAGATCAATCAAAATCAAATAATTCCAAGTTCAAGAGAAAAAATAATAAGGGGATGAAAAGAGTCTGGCGTGAGGAGGAATGGAGAATTTTCGATGACCTAAAATCTGATCCACTTTATTGACAATAAATTTTGAACATCTTGTCTACAATGCAATAGATAGTGTTGATTGATAGCCTAGTTCGTTGTCTATTGATCCTTCTGATCAACATAATCAAAGAACAACCTGTCGACCAATAGACGTCTGTAATGCTTTATTTTTAGTCGATCTACTACTCGACAACTCTATCGAGTACTCCATTACTCTATCGATCAGTAGAAATTTTTGACCTAGTTCTGCCACCTGGGTACCCGATTAGGTTTCACCAACCCTAACCCTCAGATATAAATGTAAGACCAATGGTAAGTTTTTCTTACCACATCCTAATTGAAGTGAAGCCTTGTCTCTTTGGTTCCCTGCCTATCAACCTTCTTATCGAGTGCCTGGATCGACACACTTTAACCATCACCTCACTTTTTCCATTATCCCAATAAGATGACAAGTATTCCAGTCTTATTGATCGACAGAGGTATCGACGTCTTTGAACAGTTCTTGTTGATTGATTAACTACTGATTGATTTCATTTATATCAATCTTGTATTCAAACCAAAGGATGGTCAACAACATTATCGATTGTGCTCGCTCGACCGACCTGTCGACCAACCTTATCCGATTCATGTCGATCTATTCTTGTGGATCTCAGTCATCGATAGTATGTTTTTGAGTATTTGGATTAGGGATGTCAAATAGACCCACTTGACCCATGACCCAGCGAGACCCAGAACAACTCGGCCCATTACTAGTTGCTTAATGGGTTTCACTCACTTAGTGGGTCCTCGTGGGGATTTAAATGATGGGTCACTTTGGAAAGCACCCCACCCATCTGAACCCATTAGACGCATCCCGCTCCTACTCGCTAGTTCTCGTCTCGTCATCCACGGTGACTCCCAACTCTAGATTCTCATCTAGTCATCTCATCTTCCACGACTCCCTCTGTCGCGCGGCTCACGCCCGTCCCCACCCATCCTGCGTCGTCCTCGTGGATGTCGTCACAGACCGCTCCCTCACATTTACAGAACTCGATCATGTCGTGTCAATCGTGTGTGGCCTCACCCTCGTCATGTGCCATTGCCTCTTGGTGTGATGTGGAGACATCATCTTCCTCTTCGCCCCCAACTCGTCTGAGTATTCCATCGTCTTCCTCGCCGCCGTCTCCCTAAGTGTCATCCCATCAACCGTCAACCCTGGGAACACCACGCAGGAGGTGGCCAAACATCCACATGACTCTCGACCAAACCTCGTATTCACCATCCCAGAGATATGGGACAAGGCAAGTGGCCTCTGCTTCCCAGTCGTCTTCTTCGGCGGAGCTGCAACACACTTCATCCAGGAGAAACAGCTGGAGCCTGGGTAACTTGGCTCTCTGACCCATTGGCTGTTGTGAAGGACTATGATCTCTAGCCTGACTGGCTGGCTACTCTACTCCTTAGGAACCAGTAACCACCAAGACTAGCAAGGGAATCGTCCTCTGCAACCAGTAACCAACCCGTCGGTGTTATGATAACCGTAGATCAGGATAGAGATGGCACCCACCCAACATCTTCGTCAACTTCCTCCCCATATTCCACATCTTTCGCCAACCTATGGTATCCTGGAGACGAAGCATGATTTTTATTGTGCACCTGTCGTGTTTGTTAAAATGTTCATGTGATGTGCGCTAGATATATTGGCACAGTGTATTTTGTTTTGTAGATCATTTTTATTTATTAATGTATTCCTAATGTTAATTTGTTTCTGGATGTGCGTTGGAAATGTTGGCGCTGGTATGGCTTGACCGAAATTGTAGCTGCATATAATCTTATTTGTTAAAATATAAAGGAAACTTGTAAGTTAGTAGTTGCGGTGTTACTAAATTGTTGTTAACTTTTTGTTGGGTACCCATGACCCATTGGGGTGGGTATGGAGACCCATAATTTTTTTTCTTAATGGGTCGGGTATGGGTCACATAAAAATTGAAGTGGGCAACATGGGTATGGGTCTCCCATACCCACCCCATTGCCATCCGTAATTTGGATCGAAAATTTCTACATTATTCGGTCGACCCATAATTGGATAAAAGTTCTCCCGTGCATTGCATAAATATTAATTACATACAACTTTTTGGTTGTTCTATAGTGATGGCTCAGTAAAGCAGTTCCGCCTCAGCCCTAGGTGGTCCATCCAAGACCTGAGACAAACGACCTCATTCTGGCCAGCCTGCTAATGAAGGCGAGAAGAAAGTATCACTGAGCCAACATGGTTTGCAACTAGATCTACCCTATTGTGGATAGGTGCGAGTATGGTGGGGGTATGGTGCGGTTCTGGCCATACCCATACCCATTTAATTTGTGGGTCCGGTTCTAATTCTGGATCCACATAATAAAAAATTTAGACCCACATTGTACATGTCTCCGTAATAATACCGGGTCTGCGGTGCGGGTATGCAGGTAAGCAGTTCTATTAAAACGTAGTAATTTTTATGTAAAAAAATTTACAACTATATTCTATATATTCATATACAACAAGATATTGCCGTTATATAAGAAATAAACATCCAATAGTTATATTAAACAATGTCATACTTTGTAGATTGAAGACTAATTGAGTTAATTATTTACATATTTGTAGTCATCGTCATCGTGTTTCAACAATGTAGCATAATCATGTAAGTAATTTCAATGTAAGGTTACATATGTTGCTCATTGTTGTAATTAGAATAGTTAATTCTTAATTATATGACTAGTCATAACCTTATTATAATTAGAGTAACATGTAACATGAACTATTATATTAGTTAGACTAGTAAAGTATGATATAATAATATAATTATTAAGTAATATTTATGTATAGCAATTCCACGGTTCTGCGGGTCTGGGTCCAAGCATACCCTTTAGTAGACCCTCTTATAGGAGGATTCTGGGTATGCGGGTCCATGATTATGCAGGTCCAAAATTTTAGACCCATGACGAGTTTTCAAAAGGTCTGGATTTGTGGGTCCGTGGGTCTACCCATACCTATTTACAACCTTATTTGTGGATCCTTCTGAACTCGCAACACTGCCCACCTGGAGGAATATAAGGTGATACACCGTGGAACCTTCAAGACAACCAGGTTCATTTCATCATCCATTCTAGAGGAACTAGGCATCAAGACCCAAGTTAAGGAGATACTGACCAAGTCCAACTTGGCCCATCACTTCTTTGCCAAACACAGATCCTATATAGAGGAAACAATGGAGTTTATATCCTCTATCCAAGAGGTCTCTTCTCAGGATTTGAAAGTTCGAATCAACAATGTTGATCATGTTCTCAGTGAAAAAACACTGAAAAAGATCTTCTATAGCTTGGAGGAAGAAGTCGCCAAGGCATATCAAGGATTTCTTAAGAATGAAGATTCCAACTTTAACACTACCAAGTATTGGGCACATTTGACATGATAGAAGAAGTATCAGTCTGGCCACTCTAAGGCATCTTTCGTACATTCTGGATTTTGGAGAATCATGCACAAGATAATAGCCAATGTTCTCTTTACGGAGTATGAGACAGGTAGCATTTACCTTGAAGAACTGTATGTGCTATCTCTCCTAATGGACGGTGGCCCTGTCAATATCGACCACCTTCTCATAGACAAGTGGTTACTTGTTAGTTCCACTAAAAAAAAGAACAATGCATGAGTGGTGTCATTCAACTTATTTACCACGCCTATGGACACCCCCCTTCCAATGATCTCAGAGAAGTGCATGGTGAGAACATCATATTATCAAAGTACTTAATTGCATATGGTATTCTAGACTTTTGGAATAATATCAACTGCTATAGGTTCACGAGGACTAATATCTTAATACTGCTACCTGAATTGACTGACTATGACAAAGAACAATTATTGTATTTAGTGGAAGAAATCACGAAACTTCTCAAAAATTCTGACAAGGTCAAGCCAGCTCCATAGGGCACATCGTCTGGCCGAGTTCACCCTAAATTTTTCATTTCAAAGAAACCTCTGTCTAAGATATCCGAGGGAAGAGAACATGAGAGAATAGTTTATTATGGCTTGGAAGCACTTCGCCCAAGCATAACTTTCCCTTTGAGGTTGATCGTCCAACCACCTCAAAGAGCCCCAACTCCCTCCTAGCTACAGTTGCCTCTGTCTAAGATATTCGAGGGAAGAGAACATGAGAGAATAGTTGATTATGACTTGGAAGCACTTCACCCAAGCATAACTTTGCCTTTGAGGTTGACCGTCCAACCACCTCAAAGAGCCCCAAATCCATCCCAGCTATAGTTGCCGCAGCGAGCAACACTCCCTTGTCATAAAAAAGGAAGATACAAGATGTGGTTGATGATCTATCTTGTCATCCTCAACAAGACGATCTCCCTTCTACTTATCGGTGATCAGAAAGTCATTCTTCATCCCCTCTGGCCACAAATATCCAGAGACCATGGGAGGAGCTTTTAGACAAGCCTTCAACACCATCGGTAAGGTTACAACTGCAACTGTAACTGCTCTTCCTAACCTTCAAAAGGATGTGCACAACATATCTAAATAGGTCTAAGATCTAGATCAACAAGTAAGTGAGCTCATCAACCTTCCTCTCCATATGAGAACTCTAGAGCGCTAACTTAATGAAGTCCTAATCATACAAAATCATATCTTGATTCATATAACCAGACAAGAAAATCATCGAAAGCATAGAGAAGACCAACACACTCTCTGACATGAACAACAACGTCAATTTCATGCTCGTTCTGCTCAAGCTTATTAGTCCCCATCTTCTTCTTCTCAAGGAAATAATTATATTCTGATTAGTTTTGATGCAGTTTTTGGCCAACCAGACCATCCAAATCAATCTATCTCCCATGTCTCTGATTCGTTTATGGGAACCACTAAAATCTTTCCATTTCTGACAACATCCCATCTTTCCCTCAGATGCAACCGGGTGGATTACCTCCCACTAACACTACATCTATTGTCAGCCCATCCCATGATATCCATGCACATCCATCAGAGAACATTCCACCTCTGTCTCAACCATATTCCATTGATTCTTTTGAAAATTATATGATGAGGAAGTTGGATGATGCTATTCTCAACTTGAGCCTGATCTGTTCCCTCTTCATTCTACATACATCAAAAGAGGATAATTCTGTTGGACATTACACTACCAATATGGACCTAGAAGCAGATGCCAACTGTCCTTCAGACACTGAGAATACTTCTTCTAATGAGGATGTTAGTGATCTCTCCCTCGTTCTGTCTACTATGCCATGAAGATTATCTGACCTAGGGTTTCCAAAACCACTACTTCCACTTCCACCTCAACTTCCTTTGAAGATGAGTGGACTAAATCCTGATTGTTTGAAAGGACTAGATGTCTGTGATATTTTCATATTACAAGACATTCTTGATGATCAATGTGATGGGAGACGTGTCATTTACAATAATGGCTCCATCACCCTTTCTCGTGGAAATTTTCAAAATTTATTTCGCAACCCTACCAAAGTTACAAAGAAGATGCTTAGCATCGACTATACTGGAGGATATCATGCCCAATTATAAGGATTGTCTGTATTACAATGCAATGCCATCCTTGGTCGACTAATTTTTTAAGAAGTGAATAACAACTCTAGTCATTTCAAACCTAAAGGATAAACAAGAGTTGAAGAAGATAAGAGTTATCTTGTTACCTTTTCACTTCTGCGGATTGTGGATAGTATATTTCGTTGATTTGAATAAACAATAAGTAATGTTGTTCAACACTTGCGTTGAAGATCTGAAAATTTTTGACATGCGCTTCAAAGATCGTGTTGCAGAAAAGATGCCTCACATTCGTATTTGTCTGCAAAGGCTTATCTATGAAATCTTCTATTATCAATCGGATTGGACAAGTTATGTCATTGCACCTTTAACCTAACAGCACAACCCTGACAAGAATGACAGTGCTTCATCATCCTCAGATTCATGGAAGCTTTGAATCATGAAACACCTATCTCAAGCTTTGATCTTGAAGGTTTTACCCCTATTTTTGGATGTTACACAATTGAGGTAATCCATGATAGATAGTTCTTTCAATATCATGAACTCCCTGAGAATTTAAGGGACCTCTACCCGCTCATTCAAAGGCCTGCTAAGGAGCCATTCTGTAATGTTTTACAAAGAGAAGAAGTGCAAGAAGGACAAATAACACCATATCTTTCTACCGTTACAAAAACTACAAAGGCTAAAGAGGTTGTTGATATACTCAAGTTCTTAGATGAGCATGTGTCATTCCTTGTGTATAGACCAGTATCAATTATAGAACCTAGTTTTGAAAACTTTAATTGCACCTCCTTTTGTGATCTCACATTCTCTTAGCTCCTGATGTTGATGCAACATTTTAAACCTTGTGGCAATCATGTAGTCTTCAGTCGGGATAATCTTCTGGTTATGAAATATGACCTCCTAGAGACTCTTCAACCATGAGGATGTTTATCTTAAAGCCTCATGGTGACTTATCAATCTCTTATCTGTAAGAATGTTGACGATGTCCATATGCTCAACCCTAATCTTGTCAACGATATCTACCAGGACACTGATTCCGGTGAAAAGGATCTCCTTCTTCGTCTACTATAGGACACTATTCCTAGATATATTTTCATTCCCATTCTTCACGATGCTCATTGGACTTTACTTACTGTCTTTACCCATGAAAGGGAGGTCATGCTTTATAATAGTTATGACATTTCTTTTGACCTTTAAGGCTCTAAATTTTTTGTACTCATTTGCAGTACACATGAAAGCATTGTTGACGCATGTACAAAAACCCTTATTCCACATTCGAGCTTTTGGAAGTGGATATGCTTCTCAGGAACCAAGAAGATGGAAGGTTACCCAATTCTAAAATCAGTGTCCTCAACAACGTCCGATATCCAATGATTGTGCCTTCTACGTCTTACACTAGATTTACACCATTGGAGTCTATACTTTCATAGAAGAAGCACACAATGATAACTATTGTTTCCTTTGAGGGAATTATGACACCATTGGAGTCCTCCATGCTACCATAGATGAAACAGACAACATAATTATCATTTCCTTCAATGGAATTATGATATGATGTTTCTCGAGTCTCCATGGGAAATAGTGGACCTTCTCTAAGAATCTCACGTGTTTACATTTTCTTTTCCTTTCTTTTTCACACTCTAAGGATAGTGTGTGTTGTAAGTTTGGGGGGTGTAATCCCTTGAGATAGGTATCTACAATATCACAAATATTTCTTTCTTTTCTTTTAGTATTTCTTTTCATAATTTCATTGTGTAATGAAGTTGTAGATAATGGAAAACCCCCCTTCAAAGAATCTAGTTTGTTCTTAAACTATTCCTTTTAGCAAAATTATAAGATATCTCAAGGATAAATCTTTTTGTCACTAATATAATTTTTAAACTTTCCTCTTAGCAAAATGTCATTTTATTTCCTCCATTTTGATATTTTAACTATACGATGCCATCAATTGATCCTTACCAAAAGAATATAATCAATAAAGTCTTATCTTTTCAAAGGTATGTTTTCACAATAACAAAGAAAGAGATGCCTCATCTCTTCTTCTAAAAAATTTATAAAAATCCCAAAAAGAGTGAGGAATGAAAAAGAATCTGAGAGATGTGTCATGAATTAGAGCTATTAGAACGGTGTATTGTTTTTCTCATGAACCCAGTTATGTCAATTCTCATAAATGCAGATATGTCGATTTTATTTAGCCTCTAAAAACACTACCTCATTCCAACAGAGTTCATTTAAAGGTATTGCAATCTGGGGTGGTGATATTTAGGATGTGTAATCACTATCTAAAACCAACTGGTTTGGAACACTGGGATCACTCGCACACCTGAATGACATGTACTTGAAGGACCCCAAAAAAGAAAGGAACATCCATAAGCTTTTTGCCTACCTATTTGTTCCACATGATACCTTGACGAGAGTGAAAGCTACTTTGAAAAAGTGATAGATATACTGGAGACAAGAATATAGCAAAAAAGCAAATAAAGAAAGAGTCTTTTGACAAAATGACATTCTTGATAAAGTTAGATCATTTTATGAATAAATGAATAGTTTTGATAAGAGGATTGTAAAAAATTTGTTTTTAGTAATTTCTAGATTTTTCTTTATTTGATAAGAGAAATAATGATTGCATTAGCTAGAAGACAAGCTAAATTATAAGTTTGAGGGACACTTTTATTTTCCTTTTTCATAATAAAAAACATTAAAAATAATGTTTAGATGTTTAGTTTTACTCATTTTAACTTCAATTCACCAAATGATATGTTATGAATAAATTTTGTTGATATTTGAAGGAATTGGATGCAAATTCAATGAAACTGATAAAGTCTGAGCAGTTGTTCAAAAGACCATGTTTCAAATAGTCAACCTATCGGTTGATAGGATAAGTCTTCACCAAAAGGGTCAAAAAAAGACTACTGACTCAAGCTCGACAGACTCATCGAGCACCAACTTGTCAAATTGAAGAAACTTGACATCCATCTGTCAAGTAAAGAATGTCAAGAAAAGTAAAAATCTTACATCTATAGTGGAGACACCGAAAGTCCACCCCATCGACACTGATGGATTCATGTCGGTCCAAAGTTGTTGAGCCCTTTCTTTGACAATATTGTTGAAGAAAGGATCCTCTATGCCCCCATCAATCATCCTAATGATATGCCACATTGAAAACACTATCAACGTCTCTCAAGGACTAGAAGACTGCTATTGAGGAGTCATCCCGACAACACCAATCGACATTCATGTCAACATCATCACACCGACAAACTCTCAGCAAAGAACCACTCTTTTTTTTGCCAAGAAGAGATCGATATCTCTATCAATTGACAGAGACCTGATAACCTCCCATTTTGTGACGTTATTTTATTAGTTATCTTTAATTTTCCATACTCTTTCTTAGATAAATTAGATAGAATCATTAAACTTTTTTTACTTTATTGCAGATACACCAATAAACTAACTTTTCTTATTTTTTTCATTTCAGAAAACACAAAAAAATTACAAAGAACCCTCACGATCCCAAGACCGCGAGGAGACCCCTCACGGTCCCAAGACCGTGAGAAGACCTCACGGTCCCAAGACCGCGAGGAGACCCCTCACGGTCCCCAAGACCGCGAGGAGACCTCACGGTCCCAAGACCGTGAGAAGGCCTCACGGTCCCAAGACCGCGAGGAGACCTCACGGTCCAAGACCGCGAGAAGGCCTCACGGTCCCATGACCGCGAGGAGACCTCACGGTCCAAGACCACGAGAAGGCCTCACGGTCCCAAGACCGCGAGGAGACCTCGCGATCCCAAGACCGCGAGAAGGCCTCACGGTCCCAAGACCGCGAGAAGGCCTCACAGTCCCAAGACCACGAGGAGACCTCACGGTCCCAAGCCCGCGAGAAGGCCTCCCGGTCCCATGACCGCGAGGAGACCTCACGGTCCCAAGATCGTGAGAAGGCCTCACGGTCCCAAGACCGCGAGGAGACCTCACGGTCCCAAGACCACGAGAAGGCCTCACGGTCCCAAGACCGCGAGAAGGTCTCACGGTCCCAAGACCGCGAGAGGCCAAACGGTCTCTAGACCGTTTGGGCTCAACTTGAGCCTATAAATAGGACCTCAAGGGCCACTTCAAAAGGATCGAATCTCAGACACCCAGAGGCTGCCTCTCTAGCTCCAGAGCACTTTTGTCTTCCATCCACTACCCCAAGGTTGCCAGTTTGAGATCCGCGTTCCATCACCAAGCTATCTTCTCTCTCCTCTCAACAGCAAAGAAGGTGGGAAGAGAAGATCCTTCATCAAGTCAACCACGAAGTGCGAAGATCGTTGCTCTCTTCACCAAGGGTTCAACCTTCCCTCCTCTGTGGAGATGACGTTCTTTCTCTCTCTTCTCGCCTCCTTCTTTGTCCTTGACATGAGCGAGTAGTTTCATTCACTAGGGTGTGGGGAGTAGCCCCGCTACCCATGTTTTCATTTCATGCAATGTAATTCAATAATTTGTAATAGAGATACTCTTCTTTTCAGTTCAACATCAATCGTTTAATGAATGCTAGTTGCCTGATCATCAACTTGTGTTACTTATTATCTTTTGGTATGAATTGTCTATGTTTATACCCTTAGATCCGAATATCGATTGAATGTTGGTCTTAGACGTATGTAGTCACCATATGTCTGTTTCGGTATCTAGGAGTGCTTTCACGAGTAGAGTAAACTCACCCCCATCATTGCACTTTCATACTATGAAATGGAATCAGTTGACGTATGGAAGTGCAATCTTGGTAAGGTCGAGGAACACATCTCATGAAGGAGTAATGCAAAGTATGTGACCATTCATTATGGTGTGGCTGGCGTTGCAATACTCCACACTTCTCGTAGCTAGTTTTCCGAAAGGAAGCTAGGACTACAAGATACTAACTGATTTGACTCCCTTGCAGGTTATTTTATTATGTCGCATGTCTTGATCCATGTGTAGTGGTGTGAAACCGGATAACATCCTAGTGACTTTTAATCGTTGTTTACAACCTTAAATCTCTACTTTCTTGCTTTACTTTCCTTGCACTTAGTTTAAAAACCAAATCAAACTTTCGATCTAAATATCAACTGTTAAGTAGTTAAGTTCAACTAAAAATGTTTTCCATCTTGATTTCATCAAGACCGTTGTCCCGAGGATTCGACCCTTAACTATACTACGATAAGACTTCCGCGTGTCTTAGCATACGTAGGTGGAGTTCTTACCATAGTACTAGAAAGGCTAAACTTAGGGATTCATCATCTCTAGGATTTATAGTGGTGTTGTAAAACTCCATCAAAAATTGGCGCCGTTGCCGGGGATAACAGAACGTTTTAGTTTTTACTTAACAACTTCTTGGTTGATTAGGATTTTACACTTTTTTCTTGATAACTACTCCAAATCTTCTTGATTTCTTCATTTCCTTCCATTTTCCTAACGTGTGATTTTCTTTCTACTCAGGTAGAAAACGTGCATGCAACCCCCACATAGCATCGGATTCTCCCCTGAACTGGAGTACGACTATGAGGTAGAAAGAAGTTTCCACCGAAGGATTAGACTTAACCGCCAAAGAGCCAGACAGATGGCTGAAGAGAAACACCTTGTTGCAGAAAGAGTTAACACCGCCATAGCAGCACAACAAGCACAACTTATTGCAGACACTCGTGCTCAGGTGCAAGCTGAGATTCGAGCTGAGGAACAAGCCCGCATCCAAGCAGAGCATGCTGCTGCTCAACTTGCGTTAAGAAACAAGCAACTTCGGGACTACGCAGTCCCGAAGAATTATGAAGATGATCATCCAGTCCGACCACCGATTATTAACATACCACACTTTGAAATCCAGACGCAATGGATCCAGATCATGCAAGGCATCTCTTTCTCTGGTGCACCCGGAGACGATTGCATGGATCACCTTAAGAGATTCAAGTCACTCTGTCGACTTGTACCCCAAGCAGGAATCACTTTGGAAGCAATAATGTTACACCTTTTCCACTTCACCTTATCTGGAAGAACACTAAGCTGGTACAACGCTTTGGATAGACACCCCATCATCACTACTTGGACTCCTTTAGAAGAAAAGTTTCTGGAGAAATTCTTTCCACCTTCGCTAACCTATGAGATTAGGGGGCAGATTAATCACTTTTCCCAACTACCTGGAGAAACACTTGCTGAAGCTTGGGAAAGATTCAAAGAACTCTTGAGGAAGTGTCCTCACCATGGCATATCTCAAAATCAACTGATAGAAACATTCTATAGAGGAGTAAGTGATGGTATCAAGCAATTTCTAGATTCCTCATCTGGAGGAAATTTTATGAGAAAGAACTATGAAGATGCCTGGAATATAGTTACGCTAGGGGCCGAGAACCAATCCAATTGGGGAAGGTCGTCTAACCAACCCAAGGGGGTTCTTAAGGTATACAAAGCTGAAGAATCAATGGAACTCAAGGTCATTGCCGAGGCCCTGAAGACTATTGCTAGCAAGCAACAAGCCCTCGAAACCTCTTTCGGGGAATATGACAAGAAGAAAAGCTCTCAGGTTCAACAAGTAAAAGCAGCTACTGCAACTTGTGAAGCCTGTCATGCATCTGATCATCCCACATTATCATGTGGTTTGTTGTACAATGTCATGATGGATTTACAACCACCTATGCCGCAATATGAACCCATTATTGAGCATCCTGAGGACCAAATGCCAGAGCAAGTCAACTCCATCCATTCAATACCTGGCCAGGTGTACTACAATCCAGATAAGCCAAGGAACCATCCTGGTTTCCAATACGGGAATCCTACAAGGACCACCAACCCACAACAGCAGACTCAAGGTGGATCTTTTAATAGACAACCACCAGGATTTCAGAATAACTTCAGTCAAGGGAATTATAGACAGGGTTTCCAAAGATCTAACTATCCCAGGAACCCTTCTTACCAATATGGCCATCCAGGTCTGCACCCGCAGCTACAACAACCTCAGTTGCAGCAGCCCCAACAACCACAGTTAACTGCACCTCTACAACAACCACAAGGACAGCAAGTCACTCCGTATCAATAGAGGGGTGCTCCTCCCCAATCATCTGATGAAATATCCTTGATTAGACAAATGCTTCAATCTCAACAGACTATGCTTGCAAACCAGCAAGCTCAACAAAAGGCCATAGAATCCCAACTGGCACAGATTGCCGCTCAATTGAAGCCACAAGCCGGCACTTTTGCTGGGCAACCAGAAGCAAACCCGAGACATAACCAAAACAGACCAGAACAACTGAATGCCGTCACCACACGGTCTGGTCGTGTCCTGTCTAATGTCACCAGAATCATACATGATGATGATGATATAGCCATTCTTTCCCCAACAGGAAATTCAAGCATAGAAACAGAAAATTCTACTGAGAAAGAAAAGGAAAAGGAACCAATGCCAAAGGTACCACCCAGAATTCCTTATCCAGACAGGATAAAAGGGACCAAAATGGATACTAGGTTCCAAAAATTTAAAGAAGCTATGAAAAAATTATACATTGATATTCCTTTCCTCGATGCTCTTTCCGAGGTGCCCGCTTGGGCCAAATACCTGAAAACCCTCTTGTCGAGAAAGTATATGACAGAAGAGCATGAAACGGTGAAACCTGCTCAGACCACTTCAGACATTCTGCTAAACAAGATGCCGAAGAAAAAGAAGGATCCCGGTTCCTTCGGTATCCAATGTTCCATTGGAAATGGTTCTAGCAAGAAAGGATTGGCAGACTTAGGAGCAAGTATATCTATTATGCCCTATTTGATGTGTAAAAGATTAGGCTTCACTGATTTGTTACCTACGACAATGACAATTCAGTTAGCCGACTCTACCATAACTGCCCCTCTTGGAATTATTGAGGATATTCCTGTCAGAATAGGAGCAAATTCCTATGTCCCGTGCGATTTCGTTATTCTGGATATACAAGAAGACCCGAGATACCCGATAATCTTTGGCAGACCTTTCCTAGCTACTGCCCGAGCACTTATCGATGTTGAATCAGGCACTATTATCTTGAGACTTGGGAAGGAAGCTTTCCAGTTCAGAGTTCTAAACAGCATGAAAGGACCAAGCATTCAAGAGGAAGTTTTTCTCCTGGATGCCATATATCAAATGTCCCAGTTAGAAATGTCTGAAACCTCTGATGAATTGGAAAATACCCTTACAAATCCGGAAGTGGAATTCTCGGCAAGTGAATTAGTGCAACAATGCCTTCAACACATGGAAAAGGCTGAAGAAGCCCCGACTGCCACATTCGAAGAACTTAAGGCCGTCATAATTATAGAAGCTACCGAACCACCTAAGGCTCCGGAAATGAAAGCCCTACCTGAGGGGCTTAAACATGTTTTTCTTGATGAAGAGAAGCTCTGTCCAGTAATCATCAGCTCCACTCTGGAGAAAGACCAAGAAAATAGGCTTCTCAATGAATTAAAGAGACATAAGAAAGTCATTGGGTATAAAATGACTGATTTGACGGGTGTAAGTCCCGCTTTATGCATGCACAAACTGCCCATGGTTGAAGAGTTTAAACCATCAAGAGAACACCAGAGAAAGTTAAACCCCAACCTCAAGGAGGTGGTTCACGTTGAGGTCCTCAAACTTCTAAAGGCAGGTATCATCTACCCCATTTCGGATTCTCAGTGGGTTAGCCCAGTACAGGTGGTCCCAAAAAAAGGAGGGACCATTGTTGTCCTTAATGATAAAAACGAACTAGTACCCACTAGAACCGTGACTGGGTGGAGAATGTGCGTTGACTATAGAAAACTTAATAAATCCACGCGAAAAGATCACTACCCCCTGCCTTTCCTAGATGAGGTCCTCGAGCGCTTAGCTCATCAGAAATTCTTCTGTTACCTCGATGGTTATTCCGGGTTTTACCAAATCCCTATACACCCGGAAGATCAAGAGAAAACTACTTTCACCTGTCCTTTTGGGACATATGCTTTCAGAAGAATGCCATTCGGGCTTTGTAACGCACCAGCCACTTTTCAGAGATGCATGTCTGCTATCTTTGCAGGATTAACAGAATCTATAATGGAGATATTCATGGATGATTTCTCAGTTTATGGAAACTCTTTCGACAACTGTCTACTCAACTTGGTTCAAGTTTTACAAAGATGTGAGGAAACAAACCTCATCTTAAATTGGGAAAAATGCCATTTTATGGTAACGGAAGGTGTTGTCCTCGGACACAGAGTGAGCGACAGAGGGATAGAGGTGGATCAAGCAAAAATTGACGTCATCTCGAAATTGATGCCGCCAAAAGATGTAAAAGGGGTGCGTGCTTTCTTAGGCCATGCCGGGTTTTACAGGAGATTTATCAAAGACTTCTCAAAAATAGCAAAACCCATGACACAACTGCTGACCAAGGACACGGAGTTTAACTTTAACAAAGAATGTTTGCAAAGTTTCACAACTCTGAAAAATGCCTTGATTTCCGCACCCATACTACGAGCTCCAGATTGGTCGCTACCTTTCGAAATCATGTGTGATGCGAGCGATTATGCCATAGGGGCCGTTTTAGGGCAAAGAATAGACAAGAAACCCTATGTTATATACTACGCATCCAAAACGCTAGATGAAGCACAGAAAAATTACACCACTACAGAAAAGGAATTCTTAGATGTCATCTACGCGTTCGAGAAATTCCGCTCATACCTGATTGGATCTAAAGTAATTGTCTACACTGACCACTCCGCTATACGGTATCTAATTCAGAAGCAAGATGCAAAACCTAGACTTATTCGCTGGGTATTAATGCTTCGAGAATTCGATTTGGAAATCAAAGACAAAAGCGGGGTGGAAAACGTCGTCGCTGACCATCTCAGTCGTATTAGAGTCAAGGATGAAGACAAAGTACCTATCTGAGACTCACTCCCGGACGACCAATTAATGAAAGTCGCTAATGGATTCCCCTGGTATGCCGACATTGTTAATTATTTGGCAGCAGGAATCATTCACCCATCCGCATCCTATCACGACAAAAAGAAGTTCATTCACGATGCTAAGCAATATTTCTGGGACGAGCCCTATCTTTTTTTCTTATGCACAGATGGACTCTTTCGTAGATGCATTCCAGAGACGGAAATCACTTCGGTTATTGAGCACTGTCACTCAGGCCCCACTGGGGGCCAGATGAGTTCCAAAAAGACAGCTCTTAAAGTCCTGCAATCTGGCTTTTATTGGCCTACCATCGCAAAAGATGCACATGAATACGTGTGATCATGCGACAAGTGTCAACTATCTGGGGGAATTACCCGAAGAAATGAAATGCCATTGAACATATGGCAAGAAATCGAACTCTTCAATGTATGGGGAATAGATTACATGGGCCCTTTCCCCTCATCCTACGGATACATGTACATCTTAGTTGCTGTGGATTATGTGTCAAAATGGGTAGAAGCTCTACCGACCATCTCTTGTGATTCAAAACCGGTAATCAAGATGTTTAAAGAGATAATATTCCCCAGATTTGGCGTCCCAAGAACGATAATATCTGACGGCGGATCGCATTTCTTGGAACGGAGCTTTGAAGCCTTATTAAGAAAATACGGAGTCAAACACAAAGTTTCTACACCGTATCATCCACAGACATGTGGATAGGTCGAAGTCTCCAATAGGCAAATTAAAGCTATCCTGGAAAAGACTGTCAATCGGCACCGCACTGATTGGTCCACCAAACTATCTGACGCTCTATGGGCTTATCGTACAGCTTTCAAAACATCAATTGGAACAACACTGTTTCGATTAGTGTATGGGAAGTCTTGCCATTTGCCAGTTGAATTAGAGCATAAAGCTTGGTGGGCCATTAAGCAACTAAACTTCGATCTCAAAGGCGCTGGTGAATTCAGACAACTACAAATCCAAGAACTAGAAGAATTACGAATGACAGCCAACCACAACACAAGAATCTACAAAGAACAAACTAAGATGTGGCACGATGGCCACATAAAAGGAAAGGATATAACCGTCGGAGACAAAGTCCTCCTATTCAACTCTAGATTAAAAATGTTTCCTGGAAAATTGTGTACTAAATGGTCGGGGCCGTTCACAATCAAACACATATATCCGACAGGAGCTGTTATTATTCTCGATGATAATGGAGGAGAAAGGACCGTAAATGGTCACAGATTGAAGAAATACCACACTCCAGCAGACAAATTATCAAGGCAAACCATAGAAATCCATGATCCTATAAAGTCAGCATAACCATAGCAAAATCTTGTCGAGCCAGCGACGTTAAACCAAAGCGCTTCTTGGGAGGCAACCGAAGACCTAAGTTTTCTAGCCTTTTATTTTGTTTTTGTTGCTTTCTTCATTTTTAGTTTTTCTTTCTTCTTTAAATCTAAAAATACATAAAAATCCACATGATCTTGAGGTCAAACGGTCTCAAGACCGTTTGGGCCCTCGCGGTCTCCAGACCGAGAGGTCCCTCGCGGTCTCCAGATCGAGAGGTCCCCTGCGGTCTCCAGACCGAGAGGTCCCTCGCGGTCTCAAGACCGTTTGATAGGCTGACCTCACCAAAAACCTATAAATATACCCCCCTCGTCCACGACTCTCTCGTCTTGATTCCCGAATTCTCGAACTCTCCTGTTTCATTCCGCTCCGAGCTTCATCTCTGCACTCCCGCACTTCGTGCACGTCGTCTCCGCCGCTGTCTCAAGCGCTTAGACAACAACTCGGTTTCACCGCCGTCGTTCCCAGCTCATTGTCACCCTCGCGCTTCGTCGCGCGCCCGCTCTGCAGCTCGCAACACCTAGCTCCTCGCCTCCTCGCCGTCCACACCAACATGTCGACAACTCGGCGCTTCACCTCTCCACACCACTGCTAAACCAATTTATTGCGCTCGAACTCCTCTCCGACCTAGTCGCCGTCGTCGTTTTTATGGTTCTTTGCCGACGAACAACCGCGCGGTTCGTCTCCCGCGCGGTTCGTCTCCCTCGCGGTCTCAAGACCGTTTGGATCCTCGCAGTCTCAAGACCGTTTGGATCCTTGCGGTCTCAAGACCGTTTGGATCCTCGCGGTCTCAAGACCGTTTGGATCCTCGCGGTCTCAAGACCGTTTGGATCCTCTCGGTCTCCAGACCGTGTGAGACCAAACGGTCTCAGGACCGTTTGAACTAAATCAAACTACTAAAACTAAAAAGCAAATAATATTACTTTGTTATAATTCCAAAATTTACGATTTCTAACTTTTGTTTTATTGTCAATCATTTCAGAATGACTTCACCTGCTAAGCAAGGAACAACAGACGCTCCCTTCTGGACAAAAGAGGAGCTAATTGCCGAACGAACAAATTTGCAAAGCATAGTCGACAACTTCAAAAGGACTGGAAAAGTCCCAGTAGAAGTGAACCTGACTACCGTCATGAAGGATATCAAGCGAATCAACCGCTGCTTAGATGAAGAACCTTCTGACGAGGAGGTCGAAGAGACCTCATCCGACGAGGCCTCCGAATACTAGCCTTCCCCTGAGAAAGAATCACCCACTACAAAATCTAAGGGGAAGAGATTGGCTCAAGAACCAACAACTGAGCCAACATCTAAGAAGAGAGCCAGGAAGCAGGTCCACCCTGCCTCTGCAAGGGAATAAATCCTAGCAGGGTGCATCCCACCATCCTCCACCACCATCACCAACCCTGCCACAATAACCGTTCCTATTTTTCCTCCCATCACCACCACAGCACCACCACCCGAGAACCTTCACCTCCAAAACATTCCCCCCATCAGCCAACTCCTTAAACCGACCAAGTATGTCTGCCCCAGCATACTTATGAAGATGGGGATCTACCATAGAATCCTCACTCTTCTTGACAATTCTAACCTTTCCCGGCTCTGCTTTGTATCCGAAATTTCCTACTCTGAACCCACAACAGAATTCTTCACTTACTTCAACAAAGAAGTGGTGGACATCATGCATAGAGAAAGGGACGGTGGTGACCGCAGAATAACCTCCAGAATCTTTAACAATGAGGTGGTCATTACCGAAAATTTTCTGAATGAAATTTTCATCGACAATCAAGACCAGCTGAAGAAAGCCAAAGCTGCTGGCACAGAACACCCCGGGTTCAACAAGCATACTTTCTGGAAGTCATTAACGGGGTTACCAACCTTTGATGCAAGGACAAGCAAGGCCTCTAACATTCATTCTGGCCTAGTGCGCACGTTACACAAAATCATCATCGGCGCACTTTTCCCCAGATCCGAAGGGGGAAATGTTCTTATATCTGACCTCTTCGTCCTCTGGTCAGTCCTAAACGGAATGCACGTCAACATCGGACGACATATGCTGCTCAAGCTATCAGCCTTCACCCTCGGGAAAGAAATCTGCACGGGTGGTCATATCACATCTATCATCAAATATCTTAAGATGGATAGACTTCTACCCAAATGCAGCCCAATCAAAGGCGACTTCCTTACCAACTAACAGACACTAAAGAACTCCCATATCTTAAAGGATAAGGAAGGAAGGCTGCACTACGTGTTCTGCCCCACAAAATCTTCCAGAACCCTGCTCCCACTTCCAGAGCTTGCTGACTATGATAAGGACAAGCTCCTATTCACTGAAGACGAGATCGCCAAAATCATAGCTTCAGTCAAAGCCAAAGAAAAAAAAGCAAAGGCAGGGCAGGCAGAATTCAGCATAAATGACCCGACAGCTAAAATAACAAAAATTCCAGTCAAAAGACCTTCCAGAAGGCTTGTGAAGGCGCATGAGCTGTCGGGGACACCAACATCAAAACCTCACCCCGAACCTGAACCCCCCCCTCCCAGAGGAGCATATTACAACCTCATCACAAGACTCTTTTATAATGAGTCTAAATGCTGAGCTCACTACCACCTCTCCACCATCCACCACCCCAATATCTACTACCCCACCACCATCAACCACTCTTCCATCATCCTCCACACCACTTCTCACTACACCACCCTTCTCCACAACCATTCCACCACCCCCACCCTCCTTCACTTCGGGCACCCCATTCTCCGCTACAATGCCCGAATTCACCTCCTTCACCTCCACCGCCTTCCCATCAACATTCCCGGATCCATTACTCTCTCCGGGTATGTCACCACCTTTTTCATCCACCACCACCCCGACATCGCTGGTGACCCCATCCACAGTCACCACGCAGTTCGCAGGTCCATCAACAGTATCCTTTCCACACGACACTCCTTCCACCATCCCACCCCAACCCCAGCCGCCCCACCCTCCGCTTACTGGGGTCCCTTTCACTAACGTCGGTGAGGAATTCGGACGGCATTTTGACACCATCCGAAACCTCCTCACCGACCCTTCTAACATTTTAAATTCTATTTTTTCATGCATGCAGGGTCTCACAAAGCAGGTCGCCAAGATCGATGAGCAACACCGTGCTTTGCCAAGCTTTCTCCAAGATTTCCAACAATGACAAGATCTAGTGGCTAAGCAAGTCGATCACGTCGACAGCCACTACAAATCCTTGCCCGAGTTGGTCCTTGGAATCCAAAGCCAGAACAAGGCGATGGCACAGCAAGTCGAGAGGATCTCAATGCAGACTCAACCTCTGCCTGAGACCCACCGCGAGCTCAAGCAACAACAAGAAGCTTTCAGCACGCGCTTGGATGATATCAACATCACCCTTGCACAGCTACACACTCGCCAAGAGGAGTCATCAAACAACGAGCTCCATCATCTAAGGGCTCAAGTGACTGATCTCATCGCCCGACTCCTTTCGGCTGAAGCACGTTTTTCTGATTTAAAGGAAACCCACGACGCACTGCTCGAAACACATGAGCACGTGCAAGTGGCATATGACGAGCTTCAATCCATCCATCGTCAATGCAAAAAGAAAGCACATACAAAAAAAACTGATAAATCAGCGGATGATGAAGACGATGAAGATGAAGATTCTGATTCTTCGGTAGACTCCAACAACAGTACCTCCTCAAATGATGATTCTGACAAACCAGATGATGATGGGGAGGGTCCAAGCCAAGGAGCAGAACCCAAACAAAAAGATCACCATGACGGTGATAAGGATCCCAAATCCCCACACAATGATAATGTTAATATATCGTATGGGGACCAATTTCTTGACTACTCAGCTATGGGATCCATCGGGGAAGCTGCTAAAGACGCAGCTTTCACTGAGTTCCACCAATGCATAATCGGAACTAGCACCACCCCTCCTGCAACAGCTGTCTTACCCCTCTCAGCGCTCACCACGTCCGCAACTTCACCTCCCAACGAGGACGAATCAGAACGAGTGCGTTTAGATACTGTTGAAGCGCTCGATTCTGCCTCGGACTCAAACGACGACACTCTTGGCTCTGAGGAAGCCCCAGAAGTACATCCTTCCCCCCCTCTACAGGAGCTTCCCCCACCACCACCCCTACCGCACAAAATGCATGACCTTGATATGACGGCCATTTCCACTTTAGATGCTCAGGATATCTTTATACTGAATACTATCGTGGACGATACAAAGGCAGGAGATGATATTATCTACCACAACTCTAAAACAAAGCGCAAGTTGGCACGTGAAGACTTTCGCAACATCCTGCGACCTGGGTCGACGATGCCAATGTCTATCTTCCGTGTCCTCCTCGCCAACTGTATCAAAATATACAGAAGCCATAAGAGGAAGCAGCCTGTCTTTAATGCCTCACCCGCCCTATCCATGGGCCTGCTTTACAAGGACATCCAAGAAAAATCCATCGAACGAATGCGTGTCGGGCTAGCACGACGAGCACATTATCTTACTGTGCCCTTCCAGATTTGAAACCATTGGTTAGTTATGATTGTCGATACAGAGGCTCGGGACGCCACAGTTTATAACTTCTGCAGCACTGAGCTACCCTCCGGCACAATAAACTTTGTGGGTGAAGCAGTCGGCGAAGCAAGATGTATACTCTTTCGGCTGCTTAAGCTAATTTGGGCTGCACGCCCATCTCTCCGCCAAGACTGGAGCCAACCTTGGTTCAAAATTATAAACCCTCCAGTTCAAGCCGCAGAGGGATCTGGGGATTGCGCTTTCTGCACCATACATCACATCCAAGCGCTGAACCAAGAAATCCCATTCTCTGACCTGGTCGCTGAAGATTTTCATTCCTTGAGAGGACGTTATGCGATGTAGCTCATCTGCGATAGACGGTTCTTCAAGGACCCAACGATGGCACCAGATGATGTCCCTCGCTACCTCTTATCCGCTATCCAGCGACCACAGCGGCGACCCTTCCGACAAGCTCTAAAAGAGTTAGAGAAATCAAAGGAACCGGCCTCCACAACCGAGCAAAGCAAAGACGTCACAGACCCGTTGTCTGCCATCAAACCATCTTTTCCAAACTTTGATCTCAGTGCTTGCAAAGGCATCTCCAACTACGAACTACGTCTCATTATGTCAAGGCTTTCCGCCGAGAAGGATGAGCTCGTATTCATGTCTGGTGACATTCTCATAATGGCAGACACTCTTCGAGAATCTTTACAAATTAAAGGATCCCTCTCTGTTGGCCTAATGACCGCCTATCAACTTCTCCTCGGACAAGATCACCCCACAACATACATGGCGTCTCCATATATGAAGGATGATCTTTTAAAGCTAAAGCACTTCGGCGCAGCTGAAACACTAATCTCCTATCTACAACACACAACGCCAAAGTTCATCATGCTACCCTTCCTCTACCATGAACACTGGCTACTCCTAGAAGCAAACCTACCGGATGGAACAATTACAATTTATAATAGTTCCGATAGCCAGTACAACCCACGACAGAAAATTTATGTCGTGACGCCAAAAACGCCCACAGAGGTAGTGGCAAAAGAATGTGCTGAAAGATTAATTGATTTCCTTAGTCAGCACACAAAAGCTTATGCCAAAGAACATTTTCACCGCCCTTCCTTCTGCCAAAAGTGTCCCCAGCAAATCCGACAATCCAACGACTGTGGCTTCCATGTCCTCTATTGGATGTATACCATCTTAGTTCTTCAGAAACCAGTGGAGGATATGACTGACGTAGACTATCACGCCCTGCGAGGACAGTTTGCAGCTAAACTCCTTCAAGCACCAGGGGCAAGCTCGGGATTCACTTAGCCTGCAGCCCTTGTCTTTGTACTACTCCACCTACCATTTTGACACTCTGAGGACAGAGTGTGAGATATGTTAGGGGGGAGGTACATTAGACAAGGGCGAGGTATCATCCTTCTCCAACTCTTCTAACTCAATTTTTCCCGCACATCATTTTCAAACTTTCTGTTCATATTTAGACTTTTTCCAGTAATTTGTTTTCAATAAAATAACTCTTAAGTATAACTTTCATCCTGGAAAGAATCACCCCTAGCTAAGTTAGAGATAAAGTAGTCCTCAAGAATAAATAACAAGATTAGCATGCAAGCATGAATGGCGAATTTAAATTACATTCACTATTGGTTTTTATGCTTTTACTTCAATTCTATCTCAGACTCTTCACAGGTCAACTTCAGGGCCAAAGCGAACCAAAAACTCTCAAAGTCAAGAGGGAAATCAGGGAAATCCAAAATCAAGAAATCTCATGAGCAGACCACCAATTAAAAATAAGTGCATGTCAGGAACCCTAAGAACAGTTTTCTTCTTTCAATAAAAGAGGCTTGGCCGCCCAATCAAAAACCCTAACAAAACCCACTTCCTAAGCCTGTGAGTTTCGAATAAAAGCCAGAGTGCTGAATAAAAACATGAGAGTTGTGCCATGCATAAGGACCTATATGAAGAGCCAACAAAGATCTCACCCGGCCGGTACATACAGCTGCCCTCATGAAGGCAGATGTGTCGTGCCCGGTAATGAGATCCTAAGGTTTCCTAATATATGAAAAGGATGATAAAAGAGCTCACCCGGCCGGTACATTCAGCTGCCCTCATGAAGGCAGATGTGTCGTGCCCGGTAGTGAATCTCTAAAAAGCATAGACAAACCCTTCCCCACTTTAAAGGGGAGTTACACAATAAGCCTTTTAAGCCAGCCCTCATACCCACTCTAGCTACCGGTAGGTTTCTCCAAAGAAGTATAAAACTGATTAGAGTCGATGACATGCACATAATAAGAAAGGTGGTCCCAATGCGAGATTCACGATATAAAAGGAACCTGAGATCCATACAACTTTTGATACTCGAAAGAGTTAGTGTAAGCAGAAGCCCTGATAAGACCTCGGTAGATCTCTGACCTAGAATTGAAGCAAGAGTATGGAAACCCTAATTAAATAAAATCGCCTCGCCATTACATGCCTTAGCTCTATCTAACTTGAGGACAAGCTAGACTCTAAGTTAGGGGGGGTGATAACCTCCCATTTTGTGACGTTATTTTATTAGTTATCATTAATTTTCCATACTCTTTCTTAGATAAACTAGATAGAATCATTAAACTTTTTTTACTTTATTGCAGATACACCAATAAACTAACTTTTCTTATTTTTTTCATTTCAGAAAACACAAAAAAATTACAAAGACCCCTCACGATCCCAAGATCGCGAGGAGACCCCTCACGGTCCCAAGACCGCGAGAATACCTCACGGTCCCAAGACCGCGAGGAGACCCCTCACGGTCCCCAAGACCGCGAGGAGACCTCACGGTCCCAAGACCGCGAGAAGGCCTCACGGTCCCAAGACCGCGAGGAGACCTCACGGTCCAAGACCGCGAGAAGGACTCACGGTCCCAAGATCGCGAGGAGACCTCACGGTCCAAGACCGCGAGAAGGCCTCACGGTCCCAAGACCGCGAGGAGACCTCACGATCCCAAGACCGCGAGCAGGCCTCACGGTCCCAAGACCGCGAGAAGGCCTCACGGTCCCAAGACCGCGAGGAGACCTCACGGTCCCAAGCCCGCGAGAAGGCCTCACGGTCCCAAGACCGTGAGGAGACCTCACGGTCCCAAGACCACGAGGAGACCTCACGGTCCCAAGACCGCGAGAAGGCCTCACGGTCCCAAGACCGCGAGAAGGCCTCACGGTCCCAAGACCGCGAGAGGCCAAACGGTCTCTAGACCGTTTGGGCTCAACTTGAGCCTATAAATAGGACCTCAAGGGCCACTTCAAAAGGATCGGATCTCAGACGCCCAGAGGCTGCCTCTCTAGCTCCAGAGCACTTTTGTCTTCCATCCACTGCCCCAAGGCTGCCAGTTTGAGATCCGCATTCCATCACCAAGCTATCTTCTCTCTCCTCTCAACAGCAAAGAAGGTGGGAAGAGAAGATCCTTCATCAAGTCAACCACGAAGTGCGAAGATCGTTGTTCTCTTCACCAAGGGTTCAACCTTCCCTCCTCCGTGGAGATGACGTTCTTTCTCTCTCTTCTCGCCTCCTTCTTTGTCCTTGACATGAGCGAGTAGTTTCATTCACTAGGGTGCGGGGAGTAGCCCCGCTACCCATGTTTTCATTTCATGCAATGTAATTCAATAATTTGTAATAGAGATACTCTTCTTTTCAGTTCAACATCAATCGTTTAATGAATGCTAGTTGCCTGATCATCAACTTGTGTTACTTATTATCTTTTGGTATGAATTGTCTATGTTTATACCCTTAGATCCGAATATCGATTGAATGTTGGTCTTAGACGTATGTAGTCACCATATGTCTGTTTCGGTATCTAGGAGTGCTTTGACGAGTAGAGTAAACTCACCCCCATCATTGCACTTTCATAATATGAAATGGAATCAGTTGACGTATGGAAGTGCAATCTTGGTAAGGTCGAGGAACACATCTCATGAAGGAGTAATGCAAAGTATGTGACCATTCATTATGGTGTGGCTGGCGTTGCAATACTCCACACTTCTCGTAGCTAGTTTTCCGAAAGGAAGCTAGGACTACAAGATACTAACTGATTTGACTCTCTTGTAGGTTGTTTTATTATGTCGCATGTCTTGATCCATGTGTAGTGGTGTGAAGCCCGATAACATCCTAGTGACTTTTAATCGTTGTTTACAACCTTAAATCTCTACTTTCTTGCTTTACTTTCCTTGCACTTAGTTTAAAAACCAAATCAAACTTTCGATCTAAATATCAACTGTTAAGTAGTTAAGTTCAACTAAAAATATTTTCCATCTTGATTTCATCAAGACCGTTGTCCCGAGGATTCGACCCTTAACTATACTACGATAAGACTTCCGTGTGTCTTAGCATACGTGGGTGGAGTTCTTACCATAGTACTAGCAAGGCTAAACTTAGGGATTCATCATCTCTAGGATTTTTAGTGGTGTTGCAAAACTCCATCAAGACCTATCGAAGGAATTCCATGTCGACATAGCCATCAACATTTGCACTGATCCCACACAGATGAGTTGCCTCAACAGGCCTCCGGTCAAAGACTATATATAGACCCCCAGGTCATCACTTCGAAACATTTTGGATCCTTGGAGTCAAAAGACTGAGTGTTGCCACCAAGTCCACCAAGTTCCAGAGCCGAAGGATGAGACCTATCAACCTGTCTAGATCTATCAATTTAGCTATCCACCTCACTCCCATGTGGCTTCATTCCACCATCATCACTAATCCTAAGGACCTTCTTGCTTTAAGCCAAGATCAGGCAGAGGAGGAAGCAGTCAACCTTGCTGTTGACTGCCAAAAGATCAACGAAGAGGTTGGTAGATCCATCATTCGATCTACCCTAGTGTCAACCCCCTTCCTCTCCTTTCTTAATCATGACTTATTCTAGTTTTACTTTGTTCATTTCTATGGACATGTGTGTCTAAACTCTATAACTTGGGTTGGGATTAGCCGTCAGGCTCTCCCAACCATGTAATTGTTCATCTTTATTCTTTATGGAATAAGTTCTTTAATTTTTTGTTCCTATGCTCTTATTTTACTACATCAATTGATGATTAGCTACCCTCTTCCGTCGTTTGATATGAATATTGTTCGAGAGAATGAATTCAACTAGATCTGGAGTATAGGATAGTAAAGATACACGAGAGTGAGGAGTTGATGTAAGAAAAAGTCATACGATTTTTTCTTGATCTTTTGGTTATTACCTCGAGAGAGATAACCTTGTTAGATAGAAATATGTCTGGAACTCGACAGAAGGAAGGAACATATAATTGTGTACGACTGTTTGCAAAATGAGTAGATAATATATATAAAATAGGAGTGAAGGTTTTATATGGTTGTGGTAGTCTTAATTGGTGAAACCCAATCCATGTTTACTCTTTTATCATTTTATAGTTTTCTTTATTTCTTCTTTGATCTTTCATAACTTTGATTTACTTCTTAATTAGATTAACTCGTTCCTTAATCATCACAAAATCAAATTAGGTTTTCTGTAACATCCCTGACCTGGGTTATGTACTAACCCTAGGTGTTTTGCCTAATAAAGTTGATTAGATTCTTTCTCTTATCTTTTGAAAAGTAATTAAGGCTTTTGAGGAACTTATATTTCAATTTTAGTCCTTTTTGAATAATGTTGAAACATTGTTTTGTTAATTTTGGACTAAATTGCAAATTACCCAAGTTGAGGGGTTATCTTGCAAATTGCACATGATAAGATGTTCCTCTGATGTTGATACATCATAAGAATGAATATGATATAGTGGTATGGTTTCCACAAGCTTGGGCATCAAGATAAAGCTTATAGAGCAATCCTTGTGCATTAAAACCTAGTTTTGGTGTAATGTGCAAATTACCCAAAACCTGGAGGTCAATATGCAAAATATCACCTCTAGAGGGTCTCTCATGTTTCTTGGCATCAAGTATAGCAAAGAAAATGAGAGGGGCGCCTCATTTGAATTATCATGGAGAAGAGAGAATCTTGACATTAAAATAATCAAGATTTAAGCATAAATGACTCTTTAATTTAATATAATGCAAAAAGAAATAAATTAACTGAGGATCCCTTCAACCAAAAGTTGAAGGATGTGTTTTCAATAGTGTTGGACGATCTTTTGCCTTGCATGAGCACAAAAATATCTTAATTGAGTGGAAGCCACTCACATTAACATAATATAAAGTAATATCCACTAAAGGTTGGATATTAATATAAAACTCTTTAAGGTGCTTAATTCCTTTTCCATTAATATTTGTATAATTGAGAGGTTTTGCAAGAATGTGAAGATGGATTTGTGGCCAAGAAATGGAGGGGAGTATGGTGGAAATTATTTTGGAATTAAAGAAAACAACTCTTTTTCTCTTTCCTTGAAAACCCATATACATATCCTTTTTCCAATACACATAAGGATCATTTCCTTAGTTTCCTCTTCCCATCTTTTCTTTGTCCGACCAAGGGAGAGCTCAGGAGCAGGAGAAGGACGACCATAACTATCTTGGTAAGTTTTGATCATCTCCTACTTCGGATTCATGGTGAAAACCTTAAATCAATGCTTGATTATTGGTTTTCTTCACTCGATTTCCAATCCTAGCCATCTTTTTCATCCAAAAGCTCAAGGACGGACCTTGGACAGTTGTTGGAACTCCATCCACCTTTAAAGCCATGGATCTTGTGATCCGTTCTAGAGGTGGGTTTTATAACTCAAACCCTTAATAATTAGTATTGCACTTCTTTCTTTAATAATCGTTGATTACTTTTCTTCTTTTGATACTCTTTTGAGTCTTGCTAAAACTTTCGTGAAGAACAGAAAATGTTCTTGGATACACGAAGGAAGAAGATGATGAATTCACCTTAGATGATTATCCAAATAACTACTTTACTAAATGGTCTTATGTTTGTTTCTCAAATAGTTTCCCAAACCGTTTGGGAGCAAACGGTTTCAAACCGTTTGGAATGAAACAGTTTCATCAAACCGCATGGAGGGAAACAGTTTCAAACCATTTGATGGCATTGACCAAGGGTTGACTGTTTGGAGAACTGTTGAAAATAATGTAGGTTAATGACCCATCAATTATTATTGATTAACTCCAATTGGTTCATGAATTGAAGGTCCATCATATACCAAAACCCTAATTGGGTTGAGTGCTGATTTCATAAGTGGTTGAGTATGAAACTTGGGTTGATTGACCCAAACGGTTTCAAAACCATTTGGGGATCACCCAAACGGTCTCAAGACCGTTTGGTGATCACCCAAGACCGTTTGGAGGTCTAGGGTTAGGTGTGGTTGAGAAATTGGAGATCTAATGGTGCTAGGTTGAAGAGTAATCCATTGCTGATTTGGTGAGCAATCCCATAAACCAAACCCTAATTGAATGACTTGGTTAATGATGATGTGATGGGAAAATGGTCACAAGACCATTTGGAGGTCATCCAAACGACCTCAAGACCATTTGGGGTCAGGTCATGTTCAATTTGGATGGTGGTTCAATGGTTTCAAGGTAACTAATCTCACATTGGTTAATGTTGAAAGATCAACGTTTCCAAACCTTAATTCAATTGATTCAACTCTAATTGATGACCAATTGAGGGTCAATTGTGGGTCAAATCAGTTGAATGTTGACCTAATTAACTCAATTGAAGCATGGTGATAGGTCCACTTGATGAGTGATAACATGATCACAATCAATGAAGGAATCGATCTTGGAAACCCTATTTCAATCTGACTTGTTGAGACCATACTTGGTCCATGCGGTTTTGAGAAGGTTTGGACCAAACAGTCTCAAGACTGTTTGAGTCCAAACGGTCTCATGACTGTTTGAGTCCAAACGGTCTCAAGACCGTTTGGGACCAAACGATCCCAAACCAGTTGAGGTCATGCGGTTTCAAAGTTGAACTTTAGCAAACGATCTTGAAGACCACCTTTAGCAAACGATCTTTAAGACCACCTTTAGCAAACGATCTTGAAGACCACATTTAGCAAATGATCTCAAAGACCACCTTTAGCAAAATATCTTGAGGGTCAACTTTAGTAAACGGTTTCAAAGATCCAACTTCGGCAAATGGTCTCCACCACCTACTTTACCAAACGGTTTCAGTGGTTTGTGCAAGACCGTTTGGAGGTCTAAACGGTCTTAGACCGTTTGGATGTTTTTAGTGCAAGACCGTTTGGGGTCTATGTGACCAAGACTGTTTGGTGGATAACTAACTAAAATCGCATGGGTACTTAATGTGGTTAAAGGACAAATTGGTTAATGCATTAATACATGATGTAATCAAAGATGATTATAGAAATTGTATCTTAATGAGATAAGTTGATTACTATCCCTGAATGATTAAGCCTTGATGATTATGACATAACCCAAATGTCAATTCTCTTTCATGTTGAGTTGACTTAGCTTAATCAAGGCTGATGTAAGCATCATCTTATAGAAGATGAGAGAGAAGACTTTGTACATGAATGTTAATCAAGTAATGGACTCTCATTATGAATGGATGTCTAAATAGGGTATGATCCATGATAGGGAGATCATGAAACCCTAATTATGATGATTAAGGATTTATAACCTTAATTAAGGGCATTAATAGGTGAAATCCTAACGTATGATGATGGTATGAGCTTAATTAATAATGATGACGTAGTAAACCCTATTTATGGGATATTTAATGATAAACCCTAACCTAGGGTGATATGATATGAATAGTAAACCCTAACCTAGGGTGATGTGATGTGAATAGTAAACCCTAACCTAGGGTGATGTGATATGAATAGTAAACTCTAACCTAGGGTGATATGATATGAATAGTAAACCCTAACCTAGGGTGATGTGATATGAATAGTAAACCCTAACCTAGGGTGATATGATATGAATAGTAAACCCTAACCTAGGGTGATGCGATGTGAATAGTAAACCCTAATTTCGAATAAGGTAAATGAAAGTGTGAAACCCTAATTCTGGGTTATGCTTTATAACATGAAGCTCTAAGATTGGATAATGAAATGATGAGTCACTAATCCTATTTGAGCTAAAGGGGATGATTAATCCTAATTGAATTGAAAGGGGAAACCCTAACCCTGGTAAGGGCATAGTGGTGAAACCCTTGAATAGTGATGTTATCATTGTTCTGCATTATGCTGATATAAAATAGATGTATCTGTTATCATCTGTACTAATCATGCATGTTCTATGAGATATTGAACATAGCCAGGTATGAGATATGATGCTTTGTTTATTGAAAACACTTTATGAGTTGTGTAAGAAATGTCATGCTATGTTGCCTAGTGAAAGGTGACAAAAGAAGGTTTATAAGCCTTAAGAGCCATGTGAAATACCTGCATTGCAACTATCATGTTTATATTATCAGATGACTTAATGGCATTAAGTTACTAGTTAAAGTGGTAACATGTGTTTTGATGATCAAAGGGTTGAACACCCATATTCTTGAATCATGATGATGAGATGATAAGGTATTGAGTTCCCAATGTTAATAAAGTTGTGAAATGAACTTGATAAATAGTACTCTTTCCTTACAACAATTGTTGTAATGACTTATGTATGTAAACATGCCTGATGATTAAAAGAATGTTGTAATGTACTTAAATAATCAAGTGAAATGATATCATGTAGAGCCCTGACCATAGATCCATCATCGTCAGAAGTTTGGTGATGGCGGAATAGGATTTCCTAAGGGAACTCCTAGAGAGCATACTTTTGAGTATGTGGGGGTTATGGACGCGAATATCCTTACGTCCTAATGGAGGAATTGATGTGAGATAAACATTAAATCTCTCAATCCTTCATTATATGTGTATGCCGGGATGATGTATCACTAAACTCCCGATGATAATGTTAATGCCCCATCGATGTGAGATAAATAAGAAATCCCTCGATTGCGAAGAGAGTGCAGCATGCCACTGTAACTCTAATAGGGAAGTTTCCAGTATACCCTGGAAAGCTATTATGGCAGAGACATGAGATGTCCTGCATGTTGTTCCTCACACTGACTGAGGAAGATGAGGTGATAGAAATCTGGCTCTTCTGATGACCTATATATGGTACCAATTTCGATTTCGCAATGGTCGGTTGGAGTATGAGCGGTATACCTCATCTCCTCAGGGCATAAATATGTTTGTAAAATGTAATCAGTCGTGTAGCATATTTGCTTAGGGTGGAACTACGAGAATCAATGATTGATGGTACATTGTTTATTATGTCTTAGTTGGATAAATAATATACATGTTCTTCATATTCCTTATTAAACAAATGACTTGCTGCTTAATCAAGTTATAATTAAAATGATTGCATAAAGAATACTGCTCTGTATATCTTGTTCAATGATTTATCTACTGTTGAATATTTATAATTCTACTGCTCAGTGTTATCCTATTATCTACAATAACAATGCTTCTGGCAGAGAGTTATAACTCTCGCTGGGACAATTTTCAATTGTCTCACCCCTGTGGGATTTGACGTTTTAGGTAGACATCGAGGAAGAAGAAACCATTCAGTGGGTGAGCAACAACAACAGCCACAACAACAGCAACAACAACAACAAGGACAACAATGATCCACAGGTGGAGACACTGTCTGTTAGGTTCAATTTATAGAGAGTCCTATGTGTCATCTCTATACTCTCAGGTCCTAGGAGTCAGTAGATGGTTTGATATAGATCTGAGATTTTTAGCTTGATGCCTCGAGATTTTTGTATATTGCTCATGTACAGTTTAACAGAGCAGTCAATGTTTATGACTCTGGAGATGAGATGATACAGAGATGTACTGATGTATCAGAATGTAAATAACTTACTTTGGTTCTTTATGGAAGAGTTTTACAGTTTTTGGATCTCAGTGCAAAAAATTTTGATTTTTAGTGATTTTCAGTAATTCCGCTGCTAATAATTTGCTTCCGCATTAGTTAATCTTATTTTCACGAGTAGTTCGTCATAATTTAGTGGTATCGGAGTTCTAGGTTCGCTGAGTCTACAGAGACATAGGTCTAAGGTTGTTGAGTCTGTCCTAGTGTCTTCCAGTCTATCTGATAGTGTCTTCTGCTCATATAGGAGGAGAAGAGAAAACTAAAGATGTCTGGATCACATGATGAACATATCGTAGAAAGTAGTGTTGCTGCACCCGGAGGAGGTGCAAGAGACCAAAGAAGGGAGGAACCTGTGCCTGAACCACCCCAGTTCAATCAAGCCGACATGGGGAACCCAACCTTCCAAGCCATGTTTGGGTAGTTTATGGATGCCATGACACATATGACTGATAGAATGCCCATACATGCACCTAGGGAAGCTACTCATCAAGAAGGACAAGGAGCCGGCAAGATGTTTGAACGACTATGCCGGGTTAGAGCCACGAAATATGCCCGGACAGCTGACCCAGTAGATGCTGACATGTGGCTAACTGAGTTAGAGAAGGCCTTTAGAATCCTAAACATCCCAGAAGCTGAGAATGTTATACATGTTGTGTACCTTCTTAAGGGGAGTGTTGGTCATTGGTGGACCATAGAGGAGGGGAAAAGGCCAAGTGTGGAGATCGAATGGGAAGTATTTCGATGAGAATTTGTCAACAGATACTTTCCTAAGACGTTCTTGGAAGAGAAAATCTCTCAGTTTGAGAGGTTAAGGCAAGGACCAATGAACATTAGTGAGTACGAGGCTAAGTTCATGGAGCTTTTGCGGTTCTGTCTACATATGGCAACCACCAATGAAGAGCAGATTCGACATTTTGAGAAGGGGTTAAACGCTGAGTTGACCACCCCTGTGTCTGCTCTGGAGAACAGGGAAAAATTTTCTACTTTTGTGGAGTCTATCAGAAGTATATAGAGGTATGTGACGGAGAAGCGACAGACCAAGAACAAGAAGATGTACCCCTAGTTCCAAGGATCCTCATCCAAAGGTTTCAAGAAATCGAGGTTTTTCGTGCCTACACCACCACCTAGATTCAATACCCAGATGCAGTGGACGTCAAATAGGGATAGAAGAAGAAGTTTACCACCAGAAGGAGCTCGTAGCTCAGCATCTGTGTCGGTTACAGGACATCCAGACCACAACAGGGGATTAGAAGTTGTTTCATATGTGGAAATATGGGGCATATGATGAAGGATTGCAGAGCCCGAGAGGCAAGTGTGACTCAACCCCAGAGGCAGAGTCAGTAAGGTTCCCAAAGGTGACAGTTGCCAGGTGGCGCTACAGGACGTGGACAAGCGTCCCAAACCGGATCATCAGCACACACTCAACAAGCACCGAATCAACCACAGGCAATGGCGAGGTTCTATGCGATGAATCCACCTGATGCAGTGATTAACCCTCAGGTTGTGACAGGTCAGATGAAACTATTTTATTCTGATATGTCTACATCCTGCATCGTATCTGTTTTAATTGATCTGGGTACTACACACTCCTTTATCACTTGAAGAGTGATTCTCGACTGCAACATGACTACAAGTGATAGGGTAGACAGTTTGAAGTTAGAAACTCCTTTGATGGGATCTTCTGTGTTGCAAGAGGTGTGTTCTCCCTGCATCCTTTTCTTTTCTGAACATCACATTCAAGTGGATCTTATACCACTAGAGATGCATGGTTTCGATATAATCCTTGGGATGGATACCTTAGAAAGGTATAAGGTTGTCTTGGATTGTGAGTCCAAGCAAGTTGTGTTCATAGATGGTAGTGACACATGGATCTTTCAAGGAGATAGAAAGATTCTTCCAACTTGTCTTATGTCAGCTATGGTAGCTAAGAAGTTGTTGAGGCAAGGATGTTATGCATTCTTGGCCCATGTGGTAGATACCACCATGGAGAGTTCTAATCCTGCTGAAGTTCCTGTAGTCAGGAAATTTGAAGATGTATTTCCTAAAGAACTTCTAGGTGCACCACCGCCCTCAGAGATTGATTTTGAGATTAATATAATCCCGAGCACGCAACCAATAGCACAAACACCGTATAGGATGGCGCCTTCTGAGATGGAAGAACTCAAGAAACAACTACAGGAGTTGCTTGAGAAGAGTTTTATCTGACAAAGCACTTCACCCTGGGGTGCTCCGGTCCTCTTTGTTAAAAAGAAGGATGGGTCGATGCAGTTATGCATTGATTACAGACAATTAAATAAAGTAACTATAAAGAATAAGTATCCTTTGCCAAAGATTGATGATTTATTTGACCAGTTGCGTGGTGCAACTGTCTTCTCAAAGATAGATTTGAGGTCGGGATATCATCAACTATGTATTAAGGAGGGTGACATACCTAAGTCTGCCTTTAGGACAAGGTATGGTCACTATGAGTTCACAGTTATGTCATTAAAATTTGGACTAACTAATGCACCAACTGCATTTATGGAACTCATGAATAGAATCTTTCGACCTTTTCTTGATCAGTGTGTTGTTGTCTTCATAGATGACATCCTGATCTACAGTAGAGATGCTCAACAACATGATCAACATCTTTGTCAGGCTCTAAATTTGGTAAGAGAGCATAAGTTATATGCTAAGTTTAGCAAGTGTGAGTTTTGGTTACCAGAGGTTTCTTTTCTTGGACATGTAATATCTGCTTCAGGTATACGTGTTGACCGTAAAAAGGTAGAATTTGTCTTGCAATGGGAGCAGCCGAAGACACCGATGGAGATTCACAGTTTCTTAGGGTTGGCAGGCTATTACAGGAGGTTCATTAAGAACTTTAGTTCTATAGCATTACCCTTGACTAAGTTGACTAGGAAGGATGTTCCTTTTGCCTGGAATGACAAGTGTCAACAATCATTCCAGTTGTTGAAGGAGAGATTGACAAGTGCACCTGTGCTGGTGTTACCTGAGCAAGGGAAAGGATATATAGTTTTTTGTGATGCTTCTAAGATTGGACTAGGATGTGTGTTAATGTGGGATAAACAAGTGATTTCTTTTGCTTCCCGACAGCTTAAGAAACACGAGGAGAATTATCCGACACACGATCTAGAACTAGTTGTTGTATTGCATGCCTTGAAGATCTGGAGACATTATCTCTATGGAGAGACATTCCATATTTTCACAGACCACAAAAACCTAAATTATATCTTCTCTCAGCATGAGGCAACGCCGCTGGATGGAATTAATCAATGACTATGATTGTACAATTGATTATCATCCAGGGAAGGCCAATGTGATCGATGATGCTTTGAGTAGGAAATCAACAACACCAGCCCTAGATAAAGCACAGCTGAATTCTTTGGTGTGCACTAGGAGGGATATGCTTATCTCTTTAAGGCAAGATAATGTACAACTCAAGGTATCTTTGTTATTCAGGTTGTTAGCTGAGATGCATATAAAACCTACTATGAGTCATCATATTAAGGAGGCACAACAAGCTGATGTTGTAGTTCAACAGATTAGATCAGAGTATGGTAGTGAGAAACGAGAAGGTTTCTATGATTCAGATGATCAGGTAGCCTGTTATCATGGTAGAATGATAGTGCCTGATGTGGATAACTTACGGAAATTAGTCCTGGAATAAGCTCATTCTTCTATGTATGCTATGCATCCAGGAAGCACCAAGACGTATGATAACTTGAAAGATATGTATTGGTGTCCTAGTTTGAAGAAGGATGTTGCTGAGTTCGTTATGCGGTGTCCAGTGTGTCAACAAGTTAAAGTTGAACACCAAAAGCCCGCAGGAACAATGCAGCCTTTTCCCATACCACAGTGGAAGTGGGATCATGTAACCATGGACTTTGTGGTTGGTTTACCCAGAACATCCAAAGGTCATGATTCCATTTGGGTAATATTTGATAGGTTGACAAAGACAACACATTTCTTACCTGTCAAAACAACGTATTCTGCTGATAAGTTGGCACAGTTATATGTAGATGAGATAGTGCGACTGCATGGGGTCCCAGTTACCATTGTTTCTGACAGAGGTCCCCAGTTTATGAGTCATTTTTGGGAGTGACTTCATAAATCCTTCAGCACACAGTTAAGGTTTAGTACAAACTTTCATCCTCAGACAGATGGACAATCAGAAAGGACTATACAGACCTTAGAGGACTTGCTCCGGGCATGTGTCCTCCAGTTTACAGGAAGTTGGGATCTTCATCTAAGCTTGATAGAGTTTGCCTACAACAATAGCTATCAATATAGTATTGACATGGAACCTTATGAAGCTTTGTATGGTAGACGTTATAGATCTCCCCTATGTTGGTATGAAACTGGTGAATATCAACTTTTGGGTCCTAATCTTGTGCAGCAAACCACCGAGAAGATTAAAATAATACAACAACAGTTAAAGACTACACATGATAGACAGAAATCTTACGCTGATAAGCGTCGTAGACCTTTAGAATTCCAGGTTGGAGATAGAGTGTACCTCAAGGTCTCACCTTGGAAGGGAGTTCTTAGATTTGGAAGGAAAGGAAAGTTAGCTCTTAGATTTATGGGGCCTTATCCCATCATTGAATGGGTTGGAAAGGTAGCTTATAAGTTGGAGTTACCACCTGAGCTGCGAAAGTTACACCCAGTGTTCCACATTTCCATGCTAAGGAAATGTCATCTTGACACAGAATCAGTTCTGCAGGCTATGGAAGTAGAATTGAACGATGATATATCCTATGTTGAAGGACCTATGTTGATTCTCGACAGAAGAATCACGAAGCTAAAGAAGAAAGACATTAGTATTGTAAAAGTCCTCTGGAATCATCGTGGAGTTGAAGAAGCTACATGGGAACTAGAGGAAGAAATGAGAAGGAAATACCCTACTCTTTTCTCTTAATGTTTTGTTAATGATTTCGGGGATGAAATCCTTATAAGGGGTGGATAATTTGTAACATCCCTGACCTGGGTTATGTACTAACCCTAGGTGTTTTGCCTAATAAAGTTGATTAGATGCTTTCTCTTATCTTTTGAAAAGTAATTATGGCTTTTGAGGAACTTATATTTCAATTTCAGTCCTTTTTGAATAATGTTGAAACATTGTTTTGTTAATTTTGGACTAAAGTGAAAATTACCCAAGTTGAGGGGTTAACTTGCAAATTGCACATGATAATATGTTCCTATGATTTTGAGACATCATAAGAATGAATATGATGTAGTGGTATGGTTTTCACAAGCTTGGGCATCAAGATAAAGCTTGTAGAGCAATCCATGTGCATTAAAACCTAGTTTTGGTGTAATCTGCAAATTACCCAAAACCTGGAGTTCAATATGCAAAATATCACCTGTAGAGGGTCTCTCATGTTTCTTGGCATCAAGTAGAGAAAAGAAAATGATAGGGGCACCTCATTTGAATTATTATGGAGAAGAGAGAATCTTGACATTAAAATAATCAAGATTTAAGCATAAATGACTCATTAATTTAATTTAATGCAAAAAGAAATAAATTAATTGAGGAGCCCTTCAACCAAAAGTTGAAGTATGTGTTTGCAATAGTGTTGTATGAGCTTGTTCCTTTCTTTGGCACAAAAAGATCTTGGTTGAGTGGAAGCCACTCACATTAACATAATATAAAGTAATATCCACTAAAGGTTGGATATTAATATAAAACTCTTTAAGGTGCTTAATTCCTTTTCAATTAATATTTGGATAATGGAGAGGTTGTGCAAGAACATGAATATGTCTTCGTGGCCAAGAAATGGAGGGGTGTAGGTGGAAATTATTTTGGAATTAAAGAAAACAACTCTTTTTCTCTTTCCTTGAAAACCCATATATATATCCTTTTTCCAATACACATAAGGATCACTTCCTTAGTTTCCTCTTCCCATCTTTGCTTTGGCCGACCAAGGGAGAGCTCAGGAGCAGGAGAAGGACGACCATAACCATCTTGGTAAGTTTTGATCATCTCCTACCTCGGATTCATGGTGAAAACCTTAAATCAATGCTTGATTATTGGTTTTCTTCACTCGATTTCCAATCCTAGCCATCTTTTTCATCCAAAAGCTCAAGGACGGACCTTGGACAGTTGCTGGAACTCCATCCACCATTAAATACGTGGTGATTGGAGCTTGGGATTAGTTCTAGAGGTGGTTTTTATAACTCAAACCCTTAAGCATTAGTATTGCACTTCTTTCTTTAATAAACGTTGGTTACTTTTCTTCTTTTGATAGTCTTTTGAGTTCTTGCTAAAACTTCTGTGAAGAACAACAACTGTTCTTGGATACACGAAGGAAGAAGATGATGACATCACCTTATATGATTATCCAAAGAACTACTTTACTAAACGGTCTTATGTTAGTTGCTCAAACGGTTTCCCAAACTGTTTGGGAGCAAACGGTTTCAAACCGTTTGGAATGAAACAGTTTCATCAAACTACATGGAGGGAAATAGTTTCAAACCGTTTGGTGGCGTTGACCAAGGGTTGACCATTTGGAGAACTATTGAAAAGAATGTAGGTTAATGACCCATCAATTATTATTGATTAACTCCAATTGGTTCATGAATTGAAGGTCCATCATATACCTATACCCTAATTGGGTTGAGTGATGATTTCATAAGTGGTTGAGTATGAAACTTGGGTTGATTGACCCAAACAGTTTCAAAACTGTTCGAGGATCACCCAAATGGTCTCAAGACCATTTGGTGATCACCCAAGACCATTTGGAGGTCTAGGGTTAGGTATGGTTGAGCAATTGGAGATCTAATGGTGCTAGGTTGAAGAGTTATCAATTGCTGATTTGGTGAGCAATCCCATAAACCAAACCCTAATTGAATGACTTGGTTAATGATGATGTCATGGGAAAACGGTCTCAAGACCATTTGGAGGTCATCCAAATGACCTCAAGACCGTTTGGGGTCAGGTCATGTTCAATTTGGATGATGGTTCAATGGTTTCAAAGTAACTAATCTCACATTTGTTAATGTTGAAAGATCAACGTTTCCAAACCCTAATTCAATTGATTCAACTCTAATTGATGACCAATTGAGGGTCAATTGTGGGTCAAATCAGTTGAATGTTGACCTAATTAACTCAATTGAAGCATGGTGATAGGTCCACTTGAGGAGTGATCGCATGATCACAATCAATGAAGGAATCGATCTTGGAAACCCTATTTCAATCTGACTTGTTGAGACCATACTTGGTCCATGCGGTTTTGAGAAGGTTTGGACCAAACGGTCCCAAACTGGTTGAGGTCATGCGGTTTCAAATTTGCACTTTAGCAAACGATCTTGAAGACCACCTTTAGCAAACGATCTTGAAGACCACCTTTAGCAAACGATCTTGAAGACCACCTTTAACAAATGATCTTGAAGACCACCTTTAGCAAACGAACTCGAAGACCACCTTTAGCAAACGATCTTGAGGGTCAACTTTTTTTTTGGTGTAAACCACGTGTTTCTCTACTATATTAGGCTACTAAAAGACATTTACAAAATGGGCCTTGGACACAGTATCCAAGGACAACAAACAAAAAAGAGGGCGCCCAAGCAAGGCCCCAAACAACCAGGAAATTATCTGTACAAAGCCAAAACGGCAGAAAAGACACCAGCCTCTCCACACTAACAGAGGCTATAAGAATCACTGCAGACCCTCTCTCACAAACTGGCAGCCTTAACCCTCCTGCCTACAAAAATCTTGCTATTTCTTTCCAACCACAGGTGATAAAGAATAGCAATACCAAAGAATTTCCTATCTCCACGGACCTTGATCAGATCTTCAAAGCCTAAAAAACTCCCACACATCAGAGCTGAATGAGCAGTTGAAAAACAAGTGATCTGACGTATCTTCATCTTCCTGACATAATGGGAATCTAGTAGCAAGGTGAAACCCCACCATCTTCAGAAATTTAGTACAAGGCAGTCAATGCAAGAAGAACTTCCAAAGAAAGCACGCCCAACTCCTGGGCACTTTACAGTCCCAAATCCACTTCGCCCAAAACACACGCTCTTTGGATCTTCTGAAGATCTCCCAACCATCTCTTGTCTTAAAGACGCCTCGTTTGTTAAAGGTGATCTTGTCACAACTTCCAGGACCACCAACAGGGATATTCTCGAGGATGCTAATCACCTTTTCAGCTCCTCTAACATTCAGGTAGCACCATCTTCCATCCACTAAGCAAGAACTAATCTTGCAATTTTCCCCCTTACCAAACCTATACACATGTTGTTTATCACACAGCTCAAGCAAGGATTTCTTTCCCGGAAGCCATGGGTCCTTCTACAACAAAAAAACACTCCCATCACCCACACAAAAATCAACCTTATTTTTAAGGATATCTTTGAACTTCAGCAGTCTCCTCCACAACCATGAAGAGTTAGACCTACTCTCCACAACCCAAATAGAACTGTTTTGAATATACCTTTCATGAATCCATTTGACCCACAAGGATTCCTTGCTTCTAGCCACATCCCACAGATTTTTAAGCAAGGCAGCATTGGACCAGTCTTCAATCTGTCTAATACCTAGACCACCTTCGTTGCGAGGTAAATAGATGTCCTCCCAAGATACAGTATGCAAATGCCTTGTGTTTTCATTATCATTCAATAAAAAATCCCTCATGATCTTCTCCAACTCCAACACAACCCCTTTCGGCAAGGGGAAAGTTGATGTCCAAAAAAGATGATACGAAGACAGAGTGGAGATCACCAGTTCAACTCTCCCTGAGAAAGACAACAGTTTACTCTTCCAAGCATCAAGCTTACTCCTCATCTTATCTACAATCGGATTGCATAGAGCTTTAGTAAGTCTCCCAGTGAAAAAAGGTAAACCAAAACACCTAACAGGTAGCGAACAACAAGGAATCTTCAGAACATCACTCAACCTTTCAGTGTCCCGGACCCCCTTACTGAAGAAAACTTGGCTCTTCAATTTATTAAGCTTCAAACCAGAGATGTGCTCAAATTGAGAAAACAACTCAGCAATACCCTTCACATTATCCATGTTAGCTTCGGAAAAGAGAAGGAGGTCATCGGCAAACAGGATATGGGAAACACCAAAGTCAGCAGAAGCCATCAGAGGATTAATTGTTTTATCCTTTACATAACACTTAACTAGGGAAGATAACCCCTGCATCACCAACACAAACAAATACGGGGCAAGAGGATCCCCTTGCCTTACCCCGTTACTAGCTTTGAAGGAATCAGTAGGGCTACCATTCACCATCACCTGAAAAGAGGCAGATTCAAAGCAAGAAGAAATCCATCTCAACCAACAGCCTGGGAAACCCATATTTTGCATAATGAACATCAGATAGTCTCTTCTAACTGTATCATAGGCCTTCGATAAGTCCACTTTAACACACATCTTTTCCCCACCTTGATTAGGAAAGGTACTTAGTAATTCATTAGCTAGCAGAATAGCATCCCCAATACTCCTCCCTTTCATGAAAGCATCCTGGTTAAGATCAATCACTCCCGGTGTACATCACTTAGCCTATTAGCAATGATTTTAGTGATGAACTTAAAGATGACGTTGCAAAGAGAGATCGTCCTGAAATCCTTGAGATTTGTCGCCCCTGGTTTTTTAGGAATCAACAAAATAAGAGATTTGTTGCATTCACTCAATAATTTTCCTATTTCAAAGAAATTCAAAATAGCCTTAGAAACATCATCACCAACAATATCCCAACAGCTAAGAAAGAAAAGGGAATTTAACCCATCCGGACCAGGGGCCTTGTCCCCATTATAGCTTTTCACAACCTTATCCATTTCTTCCCTAGTCACCTTTTTCACAAGAGACTCCAAGTGACTAGTCGACAATCTAGGAAGAATCCAATTATCTAACCAATAAACCTCCGAATGCTCAGCTGAATTGAAAACTTTAGAAAAGTAGTTCACCACATGCAAACTGATCTCCTCAGGAGTTCTAAGGACATTATCCCCATCATGAAGTAGGTAGATATTGTTATGCACCCTCCTAGCTCTCAAAGAAGCATAAAAGAATCTTGTATTCTTGTTACCATCCTTCAACCATAAAACCCAGGATTTCTGTCTAACAAGGCTTTCCTCATTATTCATGGCGATCAAGGCATTGTTCCTGGCTTCAATCAGCTCCCTTTGAAGATTCACATTCATAGGCTGACTATCCACCATTCTCTGAATAGCAACAACCTTATCTTCCAACTCCCTAGCTACATTAATAAAGTTGCCCACCTTCGTTTTGTTCCAGCTAATCAGATCAGACACAACTCTATTAATCTTCATGTACATTTTAAGCATCGGTGCTCCACTCTCTATATCCATATTCCAAGCATTGCGAACAATGTCTTTGAACCCCTCCTGGTCAACCCAAGCATTGATAAATCTGAAGGGAGTTTTATTTTTTCTCTTAGTGTTCAGCTGCCACACCAAGCTACAATGGTCACTGACTACATTAGGAACAACATCGCCCCATAGAGATGGGAAAAGGGCTAAAAAAGCATCATCACAAAGACATCTATCAATTTTCGAGAATGTACTATTACCCACTTTGCTTTTACTATCCCAAGTAAAGAAATTGCCTTTGAAATTAACCTCCAACAGCCCCGTACCAATAAAAAAATCATTGAAATCTTCCATACTTCTTTTAGAAGGAGGTCTCTTCCCAACTCTTTCAGAACTCTTCCTAACTGCATTAAAATCGCCAATCAAGCCCCATGGACCACCACTTCTATGAAGCATCTTCAGAGAGTTCCACAGTTTATCCCTGTCCACATCACCATTAGTAAACAATTTCAAAGATCCAACTTTGGCAAACGGTCTCCACCACCTACTTTACCAAATGGTTTTAGTGGTTTGTGTAAGACTGTTTGGAGGTCTAAACGGTGTTAGACCATTTGGAGGTTTTTAGTGCAAGACCGTTTGGGGTCTATGTGACCAAGACAGTTTGGTGGATAACTAACTAATACCGTATGGGTACTTAAAGTGGTTAAAGGACAAATTGGTTAATGGATTAATACATGATGTAATCAAAGATGATTATAACAATTGTATCTTAATGAGATAAGGTGATTACTATCCTTGAATGATTAAGCCTTGATGATTATGACATAGCCCAAATGTCAATTCTCTTTCATGTTGAGTTGACTTAGCTTAATCAAGGCTGATGTAAGCATCATCTTATAGAAGATGAGAGAGAAGACTTTCTACGTGAATGTTAATCAAGTAATGGACTCTCATTATGAATGGATGTCTAATTAGGATATGATCCATGATAGGTAGATCATGAAACCCTAATTATGATGGTTAAGGAATTATAACCTTAATTAAGGGCATTAATAGGTGAAATCCTAATGTATGATGATGGTATGAACTTAATTCATAATGATAACATAGTAAACCCTATTTATGAGATATTTAATGATAAACCCTAACCTAGGGTGATATGATATGAAGAGTAAACCCTAACCTAGGGTGATGTGATGTGAATAGTAAACCCTAACCTAGGGTGATGTGATATGAATAGTAAACTCTAACCTAGGGTGATATGATATGAATAGTAAACCCTAACCTAGGGTGATGTGATATGAATAGTAAACCCTAACCTAGGGTGATATGATATGAATAGTAAACCCTAACCTAGGGTGATGTGATGTGAATAGTAAACCCTAATTTCAAATAAGGCAAATGAAAGCATGAAACCCTAATTCTGGGTTATGCTTTATAGCATGAAGCTCAAAGATTGGATAATGAAATGATGAGTCACTAATCCTATTTGAGCTAAAGGGGATGATTAATCCTAATTGAATTGAAAAGGGAAACCCTAACCCTGGTAAGGGCATAGTGGTGAAACACTTGAATAGTGATGTTCTCATTGTTCTGTATTATCCTGATATAAAATAGATGTATCTGTTATCATTTGTACTAATCATGCAGGTTCTATGAGATATTGAATATAGCCAGGTATGAGCTATGATGCTTTGTTTATTGAAAACACTTTATGAGCTGTGTAAGCAATGTTATGCTATGTTGCCTAGTGAAAGGTGATAAAAGAAGGTTTATAAGCCTTAAGAGCCATGTAAAATACCTGCACTGCAACTATCATGTTTACATTGTTAGATGACTTAATGGCATTAAGTTACCAGTTAAAGTGGTAACATGTGTTTTGATGATCAAAGGGTTGAACACCCATATTCTTGAATCATGATGATGAGATGATAAGGGATTGAGTTCCCAATGTTAATAAAGCTATGAAATGAACTTGATAAATAGTACTCTTTCCTTACAACAATTTTTGTAATGACTTGTGTATGTAAACATGCCTGATGATTAAAAGAATGATGTAATGTACTTAAATAATCAAGTGAAATGATATCATGTAGAGCCTTGACCATAGATCCATCATCGTCAGAAGTTTGGTGATGGTGAAACAGGATTTCCTAAAGGAACTCCTGGAGAGCATACTTTTGAGTATGTGGGGGTTATGGACGTGAATATCCTTACGTCCTAATGGAGGAATTGATGTGAGATAAACATTAAATCTCTCAATCCTTCATTATATGTGTATGTTGGGATGATGTATCACTAAACTCTCGATGATAATGTTAATGCCGCATCGATGTGAGATAAACAAGAAATCCCTCGATTGCGAAGAGAGTGCATCATGCCATTGTAACTCTAATATCCAAGTTGCCAGTATACCCAGGAAAGCTATTATGGCAGAGACACGAGATGTCCTGCATGTTGTTCCTCACACTGACTGAGGAAGATGAGTTCATAGAAATCCGACTCTTCTGATGACCTATATATGGTACCAATTTCGATTTCGCAATGGTCAGTTGAGGTATGAGAGGTATACCTCATCTCCTCTGGGCATAAATATGTTTGTAAAATGTAATCATCTGTGTAGCATATTTTCTTAGGGTGGAACTACAAGAATCAATGATTTATGGTACATTGTTTATTATGTCCTAGTTGGATAAATAATATACATGTTCTTCATATTCCTTATTAAACGAATGACTTGCTGCTTAATCAAGTTATAATTAAAATGATTGCATAAAGAATATTGCTCTGCATATCTTATTCAATGATTTATCTACTGTTGAATATTTATAATTCTACTGCTTAGTGTTATCCTATTATCTGCAATAACAATGCTTCTGGAAGAGAGTTATAACTCTCGCTGGGACAATTTTCAATTGTCTCACCCCTGTGGGATTTGAATTTTTAGGTAGACGCCGAGGAAGAAGAAACCCTTCAGTGGGTGAGCAACAACAGCAGCCACAACAGCAGCAACAACAACAATAAGGACAATAGTGATCCACAAGTGGAGACATTGTCTATTAGGTTCTGTTTATAGAGAGTCCTATGTGTCATCTCTGTACTCTCAGGTCCTAGGAGTCAGTAGATGGTTTGATATAGATCTGAGATTTTTGGCTTGATGCCTTGAGATTTTTGTATACTGTTCATGTACAGTTTAACAGAGCAATCAATGTTTATGACTCTCGAGATGAGATGATACAGAGATGTACTGATGTATCAGAATGTAAATAACTTAATTTAGTTCTTTATGGAAGAGTTTTATAGTTTGTGGATCTCAGTGCAAAAAGTTTTAATTTTTAGTGATTTTCAGTAATTCCACTGCTAATAATTTGCTTCCGCATTAGTTAATCTTGTTTTCGTGAGTAGTTCGTCACACTTTCGGTTAGACTAGACTAAGCTAAGGTCTTACATTTTGATTCAGTTATTCACTTTATTCCTGTGTTCAACCCTGCACTACTCAATAGACTCGTTATTGAGTTGTCGATGTCTCTTCTAGTTGGGTATAAAATTACAGTCCTCTATCCTTGATTGGACAATCATGTTTACACTTTTGACCCATAAAAAAGAGACATCCTAAGTCAAGGTGATTTCTAGCTTGATTCAGGTTATAGTAGGCTTTACCCGGTATACTATGAATTGAGTTTAGGTCCTCCATTTTTTGTCCAAAATTCCGATTGCATGGGAACACTATAGAAAAGTTGACATTGCATGGTAGTATGATCATACACCTAACAAATACCACAGAGAGAGCCTACAACTTTGACTTGTTGAAGTTTCCCTTTCCTCGCATTGGTATTGAAGACTCTAGGTGATCATGTTTCTAAACAAGAAGCTCAAGCTTTTCAACAATATCCTTGATGTCAGAACTCTCCTCAGCCTTAGCTACCTTTAGGACCCAACCGATCTCTAATTATTCTTGGATCTTAGGACTGTGTTTAACAACCGGCCAAGCACTATCAAGGTTTTGAAATGTAAAACTTGCTCCAGATGAGGAATAAAGAAAATCTTTGGTGTTGACTTCAACACCACAGTAGAATATTTTGATGAGTTGGGATTGGGGAATGTCATGGTGGGGGTAATAATGAAGAATGTGTTTAAACCTCTCCCAAGCTTCTCCTAGGGTATCACCAAGGACCGTGTTGAGTTGGTAAATTTGTCCCTTGATTCATAAGTGAGAGAATGGGGATAATTTTTTTCTAGAAATTGGAATTGGAGCGCATCCCAGGTAGTGACACGATATCCCCCCTCCATGGTGTTATACCAGTTACCAGATCAACCAGAAAGATAATATTTGAGCAGTCTATATAAGGAACATAGATCATAGGAACATAAATAAGAAAATATCACTGGAGATGGTCTTAACAATTGTCACCTTTATTATTGGAAAATGGGTTGGATTGAAGCATCATGATCCATTGGGTTCATATTTCAAACTGTGGAGATGTGATAGAAAGTGGCAAAATGACATGTTGTGCATTGGCAGTTTGGGGATTGAAAAGTTCTTCAAATGTTTTGCCATTCGGCCTCGCGTAGCGTGGCATCATGGGCTTCCTATTCAACCAACATAGCCTCTCTCTAAGCAGCAATGACATGCTTAATCCTACTGGTTACTTCCTCCTCATCTATCCTGAAGTAGTTTTCTCAATTTAAACAATGGAACGTTCTTTCTATTTTTGGGTCAAAAACTGACATCACAGAATCAATATCTACCGAGCCTTGCATGCACAGTTATAGTTAACAAATAATAGAGTTTGTAGAAAAATAGAATGCAGGAATCCGTAGAAGGAGGAGTATCAATTCTGGAATGGGAATCAGAAGGTAGGGAAAAAAAATGTATACTAAAACTTTTGAAGTTTGAAAAAAATAATTTGTTGTCCCAAACAACAATGCCAAAATTGATGCATGTCGTTGGACACAAAAATTCAATAGGGGTTTTAAATCGAGAGTTTAACCTCTTATAAATGGCAAGACAACCAGTAAAACATATTTTATTAGTGTAAAGAGGGTTGATCCCTCAAGACAACATGATTAAGATTGAAATTAGAACCATATTACTTTGAACATTTATTGGAACAAGAAAGTAAAGATCTACTAGTTGATGGTTGATTTCTAGAATAAGTAATGAAAAGACTACACTAAGAACAATTAAATAAATTTTATGCTAAGAACAAACAAAGGAAATAGTAATGCTAAGAACAAATAAAAACGGAGTTATGATATGAACAATAAAGGAAATATTATCTATGAGCATAATTAAATTGTAAGTAAAGTAAATAGCGATTGGTAAACAAGTGATTTGGGAAAAGAGATTGAATCAGTGATAAAAGATATCAGCATTATGGGTTTTACCACCATATTCTGTGTAAAACTAGATCGATGGAATCTATGGAGATAAATCAAGTTAGATGAAGGTATGCAAAAGAATCCTCAAATGCATTTAAAAAAGTTGAACTTCATGTAAACTCTTTGATCTCAGTGTTTACAGATCCTTACCCAAACATCCCAATGAAAGATCCTTTCGAGATCTCATTTGGATCAGTGTGCATTTGTTTCATTGTTTCGGGCCTTAGGGTCTGAGTTCTCATCATCCAGGACACATTTGACAAAAACAAGAGATCAAGTTGTTTAAGTAAAAAAAAATCTAAACAAAAACCATCTAACAAGTATCATCATATACAAATAGATCTAGTCAAATATGGCTATGGGGATACTCTCCATGCCCTGATATAGGGAACTACTCACGATTCATGGAATTTAAAGAAACAATAATGGAAGGAAGAAAGGAAGCCATAAACTACAAAAATGAAGAATCCCATTGGATTTTTGTCTAGTGACAATAAAATGTTTGCCCTTCTTGATTCCTTGCTCCAAACAAGAAGACCAAGAACAAAAAGAAACAAGAACTAGAAATCTTTATCGAAGAAATAAGAGTAAAATATGCAAGAATGAAATAACAAAGTGTTAAAATCTAAAGTGTAAATATAGAAACTTCGGTCCTCTTTTTTGTGGAGTCCTCCCTCCTTTTCTAAGGGAAGGAGGGAAAGGAAACACAAAAGGGGAGCAGAGAAAAGATGGCTGGTAGACACTTCAAGAAGTCAGATTGTGCACCATGAACTAATCGGTTCACAATATGAACCGATCAGTTTAGGTATGAAGAGGTGTGAGTTCTGATCAGTGGGTTAAAATCCTAGAGATGGGGTGGTGGCATTGTTTGACCATGACTTGGTCATTAAGAAATTTGAATCGGCCGTTTGGTAGAATTGAAATTCTCAGTTGAGGAACTGAGCAGAGAGGATGGGAAGAATCAAACATTCATTTTAGCTACTAAATAGCAAATGTGTAAGAGTTTAGTTGATTGTCAAAATGGCTGTTTGGGGCTCTGAAATGCAGCTTCTTGTATGAGTGAAACGACCACAACATGAACTGATCATTCAAGTGATGATATGGTTGAAATATTGTAGTGAAGGTAAATCTACAAAATACAAATAAAGATAAGAATTTTCATATTCAGCCAAGGAGTGAGGAAATTGCATTTATTTCTAGAAAATTAGCAAAAAGAGATATAAGATCCTATCAAAAGATTATAAAAGATGCATTTGAAAAGGGAAAAACATATATTCATCAGATATTGGTGTTGAGCAATTAATCAAGACTAAGGTAGCCTATCCAAGAATAGTGATTGCACTTAATTAACCATTTTCTATCATAAGGTGTCATTCAAAGGGGTTCCAAACTTATATAATTACCTTGAAATTATCCTGGACGTCATATCTCTTACTCAGTAATTAATTATCACTTGATTGAATCCCTTCTTGGAACATAGAGAGAGATCAAAAGGGAGGGTGTATGCTAGGCTACTCCTTATTCATAAGGATGTCTAGGATGGGTTGTAGTTAGTTTAAGGTCGTAATCCATGACCACACATGTATGAAAATGAAAAGTATGTCATGGTTTAGTTTTATGTCATAGTCTAGGGCTTTGAAGGCATGGGTGGACCACGTCTTGAAAAATGACATCTCATTTGCATTGAGAAAAATCATCTTGTTTGATGCTAGCTGAAAAGCTTGAAGCACTCATTTTGTACACCATCAGTTTGATGAATTGAGCTATACTACAAAGAAGAATTAAAGGTTGGAAAGGAAATTCTTAAGAGGTGTTCTAGATTTGAGGTACATTAAAATTTATAAACAAGGTTCATGATGGAGTGGAGGTTCAAGGTAAGAGATCACCATCGGGAAGCCTATCAACAAGGACCAAGTCGATTGATTATGAGATAATTGCTTAATTCTTTGATCAGTTGAACTAGGCAACCTTCTACCTTGAATTAGACCACTAAGAAGAAATCATGTCTCATACTCAAGGAAAAATGAGGCATGTTGATGAACCTTGGCAGCCTAACGGAGTGTGTATGCTTAGAATCGGCAAAGACATTTAAAAACAATTTTGAGACAAACCATCGATATAAATTAAAGGAAGTGTTGTTTGAGTAAAAAGATTTCTTCACTTTTGAAACAGTTATTGTTCCATGGAAAGATCATTTAATTTGTAGAGATTATCATATTTTGAAAAAGTTATTTTACTTTGAAGGGTCATTGCTTCACTTTAAAAAAGGTTGTTTCACTTTGAAAGTATTATTTCTCTATTTATTTTTGAAATAGATTGTTGGTTTGGTTTGAAAAATGTTATTGATCATTGAAAGATTGTTTCATTTTAAAGGAAAATACTTCTAGTCTTTTAAGGATCATTGATCTCATTTGAAATTTTTTGTTAATGTTTAAAAGATCATATTAATATTGAAAAATTAACCCTTTAATGATTTTTGATTTGATTTGGGAAATATTTGTATTCTTTTATTGTTTTTTTATATGTAAAAATGATGGTTCATCTTCAAAAAATTACAGACTATTGATTTGAGATGTTTGATTTAAGATTGTTTATCGAAGATCATTGATTGATATTGTTTGAGATCATTTAAGATTGTATGTTTGAGGTTGTTGTTGGTCTGATAAGATTGTTGAATTGAGACTATTTGTCAACACATGAAGATATCAATAAAACATATCTGCAATATCAAAACATGAATCATTAAAAAACATAGTATTTGTTAGACATACAAAAATCTTAACAATGTATATGTAGAAAGAAAGATTACCCCTTTTTAGCCCATGAATGTACTTCCAGTTAATTTCCTCACTCATGTGTGACCTATATAGGAGTAGTTGGTCCTTAACTTCTCTATGGCATGATGACACTCATTATGGGGGTAACCTAGTTTCGTCATATATGGTACTTATCCCAATACACCTCATGACTACAATGGCCCTAAATAGTCATTAGTGCTAGGAGAGGGGGTGTCCTGGTGAAATTTGGACGTCCAACATTATGTTTCCCTAGTACCTTTAACAATGCCCACGTGCCTCATCATACCCAAAACTATTTAAGGGAAGTAGAACGAAAACCCTTAGAAAACACAAGGAAAAAAAATCAACTTAAAGCATGAGTAGACACCAAATTAGATAGGGGAAAATAGATATAGAGGACCTGCTATGGATTTGAGTGACTACTAATAACATGGATCTATGGTAGGGGGTAGTGGAACACTTTTATCCATCACCCTTACTTTGATCCCAAGTTTACATCACAAACAGAAATCAAACAACAAGACTAAAGGATCCAAAAATAAATCTAGACCTAAACCCATAAAATCAGCAAGAATGCAAAAGAAAAGGGGAAAATCAACAAAGATCATTTGGCTATCCCCAACTGAGTCTCGAGTCTATTGTACTGACCCAAAAAACTAAATCTCTTACGAAGAAGCTTAGTTTGGCATTCATTAAGGAAAATGATAAAAAGAAAGGATAAGCTTAGAGTCACAACCAAGTTTTATTCATAACTTTATGAACAACATGGTAGATGCTTGTATCAGTGAAAAAACATAAAGAAAGAAATTATTGACTCCACTAGTGGAAGATAAGAAAAAAGATGGAAAATGTACCCAGAAATCGGATTTGGCTATCTTGTTTTGAGTGGGAGAGCTTAAACACCCCCATATCTTCTAGTACATTTTTATCTGATAACATCCAATTTTTGGTAGTTACAAGCCTTTTATATCCTTCATTTCCCTTGTCATCGTATGTTTATGTTGATATTCCTAGCATTTGTGTACATGTATTCTTTATGCTATCGTTTCTAACAATAACTTTGCACCTTTTTCATAGGAAACCATTGGTTTTGAGGGTCACAATCAAACCATTAGGTTATGACACCCAACTATCAAATGATGGAGATCAACCAAATGAAGGAGATACAAACCCTTTTTCAGTATTATATACCTACAAGATACCAACACCAATCAACCGATGGAAAGGATTACACTATTTATCTACTGACAAAACATCAGAATGCATATTGGGATAGGGAGACAGACATCGTCCACTGAAAAAAGTTTTGCCATCATCAATCGATAGTACTAATTCCTCCATATTTTGATTATCCTATTAGGCTTCTACCTTCAGATGGTGGTGTAGGCATCACCTACTGATAATGCTTCTGAACTAGCTACTTAACCAGTAGAATCTCTACAAGAAGTGACTGCCTTAGTTAGTTGGAGTGATCCCTGAGGCATGTTCCATGGAGTTTGGATCACTAGTAAAATCTCATCCTGACGTTCCTTGAATGCACCACCAATCCATATAAATAGGGACCCCAAGCCACAAAGGAAAGACACTTCATGCATTGCGATGAAGGGCAATCCAGATCCCATCTAGTTGATGACCATTAGAAGGCAAGCACGAGAGTACAAGATTAATTAGTGCTCATCTTCACTTCCATAGAATCCGACATCCATTTTCAAGAGGAGTGGGTAGAGGTTGCATCGTGTTCATCATTTTCATCCAAGAGAAGAGAAGGTATTCATTGACAACGAATACATCTGCGACTAATAGTTTGTTGTGTTTCCTCCATTCTCATCATTTTGTCATATGCCCTCCATCTTTAATTAGGCTATGGACACCCTAATTTTTAAATATGTATTATTTCTCATAAACATGAGTGTTTAGATCACTATACTTGAGATGGGAGTACCCACTACAACTCTCTAAAAATGTGCATACTCATATTACATTGAATGTATACACTCTTAGAAATGTTTATCTTTTCAATTGTGATCTTAAATGCTTCACTTCGTGATTAGCTACCAAATTGTGACGTTTCATTTCTAATGCCTTGAAAGGGTAGTATTAGTTCAGATCTAGAGTTAAGGAGTAGTATGAATGCATGAAATTTTGGGAATACTAAAGCTACTGATCATATTTGTATATATTTGATTGTTTTTTTGCCATCTCAAGAGAGATACATGCTTATGATCTAGATCTAACCAGACAATGAGAGAGAAGGGAATAAAAAATAATGATGATAGCTCATAAGCTATGCTAAGGGTATAAAATGGGTGTGAGTAATGCATGGTGGTGATAGTTCTTAAATGGTATAACCCAGTCCAAGTTCAATTCATATAGTGAAATGTATCAAATAGATCTATATTCCTATTTGCTTTATAAACTTAGTTCCATTTCACTTCTATTTCCTTATTTCTTCTTTGGTCACTTTGCTTCATAAGGTAAACTTAATCTACCTTTTGGTTTGACTCGTCCTAAACATATTGTCACCCTTGTCCATGTGTTTGACTCCTCTTACTGTATATTATCATTTTGAGTGTCTAATCATCAGGTATAAATTTAAAGTCTAGTTACTTTCGATCCACCTCCATTTTAGGCACATCATTTGTAGGCGATCAATTTTTTCATTTTTGTTGGAGACAAGGAAAGTGGCAACTGCTAAGGACCTAAGGTCTACTTAGCATTTCTTAGTGCTTTTGAATCTAGATATAGACTTAACTACATAATCTTTTAATCAGATAGAATTATATCTTGAATGTTTCCTTAAAGTGTCTAGTATCTCACCGTGACTTGTATGATTCTTTCAGGTACTAATTGTGACCCACACTTTTCTTTACCAATGGAAGAAGCAATTGTTGTCCAAGGGAATAGAAGAAGAAATGGAAATGGGAATGTGAATGGGAACAACCAACCTTCATAAGTACCACCTATTACATCAGGTGGAGTAGTGAAATAAGCACCACCCACTCCTATTCTATCTCTTAAATACTTAAAATCTACACACACTAATGAAACAAGGAAACCCATCATCCTCTCGAGGATGAACATTGCTAACTTTGAACCGAAGTCAACCTTCATTGTCGTGGTTTAACAATGAACACTTGGAGGAACCCAATAACATACAACCTTTACCATGATATTGAAGCCTTCAAGAGAATATGTGATACCATTAAGATATACATGGTTCTCCAAGAAGGGATATGCTACAAGGATTTCCTCCTCTCTGAGGGACAAGTCTCTTGCATGGTATCAATCTTTGAAGAATAAAAGACTCCAAGGGTAGGAACCTTTGGAAGATTATTTCATCACTAAGCTCTTTCTAGTAGAGAAGATGCTATGTGGCAAGAAAAAGATCACTGATTTTTGATAGAACCTTTAGAGAATTTGAGCAAAACATTGAAGAGATACCAGGAATATCAAAGGGATTGTAGGAACAACAATTTTTATGAAGGGTCTATGGTTGCTATTTAAAAAAAAAGCTTCAATTGAAGAGAAAGGACATCAATAAATGTAGGAGTCAAGAGAATTTTCATGGTTCTTATGAATGCATATTCATACCAATTTTAGTTGCACTTTTAGTCTAGTTTAGAATTCATATAGCTTAGTTTTCATCAAAGAATAGCTTGGTTTTGATCTACTTATATTTTTATGTTAATTTATAGGTATTTGAAACTTTTCTTGACTCCCTTTGCAGCTTTTGAATTCTATCACTCTGCACCAATTGGAAAAATTCCAAGGAAAAATTTGACTTGTCGATCAACCTACCAATCGACATCAAAATCATCGAGAAAATCAAGAGATCTAGGAGCTCGAAAACATTGTCGACCTTCCAGCTCGATAGCCTATTAATCCACATGGTTGACATTTAGAAGAATGACACTCAGACTCATTGAGTATCAAGGTCAATAAACCCATTGATATCCCCCTCTCTCGACAACATCATCGATCTATAGCTGACAAGAAAACATGCCATCAACCTACTATTGTTGACACTATAGTCTACGACCACAACTTCTCAACAACCCCGTCGATGACCTCCACGACCGACGATCGGAAGCCCGATAGACCCATCAATTGACAACAAGTGATCGACATTGATGGAAAGTTGTCGACAACCATGACCCTATAAATAGGCCTCCAACACAACAGTTCAAATCATCTCAAAATTTTGGAGACAGAAACGCCAAAAGGCTGCCGCCAAGATCAGAGAAAAGTCTAGGCCTATCGCCTAGAGAGTTCTATCAACCTCTCCATTGACCTCTGCAACTCCAAGCTGTCAACCTCCTTCTTAAATGTGATCGGTCTCTTCCGGAGACACTTTTCTTCAACCTACTTCTACTGCAAGTCAGGGTTAATACGTGAAGAAGAAAGAAGGAAGGATGTCTACTGTGGCACACGAAGTAGATCCACCATCATGACATACACTTCCTCTTCTTATGATATTAATCTCACCATGTCAAGGGAGTAGTCTTTTCATTGGGGTGTGGGGACTAGCTCCACTACCTATTTCTTGCAATTTCATCCATATTCCAACTCTTGTATGGAGTCATTTAATTTATAGCTAATCATTATCACATGTCTTGTGGATTGATCACCTGCTTTACATGATTTATTATAATCTTTGACGGAGAGAACTTCAACATTTAAGATTTGAATATCGATTAGCTTTGGTTGATGCCCTGACACAAGTTTCTGATGGGAAGTCTCTGGGGTAGTGGTTTTAGTATTTGTAAGTAATGAGACATCGCGATTACAAGGATATCTACTCATGCATGTTTCTAACGCCGAAAGGGGAAACTTATATAACTCCAATTATATCTTCATACATGTTTGGATCTGAATGATTGCACAGATCTGAGTGGTGGCACTGAAACCCAGTTCCACCCTAGTGTTTCCATCCATTGATAACTAGAACCTTAATCTAGCTCTTTTTATTCTTGCAATCTTAATAAACAAACCTATCTCAACTTTTGTGATAAATACTAGTTCTTGCTAAGTTACTTTGATTAGATAATTCTCAACAAGGTTATCCCTTGGGATTCGAGCCTCAACTGTATTGCGATAAGACTCATCTACTTGTGGGTGGCTTTATTGCATGTTAGTTTTGGTAAACTAAGGAATTACATTCCTAGTGAATTTTTAGTGTGATAATATACCACTTTAAGGGAATAACTTAGAGCGATCCAAGTAGATAATAGACAACATGACTATGTTGCAAGTTGTTTGGAATTATGAAGGAGGATCTGATGGGAATGTCTCTTCTATCTGGGCCACTTATGACTCTAAGACCCTTGAATATCTAATCAAAGCTTGACAAGATTGTCAAGGATATGAATACCTTGATGGAAAACAATTTTAAAGGATGTATCATGTTGAAACCACAATGAATTGTGTCACTTATGGGTAAAATGGAGACAAAATTAACTACTACATACACACCGACAAAGAGGAAGACAACCAATATGGATCTATTGAAAATGTCCCTTATGTCAACTTTAAGATACCAGATCATCTATAGTTTTCATATGGGAACACAAATATTGTTGAAAATTGTATCTTGAACAAACCTAAAAATCCACCACCAAGACTGCCTAGTTTGGGAGAGGCAGTGGACCATCTAGGTTTGCTCACAACACAACTTTCAGCAATAGAAACAATTTTTAGAACCCGATCTAGAACAACAATTAGAATCAAAACTAGAATTAGAGCTGATCTCAGCCTGACCTAATGTCAACAATTATCCTCTTTTCAAAAAGGATATGAAAAGATAAATGGAAATTACCATTAATAGTAACAAGACGCTCATAATGATGCAGGCTTGGAAGGGGAGTGTCAGTGGATAGATAACTGATTTGCAACAACATAACAAGATGATTGATCAACAAATTGTTATTTTTTCTGACCTTATAAAGAAACCAATTGGAAAATTTTCATCTAATTCATAACAAAACCCAAGTTTCCACAAAACTGATGTGATGGCCACTCTAAGATAAAGGACCATTCTAGAACCAAAACTCCTAAATTTTTACAAGAAAGTGTCCCATTTTTTATCACCAACCAGAGATAGTAGATGTTGAACATAAGAAGACCCATGCTACCATCCCTAAGAAGACAACATCAAAAGATAAGAACAAAGGAAAGAATCCAACAAAAGAAAATAGATTAGATTCAACCAAAGAAGAAATGCAAACAAAGGCCCATATGCTCCAATAATCCTTTTTCCTTATGAACCGATCTAAGCTCACATGAAAGAAAGATAAGAAAAAGGTCATCGAGGCTATGAAGACTTTGCATTTTCAAATTATGTTCTTACACCAACAAGGAAGTGTCGACTTACTCAAAGTTCTTCAAAGACTTAAATACTAAAAGAAGTCAAGTTGATGGAAGTAGATGTAATCAAGCTTGCCAAGATGTCGAATGCCTTTGTACAGACAAAAATGCCAACCAAGAAGAAAGACCCATGATTCTTTACCATCCCATTCAATGTGGAATATGATAAAGAGAGAAAGGGGCATTCTCACTGTGTCTAGCATTAGGCCTAATGCCTTCGATACTATCTCAATGGCTTGGTCTCACTGACATTGTGAAAACCAGAATCCGAACATAGTTGGATAATCATACCTTCACCACACATGTCAGTATTGTCTAGGATGTCCCTATCAGGGTCAGAAGGTTCTTTATTCCATGTGATAAAATTGTAATAGACAATGCTGAGAACCCTACCCGCCCTATGATTTTTGGGAGACCCCTGTTGTCCACAAGAAGAGCTTTGATCAATATTGAAGCTGGAATTATAGCAATAAGAGTTTCAAATGGTCATATAGATTTCAAAGTTCAAGACTCCATCAGGGGACCATCCCTATTCAAGTTTGTGTATTTTGTCTACGTCTATAATTAGATATGTGTAGAAATACAAGAATAGAATGTGATAGTAGTCCCCTTAATGAAACCATTGACTGAACAAAATTCTAATTGTATGAACCTAAAATAAAAGAGTTACTTGACTACCATGATGCTAAAAAAGTGACTGTGAGATCGAAAGAAGATTTATAAATAGAGACAATCATATACACATTGTTGTAAAGGACTCTAGTAAACAAAGAAGCATCCATACCTAAAACCAAGTTGAAGCAACTACCTGAAGGTATGAATACAAATTCTTAGACACAAAGGCGTGAAACCTTGTCATCATAAGTTGTGCTCTATTTAAGGAGAAGGAAGTGTGACATCTTTCTAAATTGAAGATAAGAATAAAAACCATCAGATATCCATTTGACAATATAGTAGGGATAAAAATAGTAGGTTGAATACACATAATTCATCTATAATTAGATGCAAAATGCCTTGCTCAATATAATGAACCAAAATTTGAGGTGAGCTCTTAAAGAAATAGGTTATCGAGCTATGTGATGTTATTCACTGTAAGTGACAGTAAAGGGTATGCCCAGTCCATGTGGTACCCAAGAAAGGCGGTATGACTATAGTAAAATGATAAGATGGTGATAATATAGAAACCTAGACTATGTCTAGGTGGAGAATGTGGTTTGACAATAGAATATTGATTGGGGCCACCAAGAAAGATTGTTTTCCCTTACTATTTTTTTATCGATTGTTAGAGCGTCTAGCTCACCAATCTAATTTTTTTCTATCTTGATTGTTATTTGGGGTTTTATCAAGCGCCTATCCACCCAAATGATCATGAGAAGACTACATTTACCTACTTTTACAGTATGTGTTCTTTCGGATGAATCCCATCCGGCTTATACAATGCTCCTACGACATTTCAAAGGTTCATGGATTCCATTTTTTTTTATTTTTTGGAGGATATCATTGATGTTTTGATGGATGGTTTTTATATCGATGTCACTTCATTTGATAAATTTTTGAGGAATATATTCCGTGTACTAAAAAAATGTAAGGAATAACACTTGGTTCTTAGTTAAAAAGTGTCATTTTATGTTATAGAAAGGGATAGTGTTGGGACACAAAGTATATGTGAGAGGCATAGAAGTAGATTTGATCAAGGTTGAATCAATATCAAAACAACCAACACTTAAATACATAACTAGGATGAGAAGATTCTTAGGACATGATGGGTATTACATGCATTTTATCAAAGAGTAATCAAAGATTTCAAAACCTCTGCCTAGATTACTTGTGAAAGATATCATTTTTCACTTTGATGTGAACTGCCTAAAAGCTTTCAATACTCTACATAGTACTCTTACCACTGTAACCATAATCTAAGAGAAGAAAAAAATGGTATGAAGCACCATGTTATATACTATGCCAACAAGACTTTGGATGGTCCTCAAGAAATAATACTACTAATAAAAAAATATGTAAGACATGGTCTACACTTTTGCCAAATTTAGGTCATACCTGAATGGTTCTAAAGTTATTGTGTATACTGAATGACAAAAAATGATACAAAACCTAGTTTATTAAGATCGGCCCTCGTTCAATAGGAGTTTGATCACAAGATTGTTGACAAGAAAGGCTCTCAGAATGTTGTGGTGGATCACTTCTCTAGGATACATCTGAATAAGATCAATCCCTACCTCTCAATGATAGCTACCTTGAAGAATCACTTTTGCTGGCAAAGGACACTGACCATGTAGTACCATTATTTGTTTTAATAAGCAATTACTTGGCTTGTTAGCAGCTACCCCATGACATTACCTACAATGAGAAGAAGAATCGTTTCTCATATTTGAAGAACTATTATTGGAATGATCCTTTGTTGCTTAAGAGACGCTCAGATAACCATTACATGAGGTACATCCTTGAGGAAGAGGCACCAAAGATCATGTGTGAATGCCATGCCTCACCATATGGTGGGCTCCTAGGGGCTGAAGAGACTGTTGTGAAGGTTCTACAATTAGGCTTTTACTGGCCCATCTTGTTTGATGGATTCTAAAACTTTTGTTAGATCTTGTAATGAATGTCAAAGAGCTGGAAGTATTTGAAGCATAACAAGATGCCAATGTCTGATTAGATTGGAGTTGAGATTTTTGATGCGTGGGTAATCGACTGTGGCCTTTCCCTTCATCTTGTGGCAATCAATACACATTGGTTGCATTTGATTATGTATCCAAGTGGGCAAAAGCTGTACCAACTCCCACTTGTTTCAAAAACCATCATGAAGCATTTTGAAAAGGTTATCTTTCCAATACATGAGGTTCCAAGAACCATTATAAGTGATGGTGGATCCCACTTTGCTGAGAAATAGTTTGAAGCACTCCTAAGGAATATAGAGTGAATGATAAGGTTGTTACCTAGTATCACCCACAAACTTTAGGTCAAGTCAAAGTATCTAACAGATAGATAAAACAAATCTTAGAGAAGAGTGTTGGAAAGTAAAGGAAGGATTGGTTTAGAAAACTTAATGATGTGTTATGGGCATATACAAAGCCAGGACTACATATAAGACACTTATGGGGATCACTCCCTATAGGTTGATTTATGGTGAGGCATGCCACCTACCCTATGGGACTAGAGCACAAAGCCTTATGGGCCATCAAATTCCTCAATTTGATTTGAACATGGCAGGCAAAAAGATATTCTTACAACTCCAGGATCTTAACAACTAAGGTTGCATGTCTATGAAAATGCCTACATCCACAATAGAGGATCAAGGTGTAACCTTGTGTACATATGAAGAGAAAGGATGTTAGTGAGCGAGACAAAGTCCTCCTGTTGAATTCTCTTGAAAAATATAGATGAAGGTCGTTTGGACCTTTTATTATGACTAACATCTATCCATTTGGAATGATAGAGTCATTCAGCGAGAAGTAAGAAACCTTCCCAGTAAATGACCACAGAGTGAAACAATACTACGAAAAAGCAAGCTAATGACTAAAAAGTTAGCATTTCTTGGGAGGTAACCCAAGACAATTTGTACCTTTATCCAATTTTAATTTTTAGTTTTCTCTTTTTGATAAGTTAGTCTTTTATTTTCACTTGTATTTTTAGTTTTTCTTTATTATCTTATTTTTTGATGGAATCTTACTTTCCTAATTTTGTACAAGTGGCCGAAGGTTCTACCTTTATCTACTTGTTAAACATATTAGAAGACGTTTGGCTTTCTAAACAAATAAAAAGATATTTAGAATTGATTATTTTCAAACAACGAACATATTTGTTAATCAGCTACGATTATCTTTATCGAATTATTAATGAATAAAAATATATTTTGAATCATTCTTATTGAACGAACAGATGTTTAGGTATACATTAGCTAACAGAAACACTATATAATAGTTATACTGTCCACTGAGCACCTGCAAAATAGCCATAGATGATTTTTTTTGTGTGACCGGGGTGTGGGGGAGACAGATTACATATTACTGAATTAGATTCTGATCATTTGACGAAACTCAATCAATAGCTGAACTGAAATTCTAATATCTAAGACTCTGCTTCTGAGGAATCTGGAACGGGGAAGAACAGTAGCGATTGTTTTCCCTTTTCCTTATAAGAACAAATAACATAAGGAACAACGCTGCCTAAGATTCATGATTCAGAATATATGTGGCGTCTAGAACAGTGAAGAGCAACAATGACCAATCAAGTACAAAAAGCACGCATAAGTAATGGCTTTGGTTGGTGAGATTGAAGGAACCAACAAGTGGTACAGCCGTACAGTTGGACGCCGATGTCCAAACGCAGATAAAGGCAACATCGACGGAGCGAGAATGAAAGTGCAACCGGAGACACAGGGACATGTTTTCCCGTAATTTCCATGCGGAATTCAGCACTTCTACCCTGTATATATCTCCGGAAGTCATTGGAAAATAGGGGAACTCAAAATTCCAATATATTTAAAACCGATCACATGGAAGTATATGAGCAGCTTAACTCACTCTATTTTTCTGACCAGTTACACTGAGCCAATCAGACCCTTAGTCTTAGTTCAAATAAAATTAAATTGCTAACAGGAGGATCAATTGATTAATACTAGGTTGACTCAATGAAATCCGGGAGTAAGGATCTAGAAATCGATGGAAATGCAATACAAACTTTCCATCAGTTGACTACACAGGACCTCCATCCGAAGACAGACCCTCAGTCATAATAGTGACGATGTTGTGTTGTAACGACTAGGAAAGCCATCGATCTTCACGCAACTCCTAATTTCCATCGGACTAAACTTTTGTCAAGTTCACACTCCCTCACCCGCTGTCACGTGCACTTAAAATCATTCAGCCAAACCAGCTATTCCCCACCCACCTCACCTGCCATCTCTATCATCGGTCCCCCTCTCTCATGTCTTCATTCTACTTCCACCTACCCCACTTGTCCCACCACCTTCCCTCTTGCTATATTTTTTATTTATTTATTTTCTTTTGAGAGAGAGAAAAAGAAAAGAACGGGAAAGTGAGGATAGAGGGAGAGAGAGGAAGGAAGTGAGGTAGAAATGAGAGGATAAAAATTGCACACCGAAATGGCACAAGTGGGCGTCACAAGAACAAAAACGGGCGTCAAAAGGCCAACAATGGGCGCAGAGGCACCATTAACTTATTTTTGGTGCCAATTAATCATGTTTGGGCGCTCTTATCCATTTGAGCAGGGAAGTATCAGAAAAGAAGAGGGGAGTACGAGAAAAGAGAAGGCAAGTATGAGGATATATGAGGGGAGTAATGAGTAACATATTTAATAAGTTTTTGGGTGTGTATTCATTACTTTTTGGCACTTTAAGATGTTTTCTGGGCACTTTTATCAATTTGACGCCCAATGAATACGTACGTGTGTGCGTCCAAAAGTACGTAAATGACACTCAAAAACACTTAATGACGCTCAAAAGAAAAAAATAGGTAATTGACACTTCACAATACTTAATGACGTCTAAAAATAGATAATTGGCACCAAAAAATAGATTGTTGACACCTAAAAATAACTTAATGATGCCTAAAAATATGATTAACTAATCAACACTGGTAACACATAAAATGATATTATTCTTGTTGATTTATATGCATCATTAAGTAACTCCATGTGTCAATTGCCCATTTTCAGATGAAATAGAAAATCAAATGTATTGATTAACACATAAATTGACGTCCAATGAATAAGTGAGCCCAAAATGGGTAAATGACAACTAATGTAAGATAATGGCGCACAAAACTTTATGACCTTAATCAATATCCAGTGACACTTGAAGTGATGCCCAGTGATGGGTAAGTGCGCCCAAAAATGGGGAACTTAATCAATAGCAAATGAAATGACACCCAATGAATGGGTAAGTGGCCCCAAGAATGGACAATTGAAACCCAAACATGAGTAATTGACACCCAAAGATAAGTTAATGATGCCCAAAACTTAATGGACTTAATCAACGCCCAGTAACACATGAAATGACACCAAGTGAATGGGTAAGTGCACCCAAAATGGCCAATTGACACCCAAACATGGGTAATTGACATCCAAACATAAACATGAGTAATTGACACCTAAAATATGTTAATGGTGTTGAAAACTTAATGAACTTAAATCAACACAGAGTAGAACATAAAATGACCCCAATGAATGAGTAAGTGTGCTAAAAAAATGGACAATTGACACCCATCCATGGGTAATTGACACCCAAAAATAAGTTTATAGTATCCTAAACTTAATGAACTTAATCAACACATAGTAACACATGAAATTACACAAAGTGAATGGTTAAGTTCACTCAAAATGGACAGTTGACACCCAAACTTCGGTAATCGACACTGAAAAATAAGTTAACGATGCCCAAAACTTAACGAACCTAATTAATGCACATTAGCACGTGAAATGACACCAAATGAATGAATAACTATACCCAAAAATGCACAATTGACACCAAAAAATAAGTTAATGACACCCAAAACTTAATGAACTTAATCAAGCCTAGTAACACATGAAATAACACTAAGTGAATGGGCAAGCGCGCTAAAAATGGACAATTGACACACAAACATCGATAATTGTGACAAACCTTCCTATCTTCCTTTTACTTCCCTCATCTATGTCCTTTTATGTACTTATTTTGAGTTAGTATTAGCAAGAAAATTGACATTAAACCAAAATATACAATACTCATTTTTATATTCTATACATTTTTTTCTCAAAAGTATATGAGTATTAGTCTCACTAAAATGTAATCTTTGTACGAATCTAACAGTTTTTATTTCGTCCAAAAATTCAACACAGAATAAAAGTTATAAACAAAATAAATTTTTCTCTCATCACATGATACTCACCTACCACCTAATAATACTTATTTTTGTGTTTTGTATAATAATTATCAAAAGTGTATGAATAATGGTCTAGGTGGAAAGTATTTTTTGCAAGGAGTTCAATGGTTTTTATTTTGTTAAAAAAATCATCATTGATTAAAAGTTATGTGTGAAATAAGTTTCTCTCTCACCAATAAATGTCCATCCACGTCATCCCAAGATTACCCTACAATGCCACTGACACCTCACCGCCTGCCAACCTACAATACCACCGTATGTGTAAAGGAAAAGCTTCTCAACTCTCTAAAAACCACTAATCTAAAAAAGGCAAAGCTTCTCAACTCTCCAAAAATCACCTTTCCCCTATGCTTAACCCACACGTGACTGGTTTACGTGTCTGACCTAATCATTTTCAATTTCCATCAGTCGTCACACAAAAGTACCATAGGAAGATAGTGCCTTCTATTCTGTCTAATGATGGAGCAAGGAATCACGTCCATACAAATAATCAATTGTTGTTGTCAGAAGGTTTCTATTAGAAAGTATAAAACAATGGTCAACTTACAAAGCCCACCCTTCCAATGGAAGGCAGTACTTGGTTTCCATCAGATGGTGCTAGCCGAACTCAATCTGATTGCAAATGTACACTTCTCATTGGAAGATGACTTTTAACACTACAAGCACCAAAGAACAATAGACCCTCTAAAGTTTTAACTCAAGGGTACACAAGTGTAAAGGATCCTACAACCATAAATAACCTCACAAACCCTAGAGTCCTAAGCAAATTTGTTTAGAAAGTCCTTGTTTCCACTCTAATTGTATACTTCCATCGATTGAGTCACCCTTAGTTTTGTCGGTTCTTTGTCATCCACCTCTTCCAGGGGTAATTGACGGCGCTCTTCCAAAGAGAATTCCAGTCCTCTGAAGGAGGCGATTGACCCCTTGTTGCCAACGAGAAGCCCCCTTTCTAACCAACTTCTATCTCAAGATCTCTTACCTTAGTTCGAGTACTCTCCGCCAACGATACCACTGAACGCAACTTAGGATGTCATACTCTCCATCAAGATCATCAGATGAGCCATTGCAGTAAAAAAAAACATAGGGATTAGGACATTCACTGAATATGTTGGACGAATAGCCATTTTCCCAAACCTCGTGAAGCAAGATTCCCCTTTTCAACTGCTTTCTCACTTATTATAACTCTTGATTGTCGTAAATTGATAAAACCATTTTAGCTTTCATCGATTCCATTAACACCAGTGGTTTTCATCATTTTTTTACCATTGTTGTTTTCTAGGTTGGTTTGCCAAGGGTTTTTCAATAGTTTGCCACCTAGACTTGCCACTTTTCTATGATTTTTACAACAATTCTTAGTACTTTTGATTTTTGTTGGTAGTCAGGCCTTAACCCTAACTCCATCTGATATGAAGATGCACCCTAAGTTTTCATTTGTTTTCAGATACAAGCATCATTGTTACCTTCTATAGCCCCCTCCATGTGGTATAATCATATCTACATAACATTCAGTTAGCATGGTAGGAAGCATATATATTACCAAGTCTATGTACCACCAGTCTTATCTGAAAGGATGAAAGAGGTAAATGACTAGAAGGAGAAGCTATAAAAAATGAACAGATAGGACGATGGAAAGCCTAAAGGATGAAGCTGCAAGGTATGTGGAAATGCATGGTGCACCAACTCCAAAAAAGTAGGTTGGCAATGTAGGATGCAGACTTCAAGAAGCAATTGGAAACACCAATTCCAGAAGAATCTTCAAACTCAACACATTTGGGGGATCCTGACACCTTTTAATACATTCCCTCTAAGGAAACTTTATATCCTAAGAAGAGGAAGGTGATCAATCCCTTCCCTAGTGGTGGAAGGATGAAAATTTTGGGAAATATTGAAAGAGATAAGGGAAGAAGAAATTTTTTTCTTCCATATTCCCACACCAGTAGATCAGGCCAACAACAATGTATAGAAAAGAGGGTGTAAGATGTACCTTATCCTAGAGAAATTCAAGAGACTATTCTTGTATAAAGGTGTGCTTCCATCATTAGCATCACACAAACGACGGTTGACAACACCCACCTAGTGCAGAAGAAAATCTTCTATGCCTTTATATAGTCCACATGGACCACTGGCAATTCCACATCATGCTTCTTAAGATAGATGGAAGGATTAGCTCCTTCGTTTGTCAATGTGCTAGCCTAAACTTTATTCTCCCTTATTATCTCTCCCTTTTATTGGTAAATTGCTAGTCTCTCACGTTACCATAATGTGCATGATGATTGTGTTGAAAGCCTTGGCCCTCCATCCTTTATATAGAAGTGGTAGAGCTAGGGTTTTGGAAAACCCTTGATGATGATTAGTAAAGTTTCTTGGTTGGACGACGACTGCACATGACCAGTCAGTTGACTGGACTATCCAGTTAATTGAATGGCCAACTAGTTGTGTACAACCAGTCATTCGACTAGACTGTCCAGTCGATTGATTAGCTTGTGGTAAGTGGTGCAATAACACTACTTTTAGTGCAATGATTAATGAAAATAATATATCATTAATGATTTGACCCTGCCCAACTAGTCAATTCAAATACATCAGTCTACAAGAATCTTCAGTCATTCGAATAATCATTCTATTCATTTCTTGGGTGACACTTTCTACTCGATCGACTAAATTCTTCAGTCAATGGACTGGCATGTCCTATTTGATACATATGATATTGTCTAGTTGGTCGATTGGACACTCTATTCGATTGACTGGGCACTCTATTCGGTCAACTGGATTGCCATTAATGTTTAGTGTACTACCTAGATACTTTAGTAAGAAAATTAAATTGTGTCTATGATTATACTACTTTTCCAAGTGCATCTTGTGTGTGTGACCCTATAGACTCTATATTTACGTTGTAAGTAATATCTATAATCATATTATGACTTTATAGCCAATTAGTGATGACTACCAACATATCATTGCTACCCAAGTAATTGGTTAAGTTGGAGGACAACTTCAACCAAAACTTGTGATCAATGTTACATTGATCGTATTGTCAGTTTGTCACAGATATCATGATTGAACACGGGGCATGGAATCTATAACACCCTTTATCACACAAAGTGAGATTACTCAAAACATAAACCACAATCAACCATTAACAATGGATTACCAAAAATCATAGGAAATTCAAACCGATTTGCAACAAGTTCCATGAGAGATGAGATTTATCCCACAAGAGTCAACACTTGCATTTCATAACATATCTTCAAGGTGTTACAACATTGTTTTCCAATCAACCTGTTACATAAGATATTAGTTCCACATGTACATACCATCAAAGGCATGAAACATATTTACCGTGCGTAAAACGCAAGTGCACACGTTAGAGTATTATAGGCCTTTGTGAGGCCCGAGTCGAACTCAGGGAAATGTAATTATTGGTAGACTACTACTAACTACTTGCAATCAGCTAGACCAGTTTAAAATGATTTGAGAGTTGATTGAAAAAGAAAAGAAAAATAAAAGAAAACTGAGTAATCGATTAAATGTTTGGTTTAATCAAATTGAATGGGAATCTTTAGGATTGCGGTTTCACCGCAGGTTCTCATTGTATTAATTCCTACATAGTTATTCTAATTTGTCTCTCATTCCAGATAGTGGCCTATATTCAGAATTGCTCACTTTCTTGATACAATTCACTACCTAAATCTAGGTCGGTTCCACGGTAGTAGTAACCTATACCCTAAACTAGGTGCATGAAGACCATACTCTGGGTTTCCACCATTAACTGTACATCGCCTTGTTCAAAGGATTTATTAGTTAATGTGAATTTCGTCTATTTTCAACCGTTAATTCTTCTTTCAAAGTAATTAAAGGCATTAGATTATCATTAGTGTGATCAATCATAATGATATAATGGAGAAAATGAAATCATACCACGGATTTAAGAGACAAATTATGAAATACTATGGTAAAAATGTCATACAACAATCACCCGGGCTACTCCCGGTCCTAAAGATAAAGGGGATTAGCCCCGCATGTTCATCTCCATGAAAGACACGATGAGAGAAATGGAAAACATGGGGAAAACGTGGATATAAGAGATGTAACCCCTGAACGGAGGAGATTCGGGCATTCCTCAGTATAGAATGAGCGATCTACAGCCTTTCGGTAGTGGAAAACTCCTTCTGCAACTCTCGGAATGATCGGGGTGTGGCTCTGGGCTCCGTTCTTCTCTCCTCTCCTCCTTGAGACTTGTGCAATGACTAATGACGTCCTCCCCCCATTTAGGGCCGCCGTAATTAGGTATATGCACCACTTTAGATCGCCATTTGATCACCACCGTCTGATTAGAAGCGATCTGTAACAAAACCTGATCTAACGGCGTCGATACCATCGACACGTGTCGATAGTATGGACATGTCTTCCTTTTTCTGACGTTTCATGCTGATGCAGACTCGATACCATCGACTTTAGTGTTGATGGTATCAACACCTTTATGCGTCGCTTTTATCACCAATGCAACGCTAATGCTGGCGAGGTCGATAGTATCGACTTTGTGTCGATAGTATCGACCAGTTGACTGCTGGCTCACTGTAGGTATCTCTCTACCATAGACTTTAGTTTCGATGGTATCGACTCATCTTTGTTCCTTGCGGCTATCTCACTGTGGTCGGGTCGATACCATCGACACAACTGCATATATTCATTTTTTCTGAAATTTAAGATAAACTCAAATCAGCCTTGCTCAATATGATCATTTATAACCAAAAAGATGAAATATAGTAGATTTGATGCAAAATTAGATTATAGACTAAAGCGAGTGATACATGCGATACTAACCACAAATGTGACTAAAAAACACATAAAACACATATAAAACTAGTCTATAAAAGTGACTCAAAATCCTCACATCAAACTCCCCTAAGCTCAAACGTTGTTCATCCTCGAGCAACAAAATTATAGAATAAAATTGTGAGGGTCAACTAAAGAACATACTATCAAAATAGACATGATCGTATGATTCCCACCAGACATTCACATACCGACCCTCACTAACAACAAAATGGTAACTCCCCTATAGGTGACAATGATCATCCATAATAGATATCCACCCCAAGATTGGTGAACACTACCAAATAAGGCAGTTAATATAATAACATCTTCCAGTTCAGGCTTGGTGCATCTTGTGATCTCCTATCTACGTTGCCCATAACCTAACTACCATCTACATGGAAGCAGATCTCCTTAAATACTAAAGTGAGGAGATAATCATGGGTGGCCTACCATTTTGAGCAACGAGTGGATGGGATAGGCGGTTTATGTAAGAAAAAGTATCACACTACAGTTTGACATGGAACAACACAAACATGACCTATATGATGCTTATGTATATGGAAATGACCAATGCTTACATTTTAGGTGGAATGATGCATGTATTTTCATTCCATCCCAATGAGAGACAGAATATCTATAAAACTACACATGTCCTTGTTCTTCTTATTATGCATGTGAACAAGTTCCTTCCTCCTTCTGATCTTCACTTACTTATATTTTTTGTTGGCTAAATTGACATTAGTATAATCCCTTTGTTTCGATAATGACAAACATTTCACTCTTGTGAATCTAACATGCTACTTGAGTGTGCAGGAATAAGGTGGATGAAAAATACTTGGAAGATCTATATGCTAAAATTGCTTTAAGTCATGAATGTAATCAAATGTAAAAACTTGTACAAGTATATAATGAACAAGTACTTAGACATCATGTAAATCAAGCGTTAGATCTTCCCTAGCCAATCAAAACACTTAGATAGGTCATCCCCTAAAATAGTGTCACATTTGCACACTCATACACACACTTAGTACTTAGTTTAAAATGTTGAAACAGGGTAATTCTCGGTTGACAAACTCCTCGACCGAGACACTCTCGGTCGACAAATTCCTCGACCGAGATTGACCCAAGTAGCCGTTAGACCCAGCAGACAAGGTGGTTGGGATTTGGAAATGAACGTTGTAAACACTTGCTCTAGGATGTCCCTCGGTCGACAAATCTTTGACCGAGAAGGACTCTCGATCGACAAATTGTCGACTAAGATGAGTTCTGTCTGCACTTTTCAGAATTAATTAACTAGTCGTTGTTAAAGAAACGAATAGTTACCTAACGGCTAGTTAAGCACTAAGAACCCCCTAGAAAATGTCTAGAACGTCCTTAAGCACTTGTAGGTCATTCCTATAAATAGGACATGCCTTAGGACACCTAAACTTACTCATATATAGTTGTGCTATACTTGAGATTACACTTGCAATTGGCAATCTGTTTTGAGCAATTGAGCAACACTAGCATTGGCTACTCATTCCCTTGCTCTAAATTTGTGTCCTATAGGCTAGCATCTCCTATCCACAACACTTACACTTCTATATACATTGGTTAGGAGATCAAAATGCTTGATATAGGAAATCAAGACTTGAGCTACAAGTGGTATTGTAATTTCTATTTTTCCTTCTTGTTCCTTTTATCTTTTGTATTCTCCTTGCTACTCCTAGGGTTGGAGGCTACAGATTGGAGAAGGTTCTTCTTGGTGGAGAAGGTGGACTTCGGACTACTTCAAGAAGGCTGTTGCAACGGGAAGCTACTTCTAGAGGAAGGCTACTTCAAGGGGGAGCTTGAAGTTACTTCAAGAAGACTGCTTCAAGGTTGGTGCAACTACTTCTAGGTGAAGGCTGTCCGAAGGGTTTGGTGAAAGAATTGTAATTTTATGTAATATCCTTGCGAGGTAATAAAATTTAATTCTTTCAAAATCCCGGTTGGGTAAGCAACCGGGTAGTGGATTGACTGCCTTAGTATTTGCTAAGGTTGGAACCACTCTAAATCCTTGTCCCCTGGTCCAATATTTCTGTGGTTGGTTGTTTGAGTTAAATTACTTTAAAATAATCATAAAACCCTATTCACCCCCCCTCTAGTGGTTTTTCAATTGGTATCAGAGCTGGGCTTCAAGGAACTCTAACAAAGTCTTGAAGAATGGGTGACAGGTTGCTCAACAACCTCAACTTGGAAGGAACACTCGTGGCTAGACCTCCAGCTTTTGATGGAACTAACTACACTTACTGGAAGAGGAGGATGCAATTTTACTTCCAAGGAATTATTTGGGACTTATGGAGAATGGTATAAAATCCTTATGAACTTCCTCAAACGGAGTATGCAAATTGGGATATCAATAAGGTAAAGTCTGCCCAAATGAATGCAAAAGCTGTAAGTATACTTTATTTCTCAACTTCCGTTGGTGAGTTTAATAGAATATCAAATTGTGAAACATCTTATGAGATATGGCATAGATTGTCTATAACATATGAAGGAACTATTCAAGTTAAAAATTCTTAAATCGGAATGCTTAAACAGAAATTTGAACAATTTCGTATGGATCAAAATGAATCTATTAGTGAAATGTATGCAAACTTTTCTTCTATTGTAAATGGTTTGAATGCTTTAGGCAAAGTGATTAGTGAGAGAAGACCAGATGTCAAAGATTCTTAGATCTCTTCCTCCCAAGTATAAGCCTAAAGTGACTGCCATTGAAGAAGCAAATGACCTCACCCGACTAAGGATGAAGCAACTCATTGGCAACCTAAAAGCACATGAGGCAACTTTAGAAGAGGAAGAAAGACGAGAACGTGAACTTCAACAAGGGAAAAAGAAAGACATTGCATTCAAAGCATCAACCAAGATTAGTCATGACACAAGCGAAGATGATAGTTAAGAAGAAACTCTCATTTTAAACGGTAAGAAGTATAAAAGTTTTAAAACTAACAAAACTTCTAGTGTTTCTTCTTCCAGGTGCTTTGAATTTGGCAAAAAGGGACACATGAAAGGTGATTGTCCAAAACTCAAGAAAGGGAAGAAATCATCTCACAAAAAGAAAGAAAGAGCATATAAAGCTGCATGGGATGATTCAAGTGATGATAGTGATGATGGAAAAGAAGAAGTAGAATGTCTTATTGATACAATAAATGAAGAAGAAGAAGAAGAATAGGTAAGTCTTTTTGATCTACCAAAAGAAGATCTAATTGCTAGTCTTACAGATACACATGAGAAATATATTGAGTGCAAGAAGAAATTTAAGAAATCAAATAAAGTAAATGATGAGCTAAATGCTAAACTTCTTGCTCTCACATCTGAAATTGAAGATTATGATGATAAGCTAAAATCTATAGAAGCAAATTGCAATCTTCTTTCCCTCAAAAAGTTAAACTTGCAAACTCAAGTAAATGATCTTAAAAAACAACCTGCTTTGTGTACACATGTAGATTATGATATTATTGTGAAAGAAAGAGATTCTTTGTTATCTAATCTAGATCAAGCAAAATTAGATATCAAGAAGAAAATAGATGAGATTATGAAGTTACAACAAAAAGTGAAAAGCTTGAGTAACAATAATATTCTTGATAATATCTTAAATGATTCTTATCGTCAAATTGGAAGGAGAGGACTAGGTTATAATTCTAAAGGAAAATCTTATCAAAAACCTAGTTGGAGAAGGACACAAGTGCTAAAGAATCAATCCATGTATGTACCCAAGAACAACTCAACTCCTAGAAAGAGAAATGAGATTGACTCTATTAGTTGTCATTATTGCTTATGTCTTGGACACTACTCTTTTTCATGCCCATACAAGAAAATGAATGATGATCTAGCTTGGGTTCCTAAAACTTAGAAGTTTGAATTGTTGGGTTTTAGGGGAGGCAGAGAAGGCAGCCGAAACAAAAAATTTTCTCCCCAAAACCCGGAACAAGGAAACGCGTCAACGTCTATATAATAGGAAAGGATGGTTTGTGGAATCATACCTTGTCCCGAGGCTTGCTCGGCGACAATACCTCACGCCTAGCGCGGTCTTCAAATCCGATCTTCGACGGTGTCTGTGTAGCTCCTGGTCGCACCCGGACTGATGACTCCTACTCGTACCGGACTGTCGGATGACAGTTGTCCTCCTGAGCGGTAGAAGCCTCCCGCCTCTGAAGTAGTCCACACGGACCACCTGGAACTCCACACTCCTTGTCTCACAAGGAAGTGGAAGGAGTCACACCCTCCTGTTGACGTACTAGTTGCCAACACACTCCCCTGCCTCCAGTTGCAACTGCAGTTGTCCTTCCCTTGCTGCACCTCCCTTTTGCGGGAAGCACTTGCTCAGGCTCTCTCTCAGTTACCAAAACCAGAGAGAACGACAACTTTGCAGAGCAACTAGTTGCACTGAGTTGTTCTTTGAGAAGCCCCCAATACCCCTATATATAGGAGAGTCATGGGACAGGGTTCTCTATCCTGGGCAATGCGGGACTAAAAGCAGGAGTAGAAGGGTTGAAGATTTTCCACAAAAGCAATCAACTCGTAACCTGAACTGGTCGGTTCACAAGTGAACCGATCGGTTGGGGACCTGAACCGGTCGGTTGACACCTCAACCGATTGGTTGGGATCCTTGAACTGGTCGGTTCACAAGTGAACCGGTCGGTTGGTGGTCCTGGTCGGTTCCCGATTGACTTTCCTTCTTTTGTTTCTAATTGGTATCGAATACCAATCCTTGTTCCAATCAAATTGGGCAAGTAAAACGCAAGGAAAATTCTCACCAATCCTAATTTCCCAAGTTGCTCGATTGCACCAGTTGAATTGATCGTTTCAACACTTGAAGCAATCAGTTCACCCTGGGATTGAGCCGATCGGCTCAACACTTGAGCCGACCGGTTCAGCAACCTTAGCCGACCGGTTCAACACTTGAACCGATCGGTTGGGAGTGTAGGTTGTACAGAATCAGTCAATTGCAATTTCAATCAATCCGATACTCCAATCAATGTGTCCAACACCTTGAAGAATATGATATTGAGCTATAAATTGATTGAGTGTTTAATTGAACTACTAAACTCCTTTAGTAATCAATCTAAACATTGCTTGAGGACAAAACTCCTCTTCCAGGTTAAATCCTATGTGTGTGACCATGCAGGTCCATTTCACGTTGGCAGTGAAAGTCCATAACACTTATGACTTCACAAGAAAAGAGCGGTGCCTAGTCACACATCAGTGCTACCCAAGTGAAAGTAGAAAGTTGGAGAACAACTTTCAATCCTACAATCTGTGAATGGTGTTACAACGAATGTATAATTCCTTTGTCACTGATATCCCGAAAGAACTCGAGGCATGGAACAGTCATCCTGTCAACGTTCATTCACTTCCTTGATCTCAAAGTAGACTGGAAGAGATATGTATGACATCAGTATCATATACTGACTCACAGATGCATGCACGCCTTTCTCAATCCTACTCATCAAGTGGCCATGGACATCAAACTCCCTCAGGAGGGACAAATCCCTTATCTATCACTCACCCCTCAAAAGCCCCATGTGTCAACGCCACCCAATCATCACCTTTATAACAACCCATGTTTCAGGACTGCGTTTGATGATGTCAAAGTGTGCCCAACGACATGTGTTGAGTGTAGTGATTTTAGGTCTAAGAATCGCACTCACCACCATCACTGTGAGTACTGACTGTGACTACCATGTCATGGTTCCATGTGTCAAACTCACGGTGGGTTTGTCCGGTACACTTGTTCTCTAACAAGTACCTATGTGTTTGGTTTGATATCTCTATATCATGACTAATGATATTCTGTCATCAACCAACACCACAATCTAGTCTTGCGTGTCATTGCTGTCTATCTACCTTCCACAATGACATACGACTAGGGACATAACAAGAATGTACAAACTCTTAGCATCCGTATGATCTCATCGTTCAGGTCATGAACCTGAAGGCATACGTCATTGAGTACTGTCATTCTCTAGACATTCAATCTGTTCTATCACTATCTCATATGACTGAACCAGAAAGAATTGGAAGCTTGCCTTTGTTGTTTATCAAATCAATCTTAATGTGTCCCACCAATCATCCCATGATTGGCTCTCAGGGCATACATACCAACATGAATTTGACTATTTGAGATTTGACCTAAACTGATTCTTGATATACAAATGTCATATGTCAACACAATCGAGCTTTAACTTTCATATTCTTGCTTTACTTGGAAACAATTACTGAAAATAGTTTTGAAACAGTACAGAAACATTCTCGGTCGAGAAACTGTTCGACCGAGAACATTGTCAGTCGAGAAATGGTCGACCGAGCAGGTTACTATTTTGTAGTTTACAACAAATCTGATAAAACCAGTACAATCAGCAGCATTCTCGGTCGAGAAAACGTCGACCGAGACAACTTCAGTCGCACTGTTTGTCAACTGAATCAAGTTCTGCTGAACCTGTTTTCAATTAATCTAGTTTGCTATCAATTTGTTATTTATGGTTGATTTAATATGCAAATCAAGAATAAATCTTGGAGATCATATTTGAAACAAGACATATTGATCTCTCTGCATCATGAATTAAGGTATAACATTATGAATATGAAATTCTTCAACATATTGCAAAAGTGTTATATGAAGACTGATTTTGAACAAACCTTATTCATTGATTGACAAAGTATATTAAGCATGTTCAGTTACATGGTTTGTCTTAAATTTGAAAACTTATGAACCTGAATGAGATTACTACATGATTTGGCTTAAAACTAAAAATATGAACCATGATTAGTTTAATCAAGGAAATTACTATTTTATCATAATCCACATGGTTTTTCCTAAGTATTACTTGGTCTATCTATGTAGGAACCATGTGTATTAAAATTTAAATGGTCATAATCATTGTATTTCATGAAGTTACATACTTCCATCTTGATCATTGTATTGTGGATATACTTCTACTGTTCTATCATAATTATTGTGCCATAATCGTTATGTTTTCATTAGTTTACAATAATCTTTGATCAATATATAAAAACCATGAATGAATATTGTTTTTGATCATTCAGCTCATGTGAAGATGCTATTTTGCATAAACAGTAAAACTTCATGGAACAAATGCATTTTAAATTGAAAATCTGCAGAAATTATACTTCACATATAAATGTTCAAATTGGAAATCTGCAGAAATTGCCTCTTGGTTGAAATCCAGTTTAACTAAGGGGCGCTATGGTTGAAGTCAAGGTCGACCTAAAATAAGCTTGACAAAATGCTTATTTGTACACCATTCTACTGCACTTAATCTTAGTATCTTGATTCAAAGTGTGTTTATCATATTGAAAACATAAATTTAGTGCATAAAAGGTCAACTTATTATGATCTAATATTGATTGTGATCTTAGAATCCTTAAATTATCTTAACTATAAGATTAAGGGGGAAGCTCACACAAACTATCTTGATTATGAGATTAAGAATCTTCCAAAACTTTGTAAACATCATTTGAAGCTTGTTATGACCTTAGTATCCTTAAAAGTAGTTTTGGTTATGAAAAACAAAGAAATTTACAATATTCATGAATATGACATATATCTTGCTCTTAATGGAATTCTCTAAACAAATTTGGGCTTAACATTCCATGTATTTGGTTAGAGATACATACATGTATTCTACTATAAGCTTAAAGGATTCTCATGTCGTTTTTAGGGCTTAACATCCCTTGAAAAATGGATGAGAAATCAATACACGTATGCCATAAACTTAAGAGAATCTCATATCATTTCAAGGCTTAACATCCTTTGCAAATGATTTAGAAATAAATTGTGGCTAAATTTGACAATAAGTGGTTTCCATCCCTTGCTTTTAAAACTGAATATCTTATTAAGGGGGAGCACCTAATTATCAAATTAAGGGGGAGAAATAAAAAGTCATACAAAATGATTATCTTGGATATCTTTTTGAAATGACAAAGGGGGAGCAATAATATAAAATCAAAAACATAAAATTAAATGAGTTTCATAATATCTCGGCCAGCACACACTTGCAAAACAAGAATGGCTACAAAAGGTAAACTTCATGTATGAAACTCATATGATTTATATTTCCTTATTTTATATTTAGGAAATGTTTGTCATCTTCAAAAAGGGGAAGATTGTTGGCTAAATTGACATTAGTATAATCCCTTTGTTTCGATGATGACAAACATTTCACTCTTGTGAATCTAACCTGCTACTTGAGTGTGCAGGAATAAGGTGGTTGACAAGTACTTGGAAGATCTATATGCTTAAATTGCTTTAAGTCATGAATGTAATCAAATGTAAAAACTTGTACAAGTATATAATGTACAAGTAATTAGACATCATGTAAATCAAGCGTTAGATCTTCCCTAGCCAATCACAACACTTAGATAGGTCATCCCCTAAAATAGTGTCACATCTGCACACTCATACACACACTTAGTACTTAGTTTAAAATGTTGAAACAGGGTCATTCTCGGTCGACAAACTCCTCGACCGAGACACTCTCGGTCGACAAATTCCTCGACCGAGATTGACCCAAGTTGCCGTTAGACTCAGCAGACAAGGTGGTTCGGAGTTGGAAATGAACGTTGTAAACACTTGCTCCAGGACGTCCCTCGGTCGACAAATCTTCAACCGAGAAGGACTCTCGATCGACAAATTGTCGACCGAGATGAGTTCTGTCTGCACTTTTCAGAATTAATTAACTAGCCATTGTTAAAGCAACTAATGGTTACCTAACAGCTATTTAAGCACTAAGAACCCCCTAGAAAGTGTCTAGAACGTCCTTAAGCACTTGTAGGCCATTCCTATAAATAGGACATGCCTTAGGACACCTAAACTTACTCATATACACTTGTGCTATACTTGAGATTACACTTGCAATTGGCAATCTGTTTTGAGCAATTGAGCAAGACTAACATTGGCTACTCATTCCCTTGCTCTAAATTCATGTCCTATAGGCTACCATCTCCTATCCAAAACACTTACACTTCTATATACATTGGTTAGGAGATCAAAACACTTGATATAGGAAATCAAGCCTTGAGCTACAAGTGGTATTGTAATTTCTATTTTTCCTTCTTGTTCCTTTTATCTTTTGTATTCTCCTTGCTACTCCTAGGGTTGGAGGCTACGGATTGGAGAAGGTTCTTCTCGGTGGAGAAGGTGGACTTCGGACTACTTCAAGAAGGTTGTTGCAACGGGAAGCTACTTCTAGAGGAAGGCTACTTCAAGGGGGAGCTTGAAGTTACTTCAAGAAGGCTGCTTCAAGGTTGGTGCAACTACTTCTAGGTGAAGGCTGTTTGAAGGGTTTGGTGAAAGAATTGTAATTTTATGTAATATCCTTACGAGGTAATAAAATTTAATTCTTTCAAAATCTCGGTTGGGTAAGCAACCAGGTAGTGGATTGACTGCCTTAGTATTTGCTAAGGTTGGAACCACTCTAAATCCTTGTCCCCTTTTCCAATATTTCTATGGTTGGTTGTTTGAGTTAAATTACTTTAAAATAATCATAAAACCCTATTCACCCCCCTCTAGTGGTTTTTCATTTTTTTCTTTTTTTTTCAACCCTTATTTTGCTTAATGAAATGAGATGAAATTTTCACATCTTCTTCCTGGGCTTATTCTCATCACTACTATATTTTTCCCATTATATTTTATTTTTCAGAAAGTATGAAAGAATTTCCATATTTTTAGAAGAAGCCAGGCACATCATGTAAGAAATGATTAAAATTATGCAAAATGCAACTAAAATGACATTGACATGCATTCTAAAATTTATGCATGCATGACTATAATGCAACACATTTTTTTTCTTCTTTCCATATATGCAACAGATGTAAAAACTAACTACAATGCAATCCTATCTACATGATATGTAATCAAGAGATGAAAAATTGTAATGTGCTCCCAATTCTTATGGTGAAGTGTAGGTGAGATGAGGTGGATAGATCACAAGATTAATTGACATAACCATTGGAAGATATTATATGTCCCTCCTTACTGACATGTGTAAAATCAAGGGGTTTCTCTCTCTTATTTCAGATTAAAGTCTCATTACCATTTGGTCAGTTTAGGCTCAACATCCAATTTCGTTCACTTTCCTCGAATCATAGGCATGTACAATTATGGTCTTATGTTTTAAAGTTGACAAACCCAATTATTTTCATAAGTTAAATGCTCAAGTTCAAATAAATCAAGCTTGCAAGTTCATGAAAATTTTTCAAATTTACCCCTAACTCTCCTATGCAAAACATAAAGATGAAAAATTACATTAGACATCCACGGGTACACTAGATAGCATGTGGATCCTAAAAGCTAAGAAAATTGCTAAAATAGAAGAAAAGGCAATAAATGATAAAAACAAAGGAAAATAAAAGATAGAAACTATTCCATCTCCCCCCCTAAACTTGAATTTGACAATGGCCTCATAGTCAAAAACAATCTCAGCAGGTGGAACAGGGATACCATTTATTGCTCAGGTGGTGGGTATTGTGGTGGGTACTGTGGGGCGCTGGGATCCCATGATGGATGTTGCCCCTGGAAGTTTGGATCATATGGGGGCATGGGCGGAGGTTGAGGATATCCCCCGAAATAGTTTTCACACCAGTAGTGATCATAGAATTGTTGCTACTACTGTTCAATCCTCCCCAACCAGTCGTAGACCTGCTGTTGATTTGCGAACAACTGACGCTCATTCTCGAAGATAGCTTGTTGATTAACATACACCCGATTTTTAGTATCCTGGATATCGGCAAATGACGTAGTGTGCTATTGTTGCATCTCCTGAATGCTCTATAGCATGGTGTACATGCCCTGCATAGAATAAACATCCTCTCCTTGTTGAGAGAGTGGTGGTGGCTGAGGATACAAGGATGATGATGCACCCAGGTAGAAGTGTGGCCGCTTCCTAGGTGCCACTCTTGAACGAAGACGAGTAACAGTCTCCTCTTCCTCCTCCTGCTCGTCACCGTCAGCATTGTCATTGTCGTCCTCGTCTTCTCCACTGTCCGAGTCGTCAATGGCAATTATGGGCCATCTGAAATGCTGGACCCCCTAGATGTTGAAGACGGGATCTAGAAGGGTGCACTCTTGATACTCTTTGTTTACGTGGCAATGTGCATATACCACGCCATCTCGAAATGTCAACAAGTTAGACCGATGAAAATGATGAAGGTTGGCAGAGCTTCGACTTAGCAGGGGAGGCATTGAAGAAAGGTCTAGCCTGAGGTAAGGGGCTAAAGGAGTGATGAGTCCCCCAAAATGAATTGGGGCCCGCTGAGTACTTTTCTTCACTGCCATTACACGCGTTAGGAAGAACGTGCCATAGTTAAGCTTGCCTCGTGTAAGTAGATTATACAGAAAGAAGAGGTCGGTCTCTTGGAATTTACTCAGCGACAGCTCTCCTCGAGCAAAGAAGGTAATACACAACATGCGGTGTAAGACCCACACAAATGGATGCTCAAAATCAGCCACCGCGGCATTGTGATAGCTTATCGTTTTGCCTTATGGGGCTGTCACCAGCTTTGTGAACTTGGCATCGTAATCAGCTCGGTTGTCTGGCCACCGGTGCTATTCAGGGGAATGCCACCAGTTGTAGATAGAGTTGAACTGCTGTAGAGTAAGATTATAATTCCTATTGAAGAGCCAAAAAGAAACTCGACCTTTGATCCATTCCCTGTCAGAGGCATTGAGGTCATTTGGGACAACACAAATATCAAGCGACGCCATGAACTCCACCACCAATTCTTTATACGTCAGCCACTCGCCGAAAAAGGGGTGGCCCTCCACGTGATGGGTGACCATGTTGTCGAGCCTGCTCGTGTTCCCCTCCTGGCTATGGAGGACAAACATCAGGTTATCCTCAAATCTGAGATCTTAGATCATTTGTCTATCACAATATCGAGTCGGCTCGATAGTTATTTTCAGTAGCTCCTCGTAAACTTTCTTCACATCCACAGAAGGATATGCAAGTCGGGGACGAGGGATGGAGCCTGGTGGGGGCAGAATAAACATCTCGATCGCCATCGGTGCCACGCTCGAAGATGATGCAGCAGTATTCCTCCTCATGATGAAAGAAAGAGGACAAAAGAATGAAGCTCGATGAAGATCAGAGTTGCTCAGAGAAGATGATCTGCAATGTCGATGAAGAGCTCAGTGATGATCGCTCGATTGTTCTATGCTTGGTGAAGATCTCCGATTGCTTGGGATGCTTGGCACAAGAGTTGAGAGGATTCACTCTAAAGGTGTGAATAGAAATGAGAAACAACCCCTCCTTTTATAGTTGAACTCATCGCCACTGTCCCTCGATCGATACCATCGACGGGGTGTCAATGGTATCGACACCTGGAGCACAATCTGCTCTTCGCGACCATCGATGGTTTTCGATTGCTTGGTGTGGGGGCTCGGATCGATGACGCGTCAATACCATCGACACGGGTCGATGGTATCGACACATCCCACGGATCACCTTCTGGATTTGACACGCTCCGTTGATCTCCTCTCACAGATTGGTGATGTGTCATGTCGATACCATCGATGGGGTGTTGATGGTATCGACTCTTTATGGTTCGATTACCCTCGTGAGGCTCGGGCACCGCTTCTTTGCTGACCCTGGGTCAATACCATCGACTGGGTTGTCGATGGTATTGACTTCACTGAGAAGAATTCGTCTATAAATCTTCAGGGATCTCGCGAGCATCGACTTCATTGTCGATACTATTAACTGCTTCTTTTCTTGCTCGCTGATAGCATGTCGATACCATCGATGAGGTTGTCGATAGTATCGACTCAGAAAGATTTCTTTAGCCACTCCCTTGCACCCATGTCGCTACCATCGACATTGTGGTCGATGGTATCGACTTTGATTCAGTACTGCACACTGAGCAAAACAATTAGGGTATCATTTTTACACTAAAAATGAAATTAAACAAAACTAACTTGCAAATGCAAAAGAAAATGAAGGAACTACAAATTAAAACTATCGATGGTTGGGTTGCCTCCCAACAAGCACCCTTGTTTATTGTCTTAGGCTAGATGTAATAAAGCTCTTCATTCATCCTTAACTTCCATGAGTTTAACCTCATGCACTTTTCTCGTGTAGTTCTCTCCAAAGAAAAGCTTCAAACTTTGACCATTAACTAGGAACGTGAGCTCTCCATCTCTCACCATAATAGCACCATTTGGGCGCACCTCCTCCACCACAAAAGGTCCACTCCACCTAGATTTCAATTTCCCAGGATGAAGCTCAGTCTCGAGTTGAACAGTAAAACACGGTCACCCTTTTTGAAAACACGAGTTTGTATGTGGCGGTCATGGATTTGCTTTGTCCTTTCTTTATAGATCCTTTGATTCTCATAGGCATTCATCCTAAGCTCATCTAACTCATTTAGCTCCAATAGTCTCTTTTTCCCTGCATCATCATAACTCACATTGCGCTTCTGTAGCGCCCAGTGTGCCTTGTGCTCTAACTCAACCGACAAATGACAAGCCCACCCATAAGCCAACCTAAAAGGCACAGTGCCTATAGGTGTTTTAAACGTGGTCCTATATGCCCATAAAGCATCCGGTAGGAGTGCACTCCAATTTTTCCTGGAAGATGCCACTGTGCATTCCAATATCTTTTTTATCTCGCGATTGGAAACCTCAACTTGACCTTGAGTCTACGGGTGATACGGGGTACTAACATTGTGCTTGACCCCATATTTACCCATTAGTGTAGCAAAATTCTTGTTCGTGAAGTGGGTGCCTCCATCACTTATAATCATATGGGGCACACCAAACCTACAAAAGATATGTTATTTCACGAACCTGCACACTACCACAACGTCATTAGTTCTTGTGGGTATTGCCTCTACCCACTTCGACACATAATCAATGGCCAAAAAAATATATAATTTAGAATTCGAGGACACAAATGGTCCCATGAAATCGATGCCCCATAAGTCAAATACCTCAACTTCTTAAAACACATTGAGGGGCATCTCTTGCCGCTTTGAGATATTACCTGCCCTTTGACACGCATCACATCTTTTCACATAGTCATAGGCATCCCGAAAGAGTGTAGGCCAATAAAGACCACTTTCTAACACTTTGGTCGTTGTCCTTGTGCTCGCATGATGACCGTCGGTGGGTAATGTATGGCAGTGTGTAAGTACACTCTCATATTCATCCTCTGGCACACACCTGCGTAAGATGCCATCCATGCATGGCCTCAACAAAATGGGGTCATCCCAAAAGTAATATCTTAAAGAATGGAAACATCTCTTCTTTTCTTAAAAATTCCAATCATCCGACATTTCCTTGCATGCAAGATAATTTACAATGTGTGAAAACCACAGATCTTTGGATTTTATGGAAAGGATTTGCTCATCGGGAAACATCTCAGTAATGGGTATATTGATATCTCGCTCATCTACCCGCTCTAAACGAGACAAATGATCTGCAACCACATTCTCAATACCCGCCTTATCTTTAATTTCAATGTCAAACTCTTGTAAGAGCAAGATCCACCTAATTAATCTAGGCTTGGTGTCTTTCTTTTCCATTAAATATTTAATAACAGCGTGGTCCGTCCAAACCACAACTTTTGATCCCACTAAATATTGCCTAAATTTTTCAAATGCAAAAACCACGACAAGCAGTTCTTTTTCAGTGGTAGTATAGTTAAGTTGTGCATCATTTAGAGTTTTTGATGCATAGAAAATTACTACAGGTTTGTTCTTAAAATGCTGCCCAAGAACAGCCCCAACAGCAAAGTCTGATGCATTGCACATGAGCTCGAACAGTTTGGTCCAATCCGACATTTGAACAACCGGTGCCGAAATTAATTTTTCTTTTAAAACATTGAAGGAATGCATGCATTTATCATTAAAATTAAATACTGCGTCCTTCTCAAGCAATTCAGACAATGGTTTAGCAATTTTAGAAAAATCTTTGATAAAACGACGATAGAAACCCGCATGCCCAAGGAAACTCCTCACTCACTTCACCGAGTTCGATGGAGGTAATTTGGCAAAAACCTCGATTTTCACTAGATCTACCTCCAGTCCTTTGCTAGACACCTTGTGTCCAAGCACAATTCCTTCACTAACCATCATATGACACTTTTCCCAATTTAAAACCAGATGTGTATCTTCACATCTTTGAAGCACTCTATCCAAATTTTGCAAACACTCATCAAAGGATGCAGTGTGAATGGATAAGTCATCCATGAAAACCTCTAAGCAGCGTTCTACCATATCAGAAAATATAGATAGCATACAACGTTGAAAAGTAGATGGTGTGTTAAATAACCCAAATGGCATTCGGCGATATTCAAAAGTTCCATAAGAAAAAGTGAAGGTGGACTTCTCTTGATCCTTAGGGTCTATAGAAATCTGATTATAGCCGGAATAACCGTCCAAAATGCAAAAATGAGAGCGGCCAGCCAGCCGCTTGAAAATCTAATCAATAAATGGGACCAGAAAATGATCCTTTAGATTTGCGGAATTCAAGAAGTGATAGTCAATGCAAACACGCCACCCAGTTACCAATTGGGTAGTAACAGGTTCATTCATAAGATCCCGATTCATGGTTATTCCCCCCTTTTAGGGACTACCTGTGTGGGACTTACCCACGTCGAGTCTAAAATAGCGTAGATGATGCCTGCAGAAAGGAGCTTGATCACCTCCTTCTTGACGACCTCCATCATGCTCGGGTTGAGTCGACGTTGTGGTTGAATCACAGACCTAACTCCTTCCTCGAGTCAAATCTTATGCTAGCAAAGCGTAGGAGAAATCCCCTTAATATCAACAACTGACCACCCAAATGCGCCACAGTGGCTCTTCAACATGATCATCAACTACTCTTCTTCACCGGCACTCAGATATGTCAAAATAATCACCGGTAGTTTTTCACCATAAGCTAAAAATGCATACTTCAAGTGAGGGTGCAGTGGTTCAGTTCTAATTCTGGTGGACAGATCAATGATGATTGAAGCAGTGGTGGAAGCGGCCCAAGATCCTCATAACGCTTGGCATAATAGCACAAGAGCACTTGAAGCATCTTTATACATTCTTGTAATGATGTGCTTCGCATCCAATCATGCATGATGTTAAATAGGCAAGCTTCAAGGGGCAATTCTGGATATGAGCCAAGCACAGAACTTGCTATTGCATCATCCTCAGTAGATAGAGGAATTTCCTCCTCTTCATCATTGGGATAACCCACAACTTTACAAAGAGACACAACTTTTGTCTGTTCCATGATATCCACTGCCAGTGTCCCCTTGTCTACCTTGGTCATTACATGAGCCATATCCAGAAATGGCTTCCCTAAACAAAGAGAAATGTTTTGATCAAAATGCTTCACCATGCGACATTACTCCTTTGCCTGTGATTGTTTTGTATTTGGTGGCATAACCATTTCAAATTTGTCATTCGCTATTCCCAATGTCAATCAACCTCTACCCATTTCCAATATCATATCAGCAGTAGCCTGGAAGGGACTTCCTAGGAGTAGCTCATTACCTTGGTCATCTTGCATTTCCATTACCACAAAATCCGCTGGAAATACAAATCTATCAACCTTTACCAGGACATCCTCACAAATACCATATGGTCGGACCATAGAATTATCTACGAGTTGAATAGTCATATTGCTTTTTCTAGATTCCTTAAGACCCACCTTCTTGAATGTCGAGAGGGGCATCAAGTTTATACTTGCCCCGGAATCGCACAATGCTTCACCGAATTTCACCTTACCAATGTAACATGAAATATTGAAGCAGCCCGGATATTACCGTTTTGGTGGTAATGTTCCCAAAATGAAGGAGCTAACCTTATATTTAAGAAACACCACCTCAGTATCAGGAATCTTCCTCTTCTTGGTAATCATATCCTTCAGAAACTTACCATAAGAGGGTATTTGCTCAATAGCTTCTATCAGCGGGATGTTGACAGAAAGTTTTCTAAAACTATCTAGGAACTTTTTGAACTGGGTGTCCACTTTCTTTGCCTTTAGACTATTTGTATAGGGAACTGGAACGGTCTATGCCCTCTAATGTGGTGACACATATGGCGTCCTCTTTTCAGTTTCTTCCTCAGCAATGGGCTCTGCTGTGGCTTCCTCTACAACATTCTCCATTGGTTCTATGATTATGACCTCCTCTGTGGCCTCACCTGTGATCTCTGGCTGGGGTGTGCTTGGTTCATCAACCTTAGAGTTTAAAATCTTCTTTCCACTCCTTAACAGAATTGCTTTGGCTTGTTGATTTCCTCCTAGAACATTTGTATTTCTTGGAAAACCTTACTGTGCTGGTTTCTTCAAGCTTGAAATCTCTGCTACCATTTGTGCTAAAGATGTCTCAAGTGTCCTCATCTGAGCCCCATGACTTTGTAAAGTTTGCCCAAACTGATTCATAAACTCTCCTTGTTGCTTGACTTGTTGACCAAATGTGCTCATGAGTTCCTGATTCTGCTTGATTACTTGATTGAGCAACTCATTTCTCTTTTCTTCTGCAGTGGGTTGTGGCTTAGCTTCCGGGTCCTGTAAGAAATTGTTGGGATCTTTCCAGGAAATTTTTTTATCCTTCCTCCAGGAATAGTCATTATTCCTATATCCCTGTTGCTAACGCATGAATTTCACCTGTGCTTCATCATCAGACTCTTCATTTTCTTTTGCCAGAAGTTTCTTTGCAATAAGATCCATATTGTCATTCAGTTCTTTAATGGATTTAGCGTCCCCTATAGATCTAACTTGTTCAAGTGCATCTCTGGTACCCCAGGACCGCTTCTTTGTCATGTTCTTAAGAATCTCCCAACACCTTGTATCGGTATTGTTCAGAAAGAATCTTGATCCTGCTGAATCTAAATTGCTTCTGTCATGCTCATTAAGCGCGAAGTAGAAAATCTTCACCTGTTTTTCCTTGTCTAACCCATGATGAGGGCATCTTCTCAGCATTATTTGAAATCTTTCCCAAGTCTCCGAATAAGTTTCACCTGCATTCTGAGTAAAGTTGTGGATTTTCCTGATTAAATCATTAGTCTTCTCAGGTGGGAAGAATTGTTCAAAAAAGACCTCGATCATCTAATCCCAAGTCTCAAAAATCTCATCATCCAGATTATAGAGCCACTCTCTTGCAGTTCCTGTAAGAGAACTTGGGAACATTTTCAGATACAGTGTCTCCTACGGAAAACGATCGATCTTGATCATATCACAATTTTCCACGAAGGTGCTTATGTGGGCCACTAGATCTTCATTCTTTAGTCCATGGAATGCTTGAGTTTTGACTAGATTTATTAGTATCAGATCAATTTTATAAGTCAGGATGTTGATTGTCTGCCTCTTGATCGGCCCTTTTGATGTAGAGGAAGAAGACACCTTGATCTTTTCCCATATCGTCTTTTCTTCAGCCATCTCTTCTTGTTCAGAATTTGAATTCACTCTCTCAGATTGATTCTGAATGTAGTTCTCCTCATCGTCGGATCCCAAAAATGGGACCTCTAGTAATGACTGCGCGTAGTCTGTGCTACGCATGCTCACCATGCACTGATACCTACAAAATAATATATTTAGTTAAGTACAGTGCTAGACGAATATAGATTTCTGAAAAATAGACAATTAATTGCAAGAATTTAAAAATGTAATTAGAAGAAAAAGGTAGCCTAGAGTGGCCTCTTATAGCACTTGTAGTGCCAACAATTTCCATTTCCCCGACAATGGTGCCAAAAACTTGGCACGTATTTACTGTGCGTAAAACGCAAGTGCACGCGTCAGAGTAATATAGGCCTTTGTGAGGCCAAGGCCTGAGTCGAACTCAGGGAAATAGAATTATTGGTAGACTACTACTAACTACTAACAATCAGCTAGACCAGTTTAAAATGATTTGAGAGTTGATTGAAAAAGAAAAGAAAAATAAAAGAAAATAGAGCAATAGATTAAATGTTTGGTTTAATCAAATTGAATAGGAATCTTTAGGGTTGCGGTTTCACCGCAGGTTCTCGTTGTATTAATTCCTACACAGTTATTCTAATTTGTTTCTCATTCCGGATAGTGGCCTATATTCAGAATTGCTCACTTTCGTGATACAATTCACTACCTAAATCTAGGTCGGTTCTACAGCAGTAGTAACCTATACCCTAAACTAGGTGCATAAAGACCATACTCTGGGTTTCCACCATTAACTGTACATCGCCTTGTTCAAAGAATTTATTAGTTAATGTGAATTTTGTCTCTTTTCAACCGTTAATTCTTCTTTCAAAGTAATTAAATGCATTAGATTATTGTTAGGGTGATCAATCATAATGATATAATGGAGAAAACAAAATCATACCACAGATTTAAGAGACAAATTATGAAATACTATGGTAAAAATGTCATACAACAATCACCCGGGCTACTCCCAGTCCTAAAGATAAAGGGGATTAGCCCTTCATGTTCATCTCCATGAAAGACATGATGAGAGAAAGGGAAAACATGGGGAAAACGTGGATAGAAGTGATGTAACCCCTAAACAGAGGAGATCCGGGCATTCCTCAGCATAGAATGAGCGATCTACAGCCTTTCGGTAGTGGAAAACCCCTTCTACAACTCTCCGAATGATCGAGGCATGGCTATGGGCTCCGTTCTTCTCTCCTCTCCTCCTTGAGACTTGTACAATGACTAATGACGTCCTCCCCCCACTTAGGGCCGCCGTAATTAGGTATATGCACCACTTTAGATCGCCAAAAGATCACCACCGTCCGATTAGAAGCGATCTGTAACAAAACCTGATCTGACGGCGTCGATACCATTGACGTGTGTCGATAGTATCGACCCGTCTTCCTTTTTCTGACGTTTCATACTGATGCAGACTCGATACCATCGACTTTAGTGTCGATGGTATCGAAACCTTTAGGCGTCACTTTTATCACCAATCCGACGCTGAAGTTGGCGAGGTCGATAGTATTGACTTTGTGTCGATAGTATCGACTAGTTGACTGCTGGCTCACTGTAGGTATCTCACTACTATCGACTTTAGTGTCGATGGTATCATCTCATCTTTGTTCCTTGCGACTGTCTCACTGTGGCCGGGTCGATGCTATCGATAGATGTCGATGGTATTGACAACTGCATATATTTGTTTTTCTTGAAATTTAAGATAAACTCAAATCAGCCTTGCTCAATATGTTCATTTATAACCAAAAAGATGAAATATAGTAGATTTGATGCAAAATTAGATTATAGACTAAAGTGAGTGAATCATGCGATACTAACCACAAATGTGACTAATAAACACATAAAACATATATAAAACTAGTCTATAAAAGTGACTCAAAATCCTCGCATTAAGGCGCACAATCCAAAAACACATATCGATCATCACATCATCAAAACACATCGAGAACACCCCAAGGACCTAAGTGTACAGGGAGGAAACATATGACTCTATTACTAAACACTATCCATTTACCATGATCCACCAAGTGTAGTTATTCTTCATTTTATGTCCTCATCTATCCAATCTTTAGATTGGCATGCATGCCCACCTAAACGATTTTTAACCAACGGGGTGAGAGAAAAGTCCCAGCGAGAAACATAACTCTCTACCAGCTTTATTATTATGACATATAACTAAATAAATATACTAACATATTGAGTAGGTTGAAAATGATTAACTAAATGACATATATCTCATGGATAAAGTAAATAGAGTAGTATTATGCACTTTCCACTGAGTATTAGAACAACTAATAAATTGAAAAGGAATATGAAGAACATGTATAATTGCTTTACACTAAACAATATAAAAGCAAGGCAAGTCTTCATCAAATGTTTCTGTGTTTGATCCTATACATGTACACTACATGTATGATTACATATTTATTATGCCCTAAGGATTTGAGTCATGCCACCCAAATCCAACCGTCCACTGCTAAGTCAAAATTGGTTCCATACAAGGTCTAGTGGAAGATCCGGAATCCACAACCTCATCCCCTCTGTCAGTACAAGTGAACCTGCAGTGACATCACAAGTCAACTACTTCCAGTGACTTATAGTCCAATTGTGCATACCTAGCCTGCCTTGGTATAGGTCATGATGCTAGTGAAATTCAGCTATGGCCCGCAACCTCACTCTTCCAAGGTATGGCCCGCAAGCAATCTTGTAAAATCTCATAAACATAATAACACTGAGCTACAGCCTAAAGCCACACTCTTTCCAAGGTATGGCCTGCAACCAATCCTATGTCACATATCCTGAGGTATGATATGAGGTTCACACATGGCCAAAATCACCCTCGATTGCTTGTTATTTGGGTACCACGTTGTCCCCGCATACTCAACAATATGCGCTCTGAGTTTCTTGTAGGAGTTACTCATTTCACCACCCAGAAAATGATGACACTCAATGGATCTATAGCATAGGGTAAGCTACATGATTAGATTACACTTGATTAATTAGACCAATTAAAGTGTCTTTTAGCATCAATCAAGTTACAATGTACAAACTGTAGACAAACTCTTCAAAAGAAAGGGGGATAGTATTACAACAACAAATACCATCGTTTAAAATGATTCCCATCATCTCATAACATTGAATCACTACCATTCACAAACTTATCATCATCAACATATTATCATGGGATGTCAATCCCTCATTCCATTTCCAGAGGATATCACCTCATCTAGGCAGTAAGCCTTTGCTAGGTCCTAAGAACCATCACATCATACTTATGATTCATGGTTATTTCATCATGCCTCATTGGCATATAAGCCTTACTTATGCCAATCATCATTTATGATAGATCACATGAACTTTCCATAGAAATCATTAGTTATTACATTCATCTCTGTAAAAAAACTAATATTATATAATCAGAGAGAGAATATTAGCACATCAAACCTCTTTAATAAATCAAGCAATGCATCATAAGTTCCCTAATTTATGGTTAGGCTTCATGCTTATACCACATAGGGTTATCAAGCATCATTCTATCTCAAATATCTGACATTCACTACTTCCCATAAATTTGAGTGTATAAGGCTAAGAATTAGACAGTGTAACCAAGCATGCATATTCACATATTTATCCTTTCCTTATTCCCTTACTGAGACTTATAGACAATGCTTGATATTATTTAACCTCCTTCATAGTATTCATTAATTATAACACCTAACTAACTCATAAGGTTAAATTTATGCAATTAAGAGAGAGAGAGTACAATATCATTCTTTCTATTCACACCCATTCAATAATATGGCATGCCCTTATAATTAGGGTCAATACTCTTTATATGTAGCTGATTAGATTTTTACCTCATGGTTACATCACCAAACCCTAATCACACCAATTCCCACTTTCTTGAAACTGATTTAGGTTGAACAACATTAGTTATATATGCATAGATTATTGTGTCATCAACACTAGGTATCACCAAAGCATATATGTATATATGTATTACAACCTTTGATTATGTAAACAAGTTGATCATGCATCATTCATAATGTTTCATCATTTTGTGACCCATACATTATTTATCCTTACAAATCGTTAACTACGTATCGTACTAAGGGAAGTCAAACCATAGATTACATAACTCGAGGGTTTCACTTCAAACTATCCACAAGGCATTTATTAGATCATTAGACTTGTTTATATGATTTCTACATGAATGTTGTCTCCTTTTTATTCCAACAAGGCTTATCACCACCCTTACATATATTCACATAGTTGTGTCATTAACTTCAATTCACAAGTTAAGATTATATGAAAATGAAATATAGTAGACATTTTTCATGGATTATAAACTTTCATTAAGATGAGTACATGAGTCATATTCTTCCATAACTAAGGTTAGCATATGGATACTCAATCGTTGAACCCTTCATCAATTACTTTCCCAGATTGTTGGAGAGTTTAGGGATAATCTCTATAGTTAAGGATGGACCATTCATAGTAACATCATCCTATGGTGGACTAGGTTTAGTTGAAGCAATTAAGATTAATCATACATTATTAAAAAAAAACACTCTTCTATATAATGCATTGCCCATATGTGTACATTATTGGGTACCTGAGAATACCCTACAACCCTCATGATGTGGTATAGGTTTCACCTCATCTTCCTGTGTTGTCTTGACCACATCATGGTGTGTCAGGAAAGCTCATCCATGGGTTTTAGTTTAGACCATCTTGTTCAAGTATGTCGGGTTTACTACACATAAGGTGTGACGGGTTAGCTACACTTGAGGTGTCTGATTAACCACACACAGCAGGTATATCAATTTAGAACTTCATGGTGTTGGGTGAACCTCACAAGAGGTGTATCAGTTTATCACTCATAGTGTGTATCAGTCTAGACCTTCTTGAAAGTGTGACAAACAACCTCACTTAAAGGTGTCACGGGTTGCACTACTAGAAGGTGTGACAGGATGTTAGGGTTAGGGTTTCAACAAGGTATCACATCTCACTTCCTCAAGGTGTATCAAGCAACCCTACATGAAAGTGTGTCATCCTATTGCTCAACTAAGGCGTCATGGTTTGACATCCAACTCATGACAGGCTAACACCCCCAATGCATGATGGTTTATCAATATATTGGTCTAAGCACTTCTAGGGCATGGTGAGTTAGCTCCATCAAAGCATGTCGGCCTAAGTAAATGTATCGGTTTAGCCTACATAACTATTTAGCATTGCCAAAGTCACGACGACTATCCACAACATAGTGCATGTGTGAGTCAACTTTGTCATCTTCAACCTTAGGAAACTCGGCCGCTAGTCCATCTACTAACATTGCAAGAATGTGCAAGATGTAGGCAACAACTTAAACATAATTCCTTCACATAAATAGTTCTCAAAACCACCAAAAACTACTAGCATGCATGAGATAAACAATCTAGAGATGAGAAACAACATACACACATGAAAGAATGAAAATAATAAAGGAGGTTAAGAGTTATATAACCCGCCTCAAGAAGGTCTTCTTAAAGGGTTCAAGCTCCATGATCAAAGATCCAAAGAAAACATTTTCAACTTGAAGATGATCCATCAAGAGTCCCAACTCAACCTCAACATCACCTGAAGAAAGAAGAAGGTGCCAAGGTTATGATAGCTCAAGAAGAAAGGAAAGAAGGAGAGTGCCACGTCCTAATCATCCTTCATCCAAGGTTTGATCCACGACTGAGAGAGCAAGAACAAGATGAAGAAGAGATCTCAAAGAAATGGCCATAAAAAACATAACTCTCCAAGATGGAAGTTGAACAAGGAATCACCATGAGCAAGGAACTCGACCTCCCAAGCTCCATGGGGACTTTCTCTAGCTCCATAAGCTCCCAATCTCATCCAATATGAGGAGAGGAACAAGAACAGATGAAAGGGTTTACTTGTGTGAAGAAGGAGGGGGTCATATACATGAGGGAAGATAGAGAGATCAAAGGAGAGGCGTCATCACCTTAGGAGCTTAGGAGATACTTGTCCATGATCAAGGGCCACATGCAACAACATGAAAGACATGATGATAAGGTCTAGGCTATATCTCTCTCTCTCTTGGTCTCCTACCAAGGTCATGTCCGATATGACAAAACTATATACACTTCACAAACCGATAGGGCATAACCCCACACACTCACAAACAGATAGGCCTCAACCATACACAGTAACAAACCGATAGGCCTCAACCCTAAACACACACAAATTGATATTCCTTAATCCTAAACACTCACAAATCTATAGGTAGCCCCTCCAAGTTCATCTAACCTAAGATATCACATCTAAGAGCAAAACACATCTCTCTCATGTGTTCATCCTTTTAGGTGTTTCTTTATCATGTGACACATTTAAGTTTCAAGTTTGGCTCTATTTGAATGTTGTTTGAGCAATGATAGCTTATTTTGGACCAAAGTACAATTCACCCATGATGAGGGGTTATATTGAAATATGTCACATGATGAGTGTGATATTGGTACTTTAGTATCATGATAGAGAGAATGATGCTAAGGGGTACCTTTTGGAGAGATTAAGTCTCAAGTTGAGCCTTTGTGGATGATGCTTGTGTTTCGTGGGCTAGTTTTGGTTTAAATTACATTTTACCTGAAATAAAGGGTTAACATGCAATATACCACATTGAAAATGTTCCTCCTCTTGTTTTATATCATCTATAGAATAAATGATGAGGTGGGTGCCTTTTTTGGGCCTTAGTCATGTAGAAGCATCCTTGGTGATGTTGTCCCAAAATGTTATGTGTTGCCTTAACTGAACTAGATAGGGAGTGGAAACCGTACTTATTCATGTACACCCCTATTTGGAACCCTTCTTACTTGCAAACCTGGTAGGTGTACTCCAAGGGGTTATACTTAATTAAATGAACTTTTCCCAAGCAGATCTTGCAATTGTCTCTTTAACATGTGCATCATTGTCGATGTTACGTTTATGTAGAGCATAAAACACTAACATGTGATATCCATACCATAGGTTGAGCATCTGTAACCAAATTGATCCCAAAGTCAATCTTTCTAGGTAGTCAAACACTTAATCATCTTATCAGGAGGCATCTCCTTGGGTCCGCACTCAACTAGCACTTCATGGATACTAGGATTCCTCACCTTCATATCCATCACACATACCAAAAACACATTACATTCTCTTCACATCCACCCTCTATTACTACTGCCAAACCCAAACATATTAGAAGGGTCTTTCTTTCTTCTCAAGACATCACCCATCACATATATCCCTATCTTGGAACAGAAATCCAAGACCAACTGATACTTTGAAAAGTATCCATCTAAGGATCACTTCTAACCCATGCACATCAAGTGATATAAGACTCACTTGACTATCACATCCTTAAAAGGAAAGAACTCAAGGGAACATATTCCTCTTATCACCACTTCATCACCCAGGGATTTCTTATTCAGAAGAAGGGATTATCAACTTCTTTGGTTATTACACAAGTTTTCAATTGTTCATGTATCATTTGAACTTGTTTTCACCTTGGTTTCAATGCCATCAACATAAGAACTATAATGATGATTACATGTCATTACTCTTTCCTTGATTATTGCTCTTCATGTTCATGAACATTTCCTTGTTTTACCACATTTATCCTCTTTACATCATGAAAAGGATAATTATTCTTTACATATTCCTTATTGAGCAGGGATCTTCTTTCTTGTTCCCTTTCACATATCATGAGAATTACACTTTATACTTTCTTATACTCATGGGTTGGTCTGAGATTAACTTAGGTTCCATCTAATTTATTTACCATTCGTTCTTATTTGTCTTCTCACTTCATCCTTGTTTTAGAAATTCTCTTCATCTTAGGTGGATTTTACAACTTGAGTTACTTTATTAGCACATATTCATCTATAGTTTTCTTCATACATTCCTTGAATTTGCATCTTCAAGAACTTTTCTTATCATATTCACACTTAGATTTAGGTTTCATGAAGTTGTATCTTCCTTTTTGAATTATTAAACATTCAAGTTTTAGTGAATTATGGTGCGATTGTTGTCTCTTTTTATAGTATGATGGATGTATTAACTTCATGATTCTTGATTGTTATGTTCTTTAGATTGTTCCAAAATGATTACTTCATCGGAGTAATCAAAGAGAAATCAATCTAAGAGTTTCATACTTACCTTTTCTTCAACATTTAAATACTCGACCAAGGTACCCAAACACTGAGATTTGGCAGTATGCACCGTATTTTATATCATGTTCTTATCTTAGACACCATACTAATCATAGTCCTAGTATCCCTATAGACTCAACAAACCTAGAGCTATGAAACCACCAAATGTGACACCCTTTGCCACACAAAGTGAGATTACTCAAAACTTAAACCACTATCAACCATTAACATCGGATTACCAAAAATCATAGGAAAATAAAACTGATTAGCAACAAGCCCCATGAGAGGAGATTTATCGCACAAGAGTTAACACTTGCATTTCATGACATATATTCAAGGTGTTACAACATTGTTTTCTAATCAACCTATTACATAAGATATCAGTTCCACATGTACATACCATCAAAGGCACACAAGCCAAAAACCACCTATCGATTATCATGTCATCAAAACACATTGAGAACACCCCCAAGGACCCGAGTGTATAGGGACGACATATAGGACTCTACTACTAAATACTATCCATTTACCATGGTCCACCACATGTAGTTATCCTTCATTTTATGTCCTCAACTATCCAATGTTTACCTTGGCATGCACACCCACCTAAAAGTTTTTTAACCAATAGGGTGAGACAAAAGTCCCAGTAAGAGATATAAATCTATATCGGCTTTATTATTATCACAAATAATTAAATAGATAGACTAACATACTGAGCAGGTTAAACATGATTAACTAAATGATATATATCTCATGGATAAAGTAAATAGAGTAGTAATATGCACTTTCCATTGAGTAGTAGATTGACTAAAAAATTGATAAGGAATATGAAGAACTTGTATAACTATATACACTAAACAATATAAAAGCAAGGCAAGGCGACATCTAATGTTTCCATGTTTGATCATATACATGTACACTACACGACTGATTATTTATTTATTATGCCTTGAAGATTTGATTCTTACCACCCAAATCCAAATCAAACACTGCTAAGTCAAAATCAGTTCCATACAAGGTCTAGTGGAAGAATCGAAATTCAAGATCTTACCCCTTCGGTCAGTACGAGTGAACCTGTAGTGACATCACAAGCAACTGCTTCCAACATCATATAGTCCAGCTATGCAAACCTAGCCCACCTTGGTACATGTCACGATGCTAGTGAAACTGAGCTACGGCCTGCAGCAGCTCTCTTCCAGGGTATGACCCGCAACCAATCCTATGAAATCTCATAAACATAATAACACTAAGCTACGACCCAAAGTCACACTCTTTCTAGGGTATGGCCTGTAGCCAATCCTGTGTCACATATCCTAAGGCATGATCTGAGGCTCACACATGGCCAAAGTAACCCTTCATTACTTGATATTAGGGTACCAAGCTGTCTCCTCATACTCAACAGTACGCGCTCTGAGTTTCCCATAGGAGTTACTCGTTTCACCATCCAGCAAATGCTGACACTGAATGGATCTATGGCATAGGGCAAACTACATGATTAGATTCCACTTGATTGATTAGACCAATTAAAGTTTCTTTTAGCATCAATCAAGTTAAAACATACAAACCATAGACAAACTCTTCAAAAGAGAGGGGCATAGTATTACAACAACAAATATCATCGTTTAAAATGATTCCCATCATCTCATAACAATGAATCATAGCCATTCACAAGGCTATCATCACCAACATATTATTGTGGGATATCAATCCCTCATTCCAATACCAGATGATATCACCTCAACTAGGCACTAAGCCTTTACCAGGTCCTAAGACCCATCACATCATACTTGTGATTCATGGTTATCTCATCATGCCTCATTGGCATATAAGCCTTACTTATGCCAATAATCACTTATGCCACATCACATGCACATGACATAGCAATCATTACCTATTACATTCAACTCTATAACAAAGACAATATTATTGAAATAGAGAAAGTATATTTTTCAACACATCAACCCACTTTGAGTAAATCAAGCAATGCATCATAAGTTCCCTAATTTATGGTTAGGCTTCATGCTTATTCCACATAGGGTCCTCAAGCATAATTCTAATTCAAATCTTTGACATTCACTACTTTCCATAAGTTGGAGTGTATAAGGCTAAGAATTAGACAGTGTAACCAACATGAATATTCACATATTCATCCTTTCCATGTTCCCTTACTGAGACTTATAGCCGATGCTTGATATTATTTAACCACCTTCATAGTATTCATTAATTATAACACCACATTAACTCACAAGGTTAAAGTTATGTAATTAAAAGAGAGATAGTGCAATATCATGCTTTCTATTTAGACACATTCAATAATATGACCTGCCCTTAAAATTAGGCTCAATACTCTTTATATGTAGTCGATTAGGGTTTTACCTGATGGTTACATCACCAAATCTTAATCACACCAATTCCCACTTTCTTGAAATTGATTTAGGTTGAACAAAATAATTTAGATATGCATAGATTATTGTGTCATCAACACTAGGTATCACCATAGCATACATGTATATATGTATTACAACCCTACATTATGTAAACATGTTGATCATGCACCATTCATAATGTTTCAACATTTTGTGAGCCATACATTATTTCTTCTTTCAAATAATTAACCACATATCATACTAAGCAAAGTCTATCATTAGATTGCATAACTAGAGGGTTTCACTTCAAACTATCCACAAGGAATTTTTTAGATCATTAGACTTGTTTACATGATTTCTACACAAATGTTGTCTCCTTCTTATTCCAACAAGGCATATCACTACCCTTACATATATTCACATAGTTGTGTCATTAACCTCACTTCACAAGTTAAGATTATATAAATAGGAAATATAGTAGACACTTTTCATGGATTATAAAATTTCATTAAAACAAGCACATGAGTCATATTCTTCCATAACTAAGGTTATCATATGGATACTCAACCATAGAACCCTTCATCTATTACTTTCCCACATTTTTGAAGAGTTTAGTGGTACACTCGATAGTTAAGGATGAACCAGTCATAGTAACATCATCCTATAGGGCACTAGGTTTAGTAGAAGCAATTAAGACTGATCATACATTATTAAAAAAAAACTCTTCTATATTATGCATTTCTCATATGTGTACATCAGTGGGTACCCGAGCATACCCTACAACCCTCATCATGTGGTATCAGTTTCACCTCATCTTCATGTGTCGTCTTAACAATATCATGGTGTTTCAGGCAAGATCATCCAAGGGTTTTGATTTAGACCATCTTGTTTAAGTATGTTGGGTTTACTACACATAAGGTGTGATCGGTTAGATACACATGAGGTGTCGGATTAACCACACACAAGAGGTATTTCGGATTAGCACTTCATGGTGTCGAGTGAACCTCACAAGAGGAGTATCGATTTAGCACTCATAGTGTGTATCTTTCTAGCCCTTCTTGAAAGTGTGACGGACAACCTCACTTGAAGGTGTGACAGGCTGCACTACTTGAAGGTGTGACATGATAGGGTTAGGGTTTCAACAAGGTATCACAACTCAATTCCTCAAGGTGTATCGGGCAACCCTACATGAAAGTGTGTCAGCCTCTTGCTCAACCAAGGCATCACAGTTTAGAATCCAAAATAGAACATCTCCACGATATCCTCATGCTCATGACGGGATAACACCCCCAATGCATGACAATTTAGCAACATATTAGTCTAAACCCCTCTAGGGCATGACGGGTTATATCCATCAAAGCATGTCTTCCCAATCAAACATATCAATTTAGCCTACATAAAATTTTAGCATCTCCTAAGACATGATGACTATCCACAACATAGTGCATGTGTGAGTCAACTTGTCATCCTAAACCTTAGGAAACTCATCCTCTAGTCAATCTACTAACATGGAAAGATGGTGCAAGATGTAGGGAACAACTTAAAAAAAATTCCTTCACCAAAACTGTTCTCAAAACCACCAAAAACTTCTAGCATGCATGAGATAAATGATCTAGAGATGAGAAACATCATAAACACATGAAAGAGTGAAAATAACAAAGAAGGTTAAGAGTTATATAACCCGCCTCAAGAAGGTCTTGTACAAGGGTTCAAGCTCCATGATCAAAGCTCCAAAGCACACGATCTCTAACTTGAAGATGATTCTTTAAGAGTCCCAAATCGACCACGACATTACCTCAAGAAAGAAGTAGGTATCAAGGTTATGATAGATCAAGAAGAAAGGAAAGAAGGAGAGAACCACACCCTAATAATACTTTATCCAATGTATGATCCATAGCTAAGAGAGGAAGAAGAAGATGAAGAATAGAGCTCAAAGAAATGGCCATCAAAGAAACATAACTCACCAAGATGGAAGTTGAATAAGGAATCACCATGAGCAAGGAACTCAACCTCCCAAGATCCATGGGGACTTCCTCTAGCTCCATAAACTTCCATGATCATCAATCAAGAGGAGAGGAACAAGAATGGATGAAAGGGTTTACTTATGTGAAGAAGGAGGGGCTTATATACTTGAAGGAAGAGAGGGAGATCAAAGGAGAGGTGTCATCACCTTAGGAGCTTAGGTGATACTTGTACATGATAAAGGGCCACATGAAACAACATGAAAGACATGCTGATAAGGTCTAGGCTAGATCTGTCACGGGGCGAAAATCCCAGTCCCATGAACCAAATGAATACCAAAGGCAACATGCAGAACCATGAAATGCTTAGCACACACGAACAAATAACAAGATAAAAGGCACCAAAACAGTCTCAACATTCAACAAGTATAAAGTATACAAGGTACATCATATTCATGAGTTCAATTACACATTTCCAGAGTTGAGGTACAAGTCATTCATGTGCACTAAATCTGGATCTTACAACAAGTACACCTAGCATAGATCACCAAGCCCATCAACCTTCTAGCCATCTCTAAACCTAAAAATACAATATGAGAAATGGGTCAACACATGAGGTGTTGAGTATGGGGCAGAAAGATACATATATATGTATAAGATTTGCATAATTTGAAAAGATTTCAAGACTAACAAACAAGAATAAACATGTTAACTGTTTAAAAAAATGTGAAACCATATTTTATGTTATTTCACTCCATTATACCAACAATATCAAGCATGTTTAAGGCCTTTGACCATCTTCCCATTGGAAGGGTCCGTAAGGGTGCTCAAGATTAGCTAACCCTTTTATACAAGAGGGACCTCAAGGACATAACCAAGAGATAACCCTTTATCACCAATATTATAATAGAGTTCTATATATATGTGTTTAAGTTATAAAACCGATGAGACAAACATCGAGTAAGACGTAGCAATACTACATGGTAATATTTGAGCAAGTAAACAAATAAGCATACAATACATGCCTTTTCAAGCAAGAAAGCGATATTCATATAACTAGATAAGGCCCATACCTGATTCATAGATTCATAACCTAACTTATCCTTCATCATATAGCCACATGCCAAACCTGATTAACCACAAGATTGTATACATGCATTAAATTATCATCATTAACCCTAATTAGATGCATTTTAGGGTTTTGACCAAGATAGGTTCCAAGTTGCTTATTAGTACATTGGATGACCTTATACTGACCTAGAGGTCATCATTATGGTGTGGTTTGAGATTCATGCCATTATGATGTTCCATGCACTTTCTATGATATCAAGGTTTAAGGCATCTACATGCATTTTATGGTCAAAAGACTCACAATAGAGCACCCTAGATCATGATTCATCAAGTCAAGAGGTCCAGACCTAATGATGATTTAGATCAAAAACATTAATTCATCAGAAACACATAATGAGATTAGGTGTTTGTCCATTAGCAGCAAGATTAGCAATCTAGGGAAAAGTTCATCATTAACGTCCAAACTAGGCACATATATAGAAAAAGGAGTCATTTATGAGAAATAGTGAGAGTAGGACCTTCATTAGGGTTAGAAAGAAATTATTGTTACTGATTTAAGGATCAGGGATAGATTGAGTAGCAAAGATCCAAGTTTTTGCATCAAGATTATCCATCAATTATATTCCATATGATTAATATATGCATCTTTTGGGAAAACAGGGAAGAAACGATGGAATTAGTCCTTGAAAAATAGTCCAATCTGTAGATCTTTTCAAAATGATCAAATTGATATATAATTTCATATATTTTGGGCAAGGTAAATGAGAGTTATCATTTTTACAAGAACAAGAAAATAATTTGAATATTAAGTAGAGGGGGGCTATTTACCAGAAATGGCGAAAAAGGAGGGTCATTGCTTCTTCGGTCAACCTTGACCCTGACTGAGATCCAGTGGTCGTGAGTGCACCACCTCCCAAGTATGTGCGCGGGACATGGTGGCTGAGGGAAGGACTCACGACCATGGATCTTGGGTCTTGGTCAAGGTTTGACTGGGATCCAATGGTCGTTGGTCGTCGACCCCGTCCAACAGAAGTCATGTGCATGGTGGTGTCATGACGGCGCTATGACGGAGTAGACGGCCAGAGAAAAAGGGAAAAAGAGAGAGAGACAATGAGAGGAGAAGAGAGGGTGTCGGTCGGTTTTGTGGGGGTCTACTCTAGGTGGTATAGTGTTTTTATGTGTTTTGGGCTAGGGTTAGGGATTCCCGAAGGGGGGCAAATCACCAAGGGTGACGGCGGGTTTCCTTGGCCCCCAAGGCGAAATTTTGAGTAATTGAAGGGTGAGGGGAGTTTGTGAAAGTGAGGGAAACCAAAAGACCAAGAAATCGGGTGAAACGAGGGACAACCAGGTGGTCAAGCGTAGTGGGGGTCTCACCCAGTCCATGGGAGGACCTTCGATTTTAGGCGGGAGCTGGAAGATGACCCCAACACCGTTGGATCAAGATCCAACAACTGTTAAGTCGTGCGATGGGGTGGGTTGATTTTAGGGCTCAGAGCCCATTTTGCATCTGACCAGTGACCGGTTCAAGGGGATTTGATCCCCTATTCAAAGGCATTGGAGCTGAGTTAGATCAGGGAGGCACCCAATCGGCTAAATGGGTTGGGCCCAACAAGCAACAAAAGGTATTTTGTTCTCGAACAGGGTATATCTTCGAAAATTCATATAAAATCATAGGAATGCCAAAATGATCTCAAATTTGGACCATAGATTCATAATAGGGTCTGAAACAAGTTATGAAGTCATATGATACATAAAGAGTGAGGACTTCTAGTAATAAGAGTAATTATGCACAAATAGAAGAAAAATGCACTTTGTCACATCCTTCCCTCCTTAAATGAAATTTAGTCCTTGAAATTCATCCTAGATCATAGCCAAGAGACAAAGTCAAAATCCAATGAGTATAGATCCCACCATGGTTGTCAAGGAATTTCCTACAATGAGATGTAAAAGTGGGCTATCATAACTCATCTCAATAATGAATATATTACTTAGTGTTCCCTCATAATGTGGAATCATCATGGCATTAGGGTTTACACAACCCTTAGTATTCATACATTATAGTTTTGTTCATATATTCATACGAGACCAAGGTGTATCATCAAATCTATGTTATCAATTCTCAAAGGAACATGTTCATGACTTCAAACAAGACTATCATTGAGTGTGTATATCATCTTCACTTTAAATTTCATGCATGTTTTTGTATTCCCCAAAATTCTACCAACTCTAATCGATTATGTTCATTACTTTTCATTTTAAATCGAGAATTAAATAATTTATCACCATGTTTATTCAAGTTATGATCCAAGAGCATCAATATATTGAGATAATCTTTTTTTTGGGTATGATATTAGGCATGGTACTCTTGATTATTCAAGCTAAGATCTCTAGACATCATCATATCAAGTTCATGATTTAAAGGCTACATCTTTTTTGTATAGTATGATTTCATACTAGGTCTAGCTTATGAGAGTGGCTTATCATGCACATGTTAAATTTTTAATGTACGTGAGATATTTCATATATCAAGAACCATGTGAGGAACAACATTATCATCAACTTCGAGGTTTTAAAACTTTCTCACTTGTATCTAGACAGATCTCTACAAGCTCAATCCACTCAAATTAAGACATATATATGTCCCACAAGACATGCTTACCACAACCTTCTACCCATAACAAAGATTTCTATCCATATTTTGAGAAACAATAGTAACCAGTAGATTCCCTTATATACAACTACTAACCCGAGTATGAAGCTCATCATGGATATCACACATCATGTACATCATCTTAGGGTCTTGGGACATCTCCCTCACCTATATAGCAAACATCAAATTTTCAATTGCCTCTTTCTCTAGGGTAAGATATTTTCATAGGACATCTAGGGTTCAACACTTTCAAGGAACCACACACTAGGTCACTCAACTCATATACTCAGAAGTAGTCTAGCTAGGGGCTCATAATCATGTATTTCATCATTCTTATTTTTCAACATTTCAAATACTTTGGAGTGTAGGTACTCTAACCTTCTCCCAAGGCGAGTCGACTCATATCAAAAGGTCACCCTATTCATATGTCCCATGCCAGAGGTCCTCCTTTGTAAAGAGATTGAGGCCCATCTTGGTCTCAAACTATATGTCACATACCATATCTCAGCACGTACAAATTTAGGTACAAGCAAGCATGCCAACCCACTAACTATGTTTAGCACATCAACCAAGCCATATGTATCAGACAAGGTGCTAGCTTTAGCTACAATTACATGGTCAAACTCATTCCATATCGTCAACCTATTTGACTTTCTCAAGGACAAACTTGGGTCTTATTAACATCAACATCATTAACAATGTCAACATCAACATCAAGATCGACATTAATATCATTATCATTATCATCATCATCATCATAACCATCTTAGGTTATATATGCTACTCACTAGCCTATCCTTTGTCATGTCTCTAGACAACTCTAGATACTACAACTATCATCTAAACTCTAGACTTGATGTTACATCTCTTTCTCTTAGGTTACATAGATACTCACTGCCTTTCTGGGCGTGGTAACATTTTTCATAGGTACATATACTAGTACTTAAAATAGATTTTCTCCAATATTGAAATATTCGATAAAAACCACCATACTCCATTCAAACAAAACTAAAACCCAAACGAGTTACCACACTCATTAGGCAATCTAGTGTCATGATACCTAGAGAACTAGCAAGAACATGGTCCAAACTTGTGTAGACATCCTAAGCACATGTCGTGAATGATTTCTAAGGAGGTAATTTACACAAGTATACTCCTAGTTCTATAAATTCTAGGTTCTAACCTAGAGGCTAAGTCAACCTAGTCCAAAAAGAACATCTTATCAAGTTTTCTAGGGTTGAGATGTAAGGTGAGATTAGTTTGTGTTTTATGTGAGCAATGTTTGGTGTATTTATTGTCCATGCTCTGATACCATCTGTCAAGGGGTCGAAATACTAGTCCCATGAACCAAAGGAATGCCAAAGGCAACATGCAGAAGCATGAAATGCTTAGCACACATGAACAAATAACAAGATAAAAGGCACCAACACAGTCTCAACATTCAACAAGTATAAATTATACAAGGTACATCATATTCATGAGTTCAATTACACATTTCCAGAGTTGAGGTACAATTCATTCATGTGCACTAAATCTGGATCTTTCAACGAGTACATCTAGCATAGATCACCAAGCCCATCAACCTTCTAGCCATCTTTGAACCTAAAAACAAAATATGAGAAACGGGTCAACACATGAGGTGTTGAGTATGGGGCAGAAAGATACATATATGTATAAGCTTTCCATAATTTGAAAAGATTTCAAGACTAAACGAACAAGAATAAACATGTTAACTATTTAACAAAATATGAAACCATATTTTATGTCATTTAACTCCATTATACCAACAATATCAAGCATGTTTAAGGCCTTTGACCATCTTCCCGTCAGAAGGGTCCGTAAGGGTTCTCAAGATTAGCTAACCCTTTTATAAAAGAGGGACCTCAAGGCCATAGCCAAGAGCTAAACCTTTATAAACAATATTATAATGGATTTCTATACATATATGTGTTCAAGTTATAAAACCGACGAGGCAAACATCGAGTAAGGCATAGCAATACTACATGGAAATTTTTCAGAAAGTAAACAAACAAGCATACAATACATGTCTTTTCAAGCAAGACAGTGATATTCATATAACTATATAAGGCCCATAACTGATTCATAGATTCATAACGTAACTTATCCTTCAACATCACGCCAAACCTGATTAACAACAAGATTGTATACATGCATTATATTCTCATCATTAACCCTAATTAGATGCATTTTAGGGTTTTGGCCAAGATAGGTTCCAAGTTGCTTATTACTACATTGGATGACCTTATACTGACCTAGAGGTCATCATGATGGTGTGGTTCGAGATTCATGCCATTATGGCGTTCCATGCAATTTCTTTGATCATATCAAGGTTTAAGGCATTTACATGCATTCTATGGTCAAAAGACTCACAATAGATCACCCTAGATCATGATTCATCAAGTCAAGAGGTCCATACCTAATGATGATTTAGATTAGAAACATTAATTCATCAGAAACACATAATGAGATTAGGTGGTTGTCCATTAGCAGCAACATTAGCAATCTAGGGCAAAGTTCATCATTAACGTCCAAACTAGGCACATATGTAGAAAAAGGAGTCATTTATGAGAAATAGTGAGAGTAGGACCTTCATTAGTGTTAGAAATACATTATTGTTACTGATTTAATGATCAGGGATAGATTGAGTAGCTAAGATCCAAGTTTTGCATCAATATCATCCATCAATTATATTCCATATGATTAATATATGCATCCTTTGGGAAAGCAGGGAACAAATGATGGAATTAGGCCTTGAATCTTAGTCCATTGTGTGGATATTTTCGAAAGGATCAATTTGATATATAATTTCATATATTTTGGCAAAGGGAAATGAGAGTTATCATTTTTACAAGAACAAGCAAATAATTTGAATATTTAGTAGAGGGGGGCTATTTACCAGAAATGACGTAAAAGGAGGGTCGTTGATTCTTCGGTCAAGCTTGACCCTGGCTGAGATCCGGTGGTCGTGAGTGCACTACCTCCCAAGTATGTGCACGGGACAGGACGGCTGAGGGAAGGATCATGAACATGGTTCTTGGGTCTTGGTCAAGGTTTGACCAGGATCCAACGGTCGTTGCTCGTCGGCCCGACCCAACAGAAGGCCCATGCGTGGTGGTGTCGCGGTGGCACCGTGACAGAGTAGAAGACCAGAGAAAAAGGGAAAGAGAGAGAGAGACAATGAGAGGAGAAGAGAGGCTTCCATTCGGGTTTGTGGGGGTCCTCCACATGTGGTATAGGGTTTTTATAGGTGTTTTCGGCTAGGGTTAGGGATTCCCGAAGGGGGGCAAATTGCCAAGGGTGGCGGTGGGTTTCCTTGGCCCCCAAGGTGAGATTGTGAGTAATTGAAGGGCGGGGGGAGTTAGCGAAAGTGAGGGAAACCAAAAGACTAAGAAATCAGGCGAAACAAGGGACAACCGGGTGGTCGAGCATAGTGGGGGTCTCGCCCAGTCCATGGGCGGACCTTTCATTCTAGGCAGGAGCTAGAAGATGACCCCAGCACCATTGGATCAAGATCCAACAACTGCTGGGTTGTGCGATGGGGGTGGGTTGAGTCAGGGCTCAAATCCTATTTCACATCTGACCAGCGGCCAGTTCAAGCTGATTTTATCCCCGGTTCAAAGGCATTGGAGCCGGGTTAGATCGGGGAGGCGCCCAATCGGCTAAATGGGCCGGGCCCAGCAAGAAACAAAAGGTATTTTGTTCTAGAACAAGGGTATATATTAGAAAATTCATATAAAGTCATTGGAATTCCCAAATGATCTCAAATATGGACCATAGATTCATAATAGGGTCTGGAACAAGTGTGAAAAATTCCAAATCAAAATGAGCATGTATGATCAATATTTTAATCAAGGATTCAAGGATAAAACAACACTAGGATTTCATGCATATGTGTGTATCCCAAAATGTGAAATCATTGACTTTGTTGGACATTATAGAGTTATGAAATCATAGGAGACATAAAGAGTGAGGACTTCAAGTAACAAGAGTAATTATTCACAAATAGGAGAAAAACCCACTTTGTCACATCCTTCCCTCCTTAAAAGAAATTTAGTCCTCAAAATTCGTCCTGGATCATAGCCAAGAGACAAAGTCAAAATCCAGTGAGTATAGATCCCACCATGGTTGTCAAGGCATTTTCGATAATGGGATGCACAAGTGGGCTATCATCATTTAGGGTGTACTCATCTCGATAATGTAGATATTACTTAGTGTTCCCTCATAATGTGGAATCATCATGGCATTAGGGTTTATACAACCCTTAGTATTCATACATTAGGGTTTTGTTCATATATTCACACGAGACCAAGATGTATAATCAAATCTATGATATCAATTCTCAAACAAACATGTTCATGGTCATGACTTCAAACAAGACTATCATCGAGTGTGTATCTCATCTTCACTTTAAATTTCATGCATGTTTTTGTTTTCCCCAAAATTCTACCTACTCTAATTGATCACGTTCATTACTTTTCATTTTAAATCAAGAATTAAAAAATTTATTCATCATGTTTATTCAAGTTATGCTCCAAGAGCATCGATATCACAAGTTATTCTTTTTTTTGGGTATGATATTAGGCATGGTACTCCTGATTATTCAAGCTAATATCTCTAGACATCATTGTATCAAGTTCATGATTTCAAGGCTACATCTTTTATGTATAGTATGATTTCATACTAGGTCTAGCTTATGAGAGTGGCTTATCATGCATATGTTAAATTTTTAATGTACGTGAGATATTTCATATAGCAAACACCATGTGAGGAACAACATTATCATCAACTTTGAGGTTTTGAAACTTTCTCACTTGTATCTAGAAAGATCTCTACAAGCTCAAGCCACTCAAACTAAGACATATATATGTCCCACAAGACACGCTAACCACAACCTTCTACCCATAACAAAGATTTCTGCCCATCTTTCGAGAAACAAGAGTAACCACTAGAATCCTTTATATACAGCTACTAACCCAAGTATGAGGCTCCTCATGGATATCACACATCATGTATATCATCTTAGGGTCTTGGGACATCTCCCTCACCTATATAGCAAGCATAAAATTTTCAATTGCCTCTTTTTCTAGGGTAAGATATTTTCATAGGACATCTAGGGTTCAACACTTTCAAGGAACCACACACTAGGTCACTCAACTCAGAAGTAGTCTAGCTAGGGGATCAAAATCATGTATTTCATCCTTCTTATTTTTCAACATTTCAAATATTTTGGAGTGTAGGTACTCTAACCTTCTCCCGAGGTGGGTCGACTCATATCAATTGGTCACCCTATTCATACGTCTCATGCTAGAGGTCCTCCTTTGTAAAGTGATTGAGGCCCATGTTGGTCTCAAACTATATGTCACATATCATATCTCAGCACGTACAAAATTAGGTACAAGCAAGCATGCCAACCCACTAACTATGTTTAGCACATCAACCAAGCCATATGTATCATATAAGGTGCTAGGTTTAGGTAGGGTTGCATGGTCAAACTCATTCCATATCATCAACCTATTTGACTTTCTCAAGGACAAACTTGGGTCTTATTAACATGAACACCATTGACAACATCAACATCAACATCGAGATCGACATTAACATCATTATCATCATCATCACCATCTTAGGTTATCTATGCTACTCAGTAGCCTAGCCTTTATCATGGCTCTAAACAACTCTAGATACTACAACTATCATCTAAACTCTAGACTTTATGTTACATCTCTTTCTCTTAGGTTACATAGATACTCATTGCCTTTCTAGGTGTGGTAACATTTTTCATAGGTACATATACTAGTACTTAAACAAATTTTCTCCAATGTTGAAACATTTGATAAAAACCACCATACTCCATTCGAACAAAACTAAAACCCAAATGAGTTACCACACTCATTAGGCAATCTAGTATCATGATACCTAGAGAACTAGCTAGAACATGGTGCACACTTGTGTAGACATCCTAAGAACATGTCACGAATCATATCTAGGGAGGTAATTTACACAAGTCTACACCTATTTCTAGAACATCTAGGCTCTAACCTAGAGGCTAAGTCAAGCTAGTCCACAAAGGACATCTTAATAAGTTTTCTAGAGTTGAGATGTAAGGTGAATTTAGTTTGTGTTTTATCTGAGCAATGTTTGGTGTAGTTATTGTTCATGCTCTAATACCATCTATCACGGGGCTGAAATCCCAATCCCATGAACCAAATGAATACCAAAGGCAACAGGCAGAAGCATGAAATGCTTAGCACACACGAACAAATAACAAGATAAAAGGCACCAACACAGTCTCAACATTCAACAAGTATAAATTATACAAGGTACATCATATTCATGAGTTCAATTACACATTTCCAGAGTTGAGGTACAAGTCATTCATGTGAACTAAATCTGGATCTTACAACAAGTACACCTAGCATAAATCACCAAGCCTATCAACCTTCTCGTCATCTCTGAACCTAAAAACAAAATACGAGAAATGGGTCAACACACGAGGTGTTGAGTATGGGGTAGAAAGATACATATATATGTTTAAGATTTGCATAATTTGAAAAGATTTCAAGACTAACGAAAAATAATAAACATGTTAACTTTTAACAAAATGTGAAACCATATTTTATGTCATTTCACTCCATTATACCAACAATATCAAGCATGTTTAAGGCCTTTGACCATCTTCCCATCAGAAGGGTCTGTAAGGGTTCTCAATATTAGCTAACCCTTTTATATGAGAGGGACATCAAGGGCATAGCTAAGACTTAACCCTTTATCAACAATATTATAATGGAGTTCTATATATATATGTGTTCAAGTTATAAAACAGACAAGGCAAACATCGAGTAAGACATAGCCATACTACATGACAATATTTGAACAAGTAAACAATCAAGCATACAATACATGTCTTTTCAAGCAAGAAAGTGATATTCATATAAATATATAAGGCCCATACCTGATTCATAGATTCATAACCTAACTTATCCTTCAACATCTAGCCACATGCCAAACCTGATTAACAACAAGATTGGATACATGCATTAGATTCTCATCATTAACCCTAATTAGATGCATTTTAGGGTTTTGGCAAAGATAGGTTCCAAGTTGCTTATTAGTACATTGTACGACCTTATACTAATCTAGAGTTCATCATGATGGTGTGGTTTGAGTTTCATGCCATTATGACATTCCATGCACTTTCTATGATCATATCAAGGTTTAAGGCATTTACATGCATTCTAGGGTCAAAAGACTTACAATAGAGCACCCTAGATCATGATTCATCAAGTCAAGAGGTCCAGACCTAAAGATGATTTAGATCAAAAACATTAATTCATCAGAAACACATAATGAGATTAGGTGGTTGTCCATTAGCAGCAAGATTAGCAATCTAGGGCAAAGTTCATCATTAACGTCCAAACTAGGCACATATGTAGAAAAAGGAGTCATTTATGAGAAATAGTGAGATTAGGACCTTCATTAGGGTTAGAAAGACATTATTGGTTCTGATTTAAGGATCAGGGATAGATTCAGTAGCTAAGATCCAAGTTTTGCATCAAGATCATCCATCAATTATATTCCATATGATTAATATATGCATCTTTTGGGAAAACAGGTAACAAATGATGGAATTAGGCTCTGAAACCTAGTCCATTGTGTAGATATTTTTGAAAGGATCAATTTGATATATATTTTTGTATATTTTGGCCAAGGGAAATGAGAGTTATCATTTTTAAAAGAACAAACAAATAATTTTGAATATTGATTAGAGGGGGGCTATTTACCAGAAATGATGAAAAAGGAGGGTCGTTGATTCTTCAGTCAACCTTGACCCTAGATGAGATCCAGCGGTCATGAGCGCACCACCTCCCAAGTATGTGCATGGGAAAGGGCGGCGGAGGGAAGGACTCACAGTCGTGGATCTTGGGTCTTGGTCAAGGTTCGACTGGGATCCAACGGTCGCTGCTCGTCGACTCAGCCCAACAGAAGGCCCGTGCGTGGTGGTGTCACGACGGCACCATGACAGAGCAGGTGGCCAGGGAAAAAGGGAAAAAGAGAGAGAGACAATGAGAGGAGAAGAGAGGGTGTCAGTTGTGTTTGTGGGGGTCCACCGCAGGTGGTATAGAGTTTTTATAGGTGTTTTGGGCTAGGATAAGGGCTTCTCGAAGGGGGGCAAATCGCCAAGGGTGGAGGTGGGTTTCCTTGGCCCCCAAGGCGAGATTTTGAGTAATTAAAGGGTGAGGGGAGTTTGCAAAAGTGAGGGAAACCAAAATACCAAGAAATTGGGCGAAACAAGGGACAACTGGGTGGTCGAGAGTAGTGGGGGTCTCACCTAGTCCATGGGCAGAGCTTCCATTCTAGGCGGGAGCTAGAAGATAACCCCAACCGTGTTGGATCAAGATCCAACAGCTCCTAGGTCGTGTGATGGGGTGGGTTGAGTCAGGGCTCAGAGCCCATTTTGCATCTGACCAGCAACCGGTTCAAGGGGATTTGATCTCTAGTTCAAAGGCATTGGAGCCGGGTCAGATCGGGGAGGCGCCCAATCAGCTAAATGGGCCGGGCCCAACAAGCAACAAAAGGTATTTTGTTCTCGAACAAGGGTATATCTTTTAAAATTCATATAAAATCTTATAAATGCCAAAATGATCTCAAATTTGGATCAAAGATTCATAATAGGGTCTAGAACAAGTGTGAAAAATTCCAAATCAAAATGAGCATGTATGATCATGATTTTAATCAAGGATTCAAGGATATAACAACACTAGGATTTCATGCATATATGTGTATCATATTGACCCAAAATGTGAAATCATTGACTTTGGTAGACATTATAGATTTATGATGTCATAGGAGACATAAAGAGTTAGGACTTCAAGTAACAAGAGTAATTATGCAAAAATAGGAGAAAAATCCACTTTGTCACAAGATCTCGCCCTCTTGGTCTTCTACCAAGGTCATTCCCGATATGCCAAAATCCTATACACTTCACACACTGATAGGGCATAACCCCACACACAAATCGACATGCCTCAACCCTACACACTCTCAAATTGATAGGCCTCAACCCTTCATACTCATAAGAGAATAGGCCTCAACCCTGCACACTCACAAACTAATAGGAAGCCTCTCCAAGGTCCTCTAACATGAGATATCACATCTAAGAGCAAAACACATCTCTCTCATGTGTTCTAAACATCACCAAGGATTCTACCACATGACTAAGGCCCAAACAGGTGGACACCTCTTCCTTTATCCTCTAAAATATATTAAATAAGAAAAGGAACATTCTAGATATGGTAAATTGCATGTTAACCCTTTATTTTAGGTAAATTGCAATTTACATCAAAACTAGCACATAAAACACAAGCATCATCCACAAAGGCTCAACTGGAGGATTAAACTCTCCACAAGGTGCCCCTTAGCATCAAACTCTCTCTCATGATGCTAAAGTAATAAGGGCAGACTGATCATGTGACATATTGCAACATAACTCCTCATCATGGGTAAATTGCACTTTGGTCCAAAACAAGCAATTATTGCTCAAACAACATTCAAACAGAGCCAAACTTGAAACTTAAACGTGTCACATTATAAAAAAACACCTCAAAGATTAGATTAAAGTTCTAAGAAACTTAATTAAGCAAATAAAACAGGGTTTGCCCAAAACCCAGGCCAGGTTCCTTACAGAATCGCCATCCTTTTAATATTCAATCTATGTTTCCTTAACTAGATTATATTTTAGAGATGCATTTGAGCTTATCATCTCATATTGACTGACATGATCATGGAAATGTGTTTCACAGTCTCACTTATCATGTATCCAGGGTATCACCCCAATAGGAGGAACAAATCTTATATAAATCACTCATAACAATTTCCATTTGTCACTATGTACCCAAGCACCATTAGTATGTAAACCCTTATTCAAGGTTACATTGAATGGTGTTAAAGTCCAGTGAAGTCCATGTGATAATTGTAGTGACTTTGGGTCTAAGAACCAAAATCACTACTATCTCATTTGAGAGGTGATTTTCACTACCATTGAATGGTTCCATGTATCACTCTCAAGGTGTCTCTTTCTGGTACACTTTTTCATGAACAAGTACCTATGTGTTTGACTCAATATCCAATATCATGACTTATGAGATTCAGTTATCAATCAACACACAATGCATTCTTAAGAATTATTATTGTCCATATAGCTTCCACGATAAAATCTAACTGGGGACATGACAAGAATATAGCTACTCTAATTATATGTATGATCTCATGTTTGAGTCCTTCAGCAAAAACATATGCCAATAATTCATAGTATTAGTTATACATCAATTACGTTATATGATCATGTAGTATTTCAACATTCATAATAAACAAGAATTTCCTTTAATATTAATCAAATCAATTACATAATGTCCAAATACAATCATCAAATGACATGGATCTTAAGGTATACATACCAACAGTCTTCCACTTGCACTTAGAGCCAATCACTTATGAATGTAATCCCAAGTGATTTAACATGACCATCATCCTTCTACTGAGAAAGTATTTTTTTCAGTGGGTTAGTAACATTGCTCTTAGTAAATACTCTTCATATCTTCACATCTCCTTGTTGTACGATATTTAATATGTGATGAAAATGTCAAAGTATGTGCTTAAAACATTGATGTGGTCTAGGTTCCTTATCTTGTATAATCACTCCATTGTTGTCACAATATAATCCCATTGTGTCATTATGGTTGGAATGACTCTGAGTTCACTGATGAAATTCTTCATCCAAACAACTTCCTTTGTTGCATTGGAGAGAACAATGTACTCATCTAGTGTTGTAGAATTAGAAATTATTTGTTGCTTGGTACCTTTTCACCTTGTAGCTCTATTCTTAAGGAAAAACAAAAATGTGGATTGTGATCAATAATCATCTTTGTTAGTTTGGAAGATCGTGTAGTCGTAACCCTTTACAACCAATTATTCCTTACCACCATAAACAATAAACTCATCCTTAGTTCTTCTAAAATACTTAAGGATGTTTTTATGACAACCCAATGACCTTCACTGGGATCTGACTGATACCTTCTTGTCATGCTCAAAGCATATGAGACATCTAGAAGATTGCATAAAATTGCATACATGATAGATCCAATTGTGGATGCATATGGAATCTTACTCATTTCTCCCCTTTCTTTAGGAGAACTGGGACATTGGGATCTAAAGAGACTAACACCATGAGACATGGACAAGTTTCCTCTCTTTCAGTCCTATAGGTTGAATCTTTTTAGTAATTTCTAAATGTATGTATTGGGTCTTAGGCCTATAAGCCTTCTAGATCTATCTCTATATATCTTAATCCTAATATTTAGGAAAATTCTCCTAAATCCTTCATATAGATGGTACCTCCCAACTAGGTTTTTACCATTTGTAGGGTAGGGATGTTATTCTTCATCAATAGCATGTCATCTACATACAATATTAATAATACAATTATCATCCCACTAACCTTCTTATAAACATATCATTCATTTCGAATCTGACTAAAGTTGAAATCTTTGGCTTCCTTGTCCAATCAATGATTTCGGCTCTGAGATGCTAGCTTCAATTCATACGTTGACCTTTGTAGCTTACATTCTTTGTTGGATTCTATTGGGAGTATAAAACTTTCAGGCTGTGTAATGTACACATCCTCAAGAAGATTCTGATTAAGGAAAGAAGTTTTAACATTCATTTTCTAATTCTCATAGTTATAAAAACGTGTTATGGAAATCATGATCTCGATGGATTTAACCATGGCAAGTATTGAAAAGGTTTCATCATTGTCAACACCTTGAATTTGTTTAGCACCTTCCACAATCAATTAAAATTTATAGGTTTGTACATTACCATCCATGTTTTTCTTCTTTTCAAAGACCCATTTTCACTCTATGAGTTTTACCTTTTTAGGTGGATCCACCAAGTTCCATATCTTGTTGGTGTACATGAAGTCCATATCAGATATCATGGCCTCAATCCATTTCTCAAAATTTGATCCCTCAATATCTTATAGGTAGGTTGTTGGTTCATCATAAATTATGACCAACTCATCACCTTGTTGACTCATGATATATACAAATATCTCTGGCTCAAGGCGTGTCCTACTAGATCTACAAGGTTTATGTGTTATAAGAGGAACTTGAGACTCCACGATTGCTTGTTATTCTTCTTTTTTGTACTTTTTTTACATCTGTAGGTCTAAAGTTTTCTTGTTGGTGTCAAACTTCTTTGAGATCTACTTTTCTCCCACTGGTTCCTTTAGTAAAAAATTCCTTTTCAAGGAATACAACATCCATGGCAACAAAATTTTGTTGTCAGATGGAATATAGACTTAATATCTCTTGTCTTCCTTAGGATATCCAAAAAAATAACATTTATCTAATTTTGTTCCAAGATTTTTAGAAAATTGTTTTCTGACATAAGATTAATTGCTTCAAATTTCATAAAGGACACATTAGGACGTTTCACAATCCATTTCTCACATGTTGTCTTTTGAACCAGTTTATAAAGTATGCGGATAATTGTAAATGCTGCATTTTCTCAATCATATCCCTAGAAGGAAGTCAAGAGATCAGAAAAACTCATCATTGATCATACCATGTCCAACAAGGTGTTGTTCCTTATTTTTGATTAACCATTATGTTGTGGTATTCCAGGTGGATTCAATTGTGATACAATACAACATTCTCATAGAAGGTACACAAATCTTGGATTAAGTATTCAACACCTAGATCAGATCAAAGTTCTTTATTAGTCTTACCATGTTGGTTTTGCACTTCATTCATAAAATCCTTAAACCTTTCAATGCATTCTGACTTGTGTTTCATTAAATGCACAAAGTCACATTTACTGAGGTCATCAGTTAATGTGATGAAGTACTAGTCATCATATCTAGCATTTATACTAAAAGGTCCACATACATCAATATGTATGAGACCCAATAGATCACTTCCGCTTTCACTGTTTCTAGTGAAAGGAGATTTCGTCACCTTGCCCAATAAACAAGACTTGCATGTCTCGATTGATTGAAAGTCAAAAGAGTCTTGATAACCATCTTTATGGAGTCTAGAAATGTGTTTTTCATTTTGTGCGTTAGATGGAAATGCCAAAGGTATTTTTGGTTTGAGTCATCAAGTTTTAGCCTTTTTCTATTTATGTTATATGTGCTTGTCTTAAGATCTAATAAGTAAAGACCATAAGACTTGGGAGCTGTCATAAAAAATCTCATCTCTAGAAATAAAACATAAACCATTCTTTATTTTAAATTTGAATGCACTATTGTCCAAACAAGAAATAGAAATGATTCCCTATTCATGGTAGGTACATAATAGCAATTCTTTAACTCTATTACAAGCCCACTGTGTAGAAATAAATGATATGTTCCAACTACAATGGCAACAACTCTTGCTCCAATTTTAATGTGTAGTTCTACCTCACCCTTCTTTAAGGGTTGACTTCTTTTCAGATCCAGCATATTGTAGCATATGTGAGACCCACATCCAGTATCCAATACCCTACATGAAGAAGTAGACAAATTTATCTCAATAACATATGTACTTGAAGTGGTGATTTCTATGCCATCCTTATTCTTCTAGAGTTTCTTGAAAGTAAAGAGGGAAACTCCTTTTCTAACGTCCATACTGGTGACCGAGGTGATAATTGCCTTCCCTCCTCATCACTCCCTTTGACTTAAGTGAAGAAGATTGGGTTTCTGTCTAGCCTTAGAACCTCTTCTTGGACTTGCCTATGCCTTTGGAATTCCCCTTTCCTTTGCTAATTATCATCAAAAATTTGGGTTTGTCCTTCTTCATTTGTGCTACAGTAGTTTTCAACATACCAAGCAATTCAGAGAACAATTTGGAAAAATTATTCATGTTATAGGTCATGACAAATTAGCTATAGTATTTAGGCAACAGCTGCAAAATCACATTAGTTGCCAATTCTTGGCCTAAAGGACATCCCAGTCTCTCTATGTTATACACATACCCAATTAACTTGAGCACATGGGTCCCTATTGGATCTCCCTCTACAATATTGTATTTAAACAATGCCTTAAAGACATCATACCCCTCCTAACTTGGATGATCTTGGTAAATGTTCTTAAGTTATGTTATCATCTCAAGAACACCAATGTTCTCATGTTTCTTTTTCAGCTCATAGTTCTTGGAGCACAACATGAGATAGTTGATGTCAATGACACATCAGAATGCTTATAATAAGCATCCCTTTCAGTCATAGGTGTAGTGGGAGCAGGTTCCTCTGGCACTGGGATATCCAGGACAAATACCTTATGCTCATGAGGGAGAACGATTCTCAGAACCAATCATGGAAGTTTTTCTTGTTCAATTTTTCCTTCTCAAGGACTTCTTGTAATAAAAAGAAGTTATTTTTTCCATTTTCTTCTATAAAAAAACAATTTGCATATTTCAAAACAATTTTGATTTGATTTTATTTGAAAAATATTGATGATATTAATTAGGCCTTTAATGATTTATCACTCCCACTATTTTCTTCAAATTATTAGCCCTCACTATTAATTCACAAAGATTGCAACGTACTCTCTTCTAGTGGGTCAAGATTCATATTTTATAAAATCATGAGTCATCTTTGGTTGATGATACACATCTTGATTATTAAGGTAAGCAATATTTACCAATTATATTTTGTGCAATTCTTGATTGATGGTATGCTGGACTCCATTTCATATTCAATCGTTATTCTTCTAGGCACTTAATCTCATTAAGGTCATCTAGTTATGCTTCACCCAAAAGACAACATGTTAGAATATGTGATGCATGGGTTTTTAGTCATTGCCACAAGCATATTTTCCTTGATTTTATGTGTTGATTTGCCTGTTATTTGATTAATTTATGATGAGATTCTATCAATGGAATGTTCTATCTAAATGCATCAAATTGTATGATTTTTGCTATTTAATATGGTTTAGTGTTAATCTCAATTTCTTATCCATATTCATGCATTTTTAGGTACAATCGAGTTTCACAGACTCGGTACTACTGACACCAAAAGTTGGTGGTACCGAATTCACATCAGTATTGGACCAGAAGACTCACCCAGACTCAATACTATTGACCCCCAAAGTCGGTAGTACCAAAACCATGTCAGTAAAGCGCAAGGATGAATCTTAAAAACCCAGTACTACCGAGTCCACAAACTCAGTACTATTGAGATGGCATTAGTGAAGTAGTGCTCGAGCGACCTAAAAGATCAGTATTATTGAGACAAGTCGATAGTACTGACATAGTGATGAATCATGACTACCCTAAAAACTCCAATCGGTACTGCAAAGTCTGCCCAATCAGGAAATCTAAATATAGCACTCTAATCCAATGGCTGACATTATTTCATACCTTAAGTGATTCCTTTGTCTTGAGGGGAGTTCGGCTAGATGTGAAGATGCATCCATTTTCTATTACAATACACCAGAGAGAGAGGAGAGAAGAGCAATGAACTGAAGGCTTCACCTGAGATGATCTGAGCACCTCCAGAAGGTGAATCTGTAGCCGAAAGACAGCAGATTGCACGCACGACATAGGAGATCATCTGGATCATCCATTCTCCAGGGGTTACTTAGTTTTTCTAATGTTTCCCATGTTTTTCTATTTCTCTACCATGTATTCGTCAATGAAAACCATACGAGGCTAAACCCCTTAATTCCTTAGGATCCAAGAGTAGCCCGGATATAGGTTTTAATTGATTTCCATGCATTAATATCATCTTTGTCCCAATTTTCTGGATATAAATCTAGGAAGTTGTCTTATTTTAGTTATGCATGATCACAATAGATAGATTATCAGACCCTTAATCATTTTGGGAGAGAGGTTAAGGGTTAAAAAACATATATTTACTCATTTATTGCACCCCTTGGGAAAGGTGGAGAATAGACGGGAGGAGAAACCAAGAGATTAATCATAAAGCACCTAAATAATCAACCAATTACTATGGAAATGGGATTGGTATTAGAATAGATGGTGAGCTACACTATGGGAGTGGGTAGTTCTGACTATAGACTCTTTATCCATGGATAGGGGTAATAAATATTAGTGTGTGGAATAAATTGCAATGTTATCTGTGGTGAAATTGTTGTCCTGAGGAATTCCGTTAAATCTGAGAACTTAATCTTTAAGTTTTCTTATGCAATTGTTTCTATTCAATCAAATTTTTTTTCTTTCACCGACCTAGCTGATTAGAGCATAGTTAATAGTAGTTTTCTGGAAAATGTTTCCCAGTGTTCAACTCGAGCCTCAAGAAGGCTTATATTTCTTTGATACATTCACTTGCGTATAATGCACGATAAACACGTGTCATGTTTTTGGCACCGTTGATGAGGAAATGGCAACATCCAGTACTACAAGTGATGTGGTCGGCCACTCTAGGCCAAACTTTTTTATTTTTTTAGTTCTATTTCACTTAAAGGTGAATCATAACATCATTGTTGTTTATAGCTCCACTATCATGTTCTGACAATTATTTTGCTACTTTCAGGTACTAGTGTGTAGTGCATTCTTGAGCCCACAATTACAGAGAGCCATTTTCCCTAGAATTTGGGCAAGCAGAACTCCTTCACAGAGAAAGGGAATTTGGAAAATCTGTAGACAGATTCAACCGAACTCCACCACTCACACCTCCCCCTAAAGGACCTAAAACACCATAAGAACCTGAGTCAGTAGAAATGGGTGATGGAGCAGAAGAGTAGACAATATGGGAGAGGATCAGAGCCTCTACCTCAACTACTCAAAAGGGACCAATCAAAAGATAAGTTATCAATGTGGGTAGCTACAAGATTGATCCAGGGTTGATCTATTTAGTCAAATCCCAATACTTTCATGGCCACAATTCTGAAGACCCGATGGTGCACATCGGTAACTTTGTTGAGAGCTATGATACGGTTAAAATTGATAGAGTACCTATAATGCCCGGGCCCACTGCCCAAGGCTCTAGTAGAGTTTCAAGAATGACGACTGTCCCCACAGACCACCACTAGCCTTAACTGCGTGCTTTGTCCTCACTCACACGCATGCCAGGATCAACTTCCCGACAGGTCACCCATCCCAATACTACTCCAAGTTGAGCACGCTTAACTATGGAGTTCTTTAGTGATGGGCTCCCAGAGAAGGAGGTGTACCTTGGTGATATGGGTAGTCCAATCATTCCTTTTAAGATCATGTTAACCGAGGCCTCAAATCCTGGGATGTTACAATCTCCCCCACTTAAACTCTTGACGTCCTCGTCAAGGCTCAACTATATGGCCTCATAATCTGACCCCATTTCAGTGCAGACCCACACTGGCCCATGGACACCCAACTCCCGATCATGGAATACCAGTGCAAGGGCGGCTACGTCAACCATGGACAACCCTTTCCTACATTCCTGGACCGCACAGCTCAAGACTGGCATGCCATGCCCATGTGGGCCCCACCTACTAGAGGGGTTATCGCTCTGATACCATTTGTAACGCCTGGGCCCACTACCCAAGGCTCTAGTAGAGTTTAAGGAATGACGACTATCCCCACAGACCACCACTAGCCTTAACTGCGCACTTTGTCCTAGGAAAAAGGTGGAAAAAGGCTAAAAAAAACTAGGAAAAGGCTAAAATCTTAGAAAAATCGTATAAAATCATGGGAAGGCCCAATTGATCTCAAATTCAGACCATATCTTCAACATGAAGTGTAGAATAATGTGTACAAGTTTGGAGACCAAAAGATAGAGTTAACTAGTCAAACATAAGTGTTTGAACAAGGAGGTGTATTAAGCTAATTAAGGTGCTCAAGAGTGCATGAAAATCATATAAAACAAAAGAATTTGATTCTAGGTATCCATATTGATCAAGGAGTCAAAAGAGATTATGAATGATCATTATAAAGGTGAAAATATAAATTAAATAATGGAAAAACTCACATTGTCACATTGGCTCTTTGGATCAAGTTGTGCAAGCATATATCCCTCTTGTTGGTGCCACTAATTTGTGTATTTTTGGCATCAAGATATGGCATTCTCTCTCCTTCTTTGAGCTTTGAAAATCAATGCCCACTGCCATGTGTATCAATGGTGCTGATAGCTTCTTCTTGTATCTTTTGTCACCTTTTTGTTGAAACTTTTTGGTAGTACCAAGTTTGGACTCGGTAGTACCAACTTTGGTTCAGGGTTTAGGTGATTTTTTGGGAAAATGTTTGATAGTATCAACATTGAAAGTCGATAGTACCATCTTTCTACAGAGAGTGTAGAATTTTAATTGATAAGGAGTCGGTAGTACCAAGTTTAGACTCAATAGTACCGACTTTGGCCCTACCTGCACACCAAACAAAAGCATCAAGGTACCTTCTTTAAATAAAATAAAAAGCTAACAAAATAAGATGAAATGCAACTAAGATAAAAACCTAAACAAATAGTAAATGACAAAAATAAAATTGGGTTGCCACCCATAAGTGCCCTTGTTTAATGTCCTAGGCTAGACATGAATGATCCTCCTCAGCCCGGGTTGTCTTGAGATGGTGGTGAAGATTCATCTAGAAGTGTGAACTCCACTCTCTCATCATCTATCCTGAGTGTGAAATAGCCTGTACCAATGGCAGTGATCATATCTGCTATATCTTGGAACGAACTCCCTAGAAACATTTTAGACCCTTTCATTTCCTTCATATACATCACCACAAAGTCAACAAGATAGTTGAACATTTGACTTTAACCAACATATCCTCACATATCCCGTCTGGCCTCACAATAGAGCCATCCACCAACTCGATTGTTGTGGATGTTCTTGTTGGTTCCTTCAATCCTGACTTTTGGAAGGTAGTAATAGGCATGAGATTAATACTCGTGCCTGAATCACATAGTGCCTGCTTGAAGTGTTTGCCACCTATAGTACATGGGATGTAGAAATATCTTGGATCCTTCCTCTTCCTTGGAAGCTTCCTGTTGTTCAGTTCACTCATCACCTCTTCAACCTGAACAATATATGTGTCTTTAATACTTCGCTTCTTGTTGATGATATCTTTCAAAAATCTCCCATAAGTAGGAATTTTATCTATCACCTCAACCAATGGAAAATTGATGTGGAGCTTTTGAAAGATGTCCATGAACTTTTTCAACCGTGCTTCCTTTTTCCTCGGCTTCAGACTATTCAGGTACGACACATCTGACTTTTCTGCTCTTTTTTGTTAGGGAATATATGACCCTTTATGAACTCCCCCCCCCAAGCTTGCTTTAGCACCACTGCCTGGAGTAGAAATAGGAACATCCTCTGTGGGTGCTGTTACTGGTGGTTGTTCCTTACAAATTATGGGTGCCCCTTTGTTGATTGTGGTTGTTCCACTGCGTAGTAAAACCTTCACCTTCTCTTGTTGAATAGATACCCTCTCAGGAACTGTAGTCGGTGCTTTAATAAGAATGGGGCCTTGAAGTGCACTGTCCACTGGCATTTTGCATCCTCCTGGTAATCCAAATAGAGTGTGAGGAAATTGGACTTGAGGCACATACACGCCATCAGACTCCTAGGTTTGTTTCTTGGGTGCCTCCTCGGTATGATGTTCTCTCTCTTCAACAACAAAGATGAATTTTTCTTGGTGATGTTGATGGGTTACAGCTGCATTCCCAGGTTCTCCTTGCTGAATGGACTCCTTCAAGGAAGCTACTTATACTGCCAACTAAGAAATTTGATATTCAATGTTGCAGATCTAGGCACCTTGGTTTTGTAGCTCCCTCTATGTCTGACCCATAAGTGCTTCATTTTGGCTCACTTACTTTCTTAACATGTTCTCAATTTTTGTCAATCTTGCTAGGGCCCCTGTCCTGCTGGTACTATTGGTGCATATACATACAATTATCTCCTTCACCCCCAGATGATGTTACATCCTTATGGCACAACTTCATGGCGATGAGATCAAGCTTCTCATTCAATTAAGAGATGACTTTGAATTCTTCAGTTCTTTTAATGGTTGTCAGTCATTATCTTTCTTCACCTCATGACTGGTTCTTAGCCATGTTCTTCAGTATCTCATGGCATCTAGAAGGCTTGTTGTTCAAGGAAAATCTAGCTCCTACACTGTCCGGGGTGGTCCTCTCACCCTTATGTAGGCCATAATAGAAAGTCTTTGCTTGGCCATATAAATCTATACCATGGTGAGGCACCTTCCACAACATATTATGAAATCAATCCCAAGCCTCTGAGTAAGACTCGTCAACCTGTTGCTTAAAGTTGTAAATCTTCTGCATCAATTCATTCATCTTATGTGGAGGGAAATAATGCTTAAAGAAAGCATCTATCATCTGGTCCCATGTCTGTATGGACTCCAGCTTGAGGTTACAAAACCAAGACTTAGCATGGTATGCCAAGGATGATGAAAACAACTTCATGTATATCACAGTGGCCGAAACCTTGTCTATCTTCACCATGTCACAACTTTCAACAAAATTGCTGATGTGAGTCATTGGGTCTTCAATACTGTGGCCATGGAAAGGTTGTTGTTTGACTAACTCCACTATCCCATGATCAATCTTGTAGCTTCCCACATTTATAGCTTGTCACTTGATTGGCCCAAGCTAAGTTGATGAGGATGATGCCTTGATCTTCTCCCAGATGGTTTGTTCTTCTTCTGCATTACCCATACCTTCCGGTTGTGGATTTGTTGTGGGAGTGTAATCAGTGGTTGGTGTTTGAACCATGAACTAGTACTTGTAATTCATCTTTGGAAGGAATAAAATATTAAAAAAAATAAAGAAGGTGGCCTAGAGTAGCCGATTATAGCACTCGTAGTGCTTGAATATGTCATTTCCCTAACAAGGGTGCCAAAAACTTGACACGACTAAATTGTACTTATATAACGCAAGCATATGCATCAAAGTAATATAGGCCAAAGAGGCCCAAATATCGAACATGAGGAAACGTAATTCAAGAAACCACTACTAACTTCTTTTCAATCAGCTAAGCTAAAGAGAACTTTGATTTTGAGTTAATAAACTAATTGCAAGAAAGAAAACCAATTTAATGGGTTGTGATCACAATGAGAAGAAATTCTCTAAGACTATAGTTTCACTACGATTGACACTACAATTTTAATCTAAGATTAATATATTTTCCTCCCACTCTTGGGCAAAGAGCATGTTGCAAGAACTACCCTCTCCCACAATGTAGTTCAGTACCTATGCTAATGTCAATCCCATTTCCATAGTAATTGGTTGATTAGTTAGGTTCTTTACAAATAACTCTTGGTAATCTCTTCACGTTCATAAGCCACCTTTCCCCAGTACCTATGCTAATGTCAATCCCATTTCCATAGTAATTGGTTGATTAGTTAGGTGCTTTACAAATAACTCTTGGTAATCTCTTCACGTTCATAAGCCACCTTTCCCAAAGGGCGATATAAAACGTGTGTTACTATGGATTTTCAATCCTTAATCCTCCTCCCATAGTTATTAAGAATCTAATTAATCACCTATGGTGCACAACATAGATAATTCAATATGATTTCATAGAAACATGCCCAAGAATAAGGAGAAACAATATACTAATGCAAAAGATTCATATGCAATGTACAACCAGACTACTCCCGGGTCCTAAAGAACATAGGGATTTGCCTCTCTTAGTTTCCATGGACAAAAACATACTAGGAAGAAGGGAAAACATGGATAACATAGAAAACCGATGAACACCCTGGAGAAACGTGATTAGGACGCTCCATGTCGACAAACAGACTCACAATCCGTGATTTCTACCAGTCGAATGTGCCTGGAACCTCCTGAACATGCAGTTATCCTCCTTGTTCTCCTCTCCTATGTTGTCGCCATCTTGCAGTGGAATAGAACATGATAGGTTAGGTCTGGCCGAACTCTCCTTAAGTCATATAAGTGACTTAGGGTGAAATAAATCCTCAATCGTTGGATTAAACTTGATTTTTTGAACTTCTTGATCGGGCATACTCGGTAATACCTACTTTTGAACTCAGTAGGACCAAGTCGGAAAGTCAAATCTTCTTTGTCTCTAATGCAAAGTTGGTAGTACCAACTTTTGGACTCAGTAGTACCGAGTCTGTGAGACTCTTGCGGTACCTAAAAGGCACAAAAATGTACATAAGTACTTAAAATGTAATAAATCATTCAAAAACATTAAAAGTATGCTTATTTGATGCAATTGAGTAACACATTCTAATATTAACAAATCTTGCACAAATTAATATGATAATGTATAATACATACACAAAAAGCAATATAAAAATAGCCTGTGAAAACAATAAATATATAGTGCATCAGTCCCCAGTCATAGATGTCGTGGAAGGCATAAATCCCTTCCTTTTTGGGTTTACACATTCCCGAAGAGTTATCATTCAGGATAGGTGGGGCACTAGATCTCCTTTTGGAAACTATGGGGACATACATTCTTGTTAAATTCTCAATATAATCATTTTTGATATCAATATGCATTAGGTAGAGCTTTGGTTCTTCCATCTTCCAGTGTATTTAGGAAATAGATTCACTCTTGCACTCATTCTACATCAACATTATCTAATTCTTATAGTATGCAAAGTGATGGTATCTGGACCTCAACTGATAGAACTGCCTTAATACTATATACAAGTGAATATGGTTTAGTTCTGATATAACTTCAATATTCCCATAGAGCCATTGGAAGAAGTTTGTGATAGGCCTTGAAACAAATTGTGTTTCTAGTATTGTTACCAAATTTTGGTTGACACCTTCCATGGCTCCATTCATCTAGGGCCAATAGGGTGTCGTTTGAGATGCTTGATTCAAAATAGCTTAGACACTATTTGATGGTCTTTGCTATGACATTTGAACCATTGTCAAAGACAATCTCATGTGGTATCAAAAACCTAATTGTGGAGTTGTTCTGGAGGACCTTTATTACTTGTTGATCTAAAATATTTTTCCTAGAAATGACTTCCACCCATTTTGTATAATAGTTGATGACAACCTGGATGAAGCAATTCCCATTTGAAGCATCAGGATTGATCTCAATCATGTCTATTCCTCAGATAGAAAATGGCAAAGCAAGTCCATGTTGTATAGTTGGTTTGTAGGCATGTGAATGCAATCACCATGGATCTGGCATGCTCAACATTTATAGACATATTAACAACAATTTGTCTCCTTGTATTTCTGTAATATTCTAGAAGTTGTACCTTTGTCTCCAACATGACCCCACTCATGTGTGTGCCACATGATTCTCCAGGGACTTCCTTCATGAGGGATTACACCTCTTCCTTCTAAACACACCTAAGGGATGTCTAGGTGTAAGATTAATAATATATAAGATTTTCCCCTTGAATGTATTACAAGGCTTGTCTTCGAGAACTTATTGTTCCCTTTGGAAGTGACCTTTAGGGATTACTTTTTTTTTCTAGGTATGCTTTATTGTCATGAAACCAAGCCCGTTCTTCATTATTAACCACATTGTCGATGACCATACAGTAGGTAGGTTGAGATATTGCATGTACTTCAAAAGAGAAGTTGTGGGTCCCTTGTATGATGACCTATGTTGTGAGGGTAACTAGGGCATTGGAAAAGACATTATATTCCCTTCTTTTGAAATTGAAGCTCAAAATCTTAGGAAAGGGAAGAAAAGTATTATTGATAAGGAATTATGTTTTGACGGTAAGTCCTCAAATTTTTCTAGATTTGAGAGATCATGAGGAGGGAGTGTGATAGAGTGGTTTTTGCCTTAATTTTGAAGATGAAAATTCTTTTAAGGTGTATAGGGTGCGATACAATTCTCCTTCAAAACTTTTAATATCCATTAACATATTGGAATTCATATGTTGAGTTATCTCGAGAGTTCAAAGTGTTTTGCGAAGTTTGAGAGTTGATCGATGTTGATTTCAAGATTAATATCCCAAAGTTCATGTCATTTTGAGGAATTTAATCAGATGATCAAATAGATGAGTTTTGTCACCAAATTTAAATACAATGTATCTTGAGAGGTAGTCAAGTTATGGTTAAAATTTGGTGGAAATTGGAGGTCCCTAGAAGAAGTTATTCAAGGTTGAATATATTGAAATATCGTCCATTTTGATGAATTTCGGACCAAGGTTCATAATTGGAAACTTAGGCTTTGATCAAATACAATATCATGCACCCTGGACCTGACTGAGCCATGGATTGGATGCATGGGCTCCTTTTAGCCCTTGGATCTGATAGATGAGACATCCTCAGGTCGTGTCCTACCTTGCAGTTAGAGCATGGTAGTGGAGTTGTGGAAACCGCAGCTAACCCATGATCCCCCATGGTGGACTTGGTCTGGGAATGGTTTTCGTGCGACTAGAAGCCCTTCACATAGTTGTGGGATCCCTGTTGAACCCTCATTTGGATGTTTTAGTAGACTAATGAGAGAGAACAAGAAGCTCCACACCATGCCTTCTCCATCACAACCTACAACAACAAAGTCCATGGGTAGGAATGGAGATGGAGAGGGGTAGGAAGGAATTGAAGATGGAAAAAGCAAGTGATAGGGTGTAGGAGTTGAAGTATGGTGTTTCTATTCTCGTCAGGGTGGAAACCATGGCTGACAGAATCCAGGTTGCTGTAGAAGAAGATGATGATCAGGGGTGTGTGCAGAGTGCTTCTTATTGAGAACGGTGGATGTAGGGGAGTTCATGGAAGCTTCTAGGTTGTTTTTGTGCCTTCCACCTTGCTTGAAAAGGATCTAGGGTGGTTTCCCCTTTTTGTTCCATCATGGAAGCAACCAGGCATGGTGAGCTCTAGGAAACAAAGATCCTTGACTACTAGAGCACAAAGACCTTTCCATTCAGGTGAACTACTAAAGCCTATGCCAAAGGAAGAGGAAAATAATGGCGAGGTGGAGCCTATGGAGATCGATTGCTCATCAGAAGACAAAGCTTACGGTGGCGCCCTACAGCGCGAAGGAGACTCATGTGAAATGGGGGAGAGACACAGACCGGCCCAAGTTAGACCCTTTGTGAACCAGATAATCACACCCCAGACTAGATCCAGTGAACCACAGCTCAACACGAGCCAGAAGATGAAGGTCGTACCCTAAAGTGCCACATGGCATCCGAAGATTGGCCACTAAAGGTAATTATCTCCTAAAATATGCATAACTTCAATAATTCATAGAAATTAGCTTAGTTATCATAAATGTGTAAATAAGGTACCATAATTCTCAGAAAAATGTGTACAACATGAAAGTATAATATCAGGCTTTTTATGCACTAATCTTAGTGATATCATGTAAGATGTTATATTCTTGTTTCATAGATAATATATATCAAATGATGGCCTAAAATTATGATAATATGTCAATAAATCCGTATTCATGTTTGATGCGATGATTTTGAGTCGCATTTATAGACCTATTTCATATGTGTTTTGTGCTCCAATTACTCATTTTTATGGATAATATTGCATAATTCACTTAATTTGGTCTTTGCCATCATATTATATCAAATCCCCTTTGTTTTACTATTTTGAGCATCATTTATCATCTTATTATAAATTGTGTGGATTTACTTGGTCTTGTTGTGAAATTTCAGGAAAAACAAGTATCTGCTTCCGTCGATACCATCGACGGAAGTCGATACCATCGACCAAGCCACAGGTTGTCAGCCGAGAAGAGCAATATAGAGTCGATACCATCGACACCTAAGTCGATGGTATCGAGATCCCTTCAAGTTGCTGGCGAGGATGCAGTCGATACCATCGACGAAAGTCGATGCCATCGACACAAGGAGAGCTACAACGTCGCTAGAAGACAAAAACCGACGCTAAAGGAGTCAATACCATCGACACCCAAGTCGATGGTATCGAGATCACCATAGGCGCTCAGACTAAAAGAAAGGAAAGCTGCCGCTAATCCGCTGGGTCGATACCATCGACCCGCGTCGATGGTATTGACGCCGGCAGATATGCGTTGGATCTGTTTTGATCTCGATCAGACGGCTGTTGTTATTTGACGACCTAATTAGGGACTTATACCTAATGACGGCCGCCGAGATGGAGGATCTCTCATATCGCATTGCACGAGTGCCGAGAAAGGAAAACGGAGGCCAGAAGCTCATCCCGGGTGATTCAGACGCTGCTGAAGACGATTTCCACCACCGACAGGCGGGGAAGCTCGTGTTCTACGCCAAGGATCCACCGGTTCTTCTCCGTTCAGGGGTTTTCCCATTTATTTCCCGTTTTTCTTATGAATTCCCCAATTTCTATCATGTATTCGTGTGAGATGAACATGAGAGGCTAAAACCCTCAATCTTTAGGACCGGGAGTAGCCCGGGAATGCATTGTATGACATTTTTATATCAATAATTCATATTTTTCTCTCAAATCTGTGGTATAGATTCGTTTTCTCCATTTCTATTGTTATGCTTGATCACCATAATAATAATTTAACACCCTTAATCACTTCGACAGAAGGATTAACGGTTGAAAAGAGACGAATTCTACATTAATTTATAAAACCCTTGACAAAGGAGTTGTAAAATTAATGGTGGGAACTGAGAGACCGTTTTTAATGCGCTTAGTTTAGGGGAATGATTACTACGACGGTGGAATCAACCTAAACCTAAGTAGTGAATTACACCACGACAGTGGGTAATTCTCATTTCAGGCCACTACCCGGATAGAGAGAGAAGTGTGAGGAATTATATGAAACCTAATACAATGTTGACCCGCGGTGAAACCGCCATCCTAAAGATATCCCTTTGAATTGATTAAATTAACCTTTAATCGATTGTTTTCTTTGTTTGATTTTTATTTTCTTTTTAATTTGAACAACAAAACCCTACTTTGTTAATCGGTCTAGCTGATCGCGATTAGTTAGTAAAAGTCCCCAATAATTCACGTATCCCTGAGTTCGACTCGGGCCTCACAAGGCCTATATTACTCGACGCGTATACTTGCGTTTAAGCGCGTAGTAAAATACACGTCAAGTTTTTGGCGCCGTTGCCGGGGATACGGCGAATTATTGGCACTTTGAGTGCTAAGAGCGGCCACTCTAGGCCACATATTTTTTTTCTTCTAAAACAATTTTAAAAATTCGTATATTTCTCTATAATTGTGTTTACTCGTTCAAAGCATTGTACTGAATCCCGATTTTCATATTTCAGGTACTTTGCATGGTGCATACGCGTAGTACCGACTACGCGAATCGCACACCTGAGGTTCCATCTGCGGGACCAGAGGACGAGGACTACTACGAGCAGGAGCACCACAGTGATATAAATTCTGAATCTGAGCAAGAACAAGAAGAAGCAATGGCTGAAGCACAGACAATATGGGAGAAGATCAAGGCGTCTTCTTCCTCGGCATCAAAGGGGCCTATAAAGAAACAGGGGCTAAACATTCCAACCTACAAGATCGATCCAGCATTGATTAACCTGGTTAAATCAAACGCATTTCACGGATTAAAAAATGAAGATCCAGTGGCCCACATCAGCCAGTTCGTGGAGAACTGTGATATGGTGAAGATAGATCGATTTCCACAGGATGTGCTCTACCTCAAGTTATTCCCGAGTTCCTTGGCTGGAGTGGCAAGAGAGTGGCTTCATAACCTCGACGACGAGTTTGTTGAATCATGGGATCACATGGTGGAGGTTTTCTTCGAGAGGTTCTTCCCTCCTGAGAAGACCAATGATATGATCCGGAAGATCCACAATTTCACCCAACAGGCGGGTGAAACTTATTCTGAGACTTGGGAGCGATTCCAAGTCATGTTGAGGAGATGTCCACACCATGGACTGGACAAGGAAACCCAAGTGAAGATCTTCTACTTTGCTCTCTCCGAGCATGATAGAAGCAATTTGGACTCGGCTGGTTCCGGATTTTTCTTAAATAACACTGATACAAGATGCTGGGAAATACTGAAGAATATGGCACGAAAGCAATCTTGGGGAGAAAGAGAAAGAGGCCCAGTTGAGCAAGCAAGAGTTGCCAGTGAGTCAAAGGCAATGAGAGAGCTGAACAAGAAGATGGATCTTCTCACAAAGAGGTTGCTGCAGAAGGAAGACAATGAGTCTGAGGAAGAGGCTCATGTCAAGTATATGAGGCAACAACAAGGGTATAGGAATAACGATTATTCATGGCGGAAGGACAAGAAATTTTCATGGAAGGATCCAAATAACTTTCTCCAGGATCCGGACGCCAAGCCTGCACCAGTCACGGAGGATAAGAGCACGGAGTTGCTCAATCAAGTCATAAAGCAAAATCAAGAGTTGATGAACACTTTTGGGCAGCAAATAAAGCAACAGGGTGAATTTATGAACCAGTTTGGGCAGACTTTGCAGAGCCACGGGGCTCAAATGAGAACTATAGAGACTTCCATGGCGCAGATGGCAGCCGAGATTGCAAGCTTGAAGAAGCCGGCACATCCGGGTTTTCCGGGGAACACCAATGTTCCCGGGGGAAACCAACAGGCCAAGGCCATCTTATTGAGGAGCGGTAAGAAAGTGTTAAATCCAAGGGCGGATGACACAAGCACACCGCAGGACACAGTTGAAGAAGCAACAGTCAAAGCGCAGCCCGCACCTGTCATAGAGCAAACTGAGGACATAGCTGAAGATGGTAAGGAAGAACAAGCCACTGAGGAGAAACCACAGAAATTAACTCCCTATGTGCCACCTCACCAAAGGGCACATACCGTTCCGGTCCCCTATCCCAATAGTGCAAAAGCAAGAAAGGTGGATGCACAATTTAAGAAATTTCTGGACAGCTTTAGGAAATTATCAGTGAATATTCCTTTGCTAGAGGCGATTGAACAAATCCCGTCTTATGGGAAGTTTCTCAAAGATGTAATCACCAATAAGAGGAAGATACCCGACACTGAGGTCGTGGTATTGAAGGAGCAAGTGAGTGCTTTTATTATGGGCACTTTGCCGCCAAAGAGACAGGACCCCGGTTGTTTTAATATTTCTTGTTTTATCGGGAAGTTCAAATTTGGAGAGGCACTTTGTGATTCCGGGGCAAGCATCAATCTGATGCCCCTTTCTACGTTCAAGAAACTTGGATTGAAGGAGTCGAGGCCAAGTAACATGACCATCCAATTGGCCGATAATTATGTGGTGAAACCGTATGGAATCTGTGAGGATGTTTTGGTAAAGGTAGACCGCTTTGTTTTTCCGGATGATTTTGTCGTTATGGAAATGCAGGACGAGCACGGCAATGGGTTCCTACTTGGTCGCCCATTCCAAGCTACAGCTGATATGATCTTGGAGATGGGGAGAGGTCGCTTGACTTTGGGCATTGCGGATGATCGCTTTGAGATGGTCATGCCCAATGGCAATGCATCTAATAAAGCAAAAGCACAATGCAACATGGTTAAGCATGTGGAACAAAATATCTCACTTTGTCTTGGGAAGCCATTTTTGGATATGGCTCATGTTATGAGCAGGATAGATAATGGGACCCTAGCAATGGACCTTATGGAGCAAACTAAAGTTGTCTCTTTATGCAAGGCAGTTGGGTTTCCAAATGATGAGAATGAGGACATTCCACCTTCATGGGAGGATGATGTGATTATTACTTCCGTCTTTGATGCATATCCGGAATTGCCTTTGGAAGCATGCTTGCTAAATGTCACTTATGATTGGATGCGGAGTACTTCACTCAAGGAGTGCGCCAAGATGCTTCAAATGCTTCCATGTTTCTACACGAGGCACTATGAAGATTTGGGTACACTTCCCCCACCGCTACAATCATCTCTTATTTGCCCACCAGATCTAGAGTTGAAGCCATTGCCCCCGCATATGAAGTACGTCTTTCTAGCTGAGGAGGACAAGTTACCAATGATTGTTTCTACATACTTGAGTGCGGATGAGGAGGAGCAACTACTGATAGTGCTCAAGAACCACCGTGGAGCTTTTGGGTGGTCTATGGCGGACATCAAGGGGATCTCTCCTACACTTTTCCAACACAAGATACAACTCGAGGAGGGAGCCAAGCCAGTCATACATCCTCAAAGACGTCTAAATCCAAGCATGATGGAGGTTGTCAAGAAGGAAGTCATAAAGCTTCTTGCTGCAGGGATCATTTATGCCATATCCGATTCGACGTGGGTGAGTCCCATACAGGTAGTCCCTAAAAAGGGGGGAATCACTGTCACTACAAATCTTTTGAATGAACCTGTCACCACCCGATTGGTAACCGGGTGGCGTGTTTGCATTGACTACCGCCGATTGAATGTCGCAACTCTTAAAGATCATTTTCCATTGCCATTTATCGATCAGATTTTGGAACGTCTAGCTGGTCGGTCGCATTTTTGTTTTCTAGATGGCTATTCGGGGTACAACCAGATTTCTATTGATCCTTTGGATCAAGAGAAGTCTACGTTTACATGTCCCTATGGGACGTTTGCTTACCGCCGTATGCCGTTTGGTTTATGCAATGCGCCGGCGAATTTTCAACGCTGCATGCTCGCCATATTCTCTGACATGGTGGAGCGGTGTCTTGAAGTTTTCATGGACGACTTCTCGGTGTATGGAGCATCTTTTGATGAATGCCTTTATAACTTAGATAAGGTATTGCAGCGGTGCGAGGACACACACTTTGTCCTCAATTGGGAGAAATGTCACATGATGGTGACGGAAGGAATTGTGCTAGGACACAAGGTGTCTAGCAAGGGTCTTGAGGTAGACCCCATAAAAATTGAGGTGATTTCTAAGCTACCCCCACCAAATTCTGTAAAAGGGGTGAGAAGCTTTTTAGGACACGCCGAGTTTTATCGGCGATTTATCAAGGATTTTTCAAAAATCGCAAAGCCATTATCGGAATTGTTGGAGAAAGACGCAGTTTTTGATTTCAATGAGAAATGTCTTCACGCATTCGAGGTTTTGAAGGAAAAGTTGATTTCAGCTCCGGTTGTTCAAACGCCGGATTGGACAAAGCCATTCGAGTTGATGTGTGATGCGTCCGATTATGCTGTGGGAGCTGTTTTGGGGCAAAGGGTAGATAACAAGCCTGCTGTGATTTTCTATGCCTAAAAAATGCTTAATGATGCTCAATTGAACTACACAACCACGGAAAAGGAGTTACTGGCCGTCGTGTTCGCCTTTGAAAAATTTCGGCAGTACTTAGTGGGTTCTAAGGTGGTATTGTGGACTGATCACGCTGCAATAAAGTATTTGATGGAGAAGAAGGATGCGAAGCCTAGGCTAATTAGGTGGATTTTGCTCCTACAAGAATTCAATATTGAAATTAAGGACAAGTCGGGAATTGAAAATGTGGTGGCTGACCACTTGTCTAGGTTAGAGAGGGTTGATGAACAAGGTTTGCACATACCCATTACCGAGACCTTTCCCGATGAACAACTTTTAAAAATTGATTCTAAAGAACCATGGTTTGCGGAAATTGTGAATTATTTGGCTTGCGGGATCATCCCAGAGGATTGGTCCTATCAAGAGAAAAAGAAATTCTTTCATTCATTGAGATATTAATTTTGGGATGACCCGATTCTCTTGAAGCAGTGCAGGGATGGTATTCTTCGCAGGTGCGTGCCGGAGGTGGAGTACGAGAGTGTTCTCCACCACTTTCATGCGTCGCCTACAGGAGGACACCATGCTAGCTCACGGACAGTAGCCAAGGTGTTGGAGAGCGGCCTTTATTGGCCCACTTTGTTCCAGGATGCCTATGATTTTGTTAGGCAATGTGACCCATGCCAGCGCGCAGGTAACATCTCAAGGAGACAAGAAATGCCCCTGAATGTATTTCAGGAAGTTGAGGTATTTGATTTATGGGGCATTGACTTCATGGGACCCTTTGTGTCCTCAAATTCAAATCTTTATATCTTACTTGCTGTAGATTATGTGTCGAAGTGGGTGGAGGCAATCCCCACAAGGACTAATGATTCGAATGTAGTGTGCAGGTTTGTCAAAGAGAACATTTTCTACAGGTTCGGGATTCCCCGAATGATCATAAGTGACGGAGGCACACATTTTCGAAATCAGAAATTCGCGACACTTTTAAAGAAATATGGGGGCAAGCACAACATCGGCACCCCATATCATCCACAGACGCAAGGACAAGTGGAGGTATCAAATAGAGAAATCAAGAAGATTTTAGAAAGGACCGTAGCATCCACAAGGAAGAATTGGAGTGTATTGCTACCGGACGCGCTTTGGGCTTATCGAACGGCGTACAAAACACCTATAGGCACCACGCCTTTTCGGCTGGCGTATGGCCGGGCTTGCCACCTTCCGGTGGAATTGGAGCACAAGGCCCATTGGGCGCTACGAAGGCTGAACTTGCGCTATGATGAGGCCGGGAGAAAAATGATGTTTGAATTGAATGAATTGGATGAGCTACGCATGACAGCATATGAGAATGCCCGCATCTACAAAGAGCGCACAAAGCTGATCCACGATCGCCATATTGAGATGCGCACGTTCAAGAAGGGAGACAACGTTCTATTGTTTAACTCCCGTCTCAAACTGCATCTCGGGAAGCTGAAATCCCGGTGGAGTGGACCCTTCAGTGTGGAGGAAGTGAGACTGCACGAAGCGATTCTCGTGCGTGATGGAGATGCCACGTTCTTGGTGAACGGGCAACGCTTGAATTTGTATTTTGGTGAGAATTACAAGAAGAAAGTGAATGAGGTCAAACTCATTTCACTTGTGCATGAATGAGATAATGGGAAGACGTCTAGCCTAAGACGCTAAACAAGGGCGCTTGTTGGGAGGCAACCCAACCATCGGTACATTAGGATAGTTTAATTTTAGTCATAGATTGCTTTTATTTCGTTTAAATTTTAGTTTAAAAATGATACCTTGATCCGTTTGTTGAATGTGCAGGCACAGGCAGGGTCGATACCATCGACACACTCGTCGATGGTATCGACATGGGTTCAGGTTGACACCAGCAAAAATCGCACTGCGTCGATACTATCGACACCCCCGTCGATGGTATCGACATGGTCACAGACAGGTCGCAATAAAAGTGTCGATGGTATCGACACCCCAGTCGATACCATCGAGATCTCTGGAGATATTCAGATGAATTTTGCTCAGTCAACTCGATACCATCGACGAGGCCGTCGATGGTATCGACATCATCACAGGTTGAATGCAACACAACGGCGGTGTCGCAATAAAAGCAAGTCGATACCATCGACATCCGTCGATGGTATCGACGGACATGTCACCGATCCGCACACAGGCATCGACGACGATCGCAACAGCCACGTCAGCGATCCGGGTGCTGCGTCGATACCATCGACTTCCGTCGATGGTATCGACCCGTTAGCAATCCGGGTTTCCCGATCCAGCAAACGTCAGCCGTCGATACTCGCGAGGGAGGCGGATTCCCGCGAGATGTGTCGATACCATCGACCCGCTTCGATGGTATCGACGGGTCAACAGGGGCGCCGATCAAGCCTATTTAAGGGGACTTGCAACATCATTTGACGTCACACCTTCAGAGCAAGCATCCTCCTTTGCGCCGAGCACTCCCCCGAGCCCTCCAAGACTGAAGAGAATCGTCATCGAGCGGAGAATTTCTTCTCCATCTTCACCGAGCTCTTTTCTTCTAATCCCATCTTCTCGCAACCATGGTGCACGCCGCCAGAGCGTCGTCCTCGAGCACACACCCTATGGAAATCGAGGAGTTCGTTCCTCCCCCAACCACTTCCATCCCTCATCCACGCCTAATTCATGCCAACATGGACGTGAGGAAGATCTACGTGGAGATAATGAAGCGAAAGTTCGAGCCCACCCGGTATGTGGACCGGGGCATGATCCAGGAGTTGGGATTCGAGGCCAACTTGGCCTATGTGCTTCATGGACAAGCACGCCTCACCAACAGAAGCCTACGCCCTAACGAGCTGCAGTACCATGCGGATGGGCAGCCGTTTTTCGTCGAATGGCCCACCTACAAGGAACTGGTGGCGGAGTTCATGGCGTCTCTCGACGTCTGCGTCGTACCAAACGACATGGTAGCATCGGACCAGGAATGGATCAAGGGAAGGGTGTCCTTCCGACTCTTCAACAACAACTACAATCTCACACTGGTCCAGTTCAATCAAATCTTCAACTGGATCCACTCTCCACATGATCACCGAAGGCCGGACTCCCACACCGACTATGCAAAGATCTTCTCCGAGCTAGTTACAGTGCCGGCGGGGAAGACTGTGAGCTACCACAATGCAGCGGTAGCAGATTTTGAGCACCCGTTTGTCCGGGTCTTGCATAGGATGTTGAGCTTGACATTCTTTGCTCGAAGTGATCTTGCTTTGAGCAAGTTTCAGGAGAGTGACTTGTTCTTCCTTTACGCACTCCTGAAGCGTCAACCATGCAACTGGGGGGCGTTCTGGCTACAGCACGTCCTGGCGGTGATGAGGAGCACAAGGAAGGCTCCAATCCATTTTGGTGGTCTTGTCACCAAGTTGGCGCTTTACTTGGGGCTGAACTTTCAGTCCATGACTCCGATCTCTACGAGGAGCAAGGTGAACATGCAACACTTGCACCGTTCAAACCTCATTCTTCTCTGGGACGGGTTGGCGTATGCTCATTGCCACGTCAACCAAGCTTATCAGGAGAGCTCCCTACCGGACGACGTCTTCAACATACAGGGCAAGCAGCACTTCCGGTGGCCAATCATAGCTATCGAGTCCTCCGAGGAAGAAGGCGGAGGTGATGCGCAAGAAGGCGAGGCTGCAGAGGAAGAGGAGGCTTTCACACCTCTTTGAGCACGTGTGGCACCACGGAAGCGTCCTAGGATGCATCTGGGTGCATCTTCATCATCTCAGCCCCCGCCGCCATCACCACAGCACGAGCAGCCAACCGAGGATCCCTATTCCATGCAGGGGATGTACACCATGCTGCAGGACATCCAGCAGACTCAGCAGCAGCACATGGGTATGTATACCGGCATTCATGAGACTACGAGCCGGGTACTTGATAACCAACGGGCTATGTTCGAGAACGAGCGACTCATCCTCGCCAACCAAGAGCAAATGCACACCCGGTTGTAGTGGATAGAGACGCAACAGGAGCCCTTCTTCGACCATTACTGGAGTCAAGACTACTTTGGAGGCTATCCACAGCCTCCGCCGAGGACCCAATAGATCCAAGCTTCCAGGGGGAGTACCCGTCTTGGGATCCTACGGCACCGCAATACCCACCACCGCCTCCGCAGGATTGATCCGGGTATCACTGTTCCACCCTTATGTTGGTTTTTGACTATGAGGCCATAGTCGAATTCAAGCTTAGGGGGGTGGCTGGAACAGCTCTATCTTTTATCTTTTCTTTAGTTGTTTTTAGTTTTTGCTTTGTTATTTGTTCTTGCAATTTTAGTTTGTTTAGGATCCACATCTATCTAGTGTAATCGTGGATGTCTTAAAAATTGTCATCTCGCTGTTTTCATGGGAAATTTAAGGGAATTTAAAAACTAAAAACAACTAAAGCTTATCAGGGAATTTGCATCATTTAGGAGAAGTTACCTGCGCGCTGGCACGGGTCACATTGTCTAACAAAATCATAGGCATCCCGGAGCAAAGTGGGCCAATAAAGGCCGCTCTCCAACACCTTGGCTGCTGTCCGTGAGCTAGCATGGTGTCTAAAAACTTGACGCAATTTTACTATGCGTTAAAACGCAAGTGAACGCGTCAAGTAGTACAGGCCTTTGTGAGGCCCGAGTCGAACACAGGGATACTCGGAATTGTTGGAGACTCCTACTAACTATTTGCGATCAGCTAAGCCGAATAACAAACTGAGGGTTTTTGTTAAAATTAAAAGAAAATAAAAACAAAAACGAAACAAATGATCGATTAAATGTTAATTTAATCAATTCAAAAGGGTATCTTTAGGAGTGTGGTTTCACCGCGGGTTTTCATTGTATTAAATTCTATATAGCTACTCAATTTTATCTCTCTTTCCGGGTAGTGGCCTGAAAACAAAATTGCCCACTGTCGTGGTGAAATTCACTACCTAGGTCTAGGTCGGTTCCACCGTCGTAGTAACCTATACCCTAAACTTGGTGCATTATGAACGATCTCTCAGTATCCACCATTAATTTTACACCACCTTTGTCAAGGGATTTATCGATTAATGTAGATTTCGTCTCTTTTCAGCCGTTAATTCTTCTTTCAAAGTGATTAAGGGCATTAGGTTATTATTATGGTGATCAAGCATAACAATATATGGAGAAAACGAAACTATACCACGGATTTAAGAGATAAAATATGAATTACTATTATAAAATTGTCATACAATGAATCCCCGGGCTACTCCCGGTCCTAAAGACAAAGGGGATTAGCCCCACATGGTCATCTCAATGAAAGACAGAGGAGTAGAGAAGAAAAACATGGGAAACATGGAGCAAACTCGTGTAACCCCTGATACAAAGGTGTTCCTAGAGATCCTCCTCAAGAAACGTGTGTTTTGCAGTCTTCCAACAACAAAATCGCCCGTCGGAGGTGCCCGGATCGCTCGGTTGACGGCCTTCGTCTCTCGTCTCCTATCTCTCTCTCTCCTTCTTGGATGTTGTGCAACACCATGTCCTCTCTCCCTCGGGCCGTCCGTGCTCTTCCTAGGTCATAGGACCACTTTACGGCTCCGAAAAAGCTCAACCGTCGGATTAAAACGCTCCGTTTTAGTGCTGAAAATCGCCAGATCCCGATGCTGTCGATAGTATCGACCCCAAGGTCGATGGTATCGACCATGGGACAGGTTATTCCTTCCAAGATCGCATTTTGGGGTTGCTTTTTGATGAAATGTCGATACTATCGACCTGGGGGTCGATAGTATCGACTCCGGACAATGCAAAAGTGCCTGAAAAAGTGCCGAAACATGTGTATAAGTCCGGGGATTATATAAAATCATATAAATATGATAAAAGAAGTATAATTTGATGGAAAAAGAGTTTAAGGGCCAACTATAGTGAATTATGCAAATATAATCAAGAAAATGACAAATACATGCATAAAACAGATATAAAATAAGCCTATAAAAGTGACTCAAAACCCATGCATCAAACTCCCCTAAGCTTAAACCTTGCTCGTCCTCGAGCAACAAAACTTTGGATCTGGTTGAGATAAGTCAGCAATTAAAAAAAAAAAAAAGATATCTTGACGTGTATTTTACTACGCACGTAATATAGGCCTTTGTGAGGCCCGAGTCGAACACAGGGATACGTTGAATTATTGGAGACTTCTACTAACTATTTGCGATCAGCTAAGCCGGATAACAAAGTAGGGTTTGTTGTCGAAAATAAAAGAAAACGAAAACAAAATAAAACAAACGATCGATTAAATGTTAATTTAATCAATTCAAAAGGGTATCTTTAGGATTGCGGTTTCACCACGGGTTTTCATTGTATTAAATTCTATATAGCTACTCAATTTTATCTCTCTTTCCGGGTAGTGGCCTGAAAACAGAATTGCCCACTGTCGTGGTGCAATTCACTACCTAGGTCTAGGTCGGTTCTACCGTCGTAGTAACCTATACCCTAAACTCGGTGCATTATGAACGATCTCTCAGTATCCACCATTAATTTTACACCACCTTGTTCAAGGGATTTATCGATTAATGTAGATTTCGTCTCTTTTCAGCTGTTAATTCTTCTTTCAAAGTGATTAAGGGAATTAGGTTATTATTATGGTGATCAAGCATAACAATATATGGAGAAAACGAAACTATACCACGGATTTAAGAGATAAAATATGAATTACTATTATAAAATTGTCATACAATGAATCCCCGGGCTACTCCCGGTCCTAAAGACAAAGGGGATTAGCCCCGCATGGTCATCTCAATGAAAGACAGAGGAGTAGAGAAGAAAAACATGGGAAACATGGAGAAAACTCGTGTAACCCCTGATACAAAGGTGTTCCTAGAGATCCTCCTCGAGAAACATGCGTTTTCCAGTCTTCCGGCAGCAAAATCGCCCGCCGGAGGTGCCCGGATCACTCAGTTGACGGCCTTCGTCTCTCGTCTCCTATCTCTCTCTCTCCTTCTTGGATGTTGTGCAATACAATGTCCTCTCCCCCTCAGGCCGTCCGTTCTCTTCTTAGGTCATAGGACCACTTTACGTCTCCGAAAAAAGCTCAACCGTCGGATTAAAACGCTCCATTTTAGTGCTGAAAATCGCCAGATCCCGACGCTGTCGATAGTATCGACCCCAAGGTCGATGGTATCGACCATGGGACAGGTTATTCCTTCCAAGATCGCGTTTTGGGGTTGATTTTTGATGAAATGTCGATACTATCGACCTGGGGGTCGATAGTATCGGCTCCGGACAATGCAAAAGTGCCTGAAAAAGTGCCGAAACATGTGTATAAGTCCAGGGATTATATAAAATCATATAAATATGATAAAAGAAGTATAATTTGATGCAAAAAGAGTTTAAGGGCCAACTATAGTGAATTATGCAAATATAATCAAGAAAATGACAAATACATGCATAAAACAGATATAAAATAAGCCTATAAAAGTGACTCAAAACCCATGCATCAAACTCCCCTAAACTTAAACCTTGCTCGTCCTCGAGCAACAAAACTTTGGATCTGGTTGAGATAAGTCAGCAACATGACATAAATACATGAAATGAATCTACATCATCCCCACTTTCTTTCCACAAACCGGCCCTCATTGACCACTGAACACTAACTGCCATCCAGGCGACCAAAGACCTAAGTAAAAGATGTCTATCCCCCAATCAGTGAAACACTATCAATTAAAGCAGTTAATATGATAAACTCATCTGGTTCATACTTTATGCATCTTGTGATCTCCTATCTACGTTGCTCATTTCCTAACTACCATCTAAATGGAAGTAGATCTCCTGATATTAATGAATGAGGAGAATATCATGGGTGGCCTACCGATTAGAGCAACGGGTGGATGGGATGGGTGGTTGTGGAAGAGATGGAAGCACATAATAGTCAATCATGCAATACAAAAATTAATGACCTATCATGATGCAAAATGCAAGTGAAAATGTCCTAATGTTACATTTTTGGTGGAATGATGCATGCACTATCATTCCGTCTCAAGGTGAGATGGAATATCTAATAAAACTACACCATGTGCTTATTCTTCTTAGTATGTAAGTGAGAACATGTTCCTTTCTCCCTCTCATTCCTACTTACTTCTCAATTCTTTTTTTTTCTTCTCTTTTTTTTTCAATTTTTTTTCAATTTTTTTAAGCCCTTATTTTCATAGATGACAATGAATTATATGCCAGGCTCACTTCTTGTTACATACTTGTGCATCTGAAGCATTCTATTTGGAGGGTATGGAACAAGTTCATCACCTTTAATGTTTTCAGAGTAACATAAGATACATGGTATAAAATATGCTCAAAAGATGTAAATGCAACTACATAATGACAGTTATGCAACTACTATGATATGCACCTAAGGATAATGTGCATGTATAACTACTCTATCTTTTTTTTTCATTCTCATGCAAAAAATGTGAAAATAGTTGTAATGCAAGACCTATCTACATGGTATGCAATCAAAGAGTGAAAGACAGTAATGTGCTCCCATTTCTTATGGTGGAGTGTGAATGAAATTGTGGTGGATCAGATCACAAGACTAATTGACAGAACCTTTTGAAAATATCATATGTCCCTCTGTAAAGACCTATGTACAGGGTAACTGAAGGATTTCTCTCTTAAACTTTAGTCTAAGGTCACATTAGTGTTTGGTCGGTTTGGGCTCAAACATCCTTGTCAATCACTTTTCCTTGGACAATAAAGATGGTCATTCATGTCCCCGTGTCCTGAAGCTGACTCACCCAAGCACTTCCTCAGTTATGCAAATCAATTACTCACAAGAATAAGCTCAAAAAGTTTTCAATATGCTCATATTTTCATGTGCACACAACCCAAGAGTAAAACTTGCAATTGAAACCATGCATTTATTGCTCCACAGATTACACTAGATAGATATGGATCCTACAAAAGCGGTAAACCTAGAAATAAAAACAACTAATAATTCAAAAATAAAATCAACATGAATAAGTAAGTAAAAACTAAGATAGAGGGTTGTTCCAACCCCCCCCCAAGCTTGAATATGACTATGGCCTCATAGTCAACATTCTCACTTAAGAGGTGGAACAACGGTACCATTCGCTTTGAAGTGTGGTGAAGAAGGATGGTCAGATGCTCAAGTAGACCAAGTGATGCTTTCTATCTCCCTCCTTTTTGTGGCCCATTTTTGTGTCTTAGTGGTTCTAAGACGTGACTTTCTTCATCCATCTTTCCTCTGCAAAAAACGGTTCGAAAAAATCTCGTTTCGATACCTTTTACGGCCTGTTTTATGTAGTTGTCCTACAGGTGTCGATACCATCGACCAAGGTCGATGGTATCGACCCAGACTCAGCGATTTTGTTGAATCGACGCATCTAAAAGCCTGGGAACTCAAAAGTGTCGATACTATCGACCCTAGGGTCGATGGTATCAACTTTACTGGAACCTATTTTTCTGTAAATCTTCAGGAATCTCGATACTATCGACCCTAGGGTCGATGGTATCGACTTTTCTTCAGCGTTTACTTCTCCAAACTTGATACTATCGACATGGGTGTTGATAGTATCGACCTTAACATTCTGCACACTTCAAAACATGAGTTAGGATACCATTTTTACAAAAATTATCAAAACCTAAGCAAAAACTAAGTACATAAACATAAAAGAACATAACCAAACATAAAATTGAACCTAAAGTTGGGTTGCCTTCCAACAAGCGCCCTTGTTTAATGTCCTAGGCTTGACATAAAGATACCTTTAACCGGAGTTGTCAAGAGATGTCTCCAATGAGTCATGTGGCAATTTGAATTGAACTCGATCATGTCCAATCCCCAAGGTCAATGTACCTCTCCCAATGGCAACAATGACATCAGCCGTAGCTTGGAACGGCCTTCCCAATAGCATCTCGCAACTTTGGAGTTGTGGCATGTCCATGACAACAAAATCTACCGGGAAGATGAACCTGTCTACCTTGACGAGTACATCCTCGCACACTCCATATGGCCTTACAATGGACCCATCCGCCAACTCAATCATTGCCGCCGATTTCTTTATCTTCTTCAACCCAAGCTTTTGAAATGTGGACAGAGGCATAAGATTAATGCTGGCACCCGAATCACACTGTGCTTGTGGAAAATGTTGGTCGCCTATTGAACATGGGATATAAAAACTCCCTGGGTCTTTCTTCTTCTCTGGTAATCTCCCAAGAATGATTGAGCTCACCATTTCATTCATCGTGCATACATTAGTATCTTTGATCCGCCTCTTTTTGTTGATTATATCTTTAATGAACCTCCCATAGGCGGGAACCTTCTCAATCATTTCCACCAGCGGAATGTTGATATGCAGCTTGCGGAATATTTCCAAGAATTTCCTATAGTGCCGGTGCTCCTTCTTCGGCTTCGGATTGTCCCGACTTGACACATCTGCCGCATTGACACACTTGTGAGGAGGCACATATGAGCTTTTCAGGGCCATCTCCCCTAAACTTGCTTCAATTACTCCCTCTGGCATGGGCTTTATCAGAACATCATCAACTTTAATCATGTGATGTGACTCCTCCCCTGCAATAGATGCATCAGCACCTTGACGGACAGTCTTACTTTGCTCTTCTCGCCTAAGCGTAGGCGCAACTATCATGTGCTCGTGGCAGGATTTTCTGAAGAGAGTGTTTCCGCCCGGCAGTCCATAATAAGTACGAGGATACGGTATCGCCGGTGTTGCTTCCATATCAAACTTCATTTTGCTTTGATCTTCTGCTTCTGACACCTGAGATTCCTCATCATTGCTTACCACAAACATGTACTTCACTTGATGGTGTTCTTGGGCCACATTTGCACTCTCGGCCGGTTTCTGCTGGTTGGCGTGCTTGATGGCCGCCACTTCACTTGAAATCTGAGCCACAATGGTTTCTAATACCCGCATCTGTGCTCCATGGCTTTGTAGCGTCTGCCCAAATTTGGTTAGAATATCACCTTGAGATTGCAATTGTTTACCAAACATAGCCATCATCTCCTGATTCTGCTGCACCATTTGACTCAGTAATTCGGTGTTCTTATCTTCAGCTCTAGGTTGTGGCTTCGCCTCCGGATCCTGCAGAAAATTGTTAGGGTCCTTCCAGGAGAACTTTTTGTTCTTCCTCCACGCATAGTCATTGTTTCTGTAGCCCTGTTGTTGCATGTACTTTACTTGGGCTTCCTCATCCTCAGATGAATCTTCCTTAGCTAGCAGCTTCTTGGCTAGTAGATCTAACTTGTCGTTCAACTCCTTAATTACTTTGGATTCACCTACAACTCTGACCTGCTCCACAACGCCTCTTTCACCCCATGACTGTTTCCTAGCCATGTTCTTTAATATCTCCCAACATCTGGTGTCCGTATTATTCAGAAAGAATCCTGACCCAGTTGAATCAAGGTTGCTCCTATCGTGCTCAGAGAGAGAAAAATAGAATATCTTTACCTGTGTCTCCTTATCCAGCCCATGATGTGGGCACCTCCTCAGCATGACCTGAAATCTCTCCCAGGTCTCAGAATATGTCTCACCAGCCTGTTGGGTAAAGTTGTGAATCTTCCAGATCATGTCGTTAGTCTTCTCAGGAGGGAAGAACCTCTCAAAGAAAACCTCCACCATATGGTTCCAGGACTCCACAAACTCATCATCCAAATTATGTAACCATTCTCGCGCGGCTCCCGCCAATGAACTTGGGAAAAGCTTGAGATACAATGCATCTTGTGGAAACCTGTCAATTTTTACCATGTCGCAGTTCTCAACAAACTGGCTGATGTGTGCAACAGGATCCTCGTTCTTCAGCCCATGAAACACATTTGATTTCACCAAATTTATCAACACAGGATCGATCTTATATGTCGGTATGTTGATCGCCTGCTTCTTTATAGGTCCCTTTGAAGCTGATGAGGAAGAAGCTTTGATCTTCTCCCATATGGTCTGTGGCTCGGCCATGTCTTCTTGTTCAGATTCAGAATCTATCTCTTCTTGGTGCTCTTGCTCGTAATACTCCTCGTCCTCAGGTCACGGAAGCGGAACCTCGGGTGTGCGATTGTCGTAGTCCGTACTATGTGTCTGCACCATGCAACGTACCTGAAATGAGAAAATTCAAGTTCAGTATTATGCTTAGACGAGTATAACAATTATCGAACAATTTAAAAATATTTGAAGTTGTTTCAATCTAAATAAAAAATAAAGTGGCCCAGAATGGCCGCTCGTAGCACTCAAAGTGCCAACAATTCGCCGTATCCCCGACAACGGCGCCAAAAACTTGATGCAATTTTATTGTGCGCTAAAACACAAGTGAACGCGTCGAGTAATATAGGCCTTTGTGAGGCCCGAGTCGAACACAGGGATACGTTGAATTATTGGAGACTTCTACTAACTATTTGCGATCAGCTAAGCCGGATAACAAAGTAGGGTTTGTTGTCGAAATTAAAAGAAAACAAAAACAAAATAAAACAAACGATCGATTAAATTTTAATTTAATCAATTCAAAAGGGTATCTTTAGGATTGCGGTTTCACCGCGGGTTTTCATTGTATTAAATTCTATATAGCTACTCAATTTTATCTCTCTTTCCGGGTAGTGGCCTGAAAACAGAATTGCCCACTGTCGTGGTGCAATTCACTACCTAGGTCTAGGTCGGTTCCACCGTCATAGTAACCTATACCCTAAACTCGGTGCATTATGAACGATCTCTCAGTATCCACCATTAATTTTACACCACCTTGTTCAAGGGATTTATCGATTAATGTAGATTTCGTCTCTTTTCAGCTGTTAATTCTTCTTTCAAAGTGATTAAGGGAATTAGGTTATTATTATGGTGATCAAGCATAACAATATATGGAGAAAATGAAACTATACCACGGATTTAAGAGATAAAATATGAATTACTATTATAAAATTTTCATACAATGAATCCCCGGGCTACTCCCGGTCCTAAAGACAAAGGGGATTAGCCCCGCATGGTCATCTCAATGAAAGACAGAGGAGTAGAGAAGAAAAACATGGGAAACATGGAGAAAACTCGTGTAACCCCTGATACAAAGGTGTTCCTGGAGATCCTCCTCGAGAAACGTGCGTTTTGCAGTCTTCCGGCAGCAAAATCGCCCGTCGGAGGTGCCCAGATCGCTCAGTTGACGGCCTTCTTCTCTCGTCTCCTATCTCTCTCTCTCCTTCTTGGATGTTGTGCAACACAATGTCCTCTCCCCCTTGGGCCGTCCGTGCTCTTCTTAGGTCATAGGACCACTTTACGGCTCCGAAAAAAGCTCAACCGTCGGATTAAAACGCTCCGTTTTAGTGCTGAAAATCGCCAGATCCCGACGCTGTCGATAGTATCGACCCCAAGGTCGATGGTATCGACCATGGGACAGGTTATTCCTTCCAAGATCACGTTTTGGGGTTGCTTTTTGATGAAATGTCGATACTATCGACCTGGGGGTCAATAGTATCGACTCCGGACAATGCAAAAGTGCCTGAAAAAGTGCCGAAACATGTGTATAAGTCCAGGGATTATATAAAATCATATAAATATGATAAAAGAAGTATAATTTGATGCAAAAAGAGTTTAAGGGCCAACTATAGTGAATTATGCAAATATAATCAAGAAAATGACAAATACATGCATAAAACAGATATAAAATAAGCCTATAAAAGTGACTCAAAACCCATGCATCAAACTTGACGCAATTTTACTGTGCGTAAAAAAGATATAAAATAATCCTATACATGCATAAAACATATATAAAATAAGCCTATAAAAGTGACTCAAAACCCATGCATCCCCGGCAACGGCGCCAAAAACTTGACGTGTATTTTACTGCGCGCTTAAACGCAAGTATACGCGTCGAGTAATATAGGCCTTGTGAGGCCCGAGTCGAACTCAGGGATACGTGAATTATTGGGGACTTTTACTAACTAATCGCGATCAGCTAGACCGATTAACAAAGTAGGGTTTTGTTGTTCAAATTAAAAAGAAAATAAAAATCAAACAAAGAAAACAATCGATTAAAGGTTAATTTAATCAATTCAAAGGGATATCTTTAGGATGGCGGTTTCACCGCGGGTCAACATTGTATTAGGTTTCATATAATTCCTCACACCTTTCTCTCTATCCGGGTAGTGGCCTGAAATGAGAATTACCCACTGTCGTGGTGTAATTCACTACTTAGGTTTAGGTTGATTCCACCGTCGTAGTAATCATTCCCCTAAACTAAGCGCATTAAAAACGGTCTCTCAGTTCCCACCATTAATTTTACAACTCCTTTGTCAAGGGTTTTATTAATTAATGTAGAATTCGTCTCTTTTCAACCGTTAATCCTTCTGTCGAAGTGATTAAGGGTGTTAAATTATTATTATGGTGATCAAGCATAACAATAGAAATGGAGAAAACGAATCTATACCACGGATTTGAGAGAAAAATATGAATTATTGATATAAAAATGTCATACAATGCATTCCCGGACTACTCCCGGTCCTAAAGATTGAGGGTTTTAGCCTCTCATGTTCATCTCACACGAATACATGGTAGAAATTGGGGAATTCATAAGAAAAACGGGAAATAAATGGGAAAACCCTTGAACGGAGAAGAACCGGTGGATCCTTGGCGTAGAACACGAGCTTCCCCGCCTGTCGGTGGTGGAAATCGTCTTCGGCAGCGTCCGAATCACCTGGGATGAGCTTCTGGCCTCCGTTCTCCTTTCTCGGCACTCGTGCAATGCGATATGAGAGATCCTCTGTCTCGGCGGCCGTCATTAGGTATAAGTCCCTAATTAGGTCGTCAAATAACAACAGCCGTCCGATCGAGATCAAAACAGATCCAACGCATATCTGCCGGTGTCGATACCATCGACGCGGGTCGATGGTATCGACCCAGCGGATTAGCGGCAGCTTTCCTTTCTTTTAGTCTGAGCGCCTGTGGTGATCTCGATACCATCGACTTGGGTGTCGATGGTATCGACTCCTTTAGCGTCAGTTTTTGTCTTCTAGCGACGTTGTAGCTCTCCTTGTGTCGATGGCATCGACTTTCATCGATGGTATCGACTGCATCCTCGCCAGCAACGTGAAGGGATCTCGATACCATCGACTTAGGTGTCGATGGTATCGACTCTGTATTGCTCTTCTCGGCTGACAACCTGTGGCTTGGTCGATGGTATCGACTTCCATCGATGGTATCGACGGAAGCAGATACTTGTTTTTCTTGAAATTTCACAACAAGACCAAGTAAATCCACACAATTTATAATAAGATGATAAATGATGCTCAAAATAGTAAAACAAAGGGGATTTGATATAATATGATGGCAAAGACCAAATTAAGTGAATTATGCAATATTATCCATAAAAATGAGTAATTGGAGCACAAAACACATATGAAATAGGTCTATAAATGCGACTCAAAATCATCGCATCAATGTTTATAATCTATTTAAGGTCAATGATTATGATGTTGATGCACAGAATCATGTAATTTACTCCATATGGCTAATTAGCGCTAATAATCCTAATTTTTGTGCAATAATTACAAAGATGCTCAAGAAACCCTGGAAATTACAGAGTAAGCTCATATTCGTAATTGGGAGCTAATATGTAAGTTTGATATAAGTTAGATACACATAATTCATGTTATATAAAATGATCCTAATACATTTGATGTAACCCTAATATGATTAATGAATGTGACATAATGTTAATATTTTCACCTAATGATGGAAAACATGATTATCAGTTAATGAGGCAATAATCTGAAATATGACATCAGTAAGATAATTCTAAGAAGATAAGGCAAGTAATGATGGGAATATGTAAATGACTAAGCTAAACCCTAATGTACATAACTAGGGTTAATGATGATGAGAACCTAATGATAGTATGTGATCTTATCTTAACTGAGGGTTTGACCAAGATATAGATGACATGAGGACATATCTGATATCAAGAATGTGATGAGTTTTGTATTTCTTGATCAAGGTATGCCATTTACTCTTACTTGGCTTATTATACAATATGCTTGTGTTATGTGTAGTAAAATACTTGGCGTATGATATTGGATGAAATGATTTTTCTTGTATGCTATCTTACTTGATTTTCCATACTTATGGCTATGACCACATGAAACATAATATGTTTATTCCATTATATTTAAGCGCTTCAACTCTTTGGTAGTAAAGTGCTGGAAAGAAAAGTACTTCAACTCTTTGGTAATAAAGTACTTGGAAGTGATCCAACTCTTTGGTAGTAGATCACATTGTGAAATGATCCAACTCATTGGTAGTAGATCATAAAGACCTTAGTGCATTTGACTCTCAGGTAGTAAATGCATGGATGAAATAGTGGAAAATGTGCTTAAAACATGTGTTCTCTTTTGTTTATAAACATTCTTGTTCAGCTATATGACTTTTTTTATATTGGTTTATTCCTTCCAAGTATTAGTTTTATCTTCTTGACAATCTTAGTAATGAGAGGTATATAAAAGACACATAGGCATACTCAGTACAATATTCTTGAATATTGTGCTAATGTGTACCACATGTAATCTTTTGTTTACATTGTGGACATATGATCATGAAAATCAAGAGAGTTGAGAGTTGTGTGGCGAGTTGATGTACAGGTGGACATGTTATCTTAAGATCTTGTTGTTTATTGGTAGACATGTATATATAGAAGTTTGTTGTTCAATATGTAATATCAAATGTTGTAACAATTCATTTGAATGGTGAACATGTGTTGTATGGTTTTATTATTGTTCATGTGCATGTGCTACTATTGTTTCCTTCTAACTTCCTCTAATTTTCTTCTTCTTAGCCTAGTGTGGGGTGTTTAAATTGGGATTCTCACTGAGGTAAGGGTTTCAATTTGGACATCACACATCAGATTAAGTTTTAGAAAATCTAGAGAAGTCACAGGGAGTCACCATATACTTTACGTAACCATGCCCTTTTTAGTTTGTAGATATGGATTCCTAGGATGCATGAATCATACTCAACCATGTTGTTGGTGGCTTTGAATTCAAACATGAAATTTCCTTCATAGTGGTCGAGATGGACTACTCCTATCCAAACTGCTTTGTGATTGAAATATCTATCAAAAAAGACTCTCCACATGTTAGGATTTGGAGGAGTAATGACATTTGATGAACATATTATTTTGATATATTCTTTAGGGAATGCGTGCTCATGTGTTGGTTATCCAAGAAGTGGGAAAACTCACAGTTGATTAGTCAAATATTGTGCTAGATTTACCTTCATATAAAGACATGTGATTTAAATTATGATAGCACTACTAACCACTTTGCACACTTTCCAGTGAGAGTAGGGTGATTGCAGAAATTATGGAGTTGGTCATGTTTCACAATGAATTATAGATAATACATTAATAGATAGTGATGTAACTTCCTCATGAAATTTATAAAGGCCAGACAATATTCATCAATTTTAGGCAGGGGACCTCACAATTGTTGATTCTCAAAGACATGTAATAGATCATATGCTCACCATCGATCATTGATTAAATCAAGGATCCTCCAATTGATGTTTTGTAGATTGATAACCAAAGGGTGAAATGATATCATGGTATTTCTAACTTCAAAATAGGTTGATTAACACAATAGTCTTTAAGCTTCTAGAATGATTTCTCACACTTTTTGTTCCATTCCACATTTAAATTCTTCTTATGCAACTTCATGATGGACTCGCATATGGGTGTGAGGTTGGAGATGAAGTATCTGATTTAGTAGAAATGATGTTGTAGACCTCATATCTCCTTCTTTATTCTTGGAGAGGGAATTTCCTATATGTCTTGAGGTTTCCTAGGGTCTACATTGATTACATTCTGGCTAACAATATACCCAACTGGGTTACCATATGTAACCCAAAAGGTTCACTTAACTAGATTTAATTATAATATGAATTTATATAGTATTTTAAATATCTTCTTGAGATCGGGGATGTCATATTAATTTTTGGATTTAGATATCATGTCATCCACATAGACCTCCACCTCCTTATACATCAAGTTGTGGAATAGAACATCCATCACTCTTTTATATGTAGCCCTATGATTTTTTAGACCAAACGACATGATTTGATAGAAGAATACTCCCCATTATGTAGTGAAGAGTGTGTTTTCCTTATCTTCCATAGTAACATGATTTTATTATAACCATAAAATAATACATAAATATCAGGATTGCATGGCATGTAGTGTTGTCGACAACCACATCAATGTGTCTCAAGGGAAATTCATCTTTAGAAGATGCCTTATTGAGATCATGATAATCCATTCACATTTGTACTTTACCAACTTTATTTGGGTACATGTATAGTGTTGGTCAACATGTAGGATGGTTGACCTACTCTAAGAAACTAGTACAAGATTGCTTTTGGACTTCGTCTTTGATATTGAGCTTGTATTCTTATCATAGTGAACTAGCCTTTTTCTACTTGTCCCTTAAGTAACTTTTAGTTGGCTAGGGATTTCGCTCCCTTCAAGCTCAGGGGAGGAGACCGGCGGCTGGCGTGCGGCTACCTCGCTCCCCCTGGGCTTCCGTTTTCAACCTTGCTCCTGCTGGTCTCTGTCCTCGGATCTAGTTTGGTCGTCGCTTCCTCGCCTTCACACCTTCCCTTCTCCTGCTGGACGGCGTCCCAGATCCAGATCTGGTTTGTGGTCTCTTGGGTGCGAGGAGGTGTCCTAGAGCGTGGCTTCGTTTCCCGGCGTCGGCATCATTCTTCAGTGCGAGGAGGTAGCTTTGTCTGGTTTTCTAGAACGTTGTCTCTGTGAGTGTGGGTGTTGTTTCTTTCCCTTCTTTGCTTTCTGTTTGTGGGTCTGTTCAGTTTGGTTGTAGTAGTAGGTTTGGGGGATTGTTCTTTGCGTTTTCTTTTGTGTTGTTTTTCTTTCAGTCTTCGCCTGTCTAGGTTGTTGGTGTCCTGTGTCGTCGTGCCTCGGGTTCCTTCGTTGGCGGATGGGGAGCGGGAGCCCCTTAGTGCTTTAGGCAGAGGAGGAGGAAGCTGGGTTTTGTATTTCGTGCGGGTCTTCCGGTCCCTGCTCAAAGTGGTGGTCGGGAGTGGTGGTGGGGTTCCTGGCACCCTCTACCCCCCATCATTGTACCCGCATGAGCCATCCTTCCTTTGTATATGCACAGTTGGGGTTTGGCCTCCTTCTCGGGTCTCCTGGTTGGTGTACTCCTAGTGCTCGACATTTGTCCTGTGCTTGTTTTTCCTTTTGTTTTCTTAGTCGGTAGTTGTGTCTCTTGTCCAGTTTGTGGGGTGCTGTGTTTGTGTTGGTTCTTGGTGGTCAAGCTCTTTTTCAGGTGACCATTCGTTGTCTTCATGATGGTAATCTCTTCCAACGACTATGCAAACTCCTATCCCGATGTACTCATAGGCTCTTGTAGATTGACGAATTCCATCCCAGATAGCTGTTTGAGATAGCCTCTACAAGAGGTGGACGGAGCAGAAGTGTACCTTTCGCATCCCAATATGAGCCTTGTGCTATGTCTTTCTGCAATAGGAGTTGCTGCTTGGTTATTTGTTCTGAGATGTCTATCTTGTAGATGTCGTATGGCTTACTTTTAATGATATTGAGCTATTTTCAAAAAAAAAAAAAAACTAGCCTTTTTCTTGACTTGGCATATACAAGGGATGATGGTTAGTCAATGCACTAGGATATTCTAATCCAATTTAAGAATATCCTAGTTGCTCCATGAAAACACATCAACATAGTTGCAAAAGAGTTCTATTAACTAATCTTTGATAATCTGAGAATGATGCATCCCAATTTTGACTTTGTGTAGCGTGTGTCTTGAGTTGAGATTGGCCTTCTCTATCTCATAATCGACGTAACAAGGATGATTATCTTACCACATATAGTCAATTATGGAGACATCTTTTAGCTTGATGTCTTCATCATAGTATATCTATAATAAACTCCTAGATAGCCAATGTGTCTTCAACTTTTATGGGATTTTTTATGATTTTATAAACTTTTGGGATCTTTTGATTTTGTATTTTTTTTAGAATTTTGTGGTAGAAGGTTGTGATGTTGTGAAGTGTGTCTGTTAAACCAATCTAGGGTGTCTGATACATCGTAGTGTCATTCCTCCAAAAGGGCTTTTATTTTTGGCATGTGATGTGGCTTTGCATTGAAGATGTTGTGATCCTCCACACACCAATTCTGAACTTCATCCATGCTTCACATGAGGAAAATGAGGGTTCACTGTTGTACTATAGGTCATATTTCAAGGATGGTGTTGGATTCCCATCCTTCAAACATTTCATAGCCATCAAATTACTTGCCAAATGGGATACTATAGTGTTCTTCCATATCCACATCACTCCACTTGTGGGAGTTGTTTGGGCATGGTGATTCAGGAACAATGGTAAGTGCAACAATGTGGACTAAGTTTAATTATACATAAAGACTTGATTTCTTCTTAGGAGTTCAATATGTGATCTCTATCTAGTCCTCCATGAATTCTCAGATCTCCATAAAGACTTCTATAACCTTCCTCAATGTTCCCTTCATCCAACTATTCTAAAGTTGATCAATCATCGGGGTAGTTGTGGACTTGATTGCTTTTTTTTCTTGGAGGGATGACAAGTATTTATATTGTTGATTTTTGTGGGAGGTCATGATGCCCTGGGTATCTTCATTGATGAGGGCGACCTCCATACTGTATTAGAAATCTATAGATATTTGTATTGGTTGTATTTGTTGATCTCTTGCATGAGGTATGACATATCCATAGGAACAAGTCTTTAGTAGTGTTAGAACCATCTTTTATAGTGGCAGTAGTTCATGGAAAGTGGAATGGGCCCAATGTGCTCGGGTCCTAGGTTCCATCACTACAAAAACTTTTGTCGACGCTATTAATTTTGACGAATTTATCAAGGTTCCTTGGTTAGGTTGTGGGATGGCAATTAGTTGAGGTATCCTATCCTAGTCAAGTCATTCATTGTGTGACACAGTGTTGTGGGCCACCAGTACGGTGTACACCTAATGTTTTTGGGAATGCACTTTATTGGCCATAAAATCCTAAACCCAACCCCTTTGTCTTGACAAAATTTAACAACTTTTGTACACCATTTCCATCTAGCCCCCAAGTTTTAATTTGGGCAAATATGCATATGAGAAAATTGCATAGAGTCATATGGGAGATGGTGTGGTCTTCTTCTTTGTGGAGTCACATAGATGATGGGGTGACATGTAACACCTCAAGCCTGAGACATAGGTCTGTTCTTCTATGTAAGCTATGATGACACTCAGGCTTTAGTGTTGACTATGATGATGACATGCCCTAGTTAGCACTTTAGTTTTTGAGGCAGTGATGAGGAGACCACCTAATTCTCATGAGTCCATGGAATGTCCAGAAGAAGGTTGAATGGAGGATTCAACTCCATAACCACAATCAATACTAAGAAATTTGTGGTCCAATCTTTAGATTGAGGGAAGTCTCCCCTAGTGAATATTTTGGTAGACCAATTAAGGATGTTGATTTCTTGATTTTTGATTGTAGTGCTACGGGATGACTCCCTAAATTTATGAAGTGTCTTAATGGGACATAAACTAATACATTCTTTATTTTGATAAAGGAGGAAGGTTTCAATGAGACCTCTATAGATGGAAGTGACTAATCAGGATATTTTGTGGTTCTTCCCTCAGATATCTCTTCTATGAAGTAAGAGATCATATGCAGAGTTGTGATTATTTTGATTGTAGATATAAGTGCTTCTGGTCTCACAACTTTTAAGATGTAGGATCCTCTGACTGTCCTCATTACAACTTTTAGATGTGTAGTGGAACTTTGCATCACTTTATTTAAGGACACTTCTCCTTTAGGTTTGAACCTTTGATATTGGTCTTGCACAAAGCTCCAGAATAGGTGACACTTTCTTGGTGTTAAGAGTAGGGAAAAACTTTTATCCTCTTCAAAAAAAAGTCTAATCTTCTCTTTTGGGTATAGGTAGGGACTCCTCCTTAGAGTGTTGTCTTTTCCTTCCCTTTGTCAAGAGGGGAAGTGACCTCTATCTAGGTGTCGTGAGACATGACATGTTTTGTTGTTTAGTTAGGTTATACAGACTGAATCATCACATGAGGGATGGTGATGGTAACCATAGTAGCCAGTGTTACCACAACTTTTTGGGTGTTTTCCAGGCCAGATACTTTTATAACTAGCACTAGGAGGACATTTTACCTTGGACATGCCCCATGAATGGTGACTGGCTTCTAAGTGCTTATGGAGATTTTTCACTTTGATGATAGAAATGACATGAGCACTTTGAGAAATCAAGAGTTTTTTCCATAGGTCATTGAAATGATAATATGGATGACACATTAGTGGATGTTGAAGTCACCTCTTTAGGTGTGACCATATTAATTATACCTAATGTAATTAGGTCTTGCAAAGCATGCTGGAATGTACTGCTTGCCTTTTTGATAGTCACAAAAGCCACTAGAATCATAACTCCTTGGAATGCAATTTGATGGATCTCTTGTGGATGAAAATATTGACAAATGTTTGATAGTGGGTAGGATAGAGCTGACTGAATCTCCCAAAGGTTTGAACTTCCTACTTGGTTTAATAGGATCTTATACTATAGGAGTCATTGTTGGAGGTTCTTCTTATGGCATTGCTTTTCTTGAAATATATGAATTACTTGCCACTAGTAATTGTATGGGTTGTTGCAATATTGTTGTTGCATATCTGTATAACTTATTTAGATATAATTGGTAATGCAATGATACATATTGAGGTTATAAGTATTAGGTGATGGATGGTGTCATTTGATCTTGTGTCTATTGATATTCCATGACATTAGTTTCTTAAGGTGGTTGTGCCTCAGTTAGAGCTATATGTACTATTGGCTATTTTTTCTTGTTGTTGCTATATATACAAAATTTACATAGCTCCTATTGTTGAATCAACCTCGTTAACATTCATTCATTGTAAGTCCTGATTGAGGCTAAAGGATGAGTCCTATGTTTTGGTAGACCCTTCTCTTAGTGGAATTCTCAATCCAGACTCCTGCTTGGATTGGTTCTGAGAATGTATTGTACCTTTATTGGGATAGAAAAGTTTTTAGCATAGGTGAATCATCCATTATGACCATGCCAAGGTCTTCCTTGTCTTTAGGTTTTAATACTAGTTGGGCAAACTACTCCTTCCATCCTCTGACGAACTTGAATAAACTTACTTCTGCTTACTATTGCAATTCTTCAAGATCCTCTGGCTGGGACATAATATAGGTTCCAAGCATACTGATCGAGTAACTTTACAAACAATCGAGACCAAGTTGGGATGGGTTATAGGTATTTGTTGTTGTACCATGCCAAGGCAGACTTGTATGGGTTCATTCAAAATAAAGGATCAAGACCTTATAGGTGTCTTGTACCTCCACCATGTCTCAACAATATGACTTGCAAAATTCAATAAATTTCTTTATCTTGCATTATTTATAATTAATTCTATGAATATTGGAAAATTATTTAAAAATATGTTCTAAAATTAGAAAAAATATATCTATCCAATGGTGTAGTTTTTATTACATAAATCAGATTGTTATAAAATTATATACATTAGTATGTATAATAAACACTCTAATTAATGATTTATATACTTGATGTGTTATTAGGTGAAACTGCATAATCTGGATCTAGGGTTTGGACCCTAACATGTTACATACATCATTGAGGTATGTTGCAGACATTTGAGTCTATAATGAGCAAATGTTATAATTCATTTCTCTTTTGACCTAACTGAAGGATATATCTATAATCTCTCCTTTGAGATTTATTTAAATTCTTTTGAGATTCTCATATTGAAATAAGTTTCATGTTGATTATTCATTAATGTTGAATGGACATGTGCCCTAATTGTTATGTGTATACCCTTGAGGTATACTTTAATTTTAATTCATGTATAGTACATCGACTTATTATCATCTTATTGGAATGTTTTCTTTTGGTATGCACTTGGATAGTACTTTCCAATATGTGTTGGAAGCATTATTTATATTTGAAGTCCTTTTTCCCATATAATTTCTAAATCACTATTTATATACACACATTTTATGCTCATAACACCAACTTTATATTCACTTGTGGGGTATGCCTCCAACCCCTTAGGTAGAGAGAAAGGAGGAGTTAACCAAAGTTGACCAAAACTTATACAAGAGTTAAGTGATCTTTCGTGGGATATAGATTAAAGTAGTTGGTTTACCCTCTGTATATTGTTTCCTATAGCTTTCTTATATGTACACCCTACATGGTGAATAACTATGATAGACATGAATATTGTAATAGTTATATTTTTATCTTATTCTACTACAAATAATTATGAATGATTCATTACATACTTGAATTTTAGTCTTCTATCCTTTTTGATAAATTATTTTCAATTTTTTTAGTTGGATGGTTTTCAATTATTTCTTCAAAGTAAGTGATATGCTCACCTCTCAGGTCATACTCCTTACAACTTGATATGTGGTATAGGATCTCCTTTTCCATAGTATTTGTGGATCTTAGGCATGATAACAATATTAGGTAGCATTGCATCTAGGAAGTAACCAAGATTGCTAACTATATTTCCACTGTCCTTTTTCCCTTCCAAATATTTGAGCTTATGTAGAATCAAGAGCATGAGGAGATCTTAAAAAATTGGCTCTAGAATGACATCTTCTTGGTGAATGCTTCAGTTGGTACTACAAACACTACTACATTTTTGGCCAACAACGTCTAGACCTGTCAAACGGGTGGGTGGGTTGGGTTTGGGTTGGGTCATTGCGGGTTTGGGTCTCGCGGGTGCGGGTCAAAAAGACCCAATGTTAAACGGGTGGGGAAGTAGCACACCCAAATCTGACCCAGCGGGTTGCGGGTCGCCTGCGGGTTCCCATATAATATGTGCACAATGAAAAGATATTTCTTGTTTCTGCACTACGACAAAGAGTAGAATGATTCATTAATAATTTTCAGTGTAAACATAACAAAATGAGGGCAAGCTTCCACTACTTTTTGTGTCCAACACAATGTAATATCTATTATGATGTTTTGAAATAAAATGTAAGAGATAAAATGAAAAATAACCATTTTTGCAATGTATAATAAAAAAAACTAAATGATATAGATGTTACAAATAGCATAACATATTATCATAACAACACTATATTTTATCATGGTATGCTAAAAGTTCTTGATTTGTCATGTTCTTATGATTGTCCAATACATAAAGTAAACACAAAGAGAATATAATTGTTATAATTGAATATAAAACATGCATTATACTATATATTCATTAACATAAAAATAATATAGAAGTTAAGGAATTTGTTTCCACTAGTGTAAACAATTAACAAAGGATATCAATAAAGAAAGTTAGACTTTAACTCTTTATATTGTATACATTACACGCCATCAATTTAGTTGATTTATAAATGTATAGGTGTTGCATGTCTTAAGAGTCATATAGATAATATATTTATATTAATATATTATTTAGTTTAATGGGCACCCGCGGATGCCCGCGGATCACCCGTGAAACCCACTAAATAAACGGGTGGGTACGGGTTTGGGTGATTTCTAGCGGGTGGCAAATTTCGCCACCCAAACCCAACTTAAACGGGTCGACCCGTGGCCGCCTGCGGATTTTGATCCAGTTTGATAGGTCTAACAACGTAGTTGCCTGTAGGGTCAGTTTTTCCAAATAACTGACCTTATATGTCTAAAAAAATTTGAGCACCACTAAGGACCTCTTGGGTCAGTTTTCTTAAAATAACCGACCTTGTAGTGTAACTCTATAGGGTAAGTTTTCCAAATAACTAACCCTATATGTCTATAAAAATGCGGGCACCAATTCAGACCACTTGGGTCAGTTTTCTTAAAATAACCGACCTTGTAGTGAATCTCTATAGGGTCGGTTTTCATAAAATAAGCGACCTTATAGACAATGGGTTTAGAAAACCCATTAAAGTTTCCCGCGACAAAAGTTTTCTCAATTTTGGCTTCGTGCCTCGATCAATAGGATTGGTTTTTCCAAATAACCAACCTTATTTGTCTACAGAAAACACGGGCACCATTTAAGACCTCTTGGGTCAATTTTCTTAAAAAATCGACCTTGTAGGGCATTTCGATCAAAAAAATTCTTGATCGAGTTGAATTTTGAATCCATTTTCCCTTCATTCATGTATAAGTACCTCTAAGGTCAGTTTTTTTCCTTTTAACCGACCTTGTAGGTCACCTCGGTCAAACAAATCGTCGACCGAGTAGAATTTTGGATCTAGTTTGCCTTCAGGCATGTATAAGTACCTCTAGGGTTGGGTTTTTCCTTATAAACGACCTTGTAGGTCCCCTCGGTCGACCAAATTGTTGACCGAGTTAAATTTTGGATCCAGTTTGCCTTCACGCATGTATATGTACCTCTAGGGTCAGTTTTACCCTTTTAACCGACCTTGTAGGTCCTCTCAGTCGATGAAATTCTAGACCGAGGTCATCTCAGTCGAAAAAATCATCGACCGAGTTAAATTTTGTATCCAATTTTCCTTCGTGAATGTATAAGTACCTCTAGGGTCATTTTTTCCCTTATAACCGACCTTGTAGGTCTTCTCAGTCGACGAAATTCTCGACCGAGGTCACCTCGGTCAAAAAAATCATCGACTGAGTTGAATTTTGGATCCGGTTTTCCTTCGTGCGTGTATTAGTACCTATAGGGTCGGTTTTTTCCTTTCCACCGACCTTGTAGGTCCCCTCGGTCGACCAAATTGTCGACCGAGTTGAATTTTAGATCAATTTTTCCTTTGCATGTGTATAAGTAACTCTAGGGTCAGTTTTTCACTTTTAACTGACCTTGTAGGTCCTCTCGGTCGACGATATTCTCGACCGAGGTCACCTCGGTTGAAAAAATCATCGACCGAGTTAAATTTTGGATCCAGTTTGCATTTGTGCGTGAATAAGTACCTCTAGCGTCGGTTTTTTCATTTTAACCGACCTTGTAGGTCCCTTCGGTCGAAGAAATTCTCGACTGAGGTTCACTCGGTCGATGAAATTCTTGATCGAGTTGAAGTTTGGATGTTTTTTATTTACCTGACACGGGCATCACTTATCTCTTGGGTCGTTTGTTTTTTTGACCGACCCTACAGGTCGGGTCTGAGGCTTGAAGTGGTCGAGACCTACATATTTCTCTCCAGCGAGACCTAGTTTTCTTTCTCTCCTATTCCACTGAGACCTACTGCTTCTTTCTCTCTCGCGATGAGACCTACTACTTTTCTCCCGCGAGACCTACTTCTTCTTTCTCTCCCGTGCCGCCGAGACCTACTTCTTCTTTCTCTCCCACGCCTCCGAGACCTACTTCTTCTTTCTCTCCTGTGCCGCCAAAGATTTCTCTCCTATTGCCATTGTCATCATCCGAGAGAAGAGGAGCTCGGAGTGGAGCTTGAAGTGGCTGACACCAAAGTGGATCTCAAAGTTGCCACCACCACGGTCGCAGAGGTAAGACTTTCCATTTATATAGGTCTATCTATGCCCTCCGTGGTACCGCCACCACAACCACAGAAGCGTCCAGGTCCACTCACGCTCGACAATTCGTCGACCGAGAGTGGACCTACGCACCTTTAACTAGACATTTATATTGGTTTTCCATTTTATATGATTGACAACCCAACCAATAATAAAAACATGTATTTTTTCATATGTAATTTAAATTCTAGAAATTAATATGAGATTAGACATGTGTACTCGCATATTGACACTTTAGGGTTTATAGATGAGAACCATCAATGCATGATGTTTAACGTAATATATAAATATGAAAATAATACATTTATATATTAACTTAGAAACTGATAACCTCCTATTTTAGTAGTTTATCTTAGTCTTTTTCTTTAGTTTTCCATACTCTTTTTACGTTTATACTGTACATAAACCTAATTTTATCCCTTTTTGTAAATACATCATCAAACTAACTTTTTCCTTTTATACTTGCAGAAAAAGCACAAAAAAATCATAAAAGAATAAACCAGCCTCAAGGCCGAGTGAAGTAAACGGTCCCAAGACCGCATGGAGTTCAAACGGTCCCAAGACCGCATGAAGCCAAACAGTCCCAAGACCGCATGGAGTTCAAACGGTCCCGAGACCGCATGAAGCCAAACGGTCCCAAGACCGCATGGAGTTCAAACGGTCCCGAGACCGCATGAAGCCAAACGGTCCCAAGACCGCATGGAGTTCAAACGGTCCCAAGACCGCATGAGCTCAAACGGTCCCAAGACCGCATGAAGCCAAACGGTCCCAAGACCGCATGGAGTTCAAACGGTCCCAAGACCGCATGGAGTTCAAACGGTACCGAGACCGCATGAAGCCAAACGGTCCCAAGACCGCATGGAGTTCAAACGGTCCCGAGACCGCATGAAGCCAAACGGTCCCAAGACCGCATGGAGTTCAAACGGTCCCGAGACCGCATGAAGCCAAACGGTCCCAAGACCGCATGGAGTTCAAACGGTCCCAAGACCATTTGACGCCAAACGATCTCAAAACCGTTTGACGCCAAACGGTCTCAAGACCGTTTGACGCCAAACGATCTCAAGACCGTTTGACGCCAAACGATCTCAAGACCCTTTAACGCCAAACGGTCTCAAAACCGTTTAACGCCAAACGGTCTCAAGACCGTTTGACGCCAAACGGTCTCAAGACCGTTTGAACCCAAACGATCTCCAGACCGTTTGGACCTCACTCAAGGCCTATAAATAAGACCTCAAGGGCCATCCCTGAGAAGGGTCCAGACGTCCAGAGGCTGTCTCACTACTACCAGAACAACTCCATCCACCGCCCGAGGCTGCCGGTCTGAGACTCACGTTCCATTGCAAAGCTACCTTCTCTCTCATCAACAAAGAAGGTGAGAGGAGAAGATCCGTCGTCAAGCAAGCCACGAAGGGTGAAGATCGTTGCTCTCTCCACCAAGGGTTCAACCTTCTCTCCTCAGTGGAGATGATGTTATTTCTATCTCTTCTTGCCTCCTCCTTTGTTGTTCCCTCTATGAGGAGCGAGTAGTTCCATCCACTAGGGCGCGGGGACTAGCCCCGCTGCCCATGTTTTGTACTTTGTACTAAAAAGATGTTATCCTTTCGTTTTAATACTAAATCGTTTCATACATGCTTGAATGATGGCCACGTTCTTGTATGCATCTATTGTCTTTTGTTGTGGTTTGTCTATGACCGCTCTCGAGACTCGAATACCGATTTAGTGTTGGTTTCTGGTGTGTGTATCTACCACGCATCCGTTTCGGTGTCTAGGAGTGTATCTCAAAGAGTGGAGTAAACTCACTATCATCCGTTGCACTTCCATCTGTATGGAAGTAACCTTGGTAAGTCGAGGAACACACTTTGCGAGGGGAATGATGTAAAGCATGTGACCATTTGATCGGGAATGGCTGGCGTTGCAACATTCCCGCACTTCTCGTAGCTAGGTTATCCGAATAAGAGACTAGGCCTACAAAGATACTATTCGATTTGATAATTATCGCTCGCTTGTTAGTTTCAGATGCACGTTTCATGAGGTGGAGTAAGATTCTCTCTTTGGAGACTACATATCTTCATTGACACGTAGAAATGTACCGAATGAGAGCTACTTAACCCTTGAAGGATGCGATGCATTGCTCTTGTCTTATAAGGCATCGGTCTTGTGGAACATTGAAGGATGCAATGCATCGCTCTTGTCTTACAAAGGCATCAGTCTTGTGGAACATCCTTGGATGCAATGCATCGCTCTTGTCTTATAAGGCATCGGTCTTGTGGAACATCCATGTATCTAGCTTATAAGTCTTGCTTGCTTAGTACATATACAATGCATGTGTAGCGGTGGTAAATACCTGCTTAACCCCAGTGATTCATCATCATTTGTTAAATCTTAGTTTTACTTGCTTTATTTACTTTTCATGCTTTAGTCTAAAAACCAATCAAAATCCAACTTTTCGATATAAGTGCCAATTAGTAAAATAACTAAGTGAAGTGATGTACGTTTTCCATCTTGTTGCTTGCAACAAGACCGTTGTCTTTTGGGTTCGATCCTAAATCTGTACTATGATAAGGCTTCCATGCTCTTATGGGGTTGGAGTTGTTATCTAAGCACCAGTTCTAGGTAAACCTAGGGAAGATATAAATCCTCTCTAGGGTTTTTGGTGCAAATTTTGGGACTCCCATTGGAAGAGTAAAATCTTTTGGTGTAAGTCTCAACTCCATCAAAAAATGGCGCCGTTGCCGGGGACAACGGAACATTAGTATTTCACTTAGTTTATTTTTCTAGTTGGTTAGGATTTTACACTTTCTTTTTGAATCATAATTCACCATCTTCTTGAAGCTTTCATATTGTCTCTATTATCTAAAGGTGTTCTCTTTTCTTTACTCAGGTAGAACCCTTATATGCAATCACCGCATAATCGAGGATTCTCCCCTGATCCGGAGTTCGACTCCGAGGTAGAGAGAAGTTTCCACCGCAGAATCCGTCTCAATCGCCAACGCGCTAGTCAAATGGCTGACGAACAGCTTCAAGCTGCTTTGGTGATGGAGAGAGTCAATGCTGCTATAGCCGCACAACGGGCACAACTCATTGCAGACACACGTGCCCAAATACAAGCGGAGATACAAGCAGAAGAGCAAGCCCGCATAAGAGCAGAGACTGAGGCTGCTCAGCTCGAATTACGAAACAAGCAACTGAGGGACTATGCTGTTCTGAAGAATTATGAAGACAACCACCCGGTCCGGCCTCCGATCATCAATATCCCAAACTTTGAGATCTGGACCCAGTGGATCCAGATTATGCAAGGAATTTCCTTCTCTGGAGGTTCAGGAGACGATTGCATGGACCATTTGAAACGGTTTAAGGCATTATGCCGCCTGGTCCCGCAAGCTGGCATTTCTTTCGACGCAATAATGCTCCACCTGTTTCATTTCACCTTATCTGGAAGGGCTTTGAGCTGGTACAACTCATTGGACAGAGAACCCATCATAACCACTTGGGCCCCTCTAGAGGAAAAATTCTTGGAGAAGTTCTTTCCACCCTCGCTTACCTATGAAATCAGAGGGCAGATCAACCATTTCTCCCAGCTACCTGGAGAAACCCTCGCTGAGGCATGGGAAAGATTCAAGGAACTTCTACGAAAATGCCCTCATCATGGAATTTCACAGAATCAATTGATTGAAACTTTTTATCGGGGGGTAAGCGATGACATTAAACAGTTCTTAGATTCCTCATCTGGAGGAAATTTCATGAGGAAAAACTATGAAGATGCCTGGAAGATCGTTACCTTAGGAGCCGAAAACCAGTCCAATTGGGGGCGGTCAGCCGGAAAAGGCGTCTTCAAAGTCTTTAAAGCTGAAGAATCTATGGAACTAAAGTCAATAGCCGAGGCTTTGAAGACAATCACTCATAAACAGCAAACCCTTGAAACAACTCTAGGGGAAATTGATAAGAAGAAAACCCCGCTGGTTCATCAAGTCAAAGCCGTCACAGGATCCTGTGAGGCTTGTCATGCTTCAGATCATCCGACTCTTTCCTGCGGAATGCTCTATAATGTGATGATGGATCTGCATCCACCACCACAATCCTATGAGGCCATCACTAATCAGGCTGAAGATCAGATTCCGGAGCAAGTCAACTCCATCCATACTATTCCCGGACAAGTTTATTATAATCCCAGTCAACCAAGGAACCATCCTGGGTTCCAGTATGGAAATCCTTCTGGAACTGCGAATCCGCAACATCAGACACAAGGGGGATTTGACAGTAGGCTGCCTCCTGGGTTTCCAAACAATTTTAACCAAAATCAAGGGACCCCAAGGAACAATTTCCCTAGGGCTAACTACCCTAGAAATCAATCAGCCTACTATCAGTACACTCATTCCCCGCTTCACCCACATTTGCATACTCAATAGTCCCAACAACAAAACCCTCAGAAAAATGCTACCGCACAGCCGTAAGATGAGCTATCTTCAATAAGACAGATGCTGCAATCTCAGCAAACCATGCTGGCCAACCAACAAGCTCAACAGAAGGCAGTTGAAGCACAGCTTGCCTAGATTGCTGCACAATTGAAACCCCCAACAGGCACTTTCGCTGGGCAGCCCGAATCGAACCCTAAACATGGGCCGAATGGACATGAGCAATCAAATACTATGCCAGCAGCATAACAATGTTTTAACTTCGTCGAGCCAGCGACATAAAACCAAGGCGCTTCTTGGGAGGCAACCCAAGACCTGAGTATCATCTTTTCTATTTCTAGTCTTTTATTTTCTTGCTTTCTCTAAGTTCTTTCATCATTAATTAAAAAAAAATTAATACAAAAATCAAAAACTACAAAAACAATACATAATACAAACAACATAAAAATTCATAAAAAATACACAAAAAATATATATACATACACAAAAACAAACATATAAACCCTTTGTGCCCCTCCAAACGGTCTCCAAACCGTTTGGAGCCGAACGGTCTTGAAACCGTTTGGACTCCAAACGGTCTTCAAACCGTTTGGAGCCAAACGGTCCTGAAACCGTTTGAACTCCAAACGGTCTCCAAACCGTTTGGAGCCAAACGGTCTCCAAACCGTTTGGAGCCCAAACGGTCCTCAAACTGTTGAGACCAAACGGTCTTGAAACCGTTTGGGACCAAACGGTCTTGAGACCGCTTGGGACCAAGCGGTCTTCAAACCGTTTAGAATACAAAAGGTCACCAACCAATCACTATAAATATCAACCCTACCCCTCCGTCTTTCTTTCCTCGAACCTTCGAATTCTCAAGAGCTTTCGCGCGAAGAATCTCGTTCTTGCTCCTGTTGCATCCGCGCAAGCTTCTCACCCGTTCGTCCATCCACCTTCCGCAAGGTAGTCCGGCGACTACAAGCACGCTGCTCACTCCGACGTCTCTTTCGCCGCCATCGCAGTCGTCATCGAATGAGTTCACCGACTCCTCTATCGCCTTCGTCGCCGCGCCGTTCTGTCGCCACCATCATGGTGCCAGTTGCCGTTTCCTTTACCATCGCACGACGTATCTTTCTCCGCCATCGCCGTCGCTGTCGAAAGATTTCACCGACTCTCCCATCGCTTTCATCGCCGTCGTCGTTCTTCTCATCGTTTTCGAAGGCGCCGGCGCGTTCTTCACCTTCGCGCCGTTCCACCTTCTCGTGCGCCGGCGACCTGCGACTCTTCGCTTTCCAAACGGTCTCGACACCGTTTGGGACCAAACGGTCTTGAAACCGTTTGGGACCAAACGGTCCTCAAACTGTTTGGGACCAAACAGTCTCAAAACCGTTTGGGACCAAACGGTCTTGAAACTGTTTGGGACCAAACGGTCCTCAAACCGTTTGGGACCAAACGGTCTTGAAACCGCTTGGGACCAAACGGTCTCGAAACCGTTATGGACCAAACGGTCCTCAAACCGTTTGGGACCAAATGGTCTCGAAACCGTTTGGGACCAAATGGTCTTGAAACCGTTTGGGACCAAACGGTCCTCAAACCGTTTGGGACCAAACTGTCTTGAAACCGCTTGGGACCAAACGGTCTCGAAACCGCTTGGGACCAAACGGTCTCGAAACCGTTTGGGACCAAACGGTCTCGAAACCGTTTGGAACCAAACGGCAAACGGTCATGAAACCGTTTGGAACCAAACGGTCCTGAAACCGTTTGGAACCAAACGGTCCTCAAACCGTTTGGAACCAAACGGTCCTGAAACCGTTTGGTCTTCGTTTCCCTTTTGCTTTCACAAAATATAAAAGATATAACTACAAATCAAATTTACATTGTTTCAAATCTTCTCTAATTATGAAACTCTTATTTTTTCCAGAAATGGCGTCACCAGCGAACAAAACTTCCGGCTCTGGAACTGCCCCTGCTCTGACAAGGGAGCAGATGATGGAAGAGCGAGACAGGCTCATACAGATCAGGGACACTTACAACACCACCAGAGCCGTCCCTCCCAAGACCAAGATCATCGATGTCCTGTGTGAGATAACCCGCCTCACCAAATGCTTGGGTGAGGCCCCTGAAGAGGACATCGAGCACATCTCTTCTGACGATGATGAAGGATCAGACTACATACCGAATCCCGATGAAGACTCCTCTGCCCAAGAGACAGAGGGAAAATGCAAAGCTGCAAAGGCTGCATCTGGGCACCCCCCCCAAGAGGGCAAGAAAACAAGTCCACCCTCTATCTGCCATGGACCAACCCTTCGCCAAACCATCCACCTTTGCTGCTACCACTACCACCCCTGCAGCTACCATCCCTACCACCTTCATTCCCATTACCGCCCCAATACCCCCACCAGAGCACCTATCCATCCAAACCTCCATCACCACTGATAAAACCCTTAAACCAACCAAGTATGTTTGCTCCAGCATACTAGCTAAAATGGGAATTCACGAGCGCATCTTCAAAACGCTACAAAAAGCCAACCTTACCAGGTTGTGCTTAATACCTGAAATATCCTACATTGAGCCCACAGCGGAATTCTTCTCCTACCTGACAAAGGAGCCCGTCGACATTGCAAATAGGTCACGGGATGGGGGTGATAGAAGGATTGTCACCCAAATCTTTGGTAGCAACGTCGTCTTAACAGAGAATATGCTAAATTCAATATTCATTGACGACCTGGAGCAGCTACAAAAGGCCAAATCAGTGGGAACTGATCATCCAGAATTCAACCGCCACACATTCTGGAAAAGCTTAACTGGGATTCCCACATACGACGCCAAAACATGCAAAGCGTCCAACATACACTCTGGATTTGTGCGCACTCTGCACAAAATCCTAGCTGGCGCACTTTTTCCAAGAACGGAAGGAGGAAACGTTACAATATCAGACCTCTTTGTCCTCTGGTCTATCCTCAACGGAAGGCCAGTCAACATCGGACGGTTGATGGTCCAGAAATTATCCGCCGCCTTCATAGGGAAAGAGATCTGTTTGGGGGGCCATGTCACATCCATAATTAAATTTTTTAAGATGGACAGGCTATTACCCCAATGCACGCAAATAAAGGGCGACATCCTTACAAACGAACAATCTTTGAAAAATTTGTTTATAATCAAAGAAAAGGATGGAAAGTTACACTATGTATTCTGCCCGATGGTTAAGTCATCAAGAACCCTCCTTCTGTTACCGGAGCTAGCACACTATGATATGACACAGCTCCTCTTTTCTGACGAGGAGCTTACTCATCTACTAGCTTCGGTCACACCCGCTGAAAAGAAACAAACTGCGGGCCCAACTGAAATGAGCATCACAGCTCCGACAGCTCGACCTACAAAAGTCCCTGTCAAACGACCTTCTAGAAGGTTGCTGCAGGCCCAATAGCTGTCGGGGACACCAACGTCCCGCCCAAAACCGGAGGACGAGCGGTTCAACGATGAAATCTTAACAACTTCCTCATTTGACTCTTTCATCCAGAGTCTAAATGAGCAACTCTCCGCTGCCCCCACCACTACTTTCCTCCCCACATCCACGCCAGCATTCACACCCACCCTAACATCGGGCTTCCCTTCCCCCACCTCCATGCCCGACTTCACCACCTTTCCATTCACATCCACAGTTCCCACCCCTTCATCATCAGTGCCACCTTTTTCGCCACAAATACCACCGCTCTTCACATCCGCCACCACCCCGACACCGCTGGTGACTTCATCAACAGTCACTACACAGTTCGGGACATCATCAGTGTCTCCTCCGCAAGACACTACCACCATCCCACATAGGCCCCAGCCACATCACCCTTCCGCCTCTGGGGTCCCCATAACTAACATCGGTGAGGAATTCGGTCGTCAATTTGATGCTGTCCGAAACCTCCTCACCGATCCTTCTAACCTATTACATTCTATTTTTTCTTGTGTACAGGACTTATCTAAACATGTAACCAGGATCGACAACCAACACCGAGCTCTGCCTGTCGTCCTACAAGGCATCCAGCAATGACAGGATGAAGTGACTATGCAAGTTGAGCATATCAACAGCCACACCAACAACCTGCTAGACCTGATCCTTGAGGCAACGCGCCAGCAAGAAGCTACGACAAGAAAAGTTGATGAGATCTCTAACCAGACTCACCCTCTGCAAGAGAATCTCCACAAGCTTGAGCAGAATCAAGAAGAGCTAAGCACGCGCCTGGCTACCATCAACGAAACAATCACGCAACTCCATCATCATCAAGAGGAAGCAAATATCAATGAAACACAACAACTACGTGCCCAAGTCACAGATCTGACAGCACGCCTCCTCTCCGCCGAGGGCAGATACACAGATCTCAAAGAAGCCCACGACGCACTGCTCGAGAAACACGAACATCTGCAAGTGGCTTTCGATGAGCTACAAGCCACTCACCGGCGGTGTAAAAAGTCGACTAACAAGAAGACAACCGAAGAAGCTGCGGCCGACAACGACGATGATGATGAAAAAGAAGACGAATCCGATTCATCTGCTGACTCCAATAAAGACACATCTTCAGGAGACAAGCACGATGACGGTGAAGACCCCGGGAACGCAGCAGGACCCTCCCATAAAGGGTCTGATAAAGGTCACCAGGAACGTGACTACCACCCCAAGTCCCCACAGCATGACAACGTAAACATTTCTTACGGGGACCAATTCTTTGATTACTCCGCTATGGGGTCAATGGAGGAAGCTGCCAAGGATGCGGCCTTCGCTGAGCTCCAACAATGCATACTAGGAGCCAGCGCTACCTCGCCAAAAACTTCTCCCCCCTCCTCAACACCTTCTCCCCCTTACCTAGACGAGGCAGACCGAGTGAGTCTAGATACTGACGCAGATCTTGACTCCGCCTCCGATCTAGACGACAACCTCAAAGGCCATGAAGAGGCCCCCGAACAGCACGCCTCCCCTCCACCACAAGACCTCCCCCCGCCACCTCCTCTCCCACAAAAAATGCACGATCTTGATACGACAGCCATCTCTACTTTAGATGCTCAGGACATCTTCATCCTGAACACTATAGTAGATGATGCAAAAGCGGGGGACGACATAGTTTACAACAATACAAAAACCAGGCGTACGTTGACACGTGAAAATTTTTGTTGCATCCTCCGACCCCGGTCTATGATGCCAATGCCAATCTTCCGTGTCCTCCTCGCCAACTGTATAGAAATCTATAGAAGTAAACAGCGGATACAACCAGCCTTCAACGCTTCACCCGCATTATCATTTGGCCTTTTACACAAAAGCTTGTGCACGAGGTCGATTGAGCGGCTGCGTGCCGGTTTAGCGCGTCGGGCACGCTATATCACAATGCCTTTCCAAGTCTCGGACCACTGGCTTTTTATGATAGTGGATACCGAAGCAAGGGACGCTAAAGTTTACAACTTCAATAGCGCCGAGCTTCCAGCCGGCATAATAAACTTCGTCGGAGACGCAGCAGGTGAAGCCCGGTGTATACCCTTCCGGCTGCTCAAAGTAATCTGGGTTGTACGCCCTTCTCTTCGTCAAGACTGGAGCCAACCCTGGTTCAGAATCATTAACCCTCCAGTTCAAGCCACCACGGGATCTGGGTACAGCGCTTTCTACACCATCCGACATATCCAAGCGCTGAACCAAGAAATCCCTTTCACCGACTTGGCAGCTGAAGACTTCCATTCGTTACGAGGACGCTACGCCATGGAGCTCATCTGTGACAGAAGATATTTCAACGATCCGACTATGTCACCAGATGATGTTCCAAGGTACCTCTACTCAGTTGTACAACGTCGACAACGGCGACCCTTCCGCCAAATTCTGAAAGAGTCTGAACAACACAAGTCACCAGAAGAAGATACCAGCAAGAACGATCCTGCTTACACCACTAAACCAACTTTTCCTGATTTTGATCACGATTCTTGCAAAGGTCTCACCGACCTTGAAATGCACATCATCATGGCGAATCTCTCCGCAGAAAAAGATGGCATAGTATTCATGTCTCAAGACATTATCGTGATGGCCGATTCACTGCGAGAGACTTTACAAGATAAGGGGCAACTTTCTGTCAGCCTCATGACAGCTTACCAGTCTCAGATTGGCCAACATAATCCAGATACATACATGGCGTCCCCATACATGAAGGATGATCTACTCAAACTCAAAAACTTCGGCACAACGAAAGCGTTGATCGCATATCTCCAACATACAACGCCGAAGTTCATCATGTTACCAATCCTGCATCAAGAGCACTGAATTCTTCTGGCAACTAACCTCCAAGACGGAACAACTACAATATACAACAGTTCCGACAGCCAGTTCAACGCCTGACAACGACACTACGTCGTAACGCCCAAGACGCCAATAGAAGAAATGGCAAAAGAGTGCGCTGCGAAATTAATAGAGCTTCTGAGTCAGCACACTAAGGCATACAGCAAGGAACACTTCAATCGCCCCGCCTTCTACCACAAATGCCCCCAGCAAATACGCCAATCCAACGACTACGGCTTCCACGTCCTCTACTGGATGTACACCATAATCGTTCTCCAAAGACCAGTGGAGGAAATGACTGACGTGGACTACCACGCCTTACGTGGGCAGTTCGCATCTACACTACTCCGTTCTCCAGGGGCAAACGAAAATCTACCTTAACCTGGAGCCCTTGTTCTAATGATTTCTCAACCTATCACTTTGCCACTCTAGGGACAGAGTGTGTGATAAGTTAGGGGGGGGGATACATTAGACAAGGGCTAGGTATCAACTTCTATACTCCCTTTTTCTTTAACACTTTCCATACATTTCTTCATTCTTAAAATCTTTTACAATTCTTTAAGTCTTAATTCTTTTCACAATTCTCTTTCAAAAATAGTCACCTCAACTAACCCTAGAATCATGTTAGTCTCTACAAGTAAATAGCACTCAGACATCAAATGGCGATTTATCAATTTCCACCTACTATGGATCCCATATTTTTGCTTCAATTCTTTATCTGACTCTCCACAGGTCAAAATCAGGGCAGAAATAAGCCGAGATCTCGAGGATGAGAGGGAAATTAGGCAACTTCCAAATCAAAAAGTTCTGCAAGTGGACCACAAACCAAATAAGTGCATGCTGAAAAACTTTAAGAACAAGCTTTCCTCTCTTCAAAATAAAAGAGGCTTGGCCGCCCAAAATAAATCCTCATTCCAAAACCCAAGCCTGTGAGTTTTTGAATAAAAGCCAGAGAGACGAATAAAATCATGAGAGTTGTGCCACACATAAGGACCTATATGAAGAACTGATAAAGGGCTCACCCGGCCGGCACATTCCGCTGCCCTCACAAAGGCAGATGTGTCGCGTCCGGTAGTGAAACCCTAAAAGTTCCAACTATATGAAAAGGCTCATAAAGGACTTGCCCGGCCGGTACATTCAGCTGCCCTCATAAAGGCAGATGTGTCGTGCCCGGTAGTGAGATCCTAAAAAGCATAGACAGCCCCTCCCCTGCTTGAAAGGGAGCTACACTTCAAAGCCTTTAGCCAACCCTCATACCCTCTCTAGCTTCCAGTAGGTTTCCAGAGAGGTATAAAGTTGATTAGAGTCAACGACATGCACAAAATAAATGTGGTCCCAAGGCAAACTTTGAGATACGGAAAAACCTGAAATCCAAGCAACTCTCGAAATCCAAAGGAATCAAGGCATGCAATAAGCCTCGATATGACCCCTGGGGAACTCAGGTCAAGAATTGAAGCAAGAGTATGGAGATCCTAATTAAGATCGCATTGCCATTTCATGTCTCAGCTCTATCTAACTTGAGGACAAGCTAGACTCTAAGTTAGGGGGGGTGATAACCTCCTATTTTAGTAGTTTATCTTAGTCTTTTTCTTTAGTTTTCCATACTCTTTTTACGTTTATACTGTACATAAACCTAATTTTATCCCTTTTTGTAAATACATCATCAAACTAACTTTTTCCTTTTATACTTGCAGAAAAAGCACAAAGAAATCATAAAAGAATAAACCAGCCTCAAGGCCGAGTGAAGTCAAACGGTCCCAAGACCGCATGGAGTTCAAACGGTCCTAAGACCGCATGAAGCCAAACGGTCCCAAGACCGCATGGAGTTCAAACGGTCCCGAGACCGCATGAAGCCAAACGGTCCCCAGACCGCATGGAGTTCAAACGGTCCCGAGACCGCATGAAGACAAACGGTCCCAAGACCGCATGGAGTTCAAACGGTCCCAAGACCGCATGAGCTCAAACGGTCCCGAGACCGCATGAAGCCAAACGGTCCCAAGACCGCATGGAGTTCAAACGGTCCCAAGACCGCATGGAGTTCAAACGGTCCCGAGACCGCATGAAGCCAAACAGTCCCAAGACCGCATGGAGTTCAAACGGTCCCGAGACCGCATGAAGCCAAACGGTCCCAAGACCGCATGGAGTTCAAACGGTCCCGAGACCGCATGAAGCCAAACGGTCCCAAGACCGCATGGAGTTCAAACGGTCCCAAGACCGTTTGACGCCAAACGATCTCAAAACCGTTTGACGCCAAACGGTCTCAAGACCGTTTGACGCCAAACGATCTCAAGACCGTTTGACTCCAAACGATCTCAAGACCGTTTAACGCCAAATGGTCTCAAGACCGTTTGACGCCAAACGGTCTCAAGACCGTTTGAACCCAAACGATCTCCAGACCGTTTGGACCTCACTCAAGGCCTATAAATAAGACCTCAAGGGCCATCCCTGAGAAGGGTCCAAACGTCCAGAGGCTGTCTCTCTACTACCAGAACAACTCCATCCACCGCCCGAGGCTGCCGGTCTGAGACTCACGTTCCATTACAAAGCTACCTTCTCTCTCATCAACAAAGAAGGTGAGAGGAGAAGATCCGTTGTCAAGCAAGCCACGAAGGGTGAAGATCGTTGCTCTCTCCACTAAGGGTTCAACCTTCTCTCCTCAGTGGAGATGATGTTCTTTCTATCTCTTCTTGCCTCCTCCTTTGTTGTTCCCTCTATGAGGAGCGAGTAGTTCCATCCACTGGGGCGCGGGGACTAGCCCCGCTGCCCATGTTTTGTACTTTGTACTAAAAAGATGTTATCCTTTCGTTTTAATACTAAATCGTTTCATACATGCTTGAATGATGGCCACGTTCTTGTATGCATCTATTGTCTTTTGTTGTGGTTTGTCTATGACCGCTCTCGAGACTCGAATACCGATTTAGTGTTGGTTTCTGGTGTGTGTATCCACCACGCATCCGTTTCGGTGTCTAGGAGTGTATCTCAAAGAGTGGAGTAAACTCACTATCATCCGTTGCACTTCCATCTGTATGGAAGTAACCTTGGTAAGTCGAGGAACACACTTTGCGAGGGGAATGATGTAAAGCATGTGACCATTTGATCGGGAATGGCTGGTGTTGCAACAATCCCGCACTTCTCGTAGCTAGGTTATCCGAATAGGAGACTAGGCCTACAAAGATACTATTCGATTTGATAATTATCGCTCGCTTGTTAGTTTCAGATGCACGTTTCATGAGGTGGAGTAAGATTCTCTCTTTGGAGACTACATATCTTCATTGACACGTAGAAATGTACCGAATGAGAGCTACTTAACCCTTGAAGGATGCGATGCATTGCTCTTGTCTTATAAGGCATCGGTCTTGTGGAACATCGAAGGATGCAATGCATCGCTCTTGTCTTACAAAGGCATCGGTCTTGTGGAACATACTTGGATGCAATGCATCGCTCTTGTCTTATAAGGCATCGGTCTTGTGGAACATCCATGTATCTAGCTTATAAGTCTTGCTTGCTTAGTACATATACAATGCATGTGTAGCGGTGGTAAATACCTGCTTAACCCCAGTGATTCATCATCATTTGTTAAATCTTAGTTTTACTTACTTTATTTACTTTTCATGCTTTAGTCTAAAAACCAATCAAAATCCAACTTTTCGATATAAGTGCCAATTAGTAAAATAACTAAGTGAAGTGCTGTACGTTTTCCATCTTGTTGCTTGCAACAAGACCGTTGTCTTTTGGGTTCGATCCTAAATCTGTACTATGATAAGGATTCCATGCTCTTATGGGGTTGGAGTTGTTATCTAAGCACCAGTTTTAGGTAAACCTAGGGAAGATATAAATCCTCTCTAGGGTTTTTGGTGCAAATTTTGGGACTCCCATTGGAAGAGTAAAATCTTTTGGTGTAAGTCTCAACTCCATCAGAAACCCGTTCAAAATTTACTCATTAGGAGTAAACTTTGGATAATCCCTAGTTTGGGACTATTTTTTGATATTTAATCTCACTTAGGATGTAACTGTATAATGTATGTTTAGTTTTGAAGAAAATTTTAGTAGGATTTCCTCATTTGTTCTCTGGGTACATATGTGAGTGGTTATTTTCCATTTACATCGGTGTACTTGGAGAACTTAGGGGAAATGTTGTTGAAATTTTCTTCAAAATTAAATATACATTATACAATGACTAGTGAGATTAAATATTAAAAGATGGGATAGGTTGTTCACTTTAGTATAAAAGTAATTAACTTCCTATTAAAATAAACTTACAACTTATAGTATCAATATAAAATGCTCAATTTTATAATTAATTTTAATGTGATCTAGAAAATGGATCGAAGTTGGATGTCTATCAAGAACCGTTGTAGTCCAGAGTTTGCCAAAGGCCTTGATGAATTTATCATATTTGTTGAGGAACACAGGAAACTACCTACAGATAGGTACTATTGTCCATGTAGAAATTGTGGTAACAATTTGAAAGTTGATATTATTGAGGAAATTAAGAATCATGTCATATGCAATGGGATCATACAAGGTTATAATGAATGGTATTGGCATGGAGAGAAATTTAATTATGGATCAGAATATGTCAAAACTAATAGTTGTGGCATAGAAGATATAGATAATGGTGATAATGTCAATGATGAACCGATTCAGGATGACCAGATTCAGGATGATATGGTTGATGAGATGCTATGTAGTTGTCAGGACAATGCCATTGATCCACCTTCTTTATTTGCAAACATTGTCCATGATGTTGACAAACTGTTATATAAGGGTTGTACTAAGTTCACGAGGTTGGGTTATGTGATGCAATTACATACTCTTAAAGCTAAAAACCAGTGGAGCGATAAGAGTTTCACTTCACTGTTGTCTTTGTTAAAGGAAATTCTTCCTAAAGGGAATGAGCTTCCAATTTCAACATATCAAGCAAAGAAAATAATGTTCCCAATGGGAATGGAGGCTAAGAAGATTCATGCATGTCCAAATGATTTTGTATTATTTCAGAAGGACTACAGTAATTTGATAAATTGTCCAAAATGTGGTGCGTCAAGGTATAAGACCACAAATTCAGATAAGGCTAAAAATGGCTCTCCTACCAAGGTGATGTGGTATCTACCAATAATACCACGATTTCAATGCTTATTTGCTAGTAAAGAAGATGCGCAAAATTTGTATTGGCATGGGGAGTTAAAGGCCAATGATGATGGCATCCTACGACATGCATCTGATTCACCACAATGTAAGAAAATTGATTTAGTATACCCTCAATTTGGTAAAGAACCAAGAAACTTAAGACTTGGACTCTGTACAGATGGAATGAATCCCTATGGTACATTAAGAAGCCAACATAGCATGTGGCCTATTATGATTGTTATATACAATCTTCCTCCTTGGTTGTGTATGAAAAATAAGTATGTCATGTTGTCAATATTGATATCAGGGCCCAAGCAACCTAGAAATGATATTGATGTTTACCTTCAACCTCTAATTGATGGCCTAATGAAACTATGTGAATAAGGTGTTATGACATATGATGCTTCATGTAAAGAGATCTTTAGTTTGCGTGCTATGTTGTTTTGCATGATTAATGACTTTCCAGCTTATGGAAATTTGTTTGGATATAGCATAAAAGGATACAAAGCATGTCCTATTTGTGAGAAAAATACTGATTAAATCCGACTGAAACATGGTGGTAAAATCGTATATCTTGGTCATCAGATATTTCTCCCACAAGTGCATCCTTATCGAAGGCAACAAAAAACCTTTAATGGATCAATTGAGGAATGAAGTGCTCCTAAACCTATACCAGGAAAGGATGTATATGACAGGGTGAAAGATATTGTTGATGAATTTGGAAAGGGTTCAAGTAGTCGTACTCTCGCATGTGAAAAATCTCTATACAAGAAGAGGTCAATATATTGGGATCTTCCTTATTGAAGATTCTTGTCAATTAGACACTACATTGACGTTATGCATGTTGAAAAAAATGTTTGTGATAGCATCATTGATATACTATTGAATATACCGGGAAAGACTAAAGACGACATCAAATCTAGAAAGGATTTAGAATTAATGGGTATAAGAAAATAATTATCAATGGAGATCAGGGGTCGTCGTACATATTTACCACCAGCTTGTTACACTTTTTCAAAGCAGGAGAAAAATACTTTCTGTGACTGCTTGTATAATATTAAGGTTCCATAAAGATACTCTTCTAATATTCATAGATTGGTATCAATGAAGGATCTGAAGTTGATAGTTCTCAAATCTCACGATTGTCACACCTTAATGCAACAAATCTTACTTGTGGCTATTCGATCTATATTGCCGAAGCATGTAAAGTTTGCAATCACAAGACTTTGTTTCTTCTTCAATGAAATATGCAACAAAGTGATACATCCTGATACTCTCGATAAATTATAGAAAGATGTAATTGTTACCATGTGTCATCTTGAAATGTACTTTCCTCCTTCATTTTTTGATATCATGGTTCATCTTGTAGTACATATTACAAGGGAGGTGAAGATGTTGGGTCTAATTTTCTTACACTGGATGTATCCATTTGAACGCTACATGAGTGTTTTTAAAGGTGATGTTTGAAATCATTATCATCCTGAAGGGAGTATTATTGAGGGTTAGGTTGCTAGGGAGGTCATGGACTTTTGCAATGATTTTTTGAATTATAATGAAACTTCTAGCGATCTAAAAAATTCCCATCACACTGAATCTTATTGTGGTAAAGGAACTCTGGGAGGACGAGTGAAAGGAATCATTCATGAGTTGTGGGAACAAGCACATTTGTATATTTTACACAAAATTGATGAAGTTAGTAGCTACATCACAGAACATAATGATCTTATCAAGAGAAATCATCTGCGATCCAGTTCAATGTGGCTTGCAAGAGAGCATAATCGAACATTTATTAGGTGGTTTGAAGAGAAAGTCTTTAATCAACTATCTGAATCACCGAATAATGTTGCTGAGAACATAAAATGGATCGCCTTTAAACCAAAAATGGATGTCATGTCATATGAAGGTTATGACGTAAATGGATTTTCATACTACACAAAGAGTCAAGATGCAAGTAGTGTAGTTCAAAATAGTGAGGTCACTGTTCAAGCTTGTTCGTTGTATTTTGCTAGTGCCAAAGATAAAAGACCATGCGAAGCTGAGATGTCATATTATGACATCATTGAGGACATATGGGAAATGGACTATACCAATTTCAGAGTTCCTATCTTTAGGTGTAATTGGGTTGACAACAACAAAGGAGTTTTAGTGGATGAGTTGGGTTTCAAATTGGTGAATTCTGAAAAGATTGGTGAGAAAGATGAGCCATTCATCATGGTAGACCAAGCAAAACAAGTATTCTATATTGATGACCCGACAAATAAAAATTGGTCTGTCATTCTTCATGGAAAAAATAGTTTACTGTAGATCCTGTAAATGAAGAAGAATACTATGAAAAGTATGATGATTCCAGCCCATTCTCTATTGGTTTTCCAAGTGTAAATGTTGAAGATAACACCGATGAATACTATAACCATCAAGACCATGTTGAAAGAATTTTACTTGACTAACAACTCAACCAATATTAGAGGCATGTATTCTTTGAATTATTTATTTTATTATCATTCAAGCACGTAATCTCTTAAATATACATCATATATCATTCAACCACTTGTTCTTTTATTATCACTTATGTTTCTTTTATCATGTATATTTGCAGGTTCTAAAATGGCAAGTGAAGATGAACATTCTAAGCATGAGCACCATGAGGATGGTAGTGGTGATGTTAAGAAAAGTAGAGGTCCGACACTGATGCATAGGCTGCCGGAGCTTAGGGCCAAACGGGAGGAATTGGCAGTCCAGTTTGATGTCACAAGACCACCTATTCGGGAACATGCTAGTGCTTTCAAGCATTATGTAGGGGCGACCGCACGCAGTAAGGTGCCAATAGATATAGAAAATTGGTATGATGTTTCTAATGCCTTAAAAGACCTCCTATGGAAAGATATATCTGTGAGTGGAAGTGATATTATTTTAATATGTTTTTGTTTATTGATTCTAATTTAGTTTGCTTGGAAAGACATATCCTTTTTAAGACAACATTATTGCTTCTTTTGCATATATAGGGTGTTTTTCATCTAAATGAAAAAGAGCACAAGAAAAAAGTGCTACAATGTTGTGGTGTACGATGGAGGAATTTTAAGACATATATCAAAAGGAAATTTATAGATAATCCTAAAAAAAAGAAGAAAGCAACAAATATGTATATTTTTATAGATCCTGAGGTGTGGGAAAGATTTTTTGTAGCTAGGAACACTGAAGAGTTTCAGGTAATAAAGATTGTGATGTATTGTATGAATCTTTAATTTATACAATTAAGGAGGTGAATCTTTTTATATATGTTTGCCAAGTCTAAATTGCAATTCCTCATTTTAAATGATCAGGCTATTCACGAGGCCCCAAAGGAAAGACAGGCCAAAAATGTGCATGACCATTGCTTGGGGCCTGGTGGTTATGTCTTCCGCCGCCAACTATAAGAGAAGCAACTATCTTCTAGAGAAGAGTCTAGTACAACTCAAGCTGAGTGTCCACCACAACACTTGTAGTGGATTGATGCTAGAAAGAATCGAGCAGGTGAAATTGTTAACCCTGCAACTAAGGAGGAGGTAGAAAGGATGATAGGTTTATCCCAACTAAGTAAAGAGCAACTCCCACAAAATTATATTTATTTATATCTAATTGATATTGTGATTTAATATTTTTATTAACTATGAATAGATTGATGTCCATGAGAAAAGGAAGGAAAGTTCATCCCAACTGGCCACATGGATGAACTATTTGTTGCTCTTGGTATGAAGGAGCATCCTGGCCATGTTAGGGAATTAGGAGCTGGCATAGGATTAAAGTCTTATTTTGGCCCTTCACAATCTAAAAGAGGTCATGCAGGAGGTCTTACACAAGAGGAGGTTGAAACATTAGTAGCACAGAAAGTAAAAGAAATAATGTCTTCATTTCAGCCTACTCAACCTTCTCAACCTATTCATATTGTGCGTCTCTCAAGTGATGAGGTACAAGCCCATGCTCTAGTTGTAGAAGGTCATGGGAGCACTCCCAATGACCCACCACAACAATATGTACTAAGTTTTTGTTCTATATGTTGTGTTATTAGTATGATATATATATATATATATATATATATATATATAGTTGTAATAGGTATCTGGTTTACCACTTCATATATAACTTATATTATTTCAATTCTAGGTTGGTATGAACTATAAACTTGCAATGGAGGTTCCAGAATATAATGTTGTGGCAGCAGGCAAAGTATACAACCTTGGTGGTACATTGCATTGCCAACAAATTATTGATGACATTTTTCGTGTGTCCATCCATCTTGTGGATGACGGAACGGGGGACAAACCACTACCCATACCTAATCCTGAATATAGTACAGTTGAAGAAGTTGAGGGTGCTATGGTTGGTTGGCCTAGACACTTGGTTATCAATGACAAGGTATACCTTAATTCTACCATATTTTTCATATTTGACTACATATATGAACTCGTGTAATATAAGTATGTAATTTAATTAATAGGTTTGCAAACCAAAAAGTAAAAATTCTACTAGCCATCCTCCTATGCCCAAGCCATCTTTTATTCCAGAATCCACATTCGATGAGTTGTGAAGTAAATGTAAATGTTTGTGTCAATACTTAGCAAACCAAAGCTCTAGATTACAAATGTTGATCAATTTAACAGAAGATGCAACTGGGAGGGACTTTGACAGTTATATTTTTCTCGATGATATTATAGAGTTCTTCCTATATGATTGGCTGATCATACTTCGATAATAGAATTATGAATAAGGTAAGGATCTATCAATATAGAAAATTCCAAAACACATTTTAAGCTTATCTCTATATATGAAAATAATTACAAATGTTTTACAGCCATTTATATACCGAGACCACAAACTTTGATATAAGAAATGTTGGATTCTTAGTTCCTTCAATCACTAGTCAAGTGGAGACACATATTGAGGATGTGAATGAGTACTTCTCTATTGCATTCAAATATTTTTCTAGTGAGGGGAAGGAAATTATCCTAATTCCTTTTAACGTCTAGTAAGTATTATTATTCAATATAATTTTAATAATGAATAAAATTATTTATTTTAATGTTTGTTTTCTTCTTACTCAGAGCTAGACATTGGGAATTAGTGGTGATTGTCCCAAAATTGATGACTCTTTATTATCTTGACCCAATGGGTGAAACAACAAGGAGTCACAAACTGAAATTGCCAGGTATGGAGTAAGCATAAATTTAGTCAATGCTTCAACATGATATTTCTATTTAGAATTTATATTTTACAACTATCGTTTAATTGATAGGGGTATAAAGGCTTTTCATGAAGTTGGAGGACAAATACCCACAAAATTAAAGACATTGACTTTGAAAAATGTGAAGGTAGCTACTTTGACAACTGCTTAGTCTTATATGTATTAACGTTCAACTCTTATATGTCAATTCTTATAGTCTTATCTCAATTCCTATTTATAGTAGTTTACTAACATTAAGTATAATTCATTATTTGTAGTGTCCTATACAAAATAATGATTGGGCTTGTGGCTACTATGTAATGAAATATATGTAAGCTATTATCAAACAATCATCACAAGACATTCAGACTATAGATCATGTAATAAAGAATAACATCATAAATTTACAAGTGATTGTAGTCATTTTATAAAATATTAGCATGTGCATTTTCTATTACAGATTTTTACAACTCAGCCTTACACATGTGAGGACTTAAATGAATTATGAGAAGAGTGGTCAAATGTTTTTCTAAATGAAGTCAGTATAGCATTGGATTAAATATGTCATCTCCATTTATTTATGTGGTTTTAGTACTCTTTCATATTTATTTTTGTATCTGACATTTAATATCATCTCAGACTTGCAATCTATCATTTTGTAAATTATGATGTGATTATGTGTAACTCAACTGAATATATGAATCATTTTTGTTATGAATGTGTGGTTTGGAATGGTGATAGTTGAGCATCAATTCTCCCCTCTCCCAGAATAGATGAATCTTCTTGTTCTTTTGTTCTATTTCTATTTCTACAGAATTGTTTTAAAAAAATTGTAACTTCTAGCGTCATATTTCTTAAATAACCGACCCTTAGCCTTCTAGCGTCAGTTTTACTTAATAACTGACCTAATAGGTCCTTTATAAAGTTAGTTATTTATAAAAAAACTGACCCTAAAGATTGAATAACCACTTTAGTGTACATGGTCGACAATTTTGTCAACTAAAATCTTTTTGATCGACAATTTTCTCGACCGAAGGTCTATCGTTCGACAATTTTCTCGACCGAATAAATCTCTGATGCTTCAGACAGTACTTTCTTGGTCAACAATTTTCTCAATCAAAATAATCTCGGTCGAAATATTTCTCAACCGAGACAGTTTACATGGTCGTTTTTTTTGGAATAACCGACCTTACAGGCTCTTCTTTCTCGCTTGAAATAATCTCAATCAAAATATTTCTCGACTGAGACAGTTTACAAGGTCAGCTTTTTTGGAATAATCGACCTTACAGGCTCTTCTTTCTCATTTGAAATAATCTCGGTCAAAATATTTCTCGACCGAGACAGTTTACAAGGTCGGCTTTTTTGGAATAACCCACCTTACAGGCTCTTCTTTTTCGCTTGCGACAGATTTTTTACAGCCTCTTGTGTCAGTGTTTACTCTGTAAGGTCAGTTTTCTTTGGTCAAGAAAACCGACTCTATAGAGCAAATTCTATAACGACAATCACTTAGGAGTCGGTTATAAAGTGACGCTACATGCTTAAAAAAACTGACGCTACATACCATTCTTGTACTAGTGAAATGGTTTGATTGTTAATGGTGGCACCATATATATCAGCGGTGGGAACCCATATGGTACTACCATGTACAACTTGTCCTAGAAGGGTAGTGGTGGACAAAACAAATGGAGATTTGGGAATGGTCCCCTATTGTTGATGTATAATGTATGACCTTTGTGGTAGTGTTTCCCTTCTCTATAGATTTAGGATTCTCTACAATGACCTTAACCACTTCTTCCTTTTTATTTTCCTTTGCTTTGCTATTTGGGATTGGGATTGATGATGTTTCATCTTAAATAACTCAAATCATCATGGCATTCAAGTGTAGCGAATACTAGAATGGTCCTGGTTGGAAAGGCCTAGGTTGGTGTATATAGGGGTTTTGTATGATGTATGGAAATGAGTGTGTAGGTAATCTATCATATCGATCTCCCTATCCTATAAATTCTAGGGGCATCATAGCCTCTCCATGTAATCAATGCCACATGGGTGCATGAATGTGACGTTGAATGACTATCCTGGTGTACTCCATGGAAGAACTTATTGGGAGGTGGAATGTTTGTGTGACGTCCCCCGATTTTGATTTCTCCAAACCCTATCGGGAATGAGATGTCAGAATCCGAAAACATCATCCAATCATATCAGAAAGCGATGCGGAAGCATAATACGCATACATGAACATACAACCATAACATTTCTCATCATTCAACATGTATATTTATACAACATGAATTATTACACACTGATTTACAATTACATATTGAATGAAGATTCTACAGTCTAAGAACATGTATGCTAAACTAGGATCTACACAATAGGTACAACCTGTACAACTTTCTCACATCCTATACTTTTCTCCCATGCTATCTCTGAACCTAAAACATACGTGAAACAACAAATCAACACACAAGGTGTTGTGTACATGGGTAGAAAGATACATATATTTATGGCTTTCATAATTTTGAAAAAGGTTTGTAGAAGGAAAGAAAATCATAGAAAACACTTCTTTATTAAGCGAAATACACCAATTTAAGTCATTTTCCTAGATGAATTCCATTATCAAGGTGGACTAGTACCAAAACATAAATATTGGGCCCATCCCCGTGTACCAAGTACTCTAGGGAAACTCCCCGTACACCGTGTGCTCGAGGGAGGTGTACTAGCCAACATTAATCCATTCCCTCGTAAGGGGGATAATGAACACCTTAAATAACTACAAAGCATCTACTTATCATTTATGTTTACAAGTGATAAAACATTGAGTACTATATAGTGCTACTACATCCAATATTTGCAAATAGAAGAGAGCATACATACATATCATGATTGCAAGCAAGAAAACCATAGTCATATACTTAAATAAAACCCACGTACTTGAGTTCAGAAAATCCTCGCATATCTATGATCATCTAGATAAACTGGTCAGCACATGATTTAAAGAAAGTAATTATCATTAATATAGGTACGCCATATTCTTGGTATTTTAGGTCCAAATTAGGGTTTAGGCCAAACCTTGGTTCAATCTGATCTAAACTTGTATTTGATGTTTTTCTACTGACTAGGGTGTCATTTTAGAGGTCTGGTCCAATTTTTGTAATTTTTTTATTACTGGTCTATTTTCTTGAATTAAGATAAGGTTAGAAAGCATTTAATTAGTCATTAATAGAAAATAACAAGATGTGATAATAATCAATTAGAGTCCATAAATCAGTTTTAATCACAATTAGGATTCTAAAAGAATTTTCTGAGAATTTATGTGGACTGAAAGCAATTTATTATATCTAATGAAGCCTAAAAGGAGTACAATCATTTAAATTAGATATGATCAGTAAATATACTTCAATGGACTGAACTAGGGGTCTTATAATAAAGGGTACATGTTTCTGAGTCCAATGCTATTTTGTGGGAATTTATCAGATATCAGAGCTATTTATTTTGTATTTTCTAAGTTACATGTATTTCTGATGATGCAAAAAGGGCTTTACCTTAATGGGAAATTATAGAGTCGTCAGATCAGCTTGGTCGGGGCTACAGATTGTCGCCACGTTTCCTGTTGGGGGGGGAATTGGTACAACTTCACAATGGGTCGGGGTGAACTGGTAGCCGCTGGGCCGGTTGCCCACTCGCCCACTCATTCCCATCTGCCTGATCGACCTTTCTACGCTCGTCTTCCTCGACACGTCCGCAGGGGGATCCCGCCTGAGCATAGCCGCACAAGATGCCACCAAAGATCTTTGTCTTCTTCTCTGGCCCCGGTGTGATAAAGTGATACCTTTCTTGGCACCGCAGTGAGGAAGGATTTTGGCTAGTGGTTTCCCTTGATGGGTTTGCTCTGAAGTTCCACAGCGGGCATGAGGTAGCAGAGCAGAGGCAAGATGGGATTGGGGACTCTGCCTTGTGATTTCTTCGCCATACTGAAACCCCCAACAAGCATTCACTGAAGTAGATGATGCTATTTAGAGGTGGTGGGAGAGAAAGGAGACGCTACCCACAACTACTGCTTCCATTGTCGCCAAAGCAAAAGAAGAAAGGGGAAAAGAAGGCTCGTCCCTCCTCAAGGCCAACGAAGAGATCCTGGAGGTCTGACAGAACCTTATGCGCATGGGTCTTGACGAGCAAAGAGTGTGGTGCACAACATGCGGTGAAGAATACGCACGAAAGGATGCTTGAAATCCGCCACCGCCGTGTTGTGGTAGCTCACAGATTTGCCCGGAGGCACAATCACTAGCTCGGCGAAGATAGCATCATATTTAGTCCGGTTGTCTGGCCGCTAGTACTGCTCTCGCCCGTGATTCCAGTTATAGATGGAGTTGAACTGCTTGAGGGTGAGAGTGTAATCATTGTTGTACAGCCGGAAAGAAACACGGCCGTTGATCCATTCCCGATCTGTGGTGATGATGTCGTTTGGCACGACACATATATCCAGAGACGCCATGAATTCTGTGACTAGCTCCTTGTATGTCGGCCATTCATTGAAGAATGGCTGGCCGTCAGCGTGGAATTCCATCTCATCGGGCCTCCTACCCGTATGCCTCGCCTGGCCCTTGAGCACGTAGGCCATATTAGCGTCGAACCCCAGATTGCTGATCATGCCCCAGTCAACATAGCAGGTCGGCTCAATCTTGTGCTTCATCAGTTCCTCATAGACCTTCTTGATTTCCGCGGAAGGATGGAAAATCTGCGGATGTGGAATGGATGCAGTCGGTGGAGGAACGAACACCGGGATCTCCATTGGTGTCGCTCGTGAAGAAGATGCGCCGGCGGTGTGCACCATTGTCGAAGAAGAAGAAGAAATAGAAGAAGGAGCTCGGTACAGGTCGGGGAAGATAATCTCCGCTCGATGAAGAATGTGCTCCTTGGATGCTCATACTCAGGCTCTGATTGCTCTGGAAGACGGATGACACAAGTGGAGAAGGATTGCTCTGGAGTTGTGACATCATATGACGACAATCCATCACTTATATAACTGTGGCCGGTGCTGCTGTATGCCCGTCGATACCATCGACGAGAGTCGATGGTATCGACTCATATAGCACAATCCGTCCGCCGCTGGTATCGACGATCGTCGATGGCTTGATGTGGGGGCCCAGATCGATGACATGTCGATACTATCGACAGGTGTCGATGGTATCGACCCGTCCCACAGATCGACTCTCCTGATGCAGCAATCGCCGTTAATCTCCTCTCGCGGATCGGTGACGTGTCGCGTCGATACCATTAACGAGAGTCAATAGTATCGACTTCTGGTTAGGGCAACACCCTCGCGAGGCCTGGCCGCCGCTTCCTTTCTGTAACTTGCTCGATACCATCGACAAGTCTGTCGATGGTATCGACTTCACTAAGACAATTTCATCTGAAAATATTCAGAGATCTCGATGGTATCGACATGCGTGTCGATACTATCAACCTCGACTTTGCGATCAACCTGTTGGTGTGTCGATACCATCGACGAGGTTGTCGATAGTATCGACACAGAGCGATTTTCGCAGCCGCCAACCTGTACCCATCTCGATACCATCGACGAGGGTCGATGGTATCGAATCTGCTTCAGTCCTGCACATAAAGCAAATGATCACGGTACCTTTTTTACACTAAAAATGAAATCAAATCAAACCAAAGTACAAATGTGAAAGAAATTAAACTAAACTACCGATGTCTGGGTTGCCTCCCAACAAGCGCCCTTATTTAACGTCTTAGGCTAGACGACATGAAGCTCGTCATGAATCTGGAAGTGCAATGAGTTTGACCTCATTCACTTTCCTTGTGTAATCTTCACCAAAGTACAATTTCAGCCGTTGTCCATTGACCAGGAATGTTGTCTCGCCATCACGCACCATGATTGCGCCATGTGGCCTGACCTCTTCTATGGTGAACAGTCCACTCCATCGGGATTTCAATTTCCTAGGATGCATCTTCAACCTGGAGTTGAAAAAAAGTACGCGATCTCCTTTCTTGAAGACGCGCATCTGAATATGGCGATCATGAATCAACTTTGTTCTCTCCTTGTAGATCCACGAGCTTTCATATGCATTCATCCGCAGCTCGTCAAGTTCATTGAGCTCAAGCAACCTTTTCTTTCCCACTTCATCATAGCTCAAATTCAGCTTCCTTAGCACCCAGTGTGCTTTATGCTCCAATTCCACCGGCAAATGGCAGGCCCGACCATAAGCCAACCTAAAAGGCGTAGAGCCTATAGGTGTCTTAAACGTCGTTCTGTACGCCCACAAAGCATCTGGTAGCAGGGTGCTCCAATTCTTTCTCGTGGAAGCCACAATGCGCTCCAAGATCTTCCTAATCTCCCGATTGGAGACCTCCACTTGCCCTTGAGTTTGTGGGTGGTACGGGGTACCAATGTTGTGCTTCACCCCATACTTTCTCAACAGTGTCACGAACTTTTGGATTCCAGAAGTGCGTACCTCCATCACTAATAATCATTCTTGGTACACCAAACCTACAGAAAATATATTCTTTGACAAACCTGCACACTACAACGGCATCATTAGTCATAGTGGGTATTGCCTCTACCCACTTCGACACATAATCAACAACTAAGAGAATGTACAAGTTAGAATTTGAGGACACAAAGGGTCCCATAAAATCAATACCCCACAAGTCGAACACCTCAACCTCTTGAAATACATTGAGGGGCATCTCTTGTCTTTTTGAAATATTACCTGCCCTTTGGCAGGAATCACATTGCCGCACAAAATCATAAGCATCCCCGAACAAAGTAGGCCAGTATAGGCCACTTTCAAGTACTTTGGCAGCAGTACGTGAACTAGCGTGGTGGCCACCCGTCGGTAGTGTATGGCAATGACAAAGAACACTTTCGTATTCCACCTCCGGTACACACCTACGTAGGACACCATCCCTGCACTGCTTCAATAGAATAGGGTCATCCCAGAAATAATAACGCAAAGAATGGAAAAATTTCTTCTTCTCTTGGTATGTCCAATCATCCGAGATAATTTTGCAAGCAAGATAATTAACAATATACGAAAACCAAGGATCTTTCGATTTCATAGATAAGAGTTGTTCATTAGGAAATGTCTCGGTAATGGGTATGTGCACATCCTTTTCATCCACCCTTTCCAACCTAGACAAATGGTCCGCGACCACATTTTCAATGCCCGCCTTATCTTTGATTTCAATATCAAATTCTTATAAAAGCAAGATCCACTTAATCAGTCTAGGTTTGGCATCCTTTTTCTCCATCAAATATTTAATGGCAGCGTGGTCCGTCCATACCACGACTTTTGACCCAACAAGATACTGCCGAAATTTTTTGAAAGCAAAAACAACGGCGAGAAGTTCTTTTTCAGTTGTCATATAATTCAATTGAGCATCATTCAAGGTTTTGGATGCATAGAAAATCACAGTGGGTTTATTGTCCACATGTTGTTCCAAAACATCCCCAACTGCAAAATTGGACGCGTCACACATTAATTCAAACGGCTTAGTCCAGTCCGGTGTTTGCACAACAGGTGCGGAAATCAATTTTTCTTTAAGCACGTTGAACGCATGTAAACACTTGTCATTAAAATAAAAAACAACATCCTTTTCCAACAACTCAGATAATGGTTTGGCGATTTTAGAGAAATCTTTTATGAAGCGGCGATAAAAATCGGCGTGACCTAGAAAACTTCGAACCCCTTTAACCGAATTCGGTGGGGGCAACTTGGAAATAACTTTGATCTTTACCGGGTCTACTTCCAACCCTTTGCTAGACACTTTATTTCCAAGCACAATCCCTTCGCTTACCATCATGTGGCATTTCTCCCAATTGAGGACCAAATGTGTGTCCTCACAACGTTGCAAAACCTTGTCCAAATTGTATAAACACTCGTCAAAGGACTCTCCATAGACGGAGAAATCGTCCATAAAAACCTCCAAGCAACGTTCAACCATATCTGAAAAGATGGCGAGCATACAACGCTGAAAGGTTGCCAGTGCATTACACAACCCAAATGGCATACGGTGGTGCATTACACAACCCAAGTGAAGGTGGACTGCTCTTGGTCCTTAGGATCAATCGAAATCTGATTGTACCCCGAATAACCATCAAGAAAACAAAAATGCGATCGGCCGGCTAAACGCTCTAAAATCTGATCAATGAATGGAAGAGGGAAATGATCCTTAAGCGTAGCAACATTCCATCGGCGATAGTCTATACATACCCGCCACCCGGTTACCAAGCGGGTCGTGACAGGTTCATTTAATAAATTATGTGTAACCGTGATTACCCCCTTCTTAGGGACTACCTGTGTAGGACTCACCCACGTCGAGTCGGATATAGCATAGATGATACCTATAGAAAGGAGCTTGATCACCTCCTTCTTGATGACCTCCATCATGCTAGGATTTAGTCGACGCTGTGGCTGAATCACCGGCTTGGCTCCCTCCTCGAGCCGAATCTTATGCTGGCACAATGTAGGGGAGATCCCCTTGATGTCTGCAACCGACCACCCGAATGCACCTCGGTGGTTCTTCAACACAAGCAGCAGCTGATCCTCCTCTTCAACACTCAAATAGGCCGAAATAATCACAGGCAACTTGTCTTCCTCAGCTAGAAATGCGTACTTCAAGTGCGGTGGCAATGGCTTCAATTCCAAATCTGGTGGGCTGATTAAGGATGACTGAAGCGGTGGTGGGAGTTCACCAAGGTCTTCATAGTACCTGGCATAAAAGCATGGAAGTACCTGAAGCATCTTGGCACACTCCTGTAGTGAGTTGCTTCTCATCCAATCATAGTGGTAATTTTAGATATGCATTGAAAACCGAACTTGCTATGGCCTCATCTTCAGTAGAGGGGGGAATGTCCTCCTCTTCATCATTAAGAAAACCTACAGCTTTGCGAAGGGACACAAACTTGGCCTGCTCCATGATGTCAACAGCCAATGTCCCTTTCTCCACCTTGGTCATTACATGAGCCATGTCTAAAAATGGCTTCCCTAGACAAAGTGAGATATTGTGATCAAAATGCTTTGCCTTGCGGCATTGCTCCTTAGCTTTAGATGATGCGGTGCTGGAAGGCATGACCATCTCAAACTGATCATCGGCGATACCCAAGGTCAAACGACCTCTTCCCATCTCAAGTATCATGTCAGTTGTAGCTTGGAAGGGTCGTCCAAGTAGTAATTCATTGCCTTGTTCATCTGGCATCTCCATTACAACAAAGTCTGCTGGAAACACAAATCGATCTACTTTCACCAATACATCTTCACAAATACCATAAGGCTTCACCACTGAATTGTCCCCGAGCTAAATTGTCATATTGCTCGGACTTGACTCTTTTAATCCTAGTTTCTTGAATGTAGAGAGAGGCATCAAGTTTATGCTTTCCCCAGAATCACACAGTGCTTCTCCAAATTTCACCTTACCAATGTAACATGAAATATTGAAGCAGCCTGGATCCTGCCTCTTCGGTGGCAATGTGCCCATGATGAAGGCACTCACCTGCTCCTTGAGAACTACTACCTCAGTGTCAGGGATCTTCCTCTTCTTAGTAATGATGTCTTTCAAAAACTTTCGGTAAGAGGGGATTTGCTCTATTGCCTCTAATAGTAGGATGTTGACAGATAGCTTTCTTAAACTGTCCAGAAACTTCTTAAACTGGGCATCCACTTTCTTTGCTTTCACACTATTTGGATATGGGACCGGGACAACCTGTGCCCTTTGATGCGGCGGCACATATGGTGTCCTTCTCTACGTCTCCTCCTCAACTACAACGGGATTTGCTGTGACATCATCTTCTATGTCCTCCACCAGCTCTGCGACTAAAATTGGCGCTTCCTCAGTGGCCTCACCTTCGTTTTCTGACTGGTTATTGCTTGGTTCATCGGCCCTGGGGTTTAAAATTTTCTTGCCACTCCTTAGCAAGATTGCCTTCGCTTGTTGGTTTCCTCCTGGAATGTTTGTGTTACCCGAAAAACCTTGCTACACTGGCTTCTTCAGATTGGCTATCTCAGCTTCCAATTGCGTTATAGACGACTCTATTGAGCCCCATGGCTCTGCAATGTCTGTCCAAACTGATTCATAAATTCCCCCTGTTGCTTGATCTGCTGACCAAAAGTGTTCATAAGTTCTTGGTTCTACTTTATCACTTGGTTAAGAAACTTCGTGCTCTTATCCTCTGCCACCGGCTGGGGTTTTGCATCTGGGTCCTGCAATAAGTTATTCGGATCCTTCCAAGAAAACTTCTTGTCCTTCCTCCATGAGTAATCGTTGTTTATGTACCCCTGCTGCTGGCACATGAATTTGACTTGAGCTTCATCCTCAGATTCAGTATCTTCTTTCGCAAGCCGTTTCTTCGCTAGAAGGTCCATCTTCTCATTCAGCTCTTTCATTGCCTTTGACTCCCCCGCAACTCGTACGTGCTCAACGGCGTCCCTGTCGCCCCAGGATTGCTTCTTGGCCATGTTCTTAAGGATTTCCCAACACCTCATGTTTGTGTTGTTCAAGAAGAATCCCGAGCCTGCGGAATCTAGGTTACTTCTATCATGCTCGGAGAGAGAAAAATAGAAGATTTTGACTTGTGTCTCCTTGTGAAGCCCATAATGCGGGCACATCCTAAGAATAATCTGAAACCTTTCCCAGGTCTCAGAATAAGTCTCTCCTGCCTTCTGGGTGAAATTGTGAATTTTCCTGATCATGTCATTAGTCTTCTCGGGCGGGAAGAACCTTTCAAAGAATACCTCCACCATGTGGTTCCACGATTCCACATATTCATCATCAAGATTGTGCAACCATTCTCGTGCATTTCTTGCTAGAGAACTCAGGAACAGCTTCAGGTAGAGCGTCTCCCGTGGAAATCTGTCAATTTTAATCATGTCACAATTCTCCACGAATTGGCTTATATGAGTGACTGGGTCTTCATTCTTTAACCCATGGAACACATTTGACTAGACCAAGTTGATTAATGCAGGATCAATCTTGTAAGTCGGAATGTTGATCGCCTGCTTCTTAATTGGCCCCTTTGACGCAGATGAAGAAGAAGCCTTGATCTTCTCCCATATCATCTGTTCCTCTACCATTTCTTCTTGTTCGGATTCTGAATCTATTTCTTCCAAGTGGTCTTGATTGTAATCCTCCTCGTCGTCAAGTCCCGGAAGTGGAACCTCTGGTGCCTGTTGTGTGTAGTCGGTGCTACACGTCTGCACCATGCACAGTACCTGCAAAATGAAAATTTCAGTTCAGTACCGTGCAGACAATTACAAAAATTTGAAAGATAGACTATGAATTTTTATAAATGATTTCAAAATAATAAAAATAAAAAAGTGGCCTAGAGTGGCCACTTGCAGCACTCGTAGTGCCGATAATTTTTGTGTCCCCGGCAATGGCGCCAAAAACTTGACATGATTTTACCGTGCGTCGAACGCAAGTGCACGCGTCAATATAATATAGGCATTTGTGAGGCCCGAGTCGAACTCAGGGACACTGAATTATCCGAAACTACTACTAACTACTCGCAATCAGCTAGATCGGTTAAAAGGTTGGAAGTTGTTGTAAAATTAAAAGAAACTGAAATAAAACAAAACAAAACAATCGATTAAAGGTTTAGTTTAATCAATTCAAGTGGAGATCTTTAGGATTGCGGTTTCACCGCAGGTTTTCATTGTATGAATTTCTATATAGCAACTCAGATTTATCTCTCTATCCGGGTAGTGTCCTGTAGTCAGAATTGCCCACTGTCGTGGTACAATTCACTACCTATGTCTAGGTCAGTTCCACCATCGTAGTAACCTATACCCTAAACTAGGTGCATTAGAATCGACCTCTGGGTATCCACCATTAACCTTACACCACCTTGTTCAAAGGATTTATTGATTAATGTGAATTTCGTCTCTTTTCAACCGTTAATTCTTCTTTCAAAGTAATTAAGGGAATTATATTATTATTATGGTGATCAGGCATAACAATATAATTGAGAAAATGAAATCATACCATGGATTTAAGAGATAAACGATGAATTACTATGATAAAATTGTCATACAATGCTTCCCCGGGCTACTCCCGGTCCTAAAGATAAAGGGGATTAGCCCCGCATGTTCATCTCAGAGCGAAACATGGTAGAAAAAAGGGGAAACATGGAGAAAAACGTGAATAAGCTGTAAAACCCCTGAACGGAGAAGATCCAAGCGGTCCTTGGCGTAGAACACACGATCTCTGGCCTTTCGGCTATGGAAAACATCTTCTTCAGCGGCCGGAATGGCTGGGGCGTGCTTCGGGCTCCGTTCTTCTCTCCACACCTTCTAGGGACGTGTGCAGTGGATAATGACGTGATAGATTGCTCTTGGCCACCGTCATTAGGTATAATCATCGAGTTAGGTCGCCAAAATATCATATCCATCGGAATTAGATCGATCTGAAGCAAACTTGTATCTGACGGTGTCGATACAATCGACGTGAGTCGATGGTATCTACCTTGCACGGTATCGGCTCGTCTTCTTTTCTTTTCTTTGTCGCGACTGATGCTAACTTGATACCATCGACGAGGGTCGATGGTATCGACTCTCTTAGGCATCACTTTTGTCTTTTCCGTCGCTGAAGCTCCTCGTGTCGATAGTATCGACTTTAGGGTCGATAGTATCGACTGTCTTCTCACCAACAACCTGATGGTATCTCGATACCATCGACACATGTCGATAGTATCGACTCTACGATGCTCCTTGCGGCTGGCAACCTGTGGTCTTGTCGATGGTATCGACAGCAGTAGATATTCATTTTTCCTAAAATTGCAACACAAAACCACATAAGCCGAAATAAAACATATTATTGTATTCATTTATGCTCAAAACACTAAAATAAGGGAGATTTGACATAGAGATGGATCATAGACCAAAGTAAATGAATCATGCAATATTAACCACAAAAATGAACAATAAATGCATAAAACACAAGTAAAATATATCTATAAATGCGACTCAAAATCATCGCATCAACGGGTTTCCATGTTTCATTAGTGTGTGTAGATGTTAAGTATTTAAGAGATTGAATAGGAGTGGGTGGTGCTTATTTCCCTACTCCATTTGATGCAATAGGTGGTACTTATGAAGGTTGGTTGTTCCCATTCACAATCCCATTTCCATTTCCTCTTCTATCCCCTTGGACAACCATTTCTTATTCTAATGGTAAAGAAAAGTGTGGGTCACAATTAGTACCTGAAAGAATCATACAAGTCATGGTGAAATACTAGACACTTTAAGGAAACATTCAAGATATAATTCTATCTAATTAAAAGATTGTGTAGTTAAGTCTATATCTAGATTCAAAAGCACTAACAAACTCTAAGTAGATCTTAGGTCCTTAGCAGTTGCCCCTTTCCTTGTCTCCAACAACAATGAAAAAATTGATCGCTTACAAATGATGTGTCTAAAATGGACAAGGGTGACAATATGTTTAGGACGAGTCAAACCAAAAGGTAGATTAAGTTTTTCTTATGAAGCAAAGTGACCAAAGAAGAACTAAAGAAATAGAAGTGAAATGAAACTAAGTTTATAAAGCAAACAGGAATATAGATCTATTTGATACATTTCACTATATGAATTGAACTTGTACTGGGTTATACCATTTAAGAACTATCACCACCATGCAATACTCACACCCATTGTATACCCTTAGCATAGCTAATGAGCTATCATCATTATTTTTTATTCCCTTCTCTCTCATTATCTGGTTAGATCTAGATCATAAGCATGTATCTCTCTTGAGATGGCAAAAAAACAATCAAATATATACAAATATGATCACAATTGAAAAGATAAACATTTCTAAGAGCATATACATTCAATGGAATATGAGTATGCACATTTTCGGAGAGTTGTAGTGGGTACTCCCATCTCAAGTATGGTGATCTAAACACTCATGTTTATGAGAAATAATACAGATTTAAAAATCATGGTGTCCATATCCCAATTATAGCTGGAGGGCATATGACAAAATGATGAAAATGGAGGAAACATAACAAACTATTAGTCGCAGATGTATTCATTATCAATGAATACCTTCTCTTCTCTTGGATGGCAATGATGAACACGATGCAACCTCTACAAAGCCACTCCTCTTGAAGATGGATGTGGAAGTCTATGGAGGTGAAGATGAGCACTAATGAATCTTGGACTCTCATGCTTGCCTTCTAATGGTCATCAACTAGATGGGATCTGGATTGCCCTTCATCGCAATGCCTGAAGTGTCTTTCCTTTGTGGCTTGTGGCCCCTATTTATAGGGATCTATGGTGCATTCAAGGAACCTCAAGATGGGATTTTACTAGTGATCCAAACTCCATGGAACATGCCTCAAGGATCACTCCAACTAACTGAGGCAGTCACTTCTTGTAGAGATTCTACTGGTTAAGTAGCTAGTTCAAAAGCATTATCAGTAGGTGATGCCTACACCACCATATGAAGGTAGAAGCCTAATAGGATAATCAAAATGTGGAGGAATTAGTACTATCGATTGATGATGGCAAAACTTTTTTCAGTAGACGGTGTTTGTCTCCCTATCCCAATATGCATTATGATGTTTTTTTAGTAGATGAATAGTAGAATCCTTTCCATTAGTCGATTAGTGTTGGTCTCTTGTAGGTATATAATAGTGAAAAAGGGTTTGTATCTCCTTTGTTAGGTTAATCTCCATCATTTGATATTTGGGTGTCATAACCTAATGGTTTGATTGTGACCCTCAAAACCAATGGTTTCCTATGAAAAAGGTGCAACGTTATTGTTAGAAATGATACCATAGAGAATACATGTACACAAATTCTAGGAATATCAACATAAGCATATGATGACAAGGGAAATGAAGGATATAATAGGCTTGCAACTACCAAAAATTGGATGTTATCAGTTACAAATGTACTGGAAGAGATGGGGGTGTTTAAGCTCTCCTACTCAAAACAAGATAGCCAAATCCAATTTGTGGGTACACTTTCCATCTTTTTTCTTATTTGCCACTGGTGGAGTCAATAATTTCTTTCTTTATGTTTTTTCACTGATACAAGCATCTACCTTGTTTTTCAAAAAGTTATGAATAAAACTTAGTTGTGACTCTAAGCTTATCCTTTATTTTTATCATTTTCCTTTATGAATGCCAAACTAAGCTTCTTCATAAGAGATTTAGTTTTTTGGGTCAGTACAATAGACTTGAGACTCTATTGTGGATAGTCAAATGATCTTTGTCGATTTTCCCCTTTTCTTTTGCATTCTTGATGATTTTATGGGTTTAGGTCTAGATTTATTTTTCGATCCTTTTGTCTTGTTGTTTGATTTCTATTTCTGATGTAAACTTGGGATCAAAGTAAGGGTAATGGATCCAAGTGTTCCACTACCCCCTGCCATACATCCATGTTATTAGTAGTCACTCAAATCCATAGCAGGTCCTCTATATCTATTTTCCCCTATCTAATTTGGTGTCTACTCATGCTTTAAGTTAATTTTGTTTCCTTGTGTTTTCTAAGGGTTTTCATTCCACTTCCCTTAAATAGTTTTGGATATGATGAGGCACATGGGCATTGTTAAATGTACTAGTGCAACATAATGTTGTACGTCCAAATTTCATCAGGACACCCCCTCTCCTAGCACTCATGACTATTTAGGGCCATCGTAGTCATGAGGTGTATTGGGAGAAGTACCATATATGATGAAACTAGGTTACCCCCACAATGAGTGTCATCATTCCATAGAGAAGTTAAGGACCAACTACTCCTATATGGGTCACACATGAGTGAGGAAATTAACTGGAAGTACACTCATGGGCTAAAAAGGGGTAATCTTTCTTCTACATATACATTGTTAAGATTTTTGTATGTCTAACAAATACTATGTTTTTTAATGATTCATGTTTTGATATTGCAGTTATGTTTTGTTGATATCTTCATTTGTTGACAAACAGTCTCAATTCAACAATCTTATCATACCAACAACAACCTCAAACAGACAATCTTCAATGATCTCAAACAATATCAATCAATGATCTTCGATAAACAAACTTAAATCAAACATCTCAAATCAGTAGTCTCCAATTTTTCAAAGATGAACCATCATTTTCACATATAAAAAAATAAAATAATGCAAAGATTTCCCAAATCAAATCAAAAATCATTAAAGGGTTAATTTTTCAATATTGATATGATCTTTTAAACATTTACAAAAAATTCCAAATGAGATCAATAATCCTTAAAATACTAGAAGTATTTTCCTTTAAAATGAAACAATATTTCAATGATCAATAACATTTTTCAAACCAAACCAACAATCTATTTCAAAAATAAATAGTGAAATAATACTTTCAAAGTGAAACAACCTTTTTTAAAGTTAAGCAATGACCCTTCAAAGTAAAATAACTTTTTCAAAATATGATAATCTCTACAAATTAAATGATCTTTCCATGGAACAATAACTGTTTCAAAAGTGAAGCAATCTTTTTACTCAAACAAAACTTCCTTTAATTTATATCGATGGTTTGTCTCAAAATTGTTTTTAAATGTCTTTGCTGATTCTAAGCATACACACTCCGTTAGGCTACCAAGGTTCATCAACATGCCTCATTTTTCCTTGAGTATGTGACATGATTTCTTCATAGTGGTCTAATTCAAGGTAGAAGGTTGTATAGTTCAACTGATCAAAGAATTAAGTATTTATCTCATAATCAATCGACTTGTTCCTTGTTGATAGGCTTCCCGATGGTGATCTCTTACCTTGAACCACCACTCCCTCATGAACCTTGTTTATCAATTTAAATGTACCTCAAATCTTGAACACCTCTTGAGAATTCCCTTTCCAACCTTTAATTCTTCTTTGTAGGATAGCTCAATTCATCGAACTGATCATGTACAAAATGAGTGCTTCAAGCTTTTCAGCTAGCATCAAACAAGATGATTTTTCTCAATGCAAATGAGATGTCATTTTTCAAGTCATGGTCCACCCATGCCTTCAATGCCCTAGGCTATGACATAAAACTAAACCATGGCATACTTTTCATTTTCATACATGTGTGGTCATGGATTATGACCTTAAACTGACTACAACCCATCCTAGACATCCTTATGAATAAGGAGTAGCCTAGCATAAACCCTCCCTTTTGATCTCTCTCTGTGTTCCAATAAGGGAGTCAATCAAGTGATAATTAATTACCGAATAAGAGATATGACGTCCAAGATAATTTCAATGTATTTATATAAGTTTGGAACCCCTTTGAATGACACCTTATGATAGAAAATGGTTAACTAACTGTAATCACTATTATTGGATAGGTTACCTTAGTCTTGATTAATTGCTCAACTCCAATATTTGATGAATATATGTTTTTCCCTTTTCAAATGCATCTTTTATAATTTTTTGATAGGAGCTTATATCTCTTTCTGCTAATTTTCTAGAAATAAATGCAATTTCCTCACTCCTTGACTGAATATGCAAATTCTTATCTTTATTTGTATTTTGTAGATTTTACCTTCACTACAATATTTCAACCATATCATCACTTGAATGATCAGTTCATGTTGTGGTCATTTCACTAATACAAGAAGCTGCATTTCAGAGCCCCAAATAGCCATTTCAACAATCAACTAAACTCTTACACATTCTCTATTTAGTATCCAAATTGAATGTTCGATTCTTCCCATCCTCTCTGCTCAGTTCCTCAACCGAGCATTTCAATTCTACCATACGACCGACTCAAATTTCTTAATGACCAAGTCATGGTCAAACGACGCCACCACCCCATCTCTAGGATTTTGACCTGCTGATCGGAACTCACACCTCTTCAGACCTAAACTGATCGGTTCATATTGTGAACTGATTGGTTCATGGTGCACAATCTGACTTCTTGAAGCGTCTGCCATCCTTCTTTTCTCTGCTCCCCTTTTGGGTTTCCTTTCCCTCCTTCCCTTAGAAAAGGAGGGGGGACTCCCCAAAAAAGAGGATCGAAGTTTCTATATTTGCACTTTAGATTTTAACAATTTGTTATTTCATTCTTGCATATTTTACTCTTATTTCTTTGATAAAGATTTCTAGTTCTTGTTTCTTTTTCTTCTTGGTCTTCTTGTTTGGATCAAGGAATCAAGAAGGGCAACCATTTTATTGTCACTAGACAAAAATCCATTGGGATTCTTCATTTTTGTAGTCTATGGCTTCCTTTCTTCCTTCAATTGTTTGTTCTTTAAATTCCATGAATCGTGAGTAGTTCCCTATATCAAGGCATGGAGAGCATCCCCCTAGCCATATTTGACTAGATCTATTTCTATATGATGATACTTTTTAGATGGTTTTTTTTAGATTTTTTCTGACTTAAACAACTTGATCTCTTGTTTTTGTCGAATGTCAGTCCTGGGTGATGAGAACTTAGACCCTAAGGCCCGAAACAATGAAACAAATGCACAATGATCCGGATGAGATCTCGAAAGGATCTTTCATTGGGATGTTTGGGCAATGATCTGTAAACACTGAGATCAAAGAGTTTACATGAAGTTCAAGTTTTGTAAATGCATTTGAGGATGCTTTTGCATACCTTCATCTAACTTGTTTTATCTCCAAGGATTCCATCGATCTAGTTTTATGCAGATTATGGTGGTAAAACCCATAATGCTGATATCTTTTATCACTAATTCAATCTCTTTTCCTAGATCTCTTGTTTACCAATCACTATTGACTTTACTTACAATTTAATTATGCTCATAGATAATGTTTCCTTTATTGTTCGTATCATAACTCCCTTTTTATTTGTTCTTAGCATTACTATTTCCTTTGTTTGTTCTTAGCATAAAATTGATTTAATTGTTCTTAGTGTAGTCTTTTCATTACTTATTCTAGCAATCAACCATCAACTAGTGGATCTTTACTTTCTTGTTCCAATAAATGTTCAAAGTAATATGGTTCTAATTTCAATCTTAATCATGTTGTCTTGAGGGATCAACCCTCTTTACACTAATAAATTATCTTTTACTGGTTGTCTTGCGATTTACAAGATGTTAAACTCTTGATTTAAAACCCCTATTGAATTGTTGTGTCTAACGATGTGCATCAATTTTGGCATTGTTGTTTGGGACCACGAATTCTTTCTTTCAAACCTCAAAAGATTTAGTATACAATTTTTCTTTTTTTTTTTCTCTACCTTTCGGTTCCCATTCTAGAAGAGATACTCCTTCTACAGATTCCTGCAGTCTATTTTTCTACAAACTCTATTATTTGTTAACTATAACTGTGCATGCAAGGCTCACTAGATGTTGATTCTGTGATGTCAGTTTTTGACCCAAAAATAGAAAGAATGTTCCATTATTTAAATTGGACAAATTAATTTAGGATAGATGAGGAGGAAGTAACGTGTTGGATTAAGCATGTCATTGCTGCTTAGAGATGAAAAACCACTAGAGGGGGGTGAATAGGGTTTTATGAATATTTTATGATAATTTAACTCAAACAACCACAATTGAAATAATAAGAAGGAGACAAGGTGTTTAGAGTGGTTCCAACCTTAGAAAATACTAAGGCAGTCAATCCACTACCCGGTTGCTTACCCAACTAGGATTTTGAAAGTATTAAATTTTATTACCTCACAAGAATATTACATAAAATTACAATACTTTCTACACCCTTTGGACAACCTTCACCTTGAAGTAGTCTCACCAACCTTGAAGCAGCCTTCCTTGAAGTAACTTCAAGCTCCCCCTTGAAGTAGCCTTCCTCTTGAAGTAGCTTCCCATTGAGACAGCCTTCTAGAAGTAGTCCAAAGATCTCCTTCTTCACCAAGAAGATCAAACTCGCTCCAATCCGCAGCCTCCAACCCTAGGAGTAGAAAGGAGAGTATAAAGAATAAGAAAGAACAAGAAGGAAAATGGAAATTACAATTACCACTTAAAGCACAAGGCTTGATTTCCTATATCAAGCGTATTGATTTCCTAACCGATGAGTATGGAAGTGTAGGTATAGTGGATAGGAGATGCTATCCTATAAGACACGGATTTGGAGCAAGGGAAATGAGTAGCCAATGCTAGTGTTGCTCAGTTGCTCATAACAGATTGCCAATTGCAAGTATGTAAGCTCAAGTATTGCACAAGTGTGTGTTTTGGGGTGTCCTAAGGCTTGTCCTATTTATAGGAATGGCCTACAAGTACTTAAGGACGTTCTAGACACTTTCTAGGGGGTTCTAAGTGCTTAACTAGCCGTTAGGTATACATTAGTTGCTTTAGCAACTACTAGTTAATTAATTCTGAAAAGTGCAGACAAAACTCTTCTCGGTCGATGACTTGTCGACCGAGAGTCCTTCGCGGTCGAGGACTTGTCGACTGAGGGATTGTCTGGAGCAAGTGTATATAACATTCTTCTTCAACTACCAACTACCTTGTCTGTTGTGTCTAACGGCTACCTGGGTCATTCTCAGTCGAAGAGTTTGTCGACCGAGAGTGTCTCGATCGAGAATTTTGTCGACCGAGATTAACCCTGTTTCCATGTTTTTAAATCAAGTAATAAGTGTGTGTATGAGTGTGCATTTGTGACACTATTGTAGGGGATGACCTATCTAAGTGTTGTGATTGGCTAGGGAAGATCTAACGCTTGATTTACATGATGTCTAAGTACTTGTACATTATACATCTTGTACAAGTGTTACATTTGATTACAATCATGAAATTAAGGCATTTTGAAGCATATAGATTTTCCAAGTATTTGTCATCCACCTTATTCCTGCAACACTCAAGTAGCACGTTAGATCGACAAGAATGAAATGTTTGTCATCATCAAAACAAAAGGGATTATAATAATGTCCAATTTAGCCAACAATCTCCCCCTTTTTGAAGATGACAAACATTTCCTAAATATAAAATAAGGAAATATAAATCATGCGAGTTTCATACCTGAAGTTTACCTTTTGTAGCCATTCTTGTTTTGCAAGTGGATGCTGGCCGAGATATTATGAAACTCGTTTTATTTATTTTATGTTTTTGATTTTATATTATTTCTCCCCCTTTGTCATTTCAAAAGGATATCCAATATAATCATTTAGTAGGAAACTCTTTATTTCTCCCCCTTAATTTTATGCTATGCTCCCCCTTTAAAGAGATATTCAATTTTAAAAATAAGTGATGCATTGTCAAATTTAGTCATAATTTATTTTTCAATCATTTGCAAAAAAAATGGGACCCTTTTTTATTCATTGCAAATATTATTCCCCCTTATTTGTATGCTCTACTATAATATTCTTATATAGCATGCATATTTCCAAATGAAGCCATTGAAAAACACTTTTATTAATAATAAATTAGTGCTCATACAATTTATAAGATGACCCATAAATCATGACATACTTGCTTATAAAAAAATATCCATTACAATCATTACAAAGATAGCCATTCCATTACAACCATTACAAAGATATCTCATAATCTCACTAAAAAGACCGAAGGATTACATCAATGTCTGGGTCTTTTCCAAGAAAGGGCTCAGCTCCATAATATTTTACCAGCGTCTGCCACTCCAAGGCACCTGTCTTGGTTAAAGCATAAGCCTCCACGAAGGTGGGAACACGATCGGTGGAGGTGGAATTTGATAGTAGTTGTAGGAAGGATTGTATGGGTTTATCATGCCAGGATTAAGGGAATAGGGATATTCATCAGGTTGGTTAGGAGAAAGGGCTTGCATCCTTTGGTTTAAATAAGTCATGGCATGGTGATTGTAATCTAATTGCCTACTCAGGTGATATTGAGATCCAGCTATGTATGTCAAGGTGTTTGTGATAGGATCATGGGGTATGTTGGTAGGAGGAGGTGGTGGAGGTATGTCTTGGGTGGATGTCTCCCCTTCAGTCCTAGCCCTTTTGTGGCCAAATTCGATTCCCATCTTTTCTACCGTATTTTAACTTATCTTTTGGGGTTGTCTATCCCATGTATAACCTAGGTCCTCAATATTTTTCTTAAGAAAATGTTGAGTAATTTGGCAAACAAAGTCAGCATACGGTGGATTTCCAGAGAACTCAAGAATATTCTTAAGGATGATACAAATGAAATTTATGGGGATACCTTTTAGAATGGCATAGATAAGGTACATACGAAAAGTGGGTACTTCAGATTTATTTTCTCTAGGATGGATATTGGTGGCAACAATGAGATTTATGATCCTAGCTTTAGGTTTTAAGTTTATGGCATAATAAGTACCCCTATCTTCATGACAAGTGGTATTGGATAGAAAGATGGCTCTTTTGATGTCACTTAAGCTAGTGGTAGTGTCATCTTGAGAGAGTTTATTAAGTGGATTTCCGATGGTGAGATCAATAAAATCTTTATAGTCTTCTATGTCTATGTTAAACATGCTAAGAATACCCTCCTCAGTAAAATGGAATCCATACCCATTAACCATAGAAGAGAAGGAATCATGGTCAGGATGTGGGGTTAAATTGGCATAGAATTCGTTAACTACTTTTGAGGAGTAGGAATGGAAGGAGGGATTTAGAAAATCAGTCAAATGTTGCACCTCAAAGAGTTCCTCCAGATCCACAATGTTGTGGAAGTCTAGGACGTCGACTGGCGGTCGTGGAAGAAGAGTTCTTGAGGATAGCCTGAGGTAGAGATCGCCTGCAGCTGCATCATTGAATGGAATGTCGTTGATGAACGGAAGCGCTGGAGAGACCGTCCTTCCTTTCCTAGATGCAACTTGATTCTTTCCACGCATTGATGAGGAAGCCCTCTTGTTGCTTTGAAGTGGAGAAGTATCAAGGCAAGACTTGGATGTAGAGAAGCTAAAATGTTGCACAAGAATGCACTACAGAGGAGCTAAAGAAGTGAGAATGTGAAGTTGTGAAGAAATGGGTCATTTTGGGCGCTATTTATAGCAAAATAGAACCCATTTCGGTCACCAATTTGTCGACCGATGACCGCAACGGTTGTTTCTGCATACGCTCCTCTCGGTCGTCCAACGGTCGATCGAAAACTATCTGTTACGATATTTGTTTTATATTTTAATTAGAATATTGCCTTTTAATTCACGCAAATGGAGTTTCACAAGGTCGGCCTCGGTCGAGCATTATGTCGACCGATGTTGGCTCAGTCGAACATTTTGTCGACCAAAAATATATCTGAGTTCGACTGTACAACAATGACTTGGTGAGTATCGGTCGAGAAGGATAGCCAACCGAGATGTTTTCGATCGACGAATTCGTCGACCGAATTTGTCTCGGTTGAAAATTTTTGCTGACCGACGAATTTGTTGTGAATAAAACTTTGAGCTAGTTTTTAATGCGAGTGAGAGACTAGATTTGTAGAGCATATATATATATATATATATATATATATATATATATATATATATATATATATATATCTTCTAGGGGCGTAATAATGTAATCATTGTCTAGGATATTTGAGCAATTCTAAGGTCATAACTAGTTTTTAAGATTTGATTTTGACCATTTATCAAAAGCACATTTTGAATAAATATACTAAGATTAAGTACAGTAAAATGATGTACAAATAAGCATTTTGTCAAGCTTATTTTAGGTCGACCTTGACTACGACCATAGCGCCCCTTGGTCAAACTTAATTTCAACCAAGAGGCAATTTCTTCATATTTCCAATTTGAGCACTTATATGTGAAATATAATTTCTGCAGATTTTCAATTTAAAAATACATTTGTGCCATGAAGTTTATCCAAAATGGCATCTTCATATCAGCTCAATCAAGATGATTACAATATTCATTCATGGTTTGTATATAGATCAAAGATTATTTTAGACAAACCAATAAAACATAATAATCATAGCACAATTTTTTTATGATAGAGCAATAGAAGCATTTTCACAATTACAATGATCAAGATAGAAGCATGAAATACAATGATTATGACCATTTTAATACACATGGTTCCTCTACCATAGATAAAACAAGAAATGCTCAGAATAAACCATGTGGACTATGTTAAAGCAGTAATTAAGTCAACGTGGTTCATAATTTTTCTATTTTAAGCTAAACCATGTAGAGAATAAACCAAAACAAACTCATTTGTTGTTCATTGATTTTCATATTTTAATACAAACCATGTAAATGATCATACTTAACAAACTTTGTCAATTTATGAAGAAAGTATATTCAATATTAACTTTCATATATCAATATGTTTTGATTCAAAGATGGTCTCCAAGATTCATTTTTGATTTTCACATTAAATCAATTATTCATAACAAACTTGATAGTAAGCTAGATTAATTGAAAACCGGTTCAATAGAACTTGATTCGGTCGAACTGTTTGTCGACCAAATTTATCTCAGTCGACGTTTTTCTTGACCGAGAATGTTGCTGTTTGTACATGTTTTATCAGATTTGTTGCAAACTTGAAAACAGTAACCTGCTCGGTCGACTATTTCTCGACCGACCCTATTATCGGTCGAACAGTGTCTCGACTGAGATTGTTTCTGTACTATTTTTCAATAATTCATTTTATAAGTAAAACATAGATCTCTTTTAATTCAATTATGTAATTAAAAATCAATTTAGTTGAGATAAAACATATAAATATCAAAGTGATATGTGGATCAAATCTCAACTAATCATATTCAAATCTTTAGGTTTTGAGAACCCAAATTAAGACAAATTTCTAAAGATGTGTCTCTGCAGATGTGTATTTTCAAGTTAGAGATTTGAATCAATTTGTTATCTTATTATTTTAAGTTGAGATAGACATGGAGATATACATCTTAGAGTCTTTGGTCATATCTCAACTTAATTATATTCATTTAGTTTGGGGGTTTTGGAACCCATACTAACTCAACATCCTTTTTCTTGTAAGGACACGAGAAGGAATAATGTCCAAGACGTAAACAATAATGGCAACATATAGAATCAACCTCATATCTCTTTCTATGATTTTGTTCTAGGTTGTTCTTGGGTACATATGTATATTTGCCTCTAGGTACATTCATGGATTGACTCTTTGGCACTTGTGTCTTTCTCCAACTAGGTTTTTGATAAGATTTTTCTTTAGGCTTATAACCTAGTCCTCTCCTTCCATCTTGACGATAAGGATCATTTAAGATTTTATCAAGGATATCATTGTTACTCAAACTACTCACTTCTTGTTGCAACTTAACATTCTCATCCATTCTCTTCTTGATATCTAACTTTGCTTGAACTAGATTAGATAGCAAGGAATCTCTTTCTTTCACAATAATATCATAATCTAGATGTGTACACAAAACAGGTTGTTTTTGAAGAACATTTACTTGATTTTGCAAGTTTATCTTTTCTAGAGAAAGAAGATTGCAATTTGCTTCTACAGATTTTAGCTTAATATCATGATCTTCAATAATCTTTTTGAGATCTTCATTTTCAAATGTGAGAGAAAGAAGTTTAGCATGTAACTCATCATTTGCTTTATTAGATTTCTTTAATTTCTTCTTACACTCAATATACTTATTATGTGTCTCTTCAAGACTAGAAATTAGCTCTTCTTTAGGTAAATCAAAAAGGCTTACCTCTTCTTCTTCTTTTTCTTCACTTATTGTAGGAATAAGGCATTCTTTATTCACATCTTCCTTCTTTGACCTCCATGGACAGCTAGGTGTAGTGTGCCTTGTTTCTAAGCACCAATTGCAACTTGTTGAAGATTGGTCCATGCTTTTCCTTTGCTTGTGGTTGTAGACACCACCACCCTTCATTCTTCAAGACTCGATTAGAACTCCTTGAAGCTTGCTCTGATACCAATTGAAAAAGCACTATAGGGGGGGTGAATAGGGTTTTATGAATATTTTAAGATAATTTAACTCAAACAACCACAATTGAAATAATAAGAAGGAGACAAGGTGTTTAGAGTGGTTCCAACCTTAGCAAATACTAAGGCAGTCAATCCACTACCCGGTTGCTTACCCAACCGGGATTTTGAATGTATTAAATTTTATTACCTCGCAAGGATATTACATAAAACTACAATACTTTCTACACCCTTTGGACAACCTTAACCTTGAAGTAGTCTCACCAACCTTGAAGCAGCCTTCCTTGAAGTAACTTCAAGCTCCCCCTTGAAGTAGCCTTCCTCTTGAAGTAGCTTCCTATTGAGACAACCTTCTAGAAGTAGTCCAAAGATCTCCTTCTTCACCTAGAAGATCAAACTCTCTCCAATCCGCAGCCTCCAACCCTAGGAGTAGCTAGGAGAGTACAAAGAATAAGAAAGAACAAGAAGGAAAATGGAAATTACAATTACCACTTGAAGCACAAGGCTTGATTTCCTATATCAAGCGTATTGATCTCCTAACCAAAGAGTATGGAAGTGTAGGTATAGTGGATAGGAGATGCTAGCCTATAGGAAACGAATTTAGAGCAAGGGAAATGAGTAGCCAATGCTAGTGTTGCTCAGTTGCTCAAAACAGATTGCCAATTGCAAGTATGTAAGCTCAAGTATTGCACAAGTGTGTGTTTTGGGGTGTCCTAAGGCTTGTCCTATTTATAGGAATGGCCTACAAGTGCTTAAGGACGTTCTAGAAACTTTCTAGGGGGTTCTAAGTGCTTAACTAGCCTTTAGGTATACATTAGTTGCTTTAGCAACGACTAGTTAATTAATTCTGAAAAGTGCTGATAGAACTCTTCTCGGTCGAAGACTTGTCGACCGAGAGTCCTTCTCGGTCGAGGACTTGTCGACCAAGGGACTATCTGGAGCAAGTGTATATAACGTTCTTCTTCAACTGCCAACTACCTTGTCTGCTGTGTCTAATGGCTACCTGGGTCATTCTCGGTCGAAGAGTTTGTCGACCGAGAGTGTCTCGGTGGAGAATTTTGTTGATCGAGATTAACCCTGTTTCAATGTTTTTAAATCAAGTAATAAGTGTGTGTATGAGTGTGCATTTGTGATACTATTGTAGGGGATGACCTATCTAAGTGTTGTGATTGGCTAGGGAAGATCTAACGCTTGATTTACATGATGTCTAAGTACTTGTACATTATATATCTTGTACAAGTGTTTACATTTGATTACAATCATGAAATTAATGCATTTTGAAGCATATAGATCTTCCAAGTATTTGTCATCCACCTTATTCCTACCACACTCAAGTAGCATGTTAGATCCACAAGAATGAAATGTTTGTCATCATCAAAACAAAAGGGATTATAATAATGTCCAATTTAGCCAACAAGAGAGAGGTTGTGTTGGTTGAACAGGAAGCCCACGATGCCACGCTACACGAGGCCGAACGACAAAACATTTGAAGAACTTTTCAATCCCCAAACTACCAATGCACAACATGTCATTGTGCCACTTGCTATCACATATCCACAATTTGAAATCCAAACCCAATGGATGACGATGCTTCAAGCCAACCCATTTTCCAGTAACAAAGGTGACAATTGTTAAGACCATCTCTAGTGATATTTTCTGATTTATGTTCCTATGATCTATGTTCCTTACATAGACTATTCAAATATTTTCTTTCTGGTTGATCTGGTATCTGGTATAACACCATGGAGGGGGGATATTGTGTCACTGCCTAGGATGCGCTCCAATCCAAATTTCTGGAAAAACATTATCCCCCTTCTCTTACTTATGAATCAAGGGACAAATTAACCAACTCAACGCGGTCCTAGGTGAGACCCTAGGAGAATCTTGGTAGAGGTTTAAACACATTCTTCATTATTACCCCCACCATGACATTCCCCAATCCCAACTCATCAAAATATTCTACCATGGTGTTGAAGACAACATCGAAGTTTTTCTGGATTCCTCACCTGGAGCAAGTTTTACGTTTCAAAATGTTGATAGTGCTTGGGCAGTTGTTAAACACAGTCCTAAGATCCAAGAACAATTAGGGATCAGTCGGGTCCTAAAGGTAGCTAAGGCTGAGGATAGTTCTGACAGCAAGGATATTGTTGAAAGTCTTAAGCTTCTTGTCCAATGCGAGGAGAGGGTCACTTCAACAAGTCAAGGTTGTAGGCTCTCTCTGTGGTATTTGTTAGGTGTATGATCATACTACCATGCAATGTCAACTTTTCTATAGTGTTCCCATGCAATCAGAATTTGGACAACAAATGGAGGACCTAAACTCCATTCATAGTATACCGGGTAAAGCCTACTATACCCGAATCAAGCTAGAAATCACCCTGACTTAGGATTTCTCTTTTTATGGGTCAAAAGTGTAAACACGATTGTCCAGTCAAAGATAGAGGACTTTAATTTTATACCCGACTAGAAGAGACGTCCACAACTCAATAAGGAGTCTATTGAGTAGTACAGGGTTGAACACATGGATAAAGTGAATAACTGAATAAAAATGTAAGACCTTAGCTTAGTCTAGTCTAACCGAAAGCCTAATTTGATGTTGTGATGATTAAGGAATGAGTTAATCTAATTAAGAAGTAAATATAAGTTATGAAAGATCAAAGAAGAAATAAAGAATACTATAAAATGATAAAAGAGGAAACCTGGATTGGGTTTCACCAATTAAGACAACCACAACCATATAAAACCTTCACTCCTATTTTATATATATTATTTACTCATTTTGAAAATAGCCATACACAATTATATGTTCCTTCCTTCTGTCTAGATCCAGACATATTTCTATCTAATGGGGTTATCTCTCTCTAGGTAATAACCGAAAGATCAAGGAAAAATCGTATGACTTTTTCTTACATCAACTCCTCACTCTCACGTATCATTACTATCCTATACTCCAGATCTAGTTGAATTCATTCTCTTGAACAATATTCATATCAAACTTCGGAAGAGGGTAGCTAATCATCAATTGATGTTGTAAAATAAGAGCATAGGAACAAAACTTTAAAGAACATATGCCATAAAAGAAAATTATGAACAATTACATGGTTGGGAGAGCCTGACGGCTAACCCCAACCCAAGTTATGGAGTTTAGACACACATAGCCATAGAAATGAACAAAGTAAATCTAGAATGAGTCATGATGAAGAAAGGAGAGGAAGGGGGTCGACACTAGGGTGATCGAATGATGGATCTACCAACCTCTTGGCTGATCTTTCGACAGTCGACGACAATCGACAGCAAGGTCGACTACTTCCTCCTCTGCCTGATCTTGGCTTAAAGCAAGAAGGTCCTTCAGATCGGTGATGATGGTGGAATGAAGCTATATGGGAGTGAGGTCGACAACTAAATTGATAGATCTAGACAGGTCTATAGGTATCGTCCTTCGGCTGTGGAACTTGGTGGACTTGGTGGCACCTCTCAGTCTTTTGACTCCAAGGATCCAAAATGTTTTGAAGTGATGACCTGGGGGTCTATATATAGTCTTTGACCTAAGGCCTGTCAAGGAAACTCATCTGTGTGGGATCAGTGCAAATGTTGATGTCTATGTCAATATGGAATTCCTTCGACATGTCTCTGTCAATTGACAGAGATATCAATCTCTTCTTGGAAACAAAAGAGTGGTTCTTTGCTGAGAGTCTATCGGTATGATGATGTCGACACGAATGTCGATTGGTGTTGTCAAGATGACTCTTAAATAGGAGTCTTCTAGTCCTTGAGAGACGTTGATAGTGTTTTTTATGTGGCATATCATTAGGACGATCGATGGGGGCATAGAGGATCCTTTCTTCAATAGGATTGTCGAAGAAAGGGCTCAACAGCTTTGGACTGACATGAATCCATCAGTGTCAATGGGGTGGACTGTCGGTGTCTCCTCTATAGATGTAATATTTTTACTTTGCTCGACATTCTTTACTCAACAGATGGTTGTCGAGTTTCTTCAATTTGACAATTTGGTGCTCGATGAGTCTGTCGAGCTTGAGTCAGTAGTCTTTTTTTGACCCTTTCTATGAAGACTTATCCTATCAACCGATTGGTCGACTGTTTGAAACAAGGTCTTTTGAACAACTGCTCAGACTTTATCAATTTCACTGAATTTCCATCCAATTCCTTCAAATATCAACAAAACTTATTTAGAACCTATCATTGGGTGAATGGAAGTTAAAATGAGTAAAAATAAACATCTAAATATTATTTTTAATGATTTTTATTATGAAAAAGGAAAATAAAAGTGTCCCCCAAACTTAGAATTTAGCTTGTCCTCAAGCTAATGCAATCATTATTTCTCTGATCAAACAAAGAAAAAACAAGAAATTACTAAAAGCAAATTTTTTACAATCCTCTTATCAAAACTATTCATTTATTCATAAAATGATCTAACTTTATCAAGAATGTCATTTTGTCAAAAGACTCTTTCTTTATTTTCTTTGGTACTATATTCTTGTCTCCAGTGTATCTATCACTTTTTCAAAGTAGCTTTCACTCTCGTTAAGGTATCATGCGGAACAAATAGGTAGGCAAAAAAGCTTGTGGATGTTCCTTTCTTTTTTGGGGTCCTTCAAGTACATGTCCATTTAGGTGTGTGAGTGATCCCAGTGTTCCAAACTAGTTGGTTTTAGAGTAGTGATTACACATCCTAAATATTACCACCCCAGATTGTAATACCTTTAAATGAACTCTGTTGGAATGAGGTAGTGTTTTTAGAGGCTAAATAAAATCGACATATCTACATTTATGAGAATTGACATATTTGGGTTCATGATGAAAACAATACACCATTCTAATAGCTCTAATTCATGACACATCTCTTAGATTCTTTTTCACTCCTCACTCTTTTTGGGATTTTTATAAAATTTTTGGAAGAAGAGATGAGGCAGCTCTTTCTTTGTTATTGTGAAAATATGCCTTTGACAAGATAAGACTTTATTGATTATATTCTTTTGGTAAGGGTTAAAATATCAAAATGGAGGAAATAAAAATGACGTTTTGCTAAGAGGAAAGTTTAAAAAATATATTAGTGACAAAAAGATTTATCCTTGAGATATCTTGTAATTTTGCTAAAAGGAATAGTTTAAGAACAAACTAGATTCTTTGAAGAGGGAGTTTTCCATTATCTACAGCTTCATTACACAATGAAATTATGAAAATAAATACTAAAAGAAAAGAAAGAAATATTTGTGATACTGTAGATACCTATCTCATGGGATTACACCCCCTTAGCAGGCCTTTGAATGAGTGGGTAGAGGTCCCGTAAATTCTCAGGGAGTTCATGATCTTGAAAGAACTGTCTATCATGGATTACCTCAATTGCGTAATGTCCACAAATAGGGGTAAAACCTTCAAGATCTAGGCTTGAGACAGGTGTTTTATGATTCAAAGCTTCCATGATTCTGAGGATGATGAAGCACTGTCGTTCTTGTCAGGGTTGTGCTGGTAGGTTAAAGGCGCAATGACATAACTTGTCCAATCCGATTGATAATAGAGGACCTCACAGATAAGCCTTTGTAGGCAAATACGAATGTGAGTCATCTTTTCTACAACACGATCTTTGAAGTGCATGTTAGAATTTTTCAGATCTTCAACGCAAGTGTTGAACAACGTTACTTATTGTTTATTCAAATCAGCGACACATACTATCCACAATGCACATAAGTGAAAAGGTAACAAGATAAATCATGTCTTCTTTAACTCTAGTTTATCCTTTAGGTTTGAAATGATTGGAGTTATTATTTGCTTCTTAAAAAAGAAGTCAACCAATGATGGCATTGCATTGTAATACGACCAATCCTTATAACTGGGCATGACATCCTCCAGTATAGTCGATGCTAAAATAGTAAGCATCTTCTTTGTATCTTTGGTAGGGCTGTGAAATAAATTTTGAAAATTTCCACGAGAAAGGGTGATGGAGCCCTTATTGTAAATGACACGGCTCCCATCACATTGATCATCAAGAATGTCATGTAATATGAAAATATCACAGACATCTAGTCCTTTCAAACAATCAGGATCGAGTCCACTCATCTTCAAAGGAAGTTGAGGTGGTAGTGGAAGTAGTGGTTTTGGAAACCCTGGGTCAGATAATCTTCATGGCACAGTAGACAGAATGAGGGAGAGATCATTGGCATCCTCATTAGAAGAAGTATTCTCAGTGTCTGAAGGACAGTTGGCATCCACTTCTAGGTCCATATTGGTAGTGTAATGTCCAACATAAATATCCTCTTCCGATGTATGTCGACTGAAGATGGAATGGATCAGGCTCAAGTTGAGCATAGCTTCATACAACTTCCTCATCATATCCTTTTCAAAAGAATCAATGGAAGATGGTTTAGATAGAGGTGGAATGTTCTCTGATGGATGTGCATGGATATCGTGGGATGGGGTGACAATAGATGTAGTGTTAGTGGGAGGCAATCCACCCAGTTGCATCTGAGGGAAAGATGGGATGTTGTCAGATGGAAAGATTTTAGTGGTTCCCATAAATGACTTAGAGACATGGGAGATAGATTGATTTGGATGGTCTGGTTGGCCAACAGCTACATCAAAACTACTCAGAATGTAACTATTTCCTTGAGAAGAAGATGGGGAATAATAAGCTTCAATAGAACAAGCGTGAAATGGGCGTTGTTGTTCATGTCAGAGAGTGTGTTGGTCTTCTCTATGCTTTTGATGATTTTCTTGTCTGGTTATATGTGGCATACAACTCATAAAAACATAATTAACTAATGTGGAAGCGTGCATCAAGCAACAGATATGCGAAAATCACTAAAAATTAAAACTTTTTGCAAAGAGATCCTCACATAGTAAATCTTTTTCTTCAAGAGCCAAAGTATAACACATTTACTTTTTGGATAAAAGGTACATATCATGCATAATCTCTTTCTGAGAATTACAAGCATCAGCTGACCTGTTAAGCTAAACACAGGTAGTATAAAATCTCTAGACACTGATCCAAAATCTCGAAAGCACTAACTACTACTCCGAGGACCCGAGAGTATAGAGATGACACATAGGACTCTATATACAACTATACATGTCATGACAGCCAATGTCTCCACCTGAGACTTCACTGCTGCTACTGCTATTCTTCACCTACTGAAGGATTCTTGTCTCCTCATCCACGTGCACCTAAAAATGTGGTTCCCATGGGGGTGAGACAATTATAAAAATTGCCCCAGCGAGAGTTATAACTCTCCGCTAGAAACATTATTATTGCATCTTTAGAAGATAAATATGAACAGGGTAATCATATTTATTTGAAAGTAGATATTTTAATGTCTAACATATTAGAACATTATTCTATATCAGAAGCATTGCAACTATAACTTGATAGAATCAACATGTCACTTATTCTTTAATGAGTATGAAGAACATGTATAACATCTATTCAAACTACAGAATCGTTACCACTGAATTAACTCTTTTCAGGATTAGATCATATATCTAAAGCCTAGCATTATCATTATGGAGTCATGGCCCGTAGCCATACTCTTTTCATAAAGTGTTGGGATCTTAATCCCTCATTTCAACACTTTGAATTCTCATCCCTTCACAATTTCAATACCATAACCATGAAATCCTGGGTATTCAAACCCTTAGCTCATCACCTGAGCATTGTTATCACTTTCTCAGGTAACTAACACCTTTAGGTCATCTGATCAAGGTAAATATGATACTTGCTACACAAGCATCTATCATGGCACTTGAGGCCCATTAACTCTCTTGCCACCTCTTACCGGGCACAAGGTATATTATGGCACACAAGGCCCAATAAACAAATTCAAACTAATAACACATCATAGCCCATACCTGGCTATGCTCATCATCTCATGATACCTGCATGGTTAGCACATATGATAGTAGTACATTAATTATTTATCAATACCATGCAAACCAAATGTATCATTATTTCAAGAGTATCACCCTTATTCCTTTATCAGGATTAGGGTTTTCCATCACATATCTCATTTATCCTTCATCCAATTATATTGGACTTATAACTCATCAAGGTATATGACCATATTAGGTCACTATCAATCATCTCCAAGTCCATCATGGAGCACCACGGCCATGCAACCAGGAACGGCCGTGCAAAGAAAGTCACCACGGCCGTGCTACCTTGCACGGTCATGCAAAGTGAATCCACCACGGCCGTGCTACCTTGCACGGTCGTGCAATAGGAGTTCAACTCATGAATCATATTCAAGTATGAATTCTATTCTTTCATTAGGAATTAGGGTTTCACATACCATCTCCCATCTTTAGAATAGGGATTGCATATAGCATCACCCTTCATTAGGGTTTCATATCACATTGCCCATAATTAGGGTTTACTAATCATTCCCAATTAGGGTTTCTCATAGAATCACCCTCAATTAGGGTTTCACATGGACACACCCTCATTTAGGGTTTCATATGGATACTCCCTCAACTATGGTTTTACATGGATACACCCTCAATTAGGGTTTACTATTCATCCTAATTAGTGATTTCACATGTAGACAACCTCTTATTAGGGTTATACATGGAATCAGCCTCAATTAGGGTTTACATCATGTATTGGATCCATGCATTTGTTATGCATTATTAATTAGTACCATTAAGGGTATCTCTGACCTAATTACATTAGGTTTCCAAAAAGGTTTGATCAATTGGACCATCAATAACATGAGGTATCCAATTGAATTAGGGTTTCCAATGTTGATTCCTTCAATCATTGAATTCATGGAACCAATCATCAATTAGACCTATCCTCATACTTCAATTGAGTTAAGTAGTTCAACCTACAACTGATTTAGCCCTCAATTGACCCTCAATTAGTCATCAACTAGGGTTTGAATCAATTGAATTAGGGTTTGGAATCAATGATCCTTCAACACTAATCAATGCAAGATTAGTTACTTTGAAACCTTTGAACCATCATCCAAATTGAACATGACCTGTCCCCAAACGGTCTTGAGGTCGTTTGGATGACCTCCAAATGGTCTTGAGACCGTTTTCCCATCATATCATCAAAATCCAAGTCAACCGATTAAGGTTTAGATCATTGGATTGATCACCAAATCAGCAATTGATTACACTATAACTTAGTAACATTGGATCATCAATTGCTTAACCATACTCACCCCTGGACCTCCAAACGGTCTTGGGTGACCTCCAAACGGTCTTGAGACCGTTTTTCTCATCCAACCCTTGGATTCTAGTGAAATTCCATCAAGGATTGGTCTATCGAGTTGATCAACAAATCAGCACTTAATTGTAATATGATTTGGTACCTTTGGACCTTCAATTGGTCAACTATACTTAACCCCAGACCTCCAAACGGTCTTGGGTGATTTCCAAACGGTCTTGAAACCGTTTGGGTGATCCCCAAATGGTTTTGAAACCGTTTGGGCCAATCAACCCAAAACATCATCTCAATCACTTGCAAAATCAGCACTTAGCCGATTAGGGTTCATACCCCATCTTTTAATCATCAAACACATATCCATACTTGCCCCTAGACCTCCAAACGGTCTTGGGGTGACCCCCAAACGGTCTTGAAACCGTTTGGGTGATCCCCAAACGGTCTTGAAACCGTTTGGGCTAATCAACCCAAAATCTCAAATCAACTCATTGAAATTTTAGCACTAATTTCAATTAGGGTTTGCCCAATTGATTAGCCTTCAACTCATGATTAATTGGGAATTAACCCCTAAAATTTGGTGAGTCATTAACCAATATAATTAGTAACAGTAATATCAAACGGTCAACCCTTGGTCAACGCACTCAAATGGTTTTGAAACATTTTGCCCAAAAAGGTCAAGTTAATCAGGTTGAAAATCAGCACTTTATCCAATTAGGTTTACCTAATTGATTAGCTTTCAACTCACGATTACTTGGGAGTTAACTCATCAAATTTGGTGAGTCATTAACCAACATCATTAGGAACAATAATATCAAACGGTAAACCATTGGTCAACGCACTCAAACGGTTTTGAAACCGTTTTCCCAAAAAGGTCAAGTTAATCAGGTTGAAAATCAGCACTTAATCAAATTAGGTTTACCTAATTGATTTGCCTTCAACTCCCGATTCCTTTGGAGTTCATCCCTCAAATTTGGAGGGTTATCAACAAACATAATTATGAACAGGAATCCCAAACGGTCAACCCTTGGTCAACCATATCAAACGGTTTTGAAACCGTTTTATCCCAAACGGTTTGCAAACCGTTTGGTCACCAAATGGTTTGGTATAACCGTTTGGTCCAACCAAACTTTGAAACCATTTGCCCAAGATATTTGGGGAGGTGTGTGCTTATGATGATGTCATCATCATCAAGCTCCAAACTCACGAAATCTACTATGATTTCCATGGAAATTGCATCAAGCAACCAAAGTTAATTTTGGAAATGTAGAAATGTTCACCAATTGATAAAGAATTGATTGCAATAACAAAGTTAGGGTTTCAAGTTATAAAACCCACCTCCAATTTAGCTCCAAAGCTCCAAGATCACACCAGAAATGGTGGATGAAGCTCTTGAAACTCCCTTTAGGCTCTTCCTTAAGCTTTTGGATGAAAAAGTTGGCTAGGGTTGAAGAAATCAATGATTTATTTTCGCTTTCCACCATGGAATCAATGAGAACGAAGGTCAAGGGCTTACCAACAGATTGGGGGTCGTCCTCCTGCTCCTCCCTAGCTCCTTGGTCGGTTTTGAAAGCAAGGGGAAGAAAGAAATCCGAAAAAGCCTTTGTTTTGGCTTAGAAAGGGCACTTTTATAAGAAAATTGATGAGAGAGACAATGCCTTATTAAAATGCATTTAATCCCAAAAATAGTACCACCTCTTCCTCCTTGGTTTGCTTGCATGCAAAGGCAACGCAAAGCCACCGAACTCCCTTACATTATCCATGGATTAAGGGAAAAGAAAATAAGCACCTTAATCCATTATAATACACTAATATATTGTTTTGAGTGGGAATTCTTTAACTTATAATAAGGTGAGTGGAATTTCACCTCCTTTAGATATTTTTCGTTCCTTATCTTGGCAAAAGAACGTCCATCCTTATTCAAAATCAACCAATAAAATTTTGGTTGAAGGCCCTTTAATTAATACATTCATGTTTTTGCCCTAAATTAAATTAGGGTTTCACTTAAGATTAAATCTTGATTATTTTAATATCAAGATTCTCTCTCCTCCAACTTAATTCAAATGAGATGCCCTTCTCATTTTATTTGCTCTACTTGATGCCAAGAAGAATTGGGGACCTTATTGAAGTGGTAATTTATATATTGAACCCTAGGTTTTGGGTAAATTGCACTTTACACCAAAACTAGGTTTTAATGCACAAACCTTGCTTTATCAGCTCTTTCTTGGTACTCAGGCTACAATAAGCCATACCTTTGCATCATCTTCATTCTAATGATGACTCAACACATAAGGAACATATTGTCATTTATAATTTGCAATTTAACCCCTCAACTTGGGTAATTTGCACTTTAGTCCAAAATAAGCAAACATTGCTTCAACATTGTTCAAACAGGACCAAAATTGAAACATAAGTTTCTCATGGGACCTACTTACTTTTCCCAAGATAAGATTAAGCATCTACTCAACCTTATTAGACAAAACATCTAGGGTTAGAATATAACCCAGGTCAGGGATGTTACATTATATGAATCAAGATATGATTGTGTACGCTCAGGACTTCATTAAGTTAGCGCTCTAGAGTTTCCATATGGAGAGGAAGGTTGATGAGCTCACTTACTTGTTGATCTAGTTCTTAGAACTATTTAGATATGTTATGCACATCCTTTTTAAGGTTAGGAATAGAAGTTACAATTGCATTTGTAACCTTACCGATGGTGTTGAAGGCTTGTCTGAAAGCTCCTCCCGTGGTCTCTGGATATTCGTGGCCAGAGGGGGATGAAGAATGAATTTCTGATCACCGAGAAGTAGAAGGGAGATTGTCTTATTGAGGACGACGAGATAGATCATCAACCACATCGTGTATCTTCCTTTTTTATGACAAGGGAGTGTTGCTCCATGCAGCAACTGTAGCTGGGATGGATTTGGGGCTCTTTGAGGTGGTTGGACGGTCAACCTCAAAGGCAAAGTTATGCTTGGGTGAAGTGCTTCCAAGTCATAATTAACTATTCTCTCATGTTCTCTTCCCTCAGATATCTTAGGCAATGACAACTATAGCTAGGATGGAGTTGGGGCTCTTTGAGGTGGTTGGACGATCAACCTCAAAGGGAAAGTTATGCTTGGGCGAAGTGCTTCCAAGCCATAATCAACTATTCTCTCATGTTCTCTTCCCTCGGATATCTTAGACAAAGGTTTCTTTGGAATGACAAATTTAGGGCGAACTCGGCCAGACGATGTGCTCTATGGAGCTAGCTTGACCTTGTTAGAATTTTTGAGAAGTTTCGTGATTTCTTCCACTGAATACAATAATTGTTCTTGTCATAGTCAGTCAATTCAGGTAGCGGGATTAAGATATTAGTCCTCGTGAACCTATAGCAGTTGATATTATTCCGAAAGTGTAGAATACCATATGCAATTAAGTACTTTGATGATATGATGTTCTCGCCATGCATTTCTCTGAGATCCTTGGAAGGAGGGTGTCCATAGGTGTGGTAAATAAGTTGAATGACACCACCCATGCAGTGTTCTTTTTGTGGAATGTAACTAACAAGTAACCACTTGTCTATGAGAAGGTGGCCGATATTGACAGGGCTACCATCTATTAGGAGAGATAGCACATACAGTTCTTCAAGGTAAATGCTACCTGTCTCATACTTCGTAAAGAGAACATTGTCTATTATCTTGTGCATGATTCTCCAAAATCCAGAATGTACGATAGATGCCTTAGAGTGGCCAAATTGATACTTCTTCTATCATGTCAAATGTGCCCAATACTTGGAAGTGTTAAAGTTGGAATCTTTATTCTCAAGAAATCCATGATATGCCCTTGCGGCTTCTTCCTCTGAGCTACAGAAGGTCTTGTTCAGTATTTTTTCACTGAGAACACGATCAACATTGTTGATCTGAACTTTCAAATCTTGAGAAGAGACCTCTTGGATAGAGGATATAAACTCCATTGTTTCCTCTATATAGGATATGTGTTTGGCAAAGCAGAGATGGGCCAAGTTGGACTAGGTCAGTATCTCCTTAACTTGGGTCTTGATGCCTAGTTCCTCCAGAATGGATGATGAAATGAACCCAGTTGTCTTGAAGGTTCCATGGTGCATCACCTTATATTCCTCCAGGTGGGCAGTGTTGCGAGTTCGGAAGGATCTACAAATAAGGTTGTAAATAGGTATGGGTAGACCCACAGACCCACAAATCTAGACCCTTTAAAAACCCGTCACGGGTCTAAAATTTTGGACCCGCATAATCGTGGACCCGCATACCCAAAATCCTCCTATAAGAGGGTCTACTAAAGGATATGCTTGGACCCAAACCCACAGAACTGTGGAACTGCTATACATAAATATTACTTAATAATTATATTATTATATTATACTTTACTAGTCTAACTAATATAATAGTTCATGTTACATGTTACTCTAATTATAATAAGGTTAAGACTAGTCATATAGTTAAGAATTAACTATTCTAATTACAACAATGAGCAACATATGTAACCTTATATTGAAATTACTTACATGATTATGCTACATTGTTGAAACACTATGACGATGACTACAAATATGTAAATAATTAACTCAATTAGTCTTCAATCTACAAAGTATGACATTGTTTAATATAACTATTGGATGTTTATTTCTTATATAATGGAAATATCTTATTGTATAAGAATATATAGAATATAGTTGTAAATTTTCTTACATAAAAATTACTACATTTAAATAGAACTGCTTACCTGCATACCCACACCGCGGACCCGATATTATTACGGATACAGGTACAGTGTGGGTCTAAATATTTTATTATGTGGGTCCAGAATCGGAACCAGACCCAAAATTAAATGGGTATGGGTATGGCCAGAACCACACCATACCCCCATCGTACCCGCACCTATCCACAATAGGGTAGATCTAGATGCAAATCATGTTGGCTCAGTGATACATACTCTCTTGTCTCCTTCATTAGCAGGCTGGCCAGAATGAGGTCGTTTGTGTCAGGTCTTGCCTTACTAAGCCATCACTATAGAACAACCAAAAAGTTGTATGTAATTAATATTTATGCAATGCACGGGAGAACTTCTATCCACTGATGGAGCGAAAAAATAATGTAGAAATTTTCGATCCAAATTAGGGATGGCAATGGGGTGGGTATGGGCGACCCATACCCATACCCATGTTGCCCACTTCCTTTTTTACGTGACCCATACCCACCCCATTAAGAAAAAAAAATTATGGGTCACCATACCCACCCCAATGGGTCATGGGTACCCAACAAAAAGTTAACAACAATTTAGTAACACGGCAACTACTAACTTACAAGTTTCCTTTATATTTTAACAAATAAGATTATATGCAGCTACAATTTCAGTCAATCCATACCAGTGCCAACATATCCAACGCACATCCAGAAACAAATTAACATTAGGAATACGTTAATAAACAAAAACGATCTACAAAACAAAATACATTGTGCCAATATATCCAGCGCACATCACATGAACATTTTAACAAACACGACAGGTGCACAATAAAAATCATGCTTCATCTCCAGGATACCATAGGTTGGCGGAGTATGTGGAACATGGGGAGGAAATTGACGAAGATGTCGGGTGGGTGCCATCTCTGTACTGATCTGCGGTTATCATAGCACTGACGGGCTGGTTACTGGTTCCAGAGGATGATTCCCTTGCTAGTCTTGGTTGTTACTGGTTCCTAAGGAGTAGAGTAGCCATCCAGTCGGGCTGGAGATCATAGTCCTTCGTAGAAACCAATGGGTCGGAGAGCCAAGTTACCTAGGCTCCAGTTGTTTCTCCTGGATGAAGTGTGATGCAGCTCTACCAAAGAAGACGACTGGGAAGCAGAGGTCACTTGCCTTGTCCCATATCTCCGGGACGGTGAATATGAGGTTTGGTCGGGAGTCCTGTGGCTATTTGGCCACCTCCTGCGTGGTGTTCCCTGGGTTGACGGTTGATGGGACGACGCCTAGGGAGAAGGCGGCGAGGAAGATGATGGAATACTCAGAGGAGTTGGGGGCAAAGAGGAGGATGACGTCTCTGCATCACACCGAGAGGCGATGGCACAGGACGAGGGCGAGGCCACACACGAGTGAAACGACATGCTCGAGTTCCATAAATGTGAGGGAGCGGCCAGTGACGGCATCCACGAGGACGACACAGGATGGGTGGGCATGGGCACGAGCCACACGATAGAGGGAGTCGTGGAATACGAGATGACTAGATGAGAATCTAGGGTTGGGAGTCACCATGGATGAAGAGACGAGAACTGGTGAGTAGGAGCGGGATGGGTGTAATGGGTTCAGATGGGTGGGGTGCTTTCCAAAGTGACCCATCATTTAAATCCCCACGAGGACCCACTAAGTGAGCGCAACCCATTAAGCAACTAGTAATGGGTTGAGTTGTGTTGGGTCTCACTGGCTCATGGGTCAAGTGGGTCTATTTGACATCCCTAATCCAAATTCTCAAAAACATGCTATCGATGATCGAGATCCACAAGAATAGATCGACATGAATCAGATAAGGTTGGTTGACAGGTCGGTCAAGCGAGCCATAATGTTGTCACCATCCTTTAGTTTGAATACCAGATTGATATAAATGAAATCAATCAACAGTTAATCAATCGGCAAGAACTGTTCGAAGACGTCGATAGCTCTGTCGATCAATAAGACTGGAATACTTGTCGGCTTATTGGGATGATGGAAAAAGTGAGGTGATGGTTAAAGTGTGTCGATCCAGGCAGTCGATCAGAAGGTTTATAGGCAGGCAACCAAAGAGACAAGGCTTCACTTCAATTAGGATGCGGTAAGAAAAACTTATGGTTAGTCTTACATTTATATTTGAGGGTTAGGGTTGGTGAAACCTAATCGGGTACCCAGGTGGCGGATCTAGGTCAAAAATTGCTATCCATCGATAGAGTAATGGAGTGCTCGACAGAGCTTTCGAGCAGAAGATCGACTGAAAATAAAGCATTATGGATGTCTATTGGTCGACAGGTTGTTCTTTGATTATGTTGATCAGAAGGAACAATAGACAGCTAACTAGGCTATCAATCGACACTATCTATTGTGTTGTAGACAAGATGTTCAAAATTTATGGTCAATAAAGTGGATCAGATTTTAGGTCATCAAAAATTCTCCATTCCTCCTCACGCTAGACTCTTTTCGCCCCCTTAATTCTTTTTTCTCTTGAGCTTGGAATTATTTGATTTTGAATGATCTTCTACCTACCTCCACCTCTGTAGAATTCCAAAAAATCCACAGATCACTGTGAAGTGATTGTCTTCCTATCATCATTTAGAAAACAGATGTTGGTCTTGATTTAGATGGGACTTATTTCAAAAGTTTTTCTTTGAGAAACAAAACCAAAGGGAGAAGAAATTAACACAATCCTAAACTGACAGAAAGGAAAAAGATTGGGTTTCCTCCCAAGTAGTGCTTGTTTATAGTCTATTAGTTGGACTCTTGGACGTTTTATTTGGTCTCTGGTGCATCAGATTGTGCAAAATCAGATTTTCTTATGATAGCTTCATATTCGTAATATCTTTAAAGACGATGACCATTGAATGAGAAGGTGCCAGATTTCTCATTGTGGATGTCCATCATACTAGAGGGATAGATGATGACAACTGTGAAGGGCCCAGACCATCATGATAGGAGTTTTCCTAGAAATAGATGAAGTGGTGAATTAAATATAAGAGCCTTGTCGCATTCAGATATATCTTTCCCCTTGATGCGAGAATCATGCCAAATTTGGTGTGTTCTTTGTAGATCTTGGTATTATCATAAGCGTGTAGACTAAGTTCTTCTAATTTTTGTAGCTGTAGGAAGCACTTCTCTTTTGCCCGGTCAACATCCATAATTAGGGTCTTGATTGCCCAATAGACTTTGTATTCCAATTCTAAGGGAAGGTGGCATGACCTACCATAGATGAGGTGATAATGATTTGTCCCGATAGGTGTCTTCTAAGCTATTCGATATCCACATAAAGCATCATTGAGTTTGGACAACCAATCTTTTCGATATCACCCTATTGTTTTATCATCTTCTTAATATGCCGATTAGAGACTTCTACTTGGCCAGCAATTTAAGGATGATATGGAGTAGATATTATATTGTTGACTCCATACTTCTTCTGAAGAGCTTCAAACTATTTTTCTATAAAGTGTGAACCACCATTGCTGATAACTGTTCTGGGGACACCAAATTCAAGAAATATTATCTTTGTGAAAAGCCGCGTGACTATTTTTGAGTCACATGTAGAGGAAGGTATAACTTCCACCCATTTGGAAACGTAGTCTACAGCCAGTAGAATGTACTTGTTGCCAAAAGATGGCGGGAAATGTCCCACGAAGTCTATCCCCCAAACATCAAAGATTTCAACTTCTAACCATTCAACCATTGTCATCTAACTCCTTTTGCTAATTGGCCTAGTGCCTTGACATGCATCACATTGTTTAGTGTAAGCATGCACATCTTAGTGGATAATCTAAAAAATAATTCTTGATGTCAGAAAATAATTTCTTCTTTTGATTGTAAGTCATCTTAGGGGATAACTGCTAACATGTCAGATAAATACAAAAACCGGCATACCACAAAGTTACTTGGTTAAGAGAATGAATAAGGAATAATGATTCATCTTGATAAGACATGTTGATGGGAAGTGGATTGCTTTGTTCAACCCTTATTTAAGAGAGATGATCAACTATGCCATTGTCAGATCCCTTCTTGTCTATGATTTCATGGTCAAATTCTTGCAGTAGGAGTTCCCATCAAAGGAGGCGTGGTTTAGTATTTGTATTTTGGATGAGATACTTAATTGCACCATGGTCAGTATAGATGATTTCTTTTCCTCCTAGAAGATAGGGCCTAAACTTGTTGAAGGCATATACAATAGCCAACATCTCTTTTTTAGTTTTTGTATAGTTCACTTGAGCTTCATAGAGAGTTTTACTAGCGTAGTATATGGCATGATGTTTCTTATTCTTTTTCTGTCTCAAAATTTCTCCAACAGCATAGCCACTAGCTTCGCACATTAGCTCAAAGGAAAGATCCCAGTCTGGAGCTTGCCTGATAGGTGCAGTGGTGAGGGCATCCTTCAGAGTATGAAAAGCTTTTAGGAAATCATCGTTAAAGACAAATGGTGTATCTTTTACAAGCAGTCTAGAGAGAGGTTTGTTATTTTGGAGAAATCTATAATGAACCACTGATAGTAGTCAGCATGTCCGAAGAAAATCCAAACAGAGGAGATCGACGGAGGAGGAAGCAGTTTAGAAATTGCCTCTATCTTATCTATCTCTATACCTGCCTCAGAAACCTTTTTTCCTAAAATGACTCCTTCTCGTACCATAAAATGGCACTTCTTCACATTGAGAACTAACTTCTTCTCTTCACATCTTTAACGAACAAGAGACAAGTTTATTAGGCAATATTCAAAGGATGTCCCATAGACCGAGAAGTCATCCATGAAGACTTCCATAATTTCTTCTATTAGATCAGAGAAAATGGTAGACATGCACCTCTGAAATGTCACTGGTGTGTTACATAGACCGAAAGGCATGCGATGAAAAGCATATGTTCCATATAGACATGTAAACATGGTCTTCTCATCAGAATGAATAGGTACCTGATAGAATCATGAGTACCCATCCAAATGGTAGAAATGTGAGTCATGTGCTAGTCTTTCCAAAACTTGGTCAATAAATAGGTGGGGGAAATGATCCTTGCAAGTAGCTACATTTAGTAACCTGTAGTCGATGCACATCTGCCATCTAGTTATTGTGCGGGTGGCTAATTGTTTCACATCACTATCCTTGACTATAGTCCTACCTCCTTTCTTCGGTAATACATGTATTGGGCTAACCTAGTTGGTATCACTGATGGCATAAATTGTACCTACATATATGAGTTTGATGACTTCTTTGTGCACTACCTCTCACATTTTGTCATTAATCTCTCTTTGTCCTTGCACATGTAGCTTTGTGCTTTCTTTGAAGTTGATTTTGTGCATACAAACATTTGGACTTAGACCTTTAATATCATCAATGTAGTATCTAAGGGCTTTCTTCCTAGCCCAAAGTTCAACTAGAAGTATTTGTTTTTGTTCAAGAGAGAGTTGTGTGTTGATTATCAACGGGTTCCTTTATTCGTCATCCAAAAAATTGTATTTTAAACCTTTGGGTAGAGGTTAGAGTTTTGGTAGAGGTCTTGTGGCAGACACATCCTTTGGTTCCTGCTGGACAGAAGCGTGTTTTACCGTTTTGATTGTCCCTTGTAATTCTTCTTCTCCTGCAGCTTCCAAGTAAGACAAAATTTTCTCAACTTCACGATCCTCAATACTTGAAGTAGGACTTGTCAAAGCTCGCATTAAAGGATTGACTATAGCATTGTGCTCCTGAATCTCTATGAAAAGTTGATTGCAACAGTCGACAAAGTAGCTCATTTCCACCGGCGAAGGGCCTTTCATGTGGTCTAGAATGTGGAAATCTATAGACTCATTTCTGACCCATATGGTGATCAATCCATATGCTACATCTATTATAGCATGTGTTGTTAAAAGAAAGGGTCACCAAAAAACCATTGGGCAAGTAGGGTCTTCTACCACATCTATTATTACTACATCACAAGGTATAAAGAAATTTATGATCCTTACCGGGGCACGCGTGATGACTCCAACTAGTTTATTATAGGAGTTGTCAGCCAGCTAGATCCATATGTTGTACTTGATGATGTCTGTCAGTCCTAACCTGGTAGCTAAGCTATAGGGCATGAGGCTTATTCTAGCTCCCAAGTCTGCAAGACCATATCATGATGACTTATCTCCAATAAGGAAAGGTATAGTGAAGGCTCCAGGGTCTTTTGCTTTATAGGCATGGTGGATTGACAGAATGCAGATTCCATCCTTGTGAAACATACTATCTGTACCACTCCTCTCTTTCTTTTCCTTGTCATGATATCCTTTAAGAATTTGACATATGTTGACATCTCATCTATGACGTCAAGAAGATGAATATTTAGATGGATCTTCTTCATAGTATCTAGGAACTTGGTGTATTTCTTTTCTAGTTGTGCTTTAATGAAACGATGAGGGAAGGGTGCTCCAGATAGAACATCAAGTGTTCTCAACAAAGGAATGGAATTTGTTGCCCCTCGTGACTTCTTGGTCATGGGAACTTCTTCCTTGATGGATTCTTCTTCAATGACCACTTCTTCTTTCTGGGGTTTAGAGGATGTATTTCCAGAACATAGTGTGGCCATCTTTGTAGCTTCATTCTTCATATTTTGTTCAGTGCTTGAAGGAACTGACCTGGTGGGCGTATGATTGAGGCTGCTATAGATGCTAAATGTTGATCGATCATAGATTGTGAGATTGTAGATCACTATTCTAGATGTTCACATTGCACATTTGTGTATGAATATTTGCAAGGATGTTGTTGTTGCTCACCACACACTCCCTTAACCTTTCAGTTAAGGATTCTAGATTAGATATGGATTTCTAATTTTGTTGAACCAAACTTCCTCCTTGTTCGTTGAAGTTTCCTTGAGGCTGAGGTCTCTTTTGTTGAAATACAAGTGAGGTTCCTCTCCTGACAGCTTAGCCTTGCCCCCTACCCATGGCTTGGGTTGATTGACTCAATTTATATGAATTTTCTATTACTGATGTTTGTATTGATATAAGACACATGCTATGTTTGAGTGTCTTCTGCTTTGTGAGTATAAATACAGTGGTCGACACTGTGACCACCTTCTCCACAAGTGACACATTTTATGGTTTCTTCTTTAAATTTATTTTATTTTTGCCTCCTTCATATTTTGATTGTCGGCAGCCATCTTGTCTAATTTGTTGTTGAGGTTCTCGAGTAACCTTGAGTCGATACAACTACCACTTGCGACAGGCACGATCGCTGTTGAGTTTCTTTCATAGTCTCTTCCAGCTTGGAGTTAGTCAATGTTGTTGATGATTTCTTTTGTAATTTCTATATCATACTTCATGAAGTCACTATTGGCTGCAATGCTTAAAGAGGTTCTCTCTGCCATGTTAAGATTTTAATAAAAGGTGGTTACAATAAAACCTTCGTCGTACCCACGATGTGGACAATCCCTGAGATATTCTTGAGATCTTTCCCATGTGTCATATAGACTTTCTGAAGGTTTCTACCAGAAGTTGGTAATCTTGTGCTTGCATCTGGTGGTCTTTTCCATAGGATAAAACTTGTTTACAAAGGTTGTATATAGTTGTTGCCAAGATGTAACCCACTATTGATAAAGGTACCACTGTAGGGCTTTGTCCTTGAGAGACAAGAAAAAACCCTTCATATAAATAACTTCTTGAGGAACCATATTCATCTTTAAGGTGTCAATAAATTTTTGAAGGTGTCGATATGATGGTAAGGGTTTTCCTCACAATTTCCTATGAATGCCTGATTCTAAATCATGTTAATGAACTGATGCATTCAATCAAATTTATTTGCCAGTATGCGAGGGAAGACAATGGGGTCCCTTATGTCATTAACATGCCTAGTGACCAACGAACAAAGAGATGGCTGATTCTCAAGATCAGTAGGTGGCTCCTGGTCCACCATTGGTTTGATGAGGAAGATATCTTCCACTGGAAATTCAACAGGGAACTCTAGGGTGGACTAGAAATTTTTTGGTTACCTATAAGAAAAATAGTAATTAGAGCGTGAGACTGGAAATGTAAGCATTATTCTAGCAAATAAATAATTTTAAAAGAATGCTAATAAATAGTCAAGTTTATAAGTGATAACTAGTGCTAAGTAGATCACAAGTTCTTAAAGATTATCCATCGTCTTATCAGCGACAACTACACCAAAAGTTGATTGCTCTTTTTCATGGGTCAAAAGTGTAAATAGAATTTTCAAGTCAAAGACATTAGATTTTAATTTTATACCCAATTAGAAGAGATGTCCACAACTCAACACGGAATCAATTTTATACCCAACTAGCAGAGACGTCCACAACTCAACACAGAGTCTATTGGATTGGTGTGGGGTCAAACACATGGATAAGAGGAATAACATAATAAAAATGTGAGACCTTAGCTAAAGAGTAATTTGATGTTGTTCCAATTAAGGAACGAGTTTATCTAATTAAGAAATAAATCTAAGTTATGAAAGATCAAATAAGAAATAAAGAAAACTGTGAAATCATAAAAGAGGAAACTTGGATTGGGTTTCACCAATCAACCCAACCACAACCATATAAAATCTTCATCCTATTTTATATATATTCTCTACTTATTTTGCAAAAAGACATAGACAACTATTTGTTCCTTCCTTCTCTCAAGGTCCGGACATATTTCTCTCTAACGGGTTTATCTCTCTCGAGGTAATAATTGAAAGATCAAGGAAAAACCGTATGACTTTTTGTATAGCAACTCCTCACTCTCGTGTAACGTTATTATCATATACTCCAGATCTATTTGAGTTCATTTTGTTGAACAATATTCACATAAAACATTGGAAGAGGGTAGCTAATCACCAATCGATGCAGTAAAATAAGAGCATAGGAACAAAACATTAAAGAACACATATCATAAAATTGAAAAATGAACAATTACAAGGTTGGGAGGGCCTAATGGCTACTCCCAACCCAAGTTATGGAGTTTATCCATTCATGGCTAAAGAAATGAATAGAGTACAACTAGAATAAGTCATGATGAAGAAAGGAGAGGAAGAGGGTTGATACAAGGGTAGATTGAATAATCAATCTATTAGCTAATCTTGCAGTGGTCGATAGCAAGGTCGACAACTTTCTCCTCCTACTAATCTTGGATTAAAGCAAGAAGGTCCTTCATATCGGTGATGATGGTGGAATGGAGACACATGGGAGCGAGGTTGACAGCTAAATCGATAGATCTAGACAGGTCGACAGGTCTCATCCTTCGGCTCTAGAACTTGGTGGACTTGGTGGAAGCCTATCATCCTTTTGACTCTAAGGATCTAAGATGTTTTGAAGTGATTCCATGGGGGTCTATTTATAGTCTTTGACAGCATGCCTATCAAGGTGAATCGTTCACGTGGCATCGGTGCATATGTCGAAAGATATGTTGGTAGGGAATTCCTTCGACAGGTCTTTATCGATCGATAGAGATATCGATCTCTTGTTGCTATTGATAGATTTATTCTTTATTGAGACTTTGTTAGTGTCCTGATCTCAACACGGTTGTCGATTAGTGTTGTCAGGATGGCTCCTCGATAGGAGTCTTCTGGTCTTTGAGAGACGTTGATAATGTTGTCAACGTGGCCTATTGTTAGGATGATTGATGGATGTATTGAGAATCCTTTCTTTGACAAGATTGTTGAGCAAAGCGATCGACATCTTTGGACCAACATGAATCCATCAACGTCTATTGGGTGGACTGTTGATGTCTCCTCAACAAATGTATGAATTTTACTTTGCTTGACATTCATTACTTGATAGAAGGTTGTCGAGTTTCTTCAATTCAACAAGTTGGTGCTCGATGTGTCTGTCGAGCTGGAGTTGGTAGTCTTTTATTGATCCTTTACACAAAGACTTATCATGTCGACCAATTGGTTGACTGTTTGAAACATGGTCTTTTGAACAACTGCTTAGACTTTATCAATTTCACTAAATTTGTGTTTAATTCCTTCAAATATCAACAAAACTTATTTAGAACCAATCATTAGGTGAATTGAAGTTAAAATGAGTAGAGAAAAACATATAAACATCATTTCTAATGATTTTTATTATGAAAAAGGCAAATAAAAGTGCATCAAAACAAATGTTATCAGGTTCCAATATGTAAATCCATTGGGTGTTGAAAATTCTCCCCAATAAAGACCCCCTCATCCTCATGCCAACAATTCAAATAATCCACCACCAAGATTTCCATACAATTCCAACCATAGGAACTTGGGGAACCTGTGAAATTACAGGGGCAATTTCCAAAACCGTGGGCCCTATCAAGGATAGTAGTATTAAAATTTGAACCAACCACCACCACAAATGCAACAAAATGCCCTTGACCCTCTACTGATGATAGAATAGTTTCTATGGAGCAGATCATCCTTTCACAGTAGTCCCACCAAAGGCAACCGATGCTCAGTTGGCCCAACTTCTTTCTAGCAAGAAACCTCCACCGACACTTTTTTCAAGCAACCAAACAACAATCCTAAGCATCCCAAAAGCTTAAAGTTGTCTCCACTTGTTCGGTAAAGACACATGCTCCTCACGCTTCTCTGGAGAAGCCCCCTATTGTACCCTTGGAATTTGAGGATGGAGACGTTGTGTTCATTGAAAACACCCTCACAAGACTCCACCATTCCTTCCCTTGAAGATCCACAAGTGGAAGCTAATGAGCTTGAGATATCGGTGTACATACCACATCCACCATATCAGGCCCATGTAAAACAAACCAGGCTAGATATCTGATTCATGAAGTTTATAGAGGCCATAAAAAACAACATGTGGACATTCCTTTCTTAGATTTTCTCATTGACATACCTTCCTCATTTAAGTACATGAAAACGTTTTCAACTAGAAAGTACACCACCAAGGAATATGAGACTATAAAAATTGCTAGGACCACTTTGTATATCATTCAATGAAAAATGCCTAAAAAAGTCTAGATTCTAGTTCCTTTGGGATTAGTTGTTGTTTAGGTGGTAATGCTTGTATAAAAGGTCTTGTTGACTTAGGCACTAGTATTTCAATCATTCCTTATAGTCTTTGTAGAAGATAAGGATTTGTTGATATGCTTCCCACTACCATGACCATCCAGTTGGTAGATCCATCCATGACAAAACCTATGGGTATCATTGAAGAAATACATATAAAGGTTAGGAAAGACGCCTATGTTCCATATGATTTCATGATCATGGACATCAAGTAAGATTTATGTTACCCTCTCATTTCCATCCATTCTTTCTTAGCCACGGTCCAAGCCTTGATTGATGTTGAGGTCAGAGCCATTCTTTTGTGTCTTGGAAGGCAGACCCTAGAGTTTTGGGTGTTTTAAATCATGAGAGGCTCAAGCCTCCAAGAGGAGGTCTACCTCCTTGACTATGTTAATATGCTTTCCCAATTAAGACAAGAGTGGAAATTGCTTGGGGATCCCTTCCACACAGCCCTTATGGCTCCTTATTATTGTCACTTTGAGGATGAGTAGTTAAATCAATGAAGAACTCATCCAGAAAACTTTGATGAGACTTATAATTAATAATTCAAAGACCTTAAGATGGTTTCTCTTCTAGAAGAGAAAATTGAACCCCCTAAGGGCCCAGAGATGAAACCCCTCCCAGAAGTACTTAATTATGTCTTTCTTTATTAACAACAAATTTGTTTTGTCATAATTAACTCAGACCTTACTTCTAAGAAGGAGGACATTGTTTTGCGACATAGAGTTAGAAATTGAGTCATAGAGGGGGCTAGAGCTAAGACTGAGGTGATCATCAAACTTCCTCCTCCAGCCTCTGTGAAGGACATCCGTGCTTCCTTGGCATGCTAGATTTTATCAATAATTCAATCATCATTTTTGGAAAATTGCCAAGCCTCTTACCAACCTCCTCCAGAAGGATGTCCCCTTCACTTTTGATAAAGCTTTCATGACCAGTTTCCTTTTCCGAAAGGATGCTCTTTTGGATCTAAGGATCTAGAGGGGGGTGAATAGAGCTACAAAATTTCTCACAAAATAGATTAGACCTTCAAATTACATCAATTAGAAGCAATACATAATGGCAATTTGAAGTCCTATTAACAAGAATAGAAAGGATGAGAGAGATTGATAGCAAGCACTTGACAAAGGGATGTAGAGTGGTTCCACACTTCAAACTAGAAGTGAGTCAGTCCACTACCTAGAGAGGTCAACCTCTAGGACTTTGCAAGTGCTTTTCTCTATTATATCACCATAGAGATTTACAATAATAGACCACCAAAGGACTTACCCATCCAACCACAAGGAGATCTCCACCTTAACAAGGAACTTACCCACTTAGCTTGAATCTTCTACCTTCACCTAGGTCTTACCCATTCAACCTCAAGTCTTCCACCTTGAAGGACTTTTCTTCTCCTCTTAGATCTTTTTCCTTTACCTTCTCCTTCACCTAGAGAAGATCACCACCTCTTCATCAACCTTGAAGAGGACCAGCTATAGCTCCTTCTTCACTCGATGGAGCTTGCTTCAGTTTTTCTTCATGAAAGACGGGGATAGGGAAGTAGTAGAAGATTGAGAGATTTACATGTACAAAGGTGCAGCTCTCTTACAATATTCACAAATCATGAAATGAAGTGTAAACTAGAGAGAGAAAGGGGCTCAAGGGGTGGTAGCACACTCAACTATAGCAAGGACCTTGTGTGTAGTGAATAAGAAACCTTGGAATGAACTCCAAGTGGTCCTATTTATAGATGGGGGTGCTCCCTTCAGTTGGGGAACACGTAGTTTTGAATTATAGTCGTTTTTGCACAAGGCAACATATCTATTTTCTTCCAAACAAGTCACTAATGGTTAGAATCACTTTTTTTTGCATTTTCCATACAGTACATTCAGTCGAGATTCAATAAAGGTAACTCGACCGATCAGCTAAAAGACAAACCCAATTTTCAAACTATCGGTCGAGTTTGTCCTGGAAAACTCGACCGATCAGTTAAAATCACATTTGGTTAGTAACCCTATTGGTGGAGTTCTGTGAATGCATAACTCGACAGATGCACTCATCAGAAAATTGATCCAAGGGATCGGTCGAGATTGTAACTCGACCGATCAGTAGTCTGTGATCAATTTTCAAATGATGTTAAAAAGTAATTAAAACTTGGTACTAAGTGTCCCACATAATTTTCTCATCTTAGTTACAAGTCATATCATCTATACAAGTGATTAAAAAATTCTTCTAAGGTTGGTAGAATAAATTTCCTTATTAGCACACTTGCATTGCTTTTAACTTGAACTTTGACAAGCTAGAGCTTGTGTAAATTGATTCTTTTCATGTACCGAACACTTGAGATCAATCTTGAATACACATATTAGATACATATGAATGGAATGGTTGATTCGCTATCAAAATATGGACAATGTATAACCTCTAGGTCAACATTCTCCCCTTTTTTGATAATGACAAACCATTCGTCAAGCATATTGAAAAGAATATTGAAAGTATACCTTTGCCTTGTGAATTAGGGGGATTCAAGATTTGAACAATGTGAATTGCTCCCCCTCAATCTATGCTTACTTTAACCAACAAAATTTCTCTTTCTACACAAAGCAATATAACATGCATGTACTACATGATCCTTTAGCAAGTCACATGATAAAGCATATAAAGGATAAGAAAATAATCACATAGGTAATAATAGCAATATGATTGAGTTTCAATACATTGAAGTTTCTCTCACCCTTTTGACATTATCAACAAGTAAGGGGGTTATAAGAGCATATAAACAGTTATCTCCAAACACAACCTAGAAGATATTCAAACATGCAATCACATAAAATATATCAAACAGAAATGAGAGAAACATACAATCTAGGTCATAATCAAAATATGGTGAAATATGGCACCAACTCATAAGATATAACTGATCAAATCGTAAGAGTGCATAAAAGATAGATTACAACTCATGAAGCATGTGCTCATAAAAACAACTACAAGCGAGAATTGATGAAAACTGAAGATAAAATAGTACATCTTAGATAATCTTCCCATATATTTTTAATACAAAATAGCCTAGAAAGATATATGTGATCAGCAAACTAGACTAAAAACTAAGAAACATATAGACATCTAAACTATCTATGTCCACAACATCATCATCATACTCGGCATCAGGCTCGTAGTCATCGTCTCCATCTGAAGGTGTAATAGTTGTTCCTTCATCACCAGAGTCACCACCAGAGCAATCACCATCACCAACATCATCCTCACCATTAGCAGTCTCACCATCAGCTTGGTCATGCATCTCCTCATCCATAGAGGGACTGAATCCACGACTGGGCCAACGAGCATTCTACTCATCCCAAGTCATACCAAGATCATAGAGCTCATTGGCTAGAGGGATGGAGGGAGCAAAATCACCCAGACTGGAAAGCAAGGTGGCTAAGGGGCCAACAGACAATGATAGGAAGACAAGAGCAGGTCCCCTAACAACAGAGGGTGTGGGAGCAGCAACGCAAGGCTAAAGTGTGGGGTAGAAGTGATGGTATGCATATGATGCATAATCACTACCGGGGTATGGTTGGTAAGTGGGGTAAGGGTGTGCACAATATAAGTTCATGTTTGACATGATTAAACATAAATCCTGGTGTAGATGCTCCTAGACCTGGAGGTTGTATGCCTGTTGGTGCATCATGTAACCCATGAGGGCTTCATTGGATACATGAAATGAGGCACAACTAGGTCGGGGTGGCTGAGGAGGTGGATCTTGGGTAGAGGTAGAGGAAGGTGCAACAGAGGTAGAGGCAAAGGGTGAGGAACCGGGTGTGGTGGAGGAAAGGATAGGCATGGATTTCTGAATTGTGGTCTCATTGATACACACTACCTTCCTGGCAGGTCTGTAGTGGAAGTTAGAGAAGAGTGATTTCTCAGTGGCAAACTGGAAGAGACCACAAATCAGAGCAGGATAAGGAGGATGGGTGCTAGAGTCAAATCAAGTCATATGGTGTAGGATATATCTAGACCACTTGACTCTGACATTCTCTAAGATGCAATAGATGATCATCACAGTGTTATCTACAATATTCGTTTGATTTTTTTTTGGGTGGATGTTGCAGTTGACCACTAGGGCTAATATACGCTTCTTGAGATCTAAGGAGGAGGAGGGTAGGGTGCTATTATTCTTATAGGGAACATCATGTTTCTTCAGATAGCGATGGATATCAGGAAGAGTGATCTCATTCTTCCTGTAGAAACCTTTAGGATCTAAAAGGTTAAAATACTTACCATAATCCTTACACTAGGTGTCATTCTCATCGGCTCCTGAAAAGAAAACATTCAGGATATCCTGAGAGGTTTGTAATTTCTTCCCAGCGATCATCGAAGTAAGGATTACTTGAGTATTTAGAGGGGGACAAGGGAGTCATAATTCCAACGCAAATTTGCGTAGAATTTGTAAACTGCTTCCGTGATAGACATTGAATTATGAAAGCAATGATGCTCGACAGCCAGGGGGATAGGTGATGAATAGAAAGCAACCTCGCCACTTGATCGATGACGGCTTGATTCCTAGGGCTAGGCTCAAACAAGGCTCTAAAAGGAAAAGGACTCTCCTAGTAAGAAGGTCCTTATACCTATTTACAGCCTCTATTGAGACGAAGAGGGTCTCATCAAACTGAATCAAGCGAGAGGACGAAGAAGAGGATGGTACATTGCTAGGGGTGGGTCTCTTTCTTCTATGTGAAGCTATGGAGGTGAAAAGAAGGAGAAGAAGAGAGCAAACACACAAAACAAACCACCAAAAACATTCAAACACCAAGGGAGAGCAAGGGGAAAGGTCTAGGAAGGTTTTCATAGGTTGAATTAGGACTAGGTTAGGGAAGGTAATGTCAGGGGTTGAGATCTTAGGGCTAGAAGAAGGGGAATCGGTTGTCTATTCTTTAGTTGAGAGGGATAATAGTCGGCCGAATCCAACTTAAGTTGGCAACGGCCCACTAATCAGTCAAGTTCTATGTATCTGAAACTCAGCCGATTCGTCATTTTATAACAAGCTCTCAGCCATGGATCGGTCGAGTTTGTCCTGGGGGAAACTCGATCGATGGTCAGCCTGACCTAAAACCATCAAACTTAATTTCTATCTATTTGAATGCTAATTAAATTTATTTTTCAATTCCATTATGTATATTAAACATACTTAGGCATATATCACTCATAATTGGGTACTATTTTGTGATAAAACAAGCATTTACAAAAAATACCTAAAAATAAAAGAAAAATAAGACAAAATGCACATGAAAGAGCAATTTTAAGCATATAAGCACTCAAAGATGATCAAGATAGATGCAAAACATATAGGATAGATGACTACTAGCTAGAAGGCATATTGGATTCATCCAAAGCAATTATAAGAAATTTTGATCTAATAAAATTAAATTTATCTCTAGCTAGAAGTTTAGTGAAAATGACTGCCAACAGATTTTTTGTGTCCACGTGTGTGATATAAATATCCTTCTTGGCAATGTGATCATGAAGAAAGTGATGGAAAACCTCTATATTTTAGCTCTACTATGTAATATAGGATTATAAGACAAGTTAATTGCACTAGTATTATCACAAAAGATAGGAGAAGCATCAAAATGAATATTAAAGTCTTGGAGCATTTGCTTCATCCATAGGACATGGGCACAACAACTGCCGGATGCAATGTACTCAACCTCGGTGGTTGATAATGCCATGATGCTTTGTTTCTTGCAGAACCAAGACACCAAGCATGGTCCTAGGAGGAAACAAGCGCCACTTGTGCACTTTCTATCAATCAAGCAACTTGCATAATCGATATCACTAAAGGCAGTAAGAGTAAAGTCTCTTGACTTGGGATACCATAGTCCAAAGTTTTGAGTTTTGGCTAAGTACCTTAGAATCCTCTTAATGGCTATAAGATGAGATTTCTTAGGATTTGATTGAAATCTAGCATACAAGCCAATACTAAACATTATGTCAGGTCTAGAGGCAGTTAAGTAAAGTAAACTTCCAATCATACCTCTATAGAGCTTCTCATCTACCTTCTCACATTCTTCATCTTTATCAATTTTGGCAGTGTTTGACATGGGTGTGTCCATCAACTTGGTATTCTCCATCCCAAAGTGTTTAAGTGATTCATTTGTGTATTTGCCTTGCTTGACGAAGTTCCCATCTTTTGTTTGCTTGATTTGAAAGCCGAGGAAGAATGTGAGCTCACCCATCATACTCATCTCAAATTCACTTTGCATAATATCACTAAATTCTTTGCAAAGATCAATGTTAGTTCCGCCAAAAATGATATCATCAACATATATTTGAATGATAAGAAAATTGTTAGAAGTGTGCTTTAGAAACAAGGTAGAATCCACTTTGCCCATGATATAACCATGATCTAACAAAAAGTTCTTTAATTTCTCATACCAACCCCTTGGTGCTTGTTTGAGTCCATAGAGAGCTTTTTGCAACAAATACACATGGTTAGGTTGATTATCATGTTCAAAGCCTGGAGCTTGTGCAACATACACTTCCTCCTCAATTGTACCATTCAAAAATGTACTTTTAACATCCATTTGATACAAAAGAAAGTTTTTATGACTAGAAAAAGCAAGAAACATAAGAAATGAATTCAAGTCTAGCTACAGGTGCATATGTTTCATCAAAGTCAATACCTTCTGTGACAAAGTGAATTTTAGCATAATAATGAGATAATTACTCTTTTGACCTCATTATATCATGTCATGGTCTCAAATAATTTTTCTTGTCTTCATAATCAATTTTGAGATCCAAATACAAAATATGGCAATCAATGTAGTTTTTACACACATTATCACACCTCAAATTAGATTCAATCATCACTTTGTCCAAATAATAAAATTGATCCATCAAACTTCATAATTTGGTTCTTAAACTTTTTTTAAATATTCCATAGATTTTTTTTAATCTATGGTCCAAATTTCATCGCAATTGGACATTCCTACTATTTTCTATGATTTTTCGAAGTTTAATGCTCAAAAACCCTTTTTCTGACTATTTCCAAGTCATCGATTCTATCCTCCAACGGAGGGGCGATTCGAGACCCCTGGATTGGGCATCCGTGGATTGTGGCTTGATCTAGCAGTCAAGAGGTCATCCCCTACCTCCCACAATCAATGGGGAGGAGGCTAAAGGGACAGACACATGCTTTGGCTCATTTTTGACCCGTTTTGAAAATCAAATCACACAAGAATGCTTGCCCCGCCATTCCGAACTCAGCTACCCCTTTCCCCCCTCAAATCAGCATGTTTTGAGAACTTTTGAACTACCTTTGGAAGCTCTTAGCCACCACCATGGCCGCCTCCATGCAAACCCTAAACCTAGCCCCATCTAGATATAAAAACCCCACCATCAGCTTCGGCCAGCCCCCAAGAACTCGACTGGCACCTTCTCTTCCTGTTGCGTGCTCTCTCTCTCGTTTGCCCCTTCTATGCCGTCGTGGCTCTTCCTCCTAGCCCCTATTGGGCTTCCTTCCTCCTCGCCCCCTCTCCTCTTTCTCTAGCCCCCATCAGGTTCGTAGGGCCGATGCAAACTCCATCAGCCAGCTCGTGCTCTCCCCTTCCCTTTCCTGCCCCGATCCACCCTCACTCTAGCGAGCTCCTCTACCTGCTTTCATGGCTCGTGCAAGGGTCTGTGATGAAGGGGAAGAGTCCCTAGACCGGCTGGTCCATGAGCCGCAAGATCTCGATCTAAGGGCTTAGCTAGCGAAGAGCCACAACCCGCTAATCATGATCCAACGACCTGAGCTTGGAAATCAGGACCTTCTCACTTATTAAGGGAGTGTTCCATCATGGACACCTAGCCCTAGATCAACAGTCTATATTTTTACTTGACTTTCCTTTTAATGTAGTTGTTATCTCCTCTCTATTCAGGAATTCAAATAAATGTCCAGATCTTGTTGTAATTGTAGAAAATGAATCCTAGCTCCAAATAATTTGAATAAATAATCAATTTTGATCATAAAAATCCAATGGATCGTTTAAAAATACTTTGGAAACCTGATTCCAAACTATTCTCACTGATATATCTTAATATTGATCTATTGCTTATATAATTGGTCTAAATGACTCTATTTGTAGTTAATCTTGACAAAACACCAAAAACCCTAATTCTTGACTCTAATTTTCATATTGAGACTCTAAAATCATAATTGACCCATTAATGATCTAGATTTATTTTTGTTGACTTGAGTTAATCTTGAATATGATGATGACATCTTAACAATATGATTGATCTAAATCTTGTGGCATATCTTGACCTATTGACCTAAAAGTTGATCTCTAATTTACTCATAATACTAATCAGAACTGGATCTAAACTTGAATCCCAATGATGTTCGAACTTGAGAATGATCTAAAGACTTGATTTTTGACTTGCATATTGACCAGGATAATTAGAGTTAACACATGTACCTAGAAAACCTAGGTAGGTCATTCACACTCGAAAATACTTGACACTTGAAATAATGTTGGACATATGGAAATAGTAATTGATTATAAGTGAATGACCCAACCCTAAGGTTGACATAGGAAAAGTGTAACCCTAATCTCGAATATCGAAACATGATATCCAAATATCTTGATATGGACCCTTGATCCAAACATTGTGTTTTAGGATCTAACTCGAAGGGTCGACCTATTACTAGTGGATCTATAATCGAAATCTCGGTGAAAGGTACGCTATTATATAACTCCTCCTTGATTGTATTAAAGATACTTTTATGTATCTCTTGACCGTATGCTTGGCTATTTACTTGGATGAGCTACTGTTCCCTATGATTAGTCTTCTATTTTTCTATACTATATTTTGAAAAACATGAAAACATAAATTGCATGCCCATTATGACTGCCCGTATATTGATAATGATGATGATATTGATAATGTTGATATTGAGTGCAACAACCCCCTCATTTGGAGGCGGGACTTGTACATTGGCCTCCTATGTTCCTATGGTGAGAAGGAGCCTAGTGACCTTCCCCATCGCGTTGGGGTAATAGAGTCACACAAAATATATAAGCATGCTTCTCGAATTACAACATAATGGGAACTCATATTAAAAGTTGAATTTCTTGAAAAACTTGTCGAATAAATGTTGGATTTGCAAATTGCTTTTTATTCTTTTGAATATAAGTCCTGCCAAGTATACTAGTTTTTCTTATAAAGTGTTTTACTTGATTTTGATAGCGTACCGTGCAATTGCATGATTGTGTCTTGATTTTCTTGATTTTAGGCAATATAAAAGGAATATTGAATAAGATCGTTTCCGCACTATACACTCTGATGACAAAGATAAATCAGATATATCTCCATATTGGGTTATTTTGTTCTTTATTTATCCAGTTTGTGAGTTATTTATTTCTTATTGTATATTCTAGTGTGATTGATCCTATTGGGCCACTCAGGGATGGGCGCTTCAATCCTTTTTCTACTGTCTAGGTAGTGTGATTGGGATTGGGGTAAGAACGGTTCCGTGACATTTGGTATCAGAGCCTACACACTCCCATATACTTTAAGTAAATGATTTCTCAAGTCTCTTACACCCAAGAAACCCTAAAGTCCATAATGGTGAAAATTGAGGTGTCTAGGCTCGGGGTCCTGGCATAATTTCTCCTATCCGTCTTCACGGTGGTTGAGATCCCCCACTCTACCTGGCCTTAATTGATCCAAAATCGGACCTAAAGGTTCTCTTGTGAATCCTAGAGAGTCTTCTAGCATCTCATCTCTTCTTTAAGGACTACCCAAGCCACCCATATAGATGAAGATTAGGTAGTCTTCTCATCCCATCATGTGGTGCTTCTCATTACCTTTTGCCACATGATGTCTCGATTATGGGTAGCTTATGCATGGGAAAAATGAATATTACTACATTTTGAAAGTTGATACTATGATCTAACCTTATTTTGAATACTCAATTTTGATCAATTAAACTTGATTACTCTTGTATGACCCCTAATATCATGTAAACTCAATTTAGCTAAACTAGACTACATGATTCCTATGCTGAGGAAAATCTTGATTTGGTGAAATAAGGATGACTTATACCTTATACCTCGTTCTTGATAAGGTCCCTATTTGATTAAGCCCATGTTGCCCTATTATTGATTAAACCTCAAACATAGTTAAGCAAACTCATATCCTATTTTATACACATATTGACTATGCTATCACTACCTAAATCATGAAAGGAAAGGAATGCAAATATTAACTTGTCTTTGTAAAATCTTGACATTATTGCCTTAGTATGATCTTGAATTTTGATGCCATGGAATATGATTTAATCATTGATACTCTCCCTATTTGAATACGATCAGTGGATCGTGACCAATGTAAGTAATGTGCTAGATTAGGGTAGTAGTTGACTCATGATTCCCCTAACCTAGGTCACATCCCTATTTTTACTAAGCTCCAAATTTTCATATTGTTAATTATTTAGAGTTTGGAAAGATATCTACCTTTCACCCTATTTGGATCCGTTGACCTATGTTTAATAGGTTGAGCCCATTGTTGATACTCGATCTTGAATATTGATTTGATAATGACCTTTACATATATCAATATTGACTATAGCTTGAGGTTGACCTCCTAGATAGACCTAGGTCTAGATCATTCATCAACCTTGGAAACCATGATAATGAAACCTGAACATGTTGATCAAATATTGCTTGAATATTGTTGCTAGAAATTGAATATAGATGAGTGATCTCCCCTAAGGTCTAAATAGGAATATAAACCCTAGCTTTGAAATATATATACATATGATCAAATTTTGGATCTATGCCTTTTGTTGTCTAAAATCTCGACTCTTGATATTGATTATATAATTGTGACTCATGATTATCAATCTCAATAATGATACAAATCCTATGTTAAGATTATTTGGATTTCGTGAAATTTGGGGACATGATTTTGATTTTATACTTGAGGATACCCCACAATTTGAGGAAATGACTTAGGTTGAATAATCCCAATTTTTGAGGATGTTTTTAAATTTTGGGGATAAAATTCCTTTTTAAGGAGGGAAGGATGTGACAAAGTGAAATTTAGCATAATAATGAGATAATTACTCTTTTGACCTCATTATATCCTCTCATGGTCTCAAATAATTTTTCTTGTCTTCATAATCAATTTTGAGACCCAAATACGAAATATGGTGATCAATGTAGTTTTTACACACATTATCACACCTCAAATTAGATTCCATCATCACTTTGTCCAAATAATCAAATTGATCCATCAAACTTCATAATTTGGTCCTTAAACTTTTTCTAAATATTCCCCAAATTTTTGTGAAGCATGGTCCAAATTTCATTGCAATTGGACATCCCTACTATTTCTATGATTTTTCGAACTTTAAAGCTCAAAAACCCTTTTTCTGACTATTTCCAAGTCGATGATCCTATCCTCCAGTGGAGGGGCGATTCTGGACCCCTGGATTGGGCATCCATGGATCGCGTCCTGATCCAGCAGTCACGAGGCCGTCCCCTACCTCCTACAATCAATGGGGAGGAGGCTAAGGGGAAAAACACATGCTTTGGCTCGTTTTTGACCCGTTTTGAAAATCAAATCACACAAGAATGCTCAACCCGCCATTCCGGACTCAGATACCCCTTTTTCCCCCTCAAATCAGCATGTTTTGAGAACTTTTAAACTACCGTTGGCAGCTTTTAGCCGCCACCATGGCCACCTCCATGCAAACCCTAAACCTATCCCCATCTAGATATAAAAACCCCACCATCAGCTTCGGCCTACCCCCAAGAACTTGAACGGCACCTTCTCTTCCCGTCACGTGCTCTCTCTCTCTCATTTGCCCCTTCTACACCACCATGGTGTCATCGCCTAGCCCCAGTTGGGCATCCTTTCTCCTCGCCCCCTCTCCTCTTTCTCTAGCCCCCATCAAGTTCGCGGGGCTGAGGCAAACTCCATCATCCAGCTCGTGCTCTCCCCTTCCCTTTCTTGCCCCGATCCACCCTCACTCTGGAGAGCTCCTATACCTACTTTCATGGCTCATGCAAGGGTCTATGACGAAGGGGAAGAGTCCCTAGACCAACTAGTCCATGAGCCGCAAGATCTCTATATAAGGGTCGAGCTAGAGAAGAGCCACAACCCTCCGATCACGATCTAATGACCTGAGCTTGGAAATCAGAACCTTCTCACATGTTAAGGGAGTGTTCCATCATGGACGTCCAGCCCTAGATCAACGGTCTATATTTTTCCTCGACTTTCCTTTTCAGGTAATTATTATCTCCTCTCTATTCAGGAATTCAAAAAATGTCCAGATCTTGTTGTAATTGTAGAAAATGCATCCTAACTCCAAATAATTTGAATAAATAGTCAATTTTGATCAGAAAAATCCAATGGATCATTTAAAAATAATTTGGAAACCTGATTACAAACTATTCTCACTGATATATCTTAATCTTGATCTATTGCTTATATAATTGGTCTAAATGACTCTATTTGTAGTTAATCTTGATTAAACACCGAAAACCCTAATTCTTGACTCTAATGTTCATATTGAGACTCTAAAATCATAATTAATCCATTAATGATCTAGATTTATTTTTGTTGACTTGATTTAATCTTGAATATGATGATGACATCTTAACAATATGATTGATCTAAATCTTGTGGCATATCTTGACCTATTGACCTAAAAGTTGATCTCTGATTTACTCATAATACTAATCAGAACTGGATCTAATCTTGAATCCCAATGATGTTCAAACTTGATAATGATCTAAAGACTTGATATTTGACTTACATATTGACCAAGATAATTAGGGTTAACACATGTACCTAGAAAACCTAGGTAGGTCATTCACGCTCAAAAATACTTGACACTTGAAATAATGTTGGACATATCGAAATAGTAGTTGATTATAAGTGAATGACCCAACCCTAATGTTGACATAGGAAAAGTGTAACCCTAATCTCGAATATTGAAACATGATATCCAAATATCTTGATCTTGACCCTTGATCCAAACATTGTGTTTTAGGATCTAACTCGAAGGGTCGACCTATTACTAGTGGATCTGTAATCGAAATCTCAGTGAAAGGTATACTATTATATAACTCCTCCTTGATTGTATTGAAGATACTTTTATGTATCTCTTGATTGTATGCTTGGCTATTTACATGGATGAGCTACTGTTCCCTATGATTAGTCTTCTATTTTTCTATACTATATTTTGAAAAACATGAAAACATAAATTGCATGCCCATTATGACTTCCCGTATATTGATAATGATGATGCCATTGATAATGTTGATATTGAGTGCAACAACCCCCTCATTTGGAGGTGGGACTTGTATATTGGCCTCCTATGTTCCTATGGTGAGAAGGATCCTAGTGACCTTCCCCATCGCATTGGGGTAATAGAGTCACACAAAATATATAAGCATGCTTCTCGAATTACAACATAATGGGAACTCGTATTAAAAGTTGAATTTCTTGAAAAACTTTTCGAATAATTGTTGGATTTGCAAATTGCTTGTTATTCTTTTGAATATAAGTCCTTCCAAGTATACTTGTTTTTCTTATAAAGTGTTTTAATTTATGTTGATAGCATACCATGCAATTGCATGATTATGTCTTGATTTTCTTGATTTTAGGCAATACAAATGGAATATTGAATAAGATCGCTTCCGCACTATACACTCTGATGACAAAGATAAATCAGATATATCTCCATATTGGGTTAGTTTTTTCTTTATTTATCTAGTTTGTGAGTTATTTATTTGTTATTGTATATGCCAATGTGATTGATCCTATTGGGCCACTCAGGGACGAGCGCTTCAATCCTTTTTCTACTATCTAGGCAGTGAGATTGGGATTGGGGTAAGAACAGTTCCGTGACACCTTCCTATTGATTGTACCCTTGAGCCACTAACCTTGCTTTGTTTCTTACCCCTTTGCCGCTTTCATCTAGCTTGTTGCGGTAGACCAATTTGGTGCGAATGGTCTTTCTATGACTTGGTCATGGCACAAGGGTCCAAACTTTATTCTTCTCAAATTGTTCCATCTCCTCTTGCATAGCTAGGATCCATTCTTCATCCCCAAGAGCTTCCTTGATGTCTTTAGGCTCTAGTTGTCATATGAAGGCGTTGTTGGCTTATTCTTTGTTTAATGCATTCTGCATCTTCACTCTCTCAAAAGGATCACCCAAAATCAACTTCTTAGGATGATTCTTTGCAAACCAGGGTGTTGGACACTTCTTTTCATCATCTTTTTCTTCTTCTTGAGCAACCACCTCTTTTCTTAGGGTGATGTTGAGTTCTTTAAGATTAGGAATTACTTCATCTGTAACATCATCATTTGAAACAATATCTTTGGGAATATAGGGGTTAGTCTCAATAAACTTTACATTAATAGATTCTTCTACTTTACCAAGATCAACATTATAATCACTATACGGCTTGCTAGTAGTGCTATAGCCAAGAAAGAAAGCCTTATACAATTTCAGAGCAAATTTGTCGAGAGTATCCTTCATGTTTAAAACAAAACAAGGACATCCAAAAACATGGAAATACTTGATAGAAGGCTTCCTACCACACTATAGTTCATAGGGGGTTTTCTTAAGCGATGGATGAGTGAAAACACAGTTTTGCACATAACAAGAGGTACTGACAACTTCAGCCCAAAACTTCTTAGGAGTACCAAACTCAAAAAGCATGGTCCTAGCCATCTCCTATATAAACCTATTCTTCCTCTCTATAACCCCATTTTTTTGAGGTGTACGAGGTGAAGAAAAGTTGTGTGCATAACCCAATTCTTGACAAAAATGCTCAAAAAGCTCATTTTCAAATTCTCCCCCATGGTCACTACGGATGGAAACAATCTGGAACGAAGCTTCATTCTCAAATCGTTTACAAAAACTAGAGAAAACATCAAGTGTATCACTCTTTAAAATGAGAAAGAAGGTCCAAGTATATCTAGAGAAATCATCGACAATAACAAGGCAATACTTAGAACCACGAAGCGATTGCGTTCTCATTGGTCTAAATAGATCAATATGAAGAAGCTCAAGAGCTCTCTTAGTACTAAGGAGTCCTTTGGATTTGAAAGAGGACTTGGTTTTCTTTCCTTGTGTATAAGGTTGGCATTCCTCATCCTTTTCAAAATCCAATTTAGGAAGTCCCTTGACTAAGTCCTTTTTGCACAACTTCTTTAATTGATGCATATTTACATGACCAACCCAGCAGTGCCAAAGAGAAATATCATTCGAATTGACTACTAGGCATCTACCAACCATAGGCTTAATAGAGTTAAGAATAATAAGATAAAGATTACCGCTTCTAGTTCCCTTATATACAACTTGGTAGGTGAGGGAATCTAGAATCAAACATTCAAAAGAAGTAAATAGAACAAGGTAACCATTATCACAAAGTTGACTAAAACATATTAAATTGTGATGTAGGCCATCCACAAAAAGAACATTCTTGATGCATAAGGATTCACCTACATCACCCTCACCTTTGATTTTACCTTTCTTGTTGTCCCCAAAGGTGACAGATCCTCCTTTCGTCTTTGTGAAATTGTTGAAATGGCTTACATCACCCGTCTTATGCTTTGTGCAGCCACTATCAACAATGCATCTATCTTTTCACTGCAAGAAAGGAGAATGTCAGTTCCCAACTCAAACTTTGGGATCTGGATTTATCTTGGGGACCCATTTCATCTTTGGGTTGGTCCCTTAGGCTTGTAAGGACAATAAGTAGAATAGTGGTCATCACATTTGCAATAAGAACAAACGATAGGATTCTTAGTGCCCGAACATTCTCCTATAAAGAAAGAGATCTCCTGGATCTTTTTCTTACCTTTGGCCTTGCTCTTTCCCTTTGAGGCTCCCCCTACAAATCCTAAACCACTAGTACCACTTTGTTGGGTAGAATGATCAAGCATTTCATTTAAGGAGTTCTTCCCATTGAGGAATTTCTATAGGGATGCTCTTAATATATGGTTATCATCATTCAAAGAAACAATAGTAGAAGATAAAATAGATATATCATCCCTAGCATGCACAAGATCAGCCTCAAGACATAATGTTTTAGTAAGATATGAATTCTTTTCATGAGAGATAGCAGCCACATTAACACTAGGCAATAAAGGTCTAGAAGATAGATCATTTACTTAAGCAACCTAGCATTTTCAAATTTTAGCATTTGAATCTCTTTTAGATAAACATCTCTCTCTTCTCTACGAGCATTAATGAGTAACTTAATTTCATAATTTTTAGTTTTAAGCAATTCAAGTTCTTTTAGGCAATTTTTGTTCTCTTCCTTAAGATTTTCAAGGTTAATAAGGTAGATACCATTCTCAACTTCAACCCCATTATATTGGAGCTCAAGATCAAGGTATTTCCCTTGCAAGTTATCAATACTCTCAAGATTTGTTTTCTCATTCAATTCCAATATTTCAAGCTTAGCATAAAGATCATCAATGATTTTTCCTAATCGTTTTCTTTTAGATTTACATTTAGCAAAAGAAGAACAGGTAGTAACAAGCATGTCAAAAATAGCTTATTTAGGTATTTCATGCAAGCTTACCTCCTTACCTCACTTACCTCGCAAATTTCTTCACTTATAGAGGCCATGAGAGCAAGGTGGCACTCTCCATCTTCTTCAGAGCTAGAGCTGCTTGAAGATGAAGCTTCCCAAGCTACATTGGCTGCATTCTTGTATCTCTTTTCCTTCTTATCCTTCCTCTTATGGTTGCTCTCTTTCTTTTGATCCTATTCTTTCCTTGAGCTGCTCTTGTGGTGAGACTTTCTTGAGTTTGCACATTCACTCTTGTAGTGCCCCTTTTGACCACACTTGTAGCATCTTGGAGTAGAGGAGGAGGAGGCTTGCTTTCCCTTGAAGTTCTTTCCCTTGATGTAGTTGGATTCATGCTCACTAGGGCCTTCATCTTCACTACAGGAGGGAGAAGAGGTTCGGCAAGCAAGTTGTTATTGAAGGATGATAGACTCCACTTGTGCTTTGAAGGCACTATCTTTGATCTTCTTGGCTTCCTTCTCTTCTTTCTTAGCTTCTTCTTCTTACTTGTCAAGTCTAGACTCATGGGCTTGAAGACTGCCAATAAGTTCTTTAGTTGGGATGTCACCAAGGATCCTCACTTATTCAATGGAGGTAACCTTAGACTCCCATCTCTTTGGAAGAGTTCTCAATATCTTTGAGTTGATGACACATATTTCCAAAGGAGTGCCCAAAGCAGCCAGCCCATTGACGATGACATTAAACCTTGAATACATCTCTGCAAAGCCTTCTTTCTTTCCCATCTTTAAGTTCTCTAGGAGGTTACTCAACATGTAGATCTTTGCCTCTTTAACTTGCTTTGTGCCTTCATATGTGATGCAAAGCTTGTCCCGAATCTCATAGGCAGTGTCCCATGATGAGATCCAGTTAAAATTTGTGGGAGTGAGGGCTGCATAGAGGATGCTAATGGCCTTTACATTGAGTTGAGCTTCTTTGAGAGCAGCTTCACTCCTTGTTGCAACAAATTTGGTTGGCTCTTTGTAAGGTGTGACCATCACCTTCCACATGTCAAAGTTCATCCTTTGAATGTAGAATTGCATTCTTCTCTTCCAATAGAGGAAGTTGGTGCCATCAAAGATCAGAGGATGCATGGAGAAGCCTCCCTCTAGGTTGAGCAAACCAAGTAGGTTGTCTCCCATCTTCTTGCCTTGTGGGAGATTGTTGGAGAAGATCCTTGGCTCTGATACAACTTGTTGGATCTAAGGGCTCTAGAGGGGGGTGAATAGAGATACAAAATTTCTCACAAAATAGATTAGACCTTCAAATTATATCAATTAGAAGCAATAGCTTAATGGAAATTTGAAGTCCTATCTAACAAGCATAACAATGATGAGAGAGATTGATGGCAAGCACTTGACAAAGGGATGTAGAGTGGTTCCACACTTCAAACTAGAAGTGAGTCAGTCCACTACCTAGAGAGGTCAACCTCTAGGACTTTGCAAGTGCTTTTCTCTATTATATCACCATAGAGATTTACAGCAATAGACCACCAAAGGACTTATCCATCCAATCATAAGGAGATCTCCACCTTAACACGAAACTTACCCACTTAGCTTGAATCTTCTGCCTTCACCTAGGTCTTACCCATTCAAGCTTAAGTCTTCTACCTTGAAGGACTTTTTCTTCTCCTCTTAGATCTTTCATCTTTACCTTCTCCTTCACCTGGAGAAGATCATCACCTCTTCATCAACCTTGAAGAGGACCATCTACAACTCCTTCTTCACTCGATGGAGCTTGCTTCAGCTTTTCTTCATGAAAGAAGGGGATAGGGAAGTAGTGGAAGATTAAGATCTTTATATGTACAAAGGTGTAGCTCTCTTACAATAATCCTAAATCACTCACAAATTACAAAATTAAGTGTAAAGTAGAGAGAGAAAGGGGCTCAAGGGGTCGTAGCATACTCAACTATAGCAAGGACCTTGTGTGTATTGAATGAGCAACCTTGGAATGAACTCCAAGTGGTCCTATTTATAGCTGGGAGTGTTTCCTTGAGTTGGGGAACACTTAGGGTCAAATTATAGCTATTTTTGCACAAGGCAACAGATCTATTTTCATCCAAACAAGTGAACAACGGTTAGAATCACTTTTTCTACATTTTCCATACAGTACATTTGGCCAAGATTCAATAAAGGTAATCGACTGATCGGCTAAAAGACAAAACCGATTTTCAAACTATCGATCGAGTTTGTCCTGGGAAACTCGACCGATTAGTTAAAATCGCATTTGGTCAGTAACCCGATCGGTTGAGTTCTGTGAATGCACAACTCGACCGATGCACTCATCAGATAACTGATCCAAGGGATCGGTCAAGATTGTAACTCGATCGATCAGCAGTCTGTGATCAATTTTCAAATGACATTAAAAAGTGATTAAAACTTGGTACTAAGTGTCTCACATAATTTTTTCATCTTAGTTACAAGTCATATCATCAATACAAGTGATTACAAAATTCTTCTAAGGTCGTTTGAATGGATTTCTTTATTAGCACATTTGCATTGCTTTTAACTTGAACTTTGATAAGATAGGGCTTGTGTAAATTGATTCTTTTCATGTACCTAACACCTGAGATCAATCTTGAATACAGACATTAGATACATATGAATGGAATTGTTGAGTCATTATCAAAATATGGACAATGTATAACCTCTAGGTCAATAGCTCTCACCTCCAATAACATCATCTGTGCACCTGATTGGTCTTTGCCTTTTGAAATCATTTGTGATGCTAGTGATTTTGTTGTTGGTGCCATTCTTGGGCAGCGAGTTGCAAAGAAACACCATGTAATCTATTATACATCCAAAAACATTAGATGATGCACGTGTAACTACACTACAACTAAGATGGAAATGTTAGTCATTGTCTATTTTTGAAAAGTTCTTCTCTTACCTTGTTGATTCCAAGGTTACTATGTACATAGACTATGTTACCATTAGATACCTAATGACCAAATAGGATGCCAAACCACTTCACATTCATTGGATCCTTTTACTTTGTGAATTTGATTTAGAAATCATTAATAAGAAAGGCTGTGAACATGTTTTGGCAGACCATCTTATCCTCCTAAATTCATGTGAAGATGATGGTATCCCCATTCATGATTCTCTACTAGATGATAAGTTGTTTAAGGTTGAATCCCAATACATTGGTTCACTGATTTTGTTTATCATCTTGCAGTAGGTGTCCTACACCCTGATTACATAGGACCTGATAAAGAGAAATTTCTACATGATTTTAGGAACTATTATTGGGATGACCCTTACCTTTTTAGATTATGTACAGATGCTCTCTAACACTAGTGTGTCACTAAGGGAGAGGCTCATGACATACTTGAATAATGTCATTATGGACCCACTAGAGGGCACATGAGTTCTCAGAAAACAACTAGGAAAGTTCTTTAGTCCAGTTTCTTATGGCCCACTTTATTTGAAGATTCATATGAATTTTTCCTAGCTTGTAATCAATGCCAGAGGTCTATAAATGTTTCTGAAATAGATCAAATGTCATTGACCTCTTGGTGGAAGATAGTTATCTTTGATGTTTGGGGAGTGGATTATATTAGACCTTTTCCTTCTTCCTTTAGGTACCTATATATCCTAGTGGTTGAGGATTACACTTCAAAATGGGTAGAACCCATCCCCACAAAGACTTGTGACTCCAAATCAATTAAGAATCTTTTCAAAGATATTATTTTCCCTAGGTTTGGGGTGCCTTGCACCGTGATCCCTGACAGTGGGTCACATTTTTTGAAGAAGAGTTTAGAGTCCATACTAAAAAGATATGGAGTCCCCCACAAGGTCGCCTCTCCTTACCACCCTTCGACTAGTGTCCAGGATGAGGTTTCCAATCATCAAATCAAGTCCATCCTAGAGAAAAGTGTCAATCACACTAGGAAGGATTGGGCTTTTATGATCAATGATGTCTTGTGGGCATATAATACTTCTTGCAAAACACTCATTGGAACCACTCCTTTCAGATTGATCTATGGAAAATCTTGCCATCTACCCATAGAATTGGAGTAAAGGGCTAGTTGGGCTATCAAAACCCTTAATTTCAATCTTTTTGCACAAGGTGAAAAATGTTTCTTCGGTTGTAGGAAATAGAAGAACTTAGGATGACAGCCTATGAAATGCTTGAATTTACAAGGACAGAACAATGTTATGGCATGATGGCCATATTCATCTAAAAGATATTCAAGAGGGTGACTAGGTCTTAGTTTACAATTCTAGGTTGAGACTCTTCCCTAGAAAATTCAAATCTTGATGGTATGACCCTTATCTGTTAAAGAGTTCCTATCCACATGGCACCTTTCTTCATTGGGATAGATGGAAGAGTGAATTTATGGTAAATGGGAAAAGACATAAGTGGTACATCATCGCTGAATCTTCATGGGACTAGGAGCACAATGCCTCCATGATCCTACAAACTTCAAATTAAGTGACCCTCCAACCCCACCCACTCCTGAGCCGTAATCAACTCCATGAATACACATGTAACATCCCTTTTATTCCATTTTACTTTTCCTCCACCTAATCTATTTTTAACTAACTTTTTCTTTTATTAAGCTTCCTAGTTTAGTTCAAAAATAAAATTGAGCCACTCGGTTGGTTGCAAAACATATTGTCTCAAGACGATGAATATTTGAAATTCAAAAGCCCATAATGACACACAAATCGGGCATTTCACACTATGAAAAGATTGGTTCCTCTTCGAGGAAGCCATTCAAGGGTGGTACTAGACTCAAGAAAGGTGTCATTTCAAATCAACCCCATGACCATGAACTGACCATTTGTAGACATAAAATGATTGATTTGAGGCCACAATGTGTTGATTCAAATGGGTGATCACATCAAGAGTTGTACTGCCTCGATCCTTCCCCACAACCTGTGAATCGATCATTTTAGATGACGAAATGGTCACCTCGTACTCTACAAACGACCTATAAAATATGTCGAATGGGGGAGGGAAAATCACAACAACACCAACCCTACCCTCCCTCCTCCCGAGCATTTTGTCTCCCTAGCCGCCACCTTCCAGATGGTGGGCAAGGGATATCTTTTCCCCAATGATCTGAGCGCTTAGACACTTTCTGCCCAATTAACATTGTCAGCTGATTGTTTATTCTCCCACCCAGATGGTTGGTATCTGTGGGTGAATGTGAACACCCTTCTACCTGTCCTATGACCAGTTCTCCTTCTTTGCATCTCTGACATTCAAATGGCCATTTTGTCACTCTCCACCCTTGCTCTACTTCAACCTGAGTGATTCCAAAGCCTCTACCGGCCATCTCACCGCCAATCAGCACTCACTTCAATGACTGGCTATTTTGCCACCCACCATCCATGCCCTCATCCTTCTTCTATCCCCTTTCTTCTCCAAAAGACTGTGCGAGTCACCCGATCATTTCAGATTCCAACCGAACGATTGGGCACTCTTAGCAGTACCTTTTCCACCTTCAAAACCAACCCGTAGAACTCCCTAGATGATCTTTTAACCAAACAAAATGGTTGGTTTGCTTCTTGAAATGAGGGTTTCACTTCCCCAGCAAAGTCAGCATGTCCCAAGAGGGTTCTCAAGGCGGCCTTTTCATCCATTTCTGCAAGGCAAAGGCCCCACACAAGAAGATCGTCTATCGAGACCCTCCTCGTCGCTCAACCTTGGGCCCCAGAATACACATTTGGGGACACACTGGCGAGTCCTCACCCAAGATTGCAGAAGAGATGTTCCCCAACATCGAGGAAATAGAGGAGATCATTTGTGAAGCTAAGGTAGGCCAGTCATCTCAACATGACCTAGACTCCATCACACCTCACCAACCATACATAGGCCCTATTCCAGTCAACTAAGCCCATTTGACGATAACAACCATTATAAAAGGTTCGAAACCATGTTCACCATTGAGGATGTGTAGATGGGCCTATGGAACCACCCTCAATGCCCTCGGCATAAGGGACTCTTTTGACAACATTCTCTGGCACAACCATATCCTCATGTTCCCCTATCACGTCCTCTCAGTGTTTAGTGATCTCACCCTTGAGTTAATGACCACCTTCTATTTTCTCCACTACTCAAGGGGAAATTCTAGCTATTGGGTCCATATAATTAGACATCTCTTCCATACAACTCACTTATATCATCCTCTATGGTAGGGATGACTACTAAATTTCTCTCTACATGAAGCATTCCCAATGGCTTCTATGAGATCTGAGATCAACTTGACAAGATTCAGCAGGAGCAGTAGTGCTAAGGACATTAGCTGAACCACCTCTATCTGATACACCATTCTCAGGAGTCCTGATATATGGAATGTGGCTACTATGATCCCACTTGACCTTCCTATGAGGAGTATGGGGGTCATCAGTCTTACTCTAATCCTAACTCCCCATATTAGGGGAATTCCTACTACAACCCTGATTCCTCTTCCTCTCATCCCCACCTTGTTATCCACCTCAATAATGATCTTCTTCCCTCCATCTTGGGTTTGGAATTTTCATGGGACAAGAAAAATTATAAGTCTGCGGTGGAGGTGATTGTATGTAACTTTTTCACCCTCCTATATTCAATTTTCATCATTATCTTTTCATCATTTTACTCTACATGTAGTTTACTATCTAAAAGTCATTTTCTTTTTATATTGTAAAATGGTGTTTATCTAGTCAGCCAATATGAATAGATTTTGAATCATTTTAGTAAATATTCTTTGCAAAAATTTTACAAATTGCCATGATTGGAAAATATCATGTCACCTAGGACCACCAATTTTCATTACTCATTGGAAATGTTTGCAAGCCTTATTTCTTTGATCAGAATCAAACACAATTATTTATATTTTAAATTTGTAGAGTAGCTTGTCATATCATATGATGTGGTGATAGGAAGAGTTGAACTGATGTAATGACACTCCCCAAGAAAAAATTGAAATAAATGTCAAGTTTGAAAGCACAAGAACATTTCTTCATTCCCCTTTACATCACAGAGAAAAATCAAAACCACCTCATGCCAAACCCCAAGTATGGGGTGACATGCCTTCCCCTAGCTCCATTCTTCCATACCCTTTGTAAATTTAACAGGGCCATACCATCAAAAGATGTCAAAGAGAACACCAAAAAAATAGGGTCAAGGTAACCACCGTCCATAAATAAAAACATCCCAAGTCAAATAGAGGAGCGATTATCTTCTTACATACATCATTTCATCTTATTCCTATGCAATACTTATAATTAAGGTGGGATTGTCAAAGTAAAGTAAGGTGAAGTCTATTTCTTATAAATTATTGATATAGAAACAAGTCATGAAACATGTTTTAGTAGGGAATGTGGAATTTTGTGTTTTGTGGTTCTAGGAGATTGGGTTTCATGTCCAAGAATGGAGGTAAGGAACAAAGTAAGACAAGGAGGGTGAGGAAAGACATGTTGCTAGTAAAAATTGGAATAATTTGTGATTCTTTGTTGCTTTAAGACAATTAAAAGTTCAATCCTAGGGTATTTTGATGAATGTATATTCATCCCTTCTCAGATGCATGTTTTATAGTATTTTCATAGGAGTTTCTTTCCCCTTTTACTAATTTTCCAGAAATAATTGCAATTTTCTCACTCCTTGACCTAATATGCAAATTGTTATCTTTTCATTTATCTTTCATAGATTTTACCTTTGCTACAATGTTTCAACCATCTCAACCTTGAACGGATCGGTAAATGGTGTGAACTGGTCATTTCACTCATACAAGAAGTTGCACTTTAGACCCCCAAATGGCCTTTTCGACAATCAACTCAACTCTTCCACATTGTCTATTTAGCAACCAAAATGAGTGTTCTATTCTTCCCAATCGCTCAGCTCCGTTGCCCAACTGAGTGTTTAGAGTCTTCCAAAGATCCAACTCAAATTGCTTAATGACCAAGTCATGGTCAAATGGCGGTACCACCTCATCACTAGGGTTTTGACCTGCTTCCCACGGCCCGCGGCTCTCTAGACGTGAACCGATCATTTTAGGTTGTGAACTTGTCAGTTCATGGTGTGTGATATGACTTCTTCAAGTGGATTCCATCCTTCTTTTTTATGCCCCTCCGCCTTCCCTTATTAAAGGAGGGGGTACTCCAAAAAAAGGGGATTGGAGTTTTTGTACTTGCACTCTATATTTCAACACTTTTTTATTTTATTGTTGCATCTTGTACTCTTGTTTCTTCAATAAATATTTCTAGTTCCTATTTCTATTTGTTCTTGGAGTTCCTATTGGGAGCAAGGAATCAAGAAGGGAACTCATTTTATTTTCACTAAACAAATATCCCATGGGATTATTTTTTTAGTCTAGGGCTTCCTTTCTTCCTTCCATTGTTCATTCTTTAAGTTCGATGGATCATGAGTAGTTCCCTATATTAGATGATGGGGAGAATATCATACTATAGTTAACTAGATCTATTTCTATATTATGGTACTTGTTAGATGGTATTTGTTAGGATTTTTGATGACTGAAACGTCTTGATCTCTTATTTTTGTCGAATGTTAGTCTTTGGTGATTAGACCACGGACCCCAAGGCATGGAACAACCAAACAAATGCATAAAGATATGGATGAAATCTCGGAAGAATATTTTGTTGAGATGTTTGGGCATGGGTCTATGAACACCGGGACCAATGGGTTTATAGGGAGTTTGACATTTGTAAATGTATATAAGGATGTTTTTTCATACCTTCATCTAACTTGTTTTATCTCCACAGATTCCATCGATCTAGTTTTATGCATGCTATTGTGGTAAAATCCATAACCGTAATATCTTTTATCACTGATTCAATCTCATCACCCTAATCATTGGTTTCCCAAATGCTCTTTTCTTTACTTGCAACTTATTGCTCATAGATCATCTTTCCTTTATTGTTCTAAGCATAACTCTCTTTTTAATTGTTCTTCACATAACTCTTTCCTTTATTTATTCTTAGTGTAATATTTACTAAGTTTTTCTTAGTGTAATCTTTTCATTACTTGTTCTAGCATAATCAACCATCAACTGATGGATCTTTACTTTCCTATTCCAATAACCATTCAAAGTAATTTTGTTATTAATTTAGTATTAATCACGTTATATTGTGGGATTGGCCCTCTCTATACTAATAAATAAACCTTAACTTGTTGTTTTTATGTTAACAAGAGGTTAAACTCTAGGATTAAAACCCCTTGTGAGTTGTTGTACCAAATGACACACATCAGTATCCCCCTCATGTCTTCACAATTTCTATCAGAAGAATCCCTTCAGGAACATCATACCACACTAGCCATATAAGTAAGGTTGTAATCCTACACCTCTACCTATCATTAATCCCTTTTTATCTTCCCATTCATGGCATTGGGAAGTACATATGATGTTGAAATTGAGAAACCCATGTATCTCTCCCAAGCCAGGGCATGCACATTTATCTAGATCCAATTACAAAGATCCATTGTAGGTTTCCATCATCAAAGGAGGATCACATAAGACCATGGAGTGTCCTTCACTATTATCCTAAACTAAGGGGAACTCCATTCACTTCTCATATGATATAATGTCAAAATATGGATGTATAACCATAATATATTCTCATTTTTTTAGTAATTCCCTACTTGTGAAGATCACTTAACTCAATTTTAGGGCATCACAGGAACCCATAGGAATCCTTGATTCACCCAATCCCATAATCAATCGACTGAGAATGGTTGGGACAAACAACACAAGCCGACAGTATGAGAAAGGCATCAAAGGAGATGTTTAAAATGACAAGCATGATAATTCCTCTGGAGAGTAGTAGACAAAAAAGGAAACACTTCCACTCAAACTGTGATAACCCAGGTTCTAGGATTTTGATAACCAATATAGTATTTGAAGACCATGTGTGTCATCTAGCGGATTGATACCAAATAGAGGAATTGGTTATCCAATTACTGAATTTTCACTCAAGAGTGAACCAGATACCCAATTGATGATGAGAATATTATTTGTGTTCAAATATGATGAATGGGTTTGGTTAATGATTAGTGTACTTATGAGGCCAAGAGGTCCATTGAGTAGTTTCAATGAGCTTGAGGGGTCAATTGAGGAATCTTGATGTTATGAGGATCATACAAAGTCTTTTAAGATTTATTTGATCAAGATTTGACATTAATTGGTTTTTATATAGGGTTTATACATTTATTTATGAGAATAATCAAGGAATTAAGTTAGATGCCCAATTGTTGCAATGTACATCTCAAACTTAGTAGATATGAGTCCTTGGGTTATGAGGGACCTATGGTTCAAGTTCATGTAAATATAAGGTTTCTACTAGAAGATATATGAATTTAAAATTGTAAATGTTGATTCAAATATCTTGCCAAAACATAATCATCGTTATTTAAGAACATAGGGGTTGCGACATTTAGATTCACTCCGCCCATAATTTAAGTTAGACGCACATATTTCCCCAGCCTTAGGATGATATGGATCGTATGAGTGAGGAGTTCTCTCCTACCTCTGGTTAAACTGGAGTTGTGGAGGCACAACAGCCATGCAACACCTTCCTCGCTAATCAAACGGATCACAAACAAACAACCTTCACAAGCTTCTTAATAGAGTCTGCGAGATCAGGAGCTCCCATCTGACCCCTTGCTCAAAGTTGGACGCCCTAGTTTTGAGATCCAATATCCTCTCCTCCCCCACTCCCCTTCTTTAACATCTCTTATATGTGGTAGCTATGGTGGACATAAGAGGCTTCAGATCACCGTACTTGCTCCCTGAATTTCAGTCAATGTCAAACGGTACCTCCACGGACCTTGACATATCTGTTTCCAACACCCATTGCTCATTTTTCCAACCTAAATCCATGACCTCCTTTAGGTTCATGTGTGCCCTTCTTAGCGTTGAGGAGAACCAATCTGAGATAGGGGTGATCGTGTACCTATCTTCCCCTTTCCTTGTCCTTGCGGCGGCAAGCTCACAAATCTAGAGCCAATGAAGCCACGTTGGAGGACCAAAAGAACTAGAAGGAAGTCGTGACCTTGAGGGAGTCATGGAGGAGTCCCCAGATATGATTTTTATTGGGTAGGAAGCATACATTGGAGTAGACCAAGCCTACAAGAAGTATACATCGGAGCCAAGACCCATGCGCATAAGGTTCTGTCAGACCTCCAGGATCTCTTCGCTGGCCTTGAGGAGGGACGAGCCTTCTTTTCCCCTTTCTTCTTTTGTTGTGGTGACAATGGAAGCAGTAGTTGTGGGTAGCGTCTCCTTTCTATCCCACCACATCTAAATAGCATCATCTAGTTCAGTGAATGCTTGTTGGGGGTTTCAGTAGGGCGAAGCAATCACAAGGCAGAGTCCCCAATCCCATCTTGCCTCTACTCTGCCACCTCATGCCCGCTGTGGAACTTCAGAGCAAACCCATCAAGGGAAACCACTAGCCGGAATCCTTCCGCACTGCGGTGCCAAGAAAGGTATCACTTTCTCACACCGGGGCCAGAGAAGAAGACGGAGATCTCTGGTGGCATCTTGTGCGGCTATGCTCAGGCGGGATCCCCCTGCGGACGCGTCGAGGAAGACGAGCGCAGAAAGGTCGATCGGGCGGATGGGAATGAGTGGGCGAGTGGGCAACCGGCCCAGCGGCTACCAGTTCACCCTGACCCATTGTGAAGTTGTACCAATTCCCCCCCCCCCAATTGGAAACATGGCGACAATATGTAGCCCCGACCAAGATGATCTGACGACTCTGTAATTTCCCATTAAGGTAAAGCCCTTTTTGCATCATCAGAAATACATGTAACTTAGAAAATACAAAATAAATAGCTCTGATATCTGATAAATTCCCACAAAATAGCATTGGACTCAGAAAAATGTACCCTTTATTATAAGACCCCTAGTTCAGTCCATTGAAGTAGATTTACTGATCATATCTGATTGAAATGATTGTACTCCTTTTAGGCTTCATTAGATATAATAAATTGCTTTTAGTCCACATAAATTCTCAGAAAATTCTTTTAGAATCCTAATTGTGATTAAAACTGATTTATGGACTCTAATTGATTATTATCACATATAGTCATTTTCTATTAATGACTAATTAAATGCTTTCTAACCTTATCTTAATTCTAGAAAATAGACCAGTCATCAGAAAATTACAAAAATTGGACCAAACCTCTAAAATGACACCCTAGTCAGTAGAAAAATATAATATACAAGTTTAGATCAGATTGAACTAAGGTTTGGCCTAAACCCTAATTTGGACCTAAAATACCAAGAATATGGCGTACCTATATTAATGATAATTAATTTCTTTAAATCAGTTGTTGACCAGTTTATCTAAATGATCATGGATATGTGAGGATTATCTAAACTCAGGTATGTGGGTTTTATTTAAGTATATGACTATGGTTTTCTTGCTTCCAATCATGATATGTATGTATGCTCTCTTCTATTTGCAAATATTGGATGTAGTAGCACTATATCGTACTCAATGTTTTATCACTTGTAAACATAAATGATAAGTAGATGCTTTGTAGTTATTTAAGGTGTTCATTATCCCCCTTATGAGGGAATGGTTTAATGTTGGCTAGTACACCTCCCTAGAGCACACGATGTATGGGGAGTTTCCCTAGAGTACTTGGTACACGGGGATGGGCCCAATATTTATGTTTTGGTACTAGTCCACCTTGATAATGCAATTCATCTAGGAAAATGACTTAAATTGGCGTATTTTGCTTAATAAAGAAGTGTTTTCTATGATTTTCTTTCCTTCTGCAAACCTTTTTCAAAATTATGAAAGCCATAAATATATGTATCTTTCTGCCCATGTACACAACACCTTGTGTGTTGATTTGTTGTTTCACGTATGTTTTAGGTTCAGAGATAGCATGGGAGAAAAGTACATGATGTGAGCAAGTTGTACAGGTTGTACCTATTGTGTAGATCCTAGTTTAGCATACATGTTCTTAGATTGTAGAATCTTCATTCAATATGTAATTGTAAATCATTGTGTAATAATTCATGTTGTATAAATATACATGTTGAATGATGAGAAATGTTATGGTTGTATGTTCATGTATGCGTATTATGCTTCCACATTGCTTTCTGATATGATTGGATGATGTTTTCGGATTCTGACATCTCATTCCCAATAGGGTTTGGAGAAATCAAAATCTGGGGATGTCACAGTTGGTATCAGAGCATGAATAATAGCTACACCTAATAATTTCTCACCATGAAACAAAAAAAATCTCACATTTCACCTTAAACCCTAGAAACATAGCAAGTTGTTCTATGGGAACTAGGTTTGACCTAGCCTTTAGGTTAGAACCTAGATGTTCGAGAACTAGGTTTAGACAAGTGTCTAAAACCCTTTCCATATAGAGCTCATATGTATTGGGTAGCTACACTAGTCTACATCTCGCTCTCACCATTTCACTAGGTGGCACAGCACTGGACTATCTTCTGTGTGTGGGACACTCAACTTTGCTGATTTGGTTTTGTTTTCCAATCGGCCCGAGCCTCGACCGTTTTCTCTGACGTCTTCTTTCTCGGAGAAAAACTATATAATATTTTATTATATATGTGTAAATAGAAAAATGTGTCCCTCACACTGGAGAGTAGTTAGTGTTCATGCAACCTAAGTGAAAAGGAGTGACATCAGTCTAGAAGAGAGAGTAGTCTAGATTAGATGTCTAGAGCCTTATCAGATGTTTGAAAGTTAGAGTAGATGATATATTGATAGATGATATAAGCAAGGATGATTAATATAAGTTTGATACTGATGATATATGTTGTGTCATATTGGTTTAAGTTGTATATGAGGCCCGAGTCTAATTTTGGATAATCTAAGACAAGTCGAGGTGATGAAAGTACATATTCTTTTCTTATTTACGATAAGCTTATTTATGATAAAGTTGAATATGCATGAACCTCTAACTCTTTTACAAAGGAGGACCTCCAGTGTTAGGACAAGATATGTTGTGAACTCTAGAGAGAGTGAGACCCACAAGGAGAGGGTCATAGGACCTAACCTACAATATATGAAAAATATGTGATATATGTGAAATGAGGTGTCCTAAGTGGGGTTATTCCTTAGTAGATGAGTTGAGTGCTTTTGGCATGATTCAATCCTATGTGTGCGAGTTGGGTACAAATAATGTTATCGGTAGAAAACTCATAAATTAAAGTCAATCCTTTGAATGAGTTAGACCCTAGCTTGAATGACTTAAGTCGATGATGCTCATCATTAGTTGTAAGTGAGGTGATATATGAAATGCAAGTTCTTGGAGTAAAATGCATTGTGCATAAGATACTCTCACATGTTGTCCACTCTTCTTATTCTTCTTCTTCTTCTTCTTCTTCTCTTTCTTAATATATGATGCTAGAAACCTCACTTGAGCTATATAGATGATTTATACATGAGGAGTCACTCGTATATGTTTGACCTATTCTATATTCCCTTCCAATATCATACATGTAATATCCAAGTTTAAAATCATGATAAGATTGGATTGGCATATCTCTTTCCCCTTATCGTACATGAAAGATATGAGTTGGAAATCATGATAATCTTGATTGCATATACTATCCTTCCATTCATATCATACATGAAATATGTATATTTAAAATCATGAGGTTGAAATAAATATATCTTTGGATCATATATTGCATGATCACAAAATATAGTGCCTAACCTCAATCATTCTATATATAAGCTTCTAATTTTTGATAATTCCATACAATAGGATGGAAACCCTAACATTAAAGTATGTAAAGGGACCACTTCTCTGATAAAGAATTCCTAGTATGATGTTGATTATGAATCCCAATGACGATGTTAAGTGTGAAAATGTTGTTAATAAATGTCATGAACTCTTGGTATCACCTTACATGGGTAAGCAGGTTTATCGATTAAAAAAAATGATGCTTCAAACTATAAGGTGGGGTGGGTACACCGTACATGCTTAAATATCCTAAGATGACAACATAGGATGAATCTAGAATAATGATACTCTTGGCACTTAGAAATGGTGGCCTAGAGGCATCCACAACTCGTTGATATCGTCTTAAGAATGAGTCTAGTTGAATTTCGAGGATGAAATTCCATATAAGATGGGGTGAATGTGATAACCTAGGTTCTAGGATTTTGATAACCAATATAGTATTTGAAGACCATGTGTGTCATCTAGCGGATTGATACCAAATAGAGGAATTGGTTATCCAATTACTGACTTTTCACTCAAGAGTGAACCAGATACCCAATTGATGATGAGAATATTATTTGTGTTCAAATATGATGAATGGGTTTGGTTAATGATTAGTGTACTTATGAGGCCAAGAGGTCCATTGAGTAGTTTCAATGAGCTTGAGGGGTCAATTGATGAATCTTGATGTTATGAGGATCATACAAAGTATTTTAAGATTTATTTGATCAAGATTTGACATTAATTGTTTTTATATAGGGTTTATACATTTATTTATGAGAATAATCAAGGAATTAAGTTAGATGCCCAATTGTTGCAATGTACATCTCAAACTTAGTAGATATGAGTCCTTGGGTTATGAGGGACCTATGGTTCAAGTTCATGTAAATATAAGGTTTCTACTAGAAGATATATGAATTTAAAATTGTAAATGTTGATTCAAATATCTTTCCAAAACATAATCATCGTTATTTAAGAACATAGGGGTTGCGACATTTAGATTCACTCCGCCCATAATTTAAGTTAGACGCACATATTTCTCCAGCCTTAGGATGATATGGATCGTACGAGTGAGGAGTTCTCTCCTACCTCCAGTTAAACTGGAGTTGTGGAGGCACAACAGCCACACCACACCTTCCTCGCTAATCAAACGGATCACAAACAAACAACCTTCACAAGCTGGTTAATAGAGTCCGCGAGATCAGGAACTCCCATCTGACCCCTTGCTCGAAGTTGGACGCCCTAGTTTTGAGATCCAGTATCCTCTCCTCCCCCACTCCCCTTCTTTAACATCTCTTATATGTGGTAGCTACAGTGGACATAAGAGGCTTCAGATCACCGTACTTGCTCCCTGAATTTCAGTCAATGTCAAACGATACCTCCACGGACCTTGACATATCTGTTTCCAACACCCATTGCTCATTTTTCCAACCTAAATCCACGACCTCCTTTAGGTTCATGTGTGCCCTTCTTAGCGTTGAGGAGAACCAATCTGAGACAGGGGTGATCGGGTACCTATCTTCCCCTTTCCTTGTCCTTGCGGCGGTAAGGTCACAAATCTGGAGCCAATGCAGCCACGTTGGAGGACCAAAAGAGCTAGAAGGAAGTCGTTACCTTGAGGGAGTCATGGAGGAGTCCCCATATATGATTTTGATTGGGTAGGAAGCATACATCGGAGCAGACCAAGCCTGCAGGAAGCATACTGACCTTTCTCTTAGCAAGTTTCAAGAGACAGACCTATTTTTCCTGCACAAGCTACTGAAGCGGCAAGAGTGTAACTGGGGAGCATTTTTCTTGCAGCGCGTGTTGGCTATTAAGAGGAGCACGCGGAAGGCTCCAATTCATTTTGGAGGGCTCATCACACCACTGGACCACTATCTTGGGTTGAATTTCTCTCAGCTGACTCCTCTCTCCAACAGAAGCAAGGTCAATTTGTAGCACCTTCATCGCTCCAACCTCATCCTGCTGCGTGATGGATTGGTGTATGCCCACTGCCACGTTAATCACGCTTATCAGGAATGTTCGCTCCCCGACCCCGTCTTCCACATTGAGGGCGCTCAACATTTTCGATGGCATGTAATTGCCATTGAGAGTTCGGATGAAGACAGTGGCAACGACGACAACGACAATTACGGTGATGAGGATGAAGAGGAAGAGGAGGCATTTACTCCTCTTCGCGCACGAGTGGCACCTAGGAAGCATCCTCGCATGCACCCGGGTGCATCTTCTTCTTACCAACCTCCACCTCCACATCCCTTGCAGAAAAGTGAGGATGTTTACTCAATGCAAGGAATGTATGCCATGCAGCAGGATATTCATCAGACGTAGCAGCTACACACAGCTTCATATGCTGGTATTCAGGATACAACGAACCGGTTTCTTGACAATCAAAGGGCTATTTTTGAAAATGAGCGCCTCCTCCTCGACAACCAACAACATATTCACGACCGGTTGCATAGGATGGAGATGTAGCAGCATCCCTTCTATGATCATTACTGGAGCCATAACTACTTTGAGGGGTATCCACAACCTCCACCCATGCCCCAGTATGATCCGAGCTTTCAGGGGCAGTACCCATCTTGGGACCCCACGGCCCCGCAGTACCCGCCTCCTCCTGAAGAATGATCGGTATCTCTGTTCCAACCTTTAAGATTGTTTTTGACTATGAGGCCATAGTCGAATTCAAGCTTAGGGGAGGAGTTGGAACAGCTCTATCCTTTAGTTTTCTTCGTTTTTAGTTTTGTTATTTTGTCTTTTTGTCATTTGTTGTTTTTCTTAATTCTTAGTTTGTTTGTAGGATCCACACTCTATCTAGTGTAATTGTAGATGTCTTAAGTCATGTGTCATCTCGTTTCCTTGTACATGGGAATTAAGGGAAAATTAAAAAAAAAAAGAGTATTCGCAAGCTTGTGTTGTTCAACTTTGAGCACATAAGTTAAGAAAATGATTGGGTTTGTCAACTTTAAAATAGAAAATCACAACTGTACATTCCTAAGGATTCATGAAAAGTGGACGGAACTGGTTGTTTGAGCCTAAACTGATCAAATGATAATGAGACCTTAATTTCAAATAAGAGAGAAAAACCTCTTAATTACCACACAGGTCAATAAGGAGGGACACATAATAATTTACAAAGGTTCAGTCAGTTAGTCTTGTGATCTATCCACCTCATTGGTTTTCATAATCCACCATAAGAATTGGAAGTACATTACGGTTTTAATCTTTTTGAATGCATTTATGTAGATATGACTTGCATTGCAATTCTTTTCACATATTTTGCATGAAAAAAAATTAAATTAGTTATACATGCGCATTATCCTTAGGTGCGTGTTATTTAGCTGCATTCATAATTTTTATGCATACAGTACATCATGTATCTTATTTCTTCTGAAACAATAAGGGTGATTAACTTATTCCATACCTTCTAAATGCTTCAAACATTTGAGCTATGCAGAAAAAGTGAGCCCAACAAATAATTCATTGTCATTATTGGATATAAAGGGCCTTTAAAAAAAATATGAAAAAAGAAAAAAAAAGAGAGAATTGAGAAATAAATAGGAATGAGAGGGAGAAAGGAACATGTTTTTCACTGCATATTAAGAAGAATAAGCACATGGTGTAGCTTTTGTAGATATTCCATCTCGCCTTGAGACGGAATGATAGTGCATGCATCATAACACCCAAATGTAGGCATTAGGGCATGTACACTTGCATATGCATCATTTAGGTCATTTTTGTTTTGTGCATGTTGAAACTGTATAATACTTCCACTTCTTCTATGAGCCACCCATTCCATTCACCCGTTGCTCGAATTGGTAGGCCACCGTGATTTTCTCCTCACTTATGAATATCAGGAGAGTTGCTTCCTTGTAGATGGTAGTTAGGGCGAGCATCGTAGCATAGGAGATCACAAGATGCACCGAGTCTGAACCGGTGAATTTTATTATATTAACTGCCTTATATGATAATGTTCATCAATTTTGAGGTAGATATCTTTTATGGATGATTATTTTCTCCTTTAGGGTAATTATCATTCCGTGGTTAGTATGGGCCGGAAAGTGAATGTTTGGTGGGGATCATATGGTGATGTTTGTTGTGATGATCTGTTCTTTAGTTGACACTCGCAATTCTATTCTAAAGTTTAGTTGCTCAAGGGAGAGCAATGTTCAAACTTAGGGGAGTTTGATGCGATGATTTTGAGTCGCATTTATAGACACATTTTACTTGTGTTTTATGCATTTATTGGTCATTTTTGTGGTTAATATTGCATGATTCATTTACTTTGGTCTATGATCCTTCTCTATGTCAAATCTCCCTTATTTTACTATTTTGAGCATAAATGAATACAATAATATGTTTTATTTCGTCTTATGTGGTTTTGTGTTGCAATTTTAGAAAAAATGAATATTTGCTGCTGTCGATACCATCGACAAGACCATAGGTTGCCAGCTGCAAGGAGCATCGCGGAGTCGATACTATTGACAGGTGCCGATGGTATCGAGATACCATCAGGTTGCTGGCGAGAAGACAGTCGATACTATCGACCCTAAAGTCGATACTATCGACACGACGAGCTTCAGCGATGGAAAAGAGAAAAGTGACACCTAAGAGAATCGATACCATCGACCCTTGTCGATGGTATCGAGTTAGCATCAGTCGCGACAAAGAAAAGAAAAGAAGACCAGCCGATACCGTGCAAGGTTGATACCATCGACTCGCGTCGATGGTATCGACACCGTCAGATACAAGTTTGCTTCAGATCGATCTAAATCCGACAGATGTGATATTTTAGCAACCTAACTCGGTGATTATACCTAATGACGGTGGCCAAGAGCAATCTATCACGTCATTAGCCACTGCACACGTCCCGAGAAGGTCTGGAGAGAAGAACGGAGCCCAGAAGCATGCCCCAGCCGTTTCGAATGCCGAAGAAGACGTTTTCCATAGTCGAAAGGCCGGAGATCGTGTGTTCTACACCAAGGACCGCTTGGATCTTCTCCGTTTAGGGATTTTACAGCTTATTCACGTTTTTCTCCATGTCTCCCCTTTTTTCTACCATGTTTCGCTCTGAGATGAACATGTGGGGCTAATCCCCTTTATCTTTAGGACCGGGAGTAGCCTGGGGAAGCATTTTATGACAATTTTATCATAGTAATTCATCATTTATCTCTTAAATCCATGGTATGATTTCGTTTTCTCAATTATATTGTTATGCTTGATTACCATAATAATAATCTAATGCCCTTAATTACTTTGAAAGAAGAATTAATAGTTGAAAAGAGACGGAATTCACATTAATCAATAAATCCCTTGAACAAGGTGGTGTAAGGTTAATGGTGGATACCCAGAGGTCGATTCTAATGCACCTAGTTTAGGGTATAGGTTACTATGACGGTGGAACCGACCTAGACATAGGTAGTGGATTGTACCACGACAGTGGGAAATTCTGACTACAGGCCACTACCCGGATAGAGAGATAAATCTGATTTGCTATATAGAAATTCATACAATGAAAACCCGCAGTGAAACCACAATCCTAAAGATCTCCACTTGAATTGATTAAACTAAACCTTTAATCGATTGTTTTGTTTTGTTTTATTTCAGTTTCTTTTAATTTTACAACAACTTCCAACCTTTTAACCGGTCTAGCTGATTGCGAGTAGTTAGTAGTAGTATCTGATAATTCAGTGTCCCTGAGTTTGACTCGGGCCTCACAAAGGCCTATATTACATTGACGCGTGCACTTGCGTTCGACGCACGGTAAAATCGTGTCACCCGTCATCCTCCCGAGGATGAACATCGCTAACTTTGAACTGGAGTTAACCTTCATTGTCATGGTTCAAGAATAAACACTTGGAGGAAACTCAATAACATACAACCTTTACCATGATATGGAAGCCTTCAAGAACATATGAGATACCATTAAGATATACATGGTTCTCAAAGAAGGGATATGCTGCAAGGATTTACTCTTCTCTCTGAGGGACAAGTCTCTTGCATGGTATCAATCTTTGAAGCATAAAAGACTCCAAGGGTAGGAACCTTTGGAAGATTATTTCATCACTAAGCTCTTTCTAGTAGAGAAGATGATATGTGGCAAGAAAAAGATCACTGATTTTTTATATAACCTTTAGAGAATTTGAGCAAAACATTGAAGAGATATGATGTGATAATTTTGAGTCGCATTTATAGACATGTTTTATGTGTGTTTTATGCTTTAATTAGTCATTTCTATGGTTAATATCGCATAATTCATCCATTTTGGTCTTTGCCATCATTTTATGTCAAATCCCCTTAGTTTTATCATTTTGAGCATTAATTATCACATTATTATTATTTGTGTGGATTTATTTGATCCTGTCTTTGAATTTCAGGAAAAACAAGTATTTGCTTCCGTCGATACCATCGACAGAAGTCGATACCATCGACAAGGCCACAGGTTGCCAGCCGAAAGGAGCAGCAAAAAGTCGATACCATCGACTTGATGTCGATGGTATCGAGACACCTTCAGGTTGCTGGCGAAGAAGCAGTCGATAGTATCGACACCCAGTCGATACCATCGACACACGGAGGCTACAGCGTCGCAAAATGACAAAACCGACGCCAAAAGGAAGTCGATACCATCGACCTGAGTCGATGGTATCGAGATGATGTCGGGCACGATAAAGGAAGGGTTTGCAGCCAGCCGCTACTGTAGCGGGTCGATACCATCGACTCGCGTCGATGGTATCAACACCGTAGGATATGAGTTTGCTTTCTAATGATCTCAATCGGACGGCTGGAGTTAATGAGCGACCTAATTAGGGACATATACCTAATGACGGCCGCCCAGACAAAGGAGAGTTGATCAGCCATTGCACAAGTGCTGAGGAGCGAGAAAAAGGAGAACGGAGGCCAGAAGTTCATACTAGTCGATCCGGACGCTGCCGAAAACAGATTTCACCACCGAGAGGCGGGAAAGCATGTGTTCTACGCCAAGGATCGATCAGTTCTTCTCCATTCAGGGGTTTTCCCATTCAATTCACGTTTTTCATATGATTTCCCCTATTTCTACCATGTACTTGTGTGAGATGAACATGCGGGGCTAATCCCCTCCATCTTTAGGACCAGGAGTAGCCCGGGAATTCATTGTATGACAAGTTTATAATAGTAATTCATATTTTCTCTCTTAAATATGTGGTATAGCTTCGTTTTCTCCATATATTGTTATGCTTGATCACCATAATAATAACCTAACGCCCTCAATCACTTCGACAGAAGGATTAACGGCTGAAAAGAGACGAAACCTACATTAATCGATAAATCCCTTGAACAAGGTGGTGTAAAATTAATGGTGGATACTAAGAGATCGTTCATAATGCACTTAGTTTAGGGGTGTTGTCGAAATTAAAAAGAAAACAAAATGAAACAAAGAAAAAAATCGATTAAAGATTAATTTAATCAATTCAAAAGAGTATCTTTAGGATTGCGGTTTCACCGCGGGTCAACATTGTATTAGGTTTTATATAATTCCTCACTCTTCTCTCTCTATCCGGGTAGTGGCCTGAAAACAGAATTACCCACTGTCGTGGTGTAATTCACTACTTAGGTTTAGGTTGATTCCACCGTCGTAGTAATCATTCCCCTAAACTAAGCGCATTACAAACGGTCTCTCAGTTTCCACCATTAATTTTACACCTCCTTTGTCAAGGGATTTATCGATTAATGTAGGTTTCGTCTCTTTTCAACCGTTAATCCTTCTGTCGAAGTGATTAAGGGCATTAGATTATTATTATGGTGATCAAGCATAACAATATATATGGAGAAAACGAAACTATACCACGGATTTAAGAGAGAAAATATGAATTATCAATATAAAATTGTCATACAATGCATTCCCGGGCTACTCCCGGTCCTAAAGATGGAGGGTTTTAGCCTCTCATGTTCATCTCACACGAATACATGGTAGAAATAGGGGAATTCATAAGAAAAACGTGAAACAAGTGGGAAAACCCCTGAACAGAGAAGAACCGGTAGATCCTTGGCGTAGAATACAAGCTTCCCCGCCTATCGGTGGTGGAATTCGTCTTCGGCAGCGTCCGAATCACCCGGGATGAGCCTCTGGCCTCCGTTCTCCTTTCTCTCCTTCCTCGGCACTCGTGTAATGCAAAATGAGATCATCATCTCCTCTGGGAGGCCGTCATTAGGTATAAGTCCCTAATTAGGTCGTCAAATAACTTCAACCGTCCGATCGAGATCAAAACGAATCCAACGCATATCTGCCGGCGTCGATACCATCGACGCGGGTCGATGGTATCGACCCAGCGTATTAGCGGCAGCCTTCTTTTCTTTTCGTCTGAGTGCTTGTGATCATCTCGATACCATCGACTTGGGTCGATGGTATCGACTCTCTTTAGCGTCGGTTGTGTCTTTTAGCGACGCTGTAGCCTCCATGCGTCGATGGCATCGACTTGGGTCGATGGTATCGACTTGGGTCGATGGTATCGACTTGGGTCGATGGTATCGACGGATCTCGATGCCATCGACTTGTGTGTCGATGGTATCGACTCTGCGCTGCTCTTTTCGGCTGGCAACTTGTGGCTTGGTCGATGGTATCGACTTCCGTCGATGGTATCGACGGAAGCAGATACTTGTTTTTCCTGAAATTCCACAATAAGACCAAGTAAATCCACACAAATTATGATATTATGATAAATAATGCTCAAACTGGTAAAATAAAGGGGATTTGACATAGAATGATGGCAAAGACTGAAATGAGTGAATTATGCAATATTATCCATAAAAATGAGTAATTAGAGCACAAAACACATATGAAAAAGGTCTATAAATGCGACTCAAAATCATCGCATCAAGGGGATAGGTTACTACGACGGTGGAACCGACCTAAACCTAAGTAGTGAATTGTACCACGACAGTGGGCAATTCTGTTTTCAGGCCACTACCCGGATAGAGAGAGAAGATTGAGGCATTATATAAAATCTAATACAATGAAAACCCACGGTGAAACTGCAATCCTAAAGATTCCTTTTTGAATTGATTAAATTAACCTTTAATCGATTGTTTGCTTTGTTTTATTTTTATTTTCTTTTAATTTTGACAACAAACCCCAATTTGTTATTCGGCTTCGCTGATCGCAAATAGTTAGTAGGAGTCTCTGATAATTCTGAGTATCCCTGTGTTCGACTCGGGCCTCACAAAGGCCTGTACTACTCGACGCGTATACTTGCGTTTTTAGCGCGTAGTAAAATACACGTAAAGTTTTTGGCGCCGTTGTCGGGGATACGGTGAAATTGTTGTCACTTCGAGTGCTACGAGCGGCCACTCTAGGCCACATTTTTTTTATTTAATTTTCATTCAACTTCAAATATTTTCTTTCTAGTGTTCGTTCATTTTTATACTCGTCAAAGCACTGTACTGAACTGAATTTTTTTTTTAGGTGTTGTGTATGGTGCAAACGCACAGTACTAACTACACGAATCCCACACCTAAGGTTCCGCTGTCGGGACCTGAGGACGAGGAGCATTCCGAGCAAGAGTGCCAAGAAGAGGTAGATTCTGAATCTGAACCAGAAGAGATGGCCGAGCCACAGACCATATGGGAGAAGATTAAAGCTTCTTCCTCATCAGCTTCAAAGGGGCCTATAAAGAAGCCGGCGATCGACATACCGAAATATAAGATCGATCCAGCGTTGATTAATTTGGTGAAATCAAATGTGTTTCATGGGCTGAAGAATTAGGATCCTTTTGCACACATCATCCAGTTCGTTGAAAACTGCGACATGGTAAAAATAGACAGGTTTCTACAAGATGCATTGTATCTCAAGCTTTTCCCAAGCTCCTTGGCGGGAGAAGCAAGAGAGTGGCTACATAATCTAGACGACGAGTTCATGGAGTCTTGGGACCATATGGTGGAGGTCTTCTTTGAGAGGTTCTTCCCTCCTGAGAAGACTAACGACATGATCCGGAAGATTCATAATTTCACCCAACAGGCTGGTGAAACATATTCTGAGACCTGGGAGCGATTTTAGGTTATGTTGAGGAGGTGTCCGCATCACGGGCTGGACAAGGAAACAAAGGTGAAAATCTTCTATTTTGCTCTCTCCGAGCATGATAGGAGTAATCTGGATTCAGCCGGGTCGGGATTTTTTCTAAACAACACAGACACTAGATGCTGGGAAATACTCAAGAACATGGCTAGAAAGTAGACCTGGGGAGAAAGAGAGAGAGGCCCAGTTGAGCAAGCATGAGTCGCCAGTGAATCAAAGGCAATGAGAGAGCTAAATGAGAAGATGGATCTCTCGAAAAGAAGTTACTGTAAAAGGAAGATAATGAGTCCGAGGATGAGGCTCAAGTCAAGTACATGAGACAACAGCAAGGGTATAGGAACAATGACTACTCATGGAGAAAGGACAAAAAGTTCTCATGGAAGGATCCGAACAATTTTATGTAGGATCCGGAAGCCAAGCCCGTGCCAACTGCAGAAGACAACAGCACAGAGTTGCTCAATCAGGTCATCAAGCAAAATCAAGAGTTAATGAATACATTCGGGCAGCAAATCAAGCAACAAGGAGAATACATGAATCAATTTGGGCAGACATTGCAGAGCCATGGGGATCAAATGAGGACCATAGAGACATCCATGGCACAGATGGCAGCCGAAATAGCTAGTTTGAAGAAACTGGCACATCCGGGTTTTCCGGGGAATACCAATGTTCCCGGGGGAAACCAGCAAGCTAAGGCTATTCTGCTGAGAAGTGGCAAGAAAGTGTTGAATCCAAGAACGGATGAAACAAGCACACCGCAAGATAAAGTCGAAGGTGAGGCCAATACAGAGCAGCCCACACCAGTCACAGGGCAAGCTGAAGACATAGTCGTTAATGGTACTGAAGAACAAGTTGAAGAGGAGGAACTGCAGAAAAAGACGCCTTATGTGCCACCTCATCAAAGGGCACAAGCTGTTCCGGTCCCTTATCCAAATACTGTGAAGGCAAGGAAGGTAGATGCACAGTTCAAGAAGTTCCTGGACAGTTTTAGGAAGCTTTCAGTCAATATCCCGTTACTGGAAGCCATTGAGCAAATCCCTTCATACGGGAAGTTTCTAAAAGATGTCATTACCAAGAAGAGGAAAATACCAGATACTGAGGTCGTTGTGCTAAAGGAGCAAGTGAGTGCCTTCATTATGGGCACTTTTCCACCAAAGAGACAGGATCCAGGATGTTTCAACATTTCTTGCTATATCGGGAAGTGTAAATTTGGAGAAGCATTGTGTGATTCAGGGGCAAGCATCAACTTGATGCCCCTTTCGACATTTAAAAAGTTGGGACTGAAGGAGTCACGGCCGAGCAATATGACTATTCAATTGACCGAAAACTCTGTGGTGAAGCCTTATGGAATCTGTGAAGATGTCTTAGTAAAGGTGGATTGATTTGTCTTTCCGGCTGATTTTGTGGTTATGGAGATGCAGGATGAGCATGGCAATGAGTTGTTACTTGGACGTCCCTTCCAAGCTACAGCCAACATGATCTTAGAGATGGGGAGAGGTCGCTTGACCTTGGGCATAGCAGATGACCGCTTTGAGATGGCCATGCCTTCTAGCACTGCGTCATCTAAAGCAAAAGAACAATGTAATATGGTGAAACATCTGGATTGCAATATTTCACTCTGCCTTGGAAAACCATTTCTGGACATGGCTCATGTGATGAGCAAGGTGGACAATGGAACCTTAGCTGTAGATATCATGGAGCAGAATAAGGTAGTTTCTTTGTGTAAAGCGGTGGGATTTCCGAATGATGAGAATGAGGACATTCCACCTTCTTGGGAGGATGATACGATTGCTATTTCTGTTGTTGATGCATATCCATAATTACCGCTGGAGGCTTGTTTGTTGAATATTACATATGATTGGATGCGGAGTAAATCACTCAAGGAGTGCGCTAAAATGCTTCAGATGCTTCCATGCTTCTATGTGAGGCACTATGAAGATTTAGGTGCACTTCCCCCACCGCTGCAATCATCTCTTATCAGCCCACCAGATTTGGAATTAAAGCCGCTGCCCCCGCATCTCAAGTATGTCTTTCTAGCTGAGAAAGACAAGTTACCGGTGATCGTTTCTGCTTATTTGAGTGCGGAAGAGGAGGAGCAACTGTTGATAGTGCTGAAAAACCACCGAGGAGCTTTTGGGTGGTCCGTTGCATACATCAAGGGGATTTCCCCTACTCTATGTCAGCACAAGATTCGGCTCGAGGAGGGAGCCAAGCCTGTGATTCAGCCTCAAGGACATCTAAATCCGAGCATGATGGAGGTTGTGAAGAAAGAGGTCATTAAACTTCTTGCTGCAGGGATTATCTATGACATATCAGACTCAACATGGGTGAGTCCCACACAGGTAGTCCCTAAGAAGGGGGGAATTACTGTCACTCAAAATTTATTGAATCAACCTGTCACCACCCGATTGGTAACCGGGTGGTGAGTTTGTATTGACTACCGTCGTCTGAATGATGCCACACTTAAGGATCATTTTCCTTTACCGTTTATTGATCAAATTTTAGAACGTCTTGCCGGGCGATCGCACTTTTGTTTTCTAGACGGGTACTCGGGGTACAACCAGATCTCGATTGATCCTTTGGATCAAGAGAAATCTACATTCACTTGTCCCTATGGGACTTTTGCTTACCGTCGAATGCCGTTTGGTTTATGCAATGCACCGGCGACGTTTCAACGTTGTATGCTCGCCATATTTTCTGACATGGTAGAGCGTTGTCTCGAGGTTTTTATGGATGACTTCTCGGTGTATGGAGCATCGTTTGATGAATGTCTCTATAACCTAGATAAAGTGTTACAGCGTTGTGAGGACACACACTTGGTCCTTAACTGGGAGAAATGTCACATGATGGTGACAGAGGGAATAGTGCTAGGACACAAGGTGTCTAGCAAAGGTCTTGAGGTGGACCCGGTGAAAATTGAGGTCATTTCCAAGTTGCCCCCACCAAATTTTGTAAAAGGGGTGAGAAGTTTTCTGGGACACGCCGGGTTCTATCGGCGATTCATAAAGGATTTTTATAAAATTGCAAAACCTTTATCCGAGCTTTTGGAGAAAGATGCGGTTTTCGATTTTAATGATAAGTGTCTACATGCATTCGATGTTTTGAAAGAAAAATTGATTTCTGCCCCGGTTGTTCAAACGCAGGATTGGACAAAACCTTTCGAATTGATGTGTGACGCTTCGGATTTTGCGGTAGGAGTTGTATTGGGGCAACGGGTAGATAATAAGCCCGCTGTGATTTTCTATGCTTCAAAAACTCTGAATGATGCTCAATTGAATTATACAACTACTGAATAAGAATTACTTGCCGTTGTGTTTGCTTTCGAAAATTTCCGGCAGTATTTAGTTGGATCTAAAGTAGTTGTATGGACTGACCATGCTGCAATAAAATACTTAATGGAGAAAAAAGATGCAAAGCCTGGACTCATTAGGTGGATTTTGCTCTTACAGGAATTTGACATTGAAATCAAGGATAAATCTGGGATTGAGAATGTAGTGGCTGATCATTTGTCTAGGTTAGAAAGGGTGGATGAAAAAGATTTACATATACCCATAACTGAGACGTTTCCGGATGAACAACTTTTAAAAATTAACTCTAAAGAGCCTTGGTTCGCTGAAATTGTAAATTATTTAGCTTGCGGGATCATCCCGGAAGATTGGTCATATCAGGAGAAGAAGAGATTTTTTCATTCTTTGAGATACTATTTTTGGGATGATCCAATTCTTCTTAAGCAATGCAGGGACGGTATTTTACGCAAGTGTGTGCCTGAAGTGGAGTACGAGAGTGTTCTCCATCATTGTCATGCATCACCTACGGGAGGACACCATGCCAGCTCGCGAACGGCAGCTAAGGTTTTGGAAAGTAGCCTTTATTGGCCAACTTTGTTTCGGGATGCCTACGATTTTGTGAGGCAATTTGATCCTTGTCAGCGAGCAGGTAATATCTCAAAGAGACAGGAGATGCCCCTGAATGTATTTTAGGAAGTTGAGGTATTTGATTTGTGGGGCATAGATTTCATGGGACCCTTTGTGTCCTCGAACTCCAATTTATATATCTTGTTAGTAGTTGATTATGTGTCGAAGTGGGTGGAAGCAATCCCCACAAGGACTAATGATTCCACTATAGTGTGCAGGTTTGTGAAGGAGAATATTTTCTGCAGGTTTGGGATACCCCGAATGATAATCAGTGATGGGGGTACACATTTTAGGAATCAGAAGTTCTCGACATTATTGAAGAAATATGGGGTCAAGCACAACATTGGCACCCCATATCATCCGCAGACTCAAGGCCAAGTGCAGGTCTCAAACCATGAAATCAAGAAGATTCTAGAGCGAACAGTGGCATCCACGAGGAAGAACTGGAGTGCCCTACTACCGGATGCACTGTGGGCGTACTGAACGGCCTACAAAACACCTATAGGCACCACGCCTTTTAGGTTGGCGTATGGCCGGGCTTGTCACCTACCGGTGGAGTTGGAGCACAAGGCCCATTGGGCGCTTAGAAGGCTAAATCTAAGTTATGATGAAGCTGGGAGAAAGAGAATGTTTGAATTGAATGAGATTAATGAGTTACGGATGACGGCATATGAGAATGCCCGGATATACAAGGAGCGCACAAAACTGATCCACGATCGCCACATCGAGTTGCGCACGTTCAAGAAAGGAGATAGTGTTTTGTTGTTCAACTCCCGACTCAAGTTGCATCCCGGGAAGCTCAAATCCCGGTGGAGTGGACCGTTCGTGGTGGAAGAGGTCAAACCACACGGCGCGATTTTAGTGCGTGATGGTGATACCACGTTCTTGGTAAATGGACAGAGGTTGAATCTCTATTTTGGTGAGAATTACAAGAGGAAGGTGAATGATGTTAAACTCATTGCACTTTTGGATGAATGAGATGCCCGGAAGCCGTCTAGCCTAAGACGTTAAATAAGGGTGCTTGTTGGGAGGCAACCCAACCATCGGTACATTAGGATAGTTTAATTATAATCATAGCTTGCTTTATTTTTTTTGTTTAATTTTTAGTGTAAAGAAGATACCTTGATCCGTTTGTTCATTGTGCAGGCTGAGGCAGAGTCGATACCATCGACACCCTCGTCGATGGTATCGACAAGGGTACAGGTTGACGACTACAGATTTCGTTCTGAGTCGATACCATCGACGGCCTCGTCGATGGTATCGACATACCTACAGGTGGTCGAGAAGGCCTCGTCGATAGTATCGACACAGGCGTCGATACCATCAAGATCTCTGGAGAAGTTCAGATCGATTTGTCTCAGTCAACTCGATACCATCGATGGCCAAGTCGATGGTATCGACATGGTTCCAGGTTGAAATGCAAAAAGGCGGTGTCGCAATGAAGCCAAGTCAATACTATCGACACCTGTCGATGGTATCGACCATCCATGTCACCGATCCGAACAAAGAAATCGACGGCGATCGCGGCTTCCATGTCATCGATCCGGGTGCAGCGTCGATACCATCAACCCTTGTCGATGGTATCGACACGACAGTGATCCGGGTTACAAGATCCAGCAATCGACGACCGTCGATACCAGTGAGGGGCGGATAGCATCGACCCAAGTCGATACCATCGACGCGCATCGATAGTATCGATGGGCCAATAGTAGTGCCGGCCAAGTCTATTTAAGGAGAATCATTACGTCATTTGACGTCACACCTTCAGAGTGATCTCCTCCCTTTGCGTCGAGCACTCCCCCGAGCCATCCAAGAGCGAAGACCAGCATCACTGAGCGGAGATCCGATTCTCCAATCTTCACCAAGCTCTCCTTCTCCAACCCCTTTCTTTTCACCAACATGGTGCATACAGCCGGAGCTTCGTCCTCACGTGCAACTCCGCCGGACTTCGTACCACCACCACCAGGATCGGTTGCACGTCCCCGACTCGTCCATCCTTCCACTGAGGTGAAGAAGATCTATGAGGAGATCTTAAAAAGGAAGATCGAGCCTACCCGGTATGTGGACCGGGAGATGGTTCGAGATCTCGGATTCGAGGCCAACTTGGCCTATGTTCTTAACGGGTAGGCCCGTCACACTCTAATAAGGCCTGGCGAACTGGAGTTTCACCAAGATGGCCAGCCGTTCTTTGGTGACTGGCCGACATATAAAGAGTTGGTAGCCGAGTTCATGGCGTCGTTGGATGTCTGCATCGTTCCCAATGACATCAATGCTACCGACCGCGAGTGGATCCAGGGCCGGGTGTCTTTCCGGCTGTACAACCACGACTACGTCCTCACGCTGAAGCAATTCAACACAATTTTCAACTGGAACCATTCTCAGTACGACCACCGACAGCCGGATAACCGCACCAACTACGTCGCTCTTTTCTCCGAGTTGGTGACAGTGCCACAAGGGAGGTCGGTGAGCTACCACAACACTACGGTAGCCGACTTCGAGCACCCGTTTGTTCGGGTATCGCACCAGATGTTGAGTTCCACCATCTTTGCTCAAAGTGATCTGGCGCTAAGCAAATTTCAGGAGACGGATCTTTTCTTCTTATATCAGCTCCTGAAGCGCCAAGAATGCAACTGGGGTGCATTCTTTCTACAATGAGTTTTGGCGGTGAAGAGGAGCACGAGAAAAACCCCGATCCATTTTGGGGGGCTTGTCACCAAGGTAGCCCTCTACTTGGGCTTGAATCTCGATCAGCTGACTCCTCTTTCTATGAGAAGCAAGGTCAACTTGCAGCATCTACGCCGAGCCAATCTCATTCTTCTCCGGGATGGCGTGGCTTTTGCACATTGCCACGTAAATCAAGCGTACCAGGAGTGCGCGCTGCCGGATCCCGTCTTCAACATCGCGGGCGCACAGCACTTCAGATGGCCGATCATAGCCATCAACTCCGATGATGAAGAAGGCGTCAATGACGGAAGCGATGACGGACAGGATGACAAGGCTGAGGAGGAAGAAGAGGCATTTACACCTCTTCGAGCACGAGTAGCACCCCGGAAGCGTCCTCAGATGCATCCGAGTGCGTCTTCATCATCACAGCCTACGCCGCCATCACCACAGCCCTCGCAGCCTAGCGAGGATGCCTATTCCATGCAAGGCATGTACAACATGCTCCAAGATATTCAGCAGACGCAGCACAGCCACACCGCTGCGTACATCGGTATTCAAGATACCACCAACCGGTTTTTTGTCAACCAGCAGGCGATCTTCGAGAATGAACGCCTTCTTTTCGCAAATCAAGAGAACATCCATGATCGGCTGCATAGGATGGAGCAGCAGCAGTAGCCATTTTACGATCATTACTGGAGCCAGAATTATTTTAGGGGGTATCCATAGCCTCCTCCGATGCCCCAGTATGATCCGACCTTTCAGGGGCAATACCCGTCTTGGGACCCCACGGCGCCGCAATACCCGCCTCCACCTCCACAAGAGTGATCGGGTATCCCTGTTCCAATCTTTAAGTTTTTTTTTGACTATGAGGCCATAGTCAAATTCAAGCTTAGGGGGGTAGTTGGAACAGCTCTATCTTTTATTGTTTTCAGTTTTTAGCGTTATTTCTTTTGTTCTCTTGTTATTTTTTTTGCTTGCAATTTTTAGTTTTTGTAGGATCCACGTGCTATCTAGTGTAATTGTGGATGTCATAAAAGTGTGTCATCTTGCTGTTAGTGCATGGGAAATTCAAGGGAAATTTGAAAATTTTTGTGTGTTTGGATAGCTTGTTTTGTTTTGACCTTGGGAACACATCCTACAAAAATGATTGATTATGTCAACTTTAAAACAACATTTCATACATGTACTCCTAATGATTCATGAAAGTGGCCGAAAATGGTTGTTTGAGCCTAACCTAACCAAATGGTAATGAGACCTTAATTGGATGTAAGAGAGAGAACCCTCTAAACTACTACACAGGTCAGTCAGGAGGGACGCATAATATCTTTCTAAGGTTCAGTCATCTAGTCTTGTGATCGTTCCACTTCATTTTTTTTCTATAATCCACCCAAGAATTGGAAGTAGAGTACAGTTTTAACTCTTTTTGCTTGCATAGCATCTAGATAGGACTTGCATTGCAATTCTCTATACGATTCTGCATAAAAAAAATTGAAGTATAGTGATTCATGCACATTACCTTTAGGTGCATGTCATGTAGTTCCATTCATGATCTTCATGCATAAAGTATATCATGTATCTCAATTTTTCCCAAATGGTGAATTAAATTGTTCCATACCTTCTAAATAGTGCAAAAATTTCTGAGTATGAAGGAAATAGCCCAATAAAATTATCTTTGAGAAATTATGGATATGTGGGCTGAAAAAAAAAGCTGAAAATCTGCAATATAAAAAAAAAGAAAAAAAAAGAATTTAGAAGAAAGTGAAATAAGAAGGAGAAAGGAACGTAATATCACTTGCATTTCAGGATAATTGAGTACATGATGTAGCTTGACTAGATATCCATCTCATTTTGAGGCGGATGGTTAGTGCATGCATCATTCCACCCAATTTTAGGCATTAGGGCATTTCTAATGTGCATTTGCATCATATAGGACATTTTTGTATTATGCATGTTGAAACTGTACAATACTTCCACTTTCTTCTATGAGCTACCCATTTTCATCCACCCGTTGCTCGGATTGGTAGGCCACCGTGAATTTCTTCTCACTAATGAATATCAGGAGAACGACTTCCATGTATATGGTAGTTAGGACGAGCAACGTAGTATAGGCGATCACAGGATGCACCGAGTCTGAACTGGCGAATTTTATTATGTTAACTGCCTTATGTGATAGTGTTCATCGGTTTGGAGGTCAATTTCTTTTATTGATGATTACTGTCGCCTTTAGGGTAATTACTGTTCTGTGGTTAGAGAAGGCCGGTTTGTGAATGATCAGTGGGAGTCATATGGGATGTTGGGTTGGTTTGTTGTTTTTCAGTTGACATTTGCAATTCTATTCTAAGGATGAGTTGCTCGAGGGCGACCAATGTTCAAGCTTAGGGGAGTTTGATGCGATGATTTTGAGTCGCATTTATAGACCTGTTTTATGTGTGTTTTATGCTTTAATTAGTCATTTCTATGGTTATTATCGCATAATTCATCCATTTTGGTCTTTGCCATCATTTTATGTCAAATCCCCTTAGTTTTATCATTTTGAGCATTAATTATCACATTATTATTATTTGTGTGGATTTATTTGATCCTGTCTTTGAATTTTAGGAAAAACAAGTATTTGCTTCCGTCGATACCATTGACAGAAGTCGATACCATCGACAAGGCCACAGGTTGCCAGCCGAAAGGAGCAGCAAAAAGTCGATACCATCGACTTGATGTCGATGGTATCGAGACACCTTCAGGTTGCTGGCGAAGAAGCAGTCGATAGTATCGACACCCAGTCGATACCATCGACACACGGAGGCTACAGCATCACAAAATGACAAAGCCGACGCCAAAAGGAAGTCGATACCATCGACCCGAGTCGATGGTATCGAGATGATGTCAGGCACGACAAAGGAAGGGTTTGCAGCCAGCCGCTACTGTAGCGGGTCGATACCATCGACTCGCGTCGATGGTATCGACACCGTAGGATATGAGTTTGCTTTCTAATGATCTCAATCGGACGGCTAGACTTAATGAGCGACCTAATTAGGGACATATACCTAATGACGGCCGCCCAGACAAAGGAGAGCTGATCAGCCATTGCACAAGTGCCGAGGAGCGAGAAAAAGGAGAACAGAGGCCAGAAGTTCATACCAGTTGATCCGGATGCTGCCGAAAATGGATTTCACCACCGAGAGGCGGGAAAGCATGTGTTCTACGCAAAGGATCGATCGGTTCTTCTCCGTTCAGGGGTTTTCCCATTCAATTCACGTTTTTCATATGATTTCCCCTATTTCTACCATGTACTTGTGTGAGATGAACATGCGGGGCTAATCCCCTCCATCTTTAGGACCGGGAGTAGCCCGGGAATTCATTGTATGACAAGTTTATAATAGTAATTCATATTTTCTCTCTTAAATCCGTGGTATAGCTTCGTTTTCTCCATATATTGTTACGCTTGATCACCATAATAATAACCTAACGCCCTCAATCACTTCGACAGAAGGATTAACGGCTGAAAAGAGATGAAACCTACATTAATTGATAAATCCCTTGAACAAGGTGGTGTAAAATTAATGGTGGATATTGAGAGATCGTTCATAATGCACTTAGTTTAGGGGATAGGTTACTACGACCATGGAACCGACCTAAACCTAAGTAGTGAATTGTACCACGACAGTGGGAAATTCTGTTTTCAGGCCACTACCCGGATAGAGAGAGAAGATTGAGGCATTATATAAAATCTAATACAATGAAAACCCGCGGTGAAACCGCAATCCTAAAGATTCCTTTTTGAATTGATTAAATTAACCTTTAATCGATTGTTTGCTTTGTTTTATTTTTATTTTCTTTTAATTTTGACAACAAACCCCAATTTGTTATTCGGCTTAGCTGATCGCAAATAGTTAGTAGGAGTCTCCGACAATTCTGAGTATCCCTGTGTTCAACTCGGGCCTCACAAAGGCCTGTACTACTCGACGTGTATACTTGCATTTTTAGCGTGTAGTAAAATACACGTCAAGATACCAGGAATATCAAAGGGATTGTAGGAAGCACAATTTTTATGAAGGGTCCATGGTTGCTATTTAAAAAAAAAGATTCAATTGGAGAGAAAGGACATCAATAAATGTAGGAGTTAGGAGAATTTTCATGGTTCTGATGAATGCATATTCATACCAATTTTAGTCTAGTTTAGAATTCATATAGCTTAGTTTTCATCAAAGAATAGCTTGGTTTTGATCTACTTATATTTTTATGTTAATTTATAGGTATTTGAAACTTTTCTTAACTCCCTTTGCAGCTTTTGAATTCTATCACTCTACACCAATTGGAAAAATTCCAAGGACAAATTTGACATGTCAATCAACCTACCAATTGACATCAAAATGATCGAGAAAATCAAGAGATCTAGGAGCTCAAAAACATTGTCGACCTTCCATCTCGATAGCCTATTAATCCACATGGTCGACATTTAGAAGAATGACACTCAAAATCATCGAGGATCAAGATCAATAAACCCATCAATATCCCCCTCTCTCGACAACATCATCGATCTGTAGCTGACAAGAAAAAATGCCATCAACCTACTATTGTCGACACTATAGTCGACGACCACAACTTCTCAACAGCCCCGTCGATGACCTCCACGACCGACGATCGGAACCGCGATAGACCCATCAATCGAAAACAAGTGATCGACATTGATGGAAAGTGGTCGACAGCCACAACCCTATAAATAGGCCCCCAACACAATAGTTCAAATCATCTCAAAATTTTGGTGATAGAAACACCAAAAGGCTGCCTCCAATATCAGAGAAAAGTCTAGGCCTATCGACCTAGAGAGTTCTATCAACCTCTCCATCGACCTCTACAACTCCAAGATGTCAACCTCCGTCTCCAATGCAATCGGTCTCTTCCGGAGACACTTTTCTTCAACCTACTTCTGCTGCAAGTCAGGGTTAATACGTGAAGAAGAAAGAAGGAAGGAAGTCTGTCGTGGCACATGAAGGAGATCCATCATCATGACGTCCACTTCCTCTTCTTGTGATATTAATCTCACATGTTAAGGGAGTAGTCTTTTCATTGGGGTGTGGGGACTAGATCCACTACCTATTTCTTGCAATTTCATCCATATTCCAACTCTTGTATGGAGTCATTTAATTTATAGCTAATCATTATCACATGTCTTGTTGATTGATCACCAACTTTACGTGATTTATTATAATCTTTGATGGAGAGAACTTCAACGTTTAAGATTTGAATATTGATTAGCTTTGGTTGATGCCTTGACACAAGTTTCTGATGGGAAGTCTCTGGGGTAGTGGATATAATATTTGTAAGTAATGAGACATCGAGATTACAAGGATATATACTCATGCATGTTTCTAACGCCAAAAGGGGAAACTTGCATAACTCCAATTATATCTTCATACATGTTTGGATCTGAATGCTTGTGCAGATCTGAGTGGTGGCAGTGAAACCCAGTTCCACCCTAGTGTTTCCATCCATTGATAACTAGAACATTAATCTAGCTCTTTTTATTCTTGATACCTTAATAAACAAACCTATCTCAACTTTTGTGATAAATACTAGTTCTTGCTAAGTTACTTTGATTAGATAATTCTCAAACAGGTTATCCCTTAGGGTTTGAACCTCAACTGTATTGCGATAAGACTCGTCTACTTGCTGGTGTCTTTATTGCACGTTAGTTTTGGTAGACTTAGGAATTACATTCCTAGTGAATTTGTAGTGTGATAATATGCCACTTTAGGGGAATAACTTAGAGTGATCCAAGTAGATAATAGACAACATGACTGTGCTGCAAGTTGTTTGGGATTACGAAGGAGGATCCGATGGGAATGTCTCTTCTATCTGGGCTACTTCTGACTTTAAGACCCTTGAATATCTAATCAAAGCTTGACAAGATTGTCAAGAATATCAGTACCTTGATGGAAAACAATTTCAATGGATATATCATGTTGAAACCACAATGAATTGTGTCACTTATGGGTAAAATGGACACAAAATTGACTACTACATACACACCAACAAAGAGGAAGACAAAAAATATGGATCTATTGAAAATGTCCCTTATGTTAACTTTAAGATACCAGATCATCTATAGTTCTCATATGGGAACACAAATGTTGTTGAAAATTGTATGTTGAACAAACCTAAAAATCCACCACCAAGACTTCCTAGTTTGGGAGAGGTGGTGGACCATCTAGGTTCATTCACAACACAACTTTTAGCAATTGAAACAATTTTTAGAACCCGAGCTAGAACAATAATTAGAATCAAAACCAGAATTAGAGTTGATCTCAGCCTGACATAATGTCAATAATTATCCTCTTTCCAAAAAGGATATGAAAAGATAAATGGAAATCACCACTAATAGTAACAACACGCTCATAATGATGTCGGCTTGGAAGGGGAGTGTCAGTGGATAGATAACTGATTTGCAACAACATAACAAGATGATTGATCAACAACCTATTATTTTTTCTAACCTTGTAAAGAAACCAATTGGAAAAATTTCATCTAATTCATAACAAAACCCAAGTTTCCACAAAACTGATGTGATGGCTACTATGAGATTAAGGACCATTCTAGAACTAAAACTCCTAATTTTTTACAAGAAAGTGTCCCAACTTTGATCACCAACCAGAGATAGTAGATTTTGAACATAAGAAGACCCCTACTATCATCCCTGAGAAGACAACATCAAAAGATAAGAACAAAGGAAAGAATCCAGCGAAATAAAATAGATTAGATTCAACCAAAGAAGCAATGCAAACAAAGGCCTATATGCTCCAATAATCATTTTTCCTTATGAACTAATCTAAGCTCACATGAAAGAAAGTTATGAAAAAGTTCATCGAGGCTATGAAGACTTTGCATTTTCAAATTATGTTCTTATGCCAACAAGGAAGTGTCGACTTACTCAAAGTTCTTCAAAGACTTAAATACTAAAAGAAGTCAAGTTGATGGAAGTAGATATAATCAACCTTGCCAAGATGTCTAATGCCTTTGTATATACAAAAATGCCAACCAAGAAGAAAGACCCATGATTCTTTACCGTCCCATTCAATGTGGAATATGATAAAGAGAGAAACAGGCATTCTCACTAAGTGTCTAGCATTAAGCCTAATGCCTCCAACACTAGCTCAACAGCTTGGTCTCACTGATATTGTGAAAACCAGAATCCAAACCTAGTTGGATAATCACACCTTCACCACGCATGTCAGTATTGTCTAGGATGTCCCTATCAGGGTCAGAAGGTTCTTCATTCCATGTGATAAAATTGTAATAGACAATGTTGAGAACCCTACCCGCCCTATGATTTTTGGGAGACCCCTATTGTCCACAAGAAGAGCTTTGATCAATATTGAAGATAGAATTATAGCAATAAGTGTTGCAAATGGTCATATAGATTTCAAAGTTCAAGACTCCATGAGGGGACCATCCCTATTCAAGTATGTGTATTTTGTCTACGTCTATAATTAGATATGTGTAGAAATACAAGAATAGAATGTGATAGTAGTCCCCTTAACGAAACCATTGACTAAACAAAATTATAATTGGATGAACCTAAAATAGAAGAGTTACTTGACTACCATGATGCTAAAAAAGTGATTGTGAGATCGAAGAAGATTTATAAACAGAGACAGTCATATACACATTGTTGTAAAGGACTCTAGTACACAAAGAAGCATCCATACCTAAAACCAAGTTGAAGCAACTACCTGAAGGTATGAATACAAATTCTTAGAAACAAAGGAGTGAAACCTTGTCATCATAAGTTGTGCTCTATTTAAGGAGAAGGAAGTTTGACATCTTTCTAAATTGAAGCTAAGAATAAAATCCATCAGATATCCTTTTGACAATATAGGAGGGATAAAACTAGCAGGTCGAATACACATAATTCATCTATATATTGATGCAAAACCCTTTGCTCAATATAATGAACCAAAATTTGAGGTGAGCTCTTAAAGAAATAGGTTATCAGGCTATGTGATGTTATTCACCGTAGGTGATAGTAAATGGATATGCCCAGTCCATGTGGTACCCAAGAAAGGCGGTATGACTATAGTAAAATGATAAGATGGTGATAATATAGAAACCTAGACTATGTCTAGGTGGAGAATGTGGATTGACAATAGAATATTGATTGGGGCCACCAAGAAAGATTGTTTTCCCTTACTATTTTTTTATCGACTGCTAGAGCGTCTAGCTCACCAATCTAATTTTTTTTTATATCTTGATGGCTATTTGGGGTTTTATCAAGTGCCTATCCACCCAAATGATTAGGAGAAGACTACGTTTACCTACTTTTACAATATGTGTTCTTTCGGATGAATCCCATCCGGCTTATACAATGCTCCTATGACATTTCAAAGGTTCATGGATTCCATATTTTTTGATGTTTTGGAGGATATCATTGATGTTTTGATGGATGATTTTTCTATCAATGTCACTTCATTTGATAAATTATCGAGGAATATATTCCTTGTACTAAAAAGATGTAAGTAATACCACTTGGTTCTTAGTTAAAAAGTGTCATTTTATGTTATAGAAAGGGATAGTGCTGGGACACAAAGTATATGTGAGAGACATAGAAGTAGATTTGATCAAGGTTGAAGCAATATCAAAACAACCAACACTCATATACATAACTAGGGTGAGAAGATTCTTAGGACATGACTGGTATTACATGCATTTTATCAAGGAGTAATCAAAGATTTAAAAACCTCTACCAAGATTACTTGTAAAAGATATCATTTTTCACTTTGATGTGAATTGCCTAAAAGCTTTCAATACTCTACATAGTACTCTTACCACTGCAACCATAATATAAGAGCTAAAAAAATGGTATGAAGCACCATGTTATATACTATGCCAATAAGACTTTGGATGATCCTCAAGAAATTGTACTACTAATAAAAAAATATGTAAGCCATGGTCTATACTTTTGCCAAATTTAGGTCATACATGAATGGTTCTAAAGTTATTGTGTATATTGAATGACAAAAAATGATACAAAACCTAGTTTATTAAGATGGGCACTTGTTCAATAGGAGTTTGATCACAAGATTGTTGACAAGGATGGCTCTCAAAATGTTGTGGTCGATCACTTCTCTAGGATACATCTGAATAAGATCAATCCCTACCTCTCAATGATAGCTACCTTGAAGAATCTCTTTTGTTGGCAAAGGACACTGACCATGTAGTACCATTATTTGTTTAAATATGCAATTACTTGGCTTATTAGCAGCTACCCCATGACATTACCTACAATGAGAAGAAGAAGCTTTTCTCATATTTGAAGAACTATTATTGGAATGATCCTTTGTTGCTTAGGAGACACTCAGATAACCATTACATGAGGTACATCCTTGAAGAAGAGGCGCCAAAGATCATGTGTGAATGCCATGCCTCACCATATGGTGGGCTCATAGGGACTGAAGAGACTGCTGTGAAGGTTCTACAGTTAGGCTTTTACTGGCCCACCTTGTTTGATGGATTCTAAAACTTTTGTTAGATCTTGTAATGAATGTCAAAGAGCTGGAAGCATTTGAAGCATAACAAGATGCCAATGTCTGATTAGATTGGAGTTGAGATTTTTGATACGTGGGCAATCGACTGTGGCCTTTCCCTTTGTCATGTGGCAATCAATACACTTTGGTTGCATTTGATTATGTATCCAAGTGGGCAAAAGCTGTGCCAACTCCCACTTGTTTCAAAAACCATCATGAAGCATTTTGAAAAGGTTATCTTTCCAATACATGGGGTTCCAAGAACCATTATAAGTGATGGTGGATCCCACTTTGCTGAGAAATAGTTTGAAGCACTCCTAAGGAATATAGAGTGAATGATAAGGTTGTTACCTAGTATCACCCACAAACTTTAGGTCAAGTCAAAGTATCTAACAGGTAGATAAAACAAATCTTAGAGAAGAGTGTTGGAAAGTCAAGGAAATTTGGTCTAGAAAACTTAATGATGTGTTATTGGCATATACAAATCCAGGACTACATATAAGACACCTATAGGTATCACTCCCTATAGGTTGATTTATGGAGAGGCATGCCACCTACCCTATGGGACTAGAGCACAAAGCCTTATGGGCCATCAAATTTCCTCAATTTGATTTGAACATGGCTGGCAAAAAGAGATTCTTACAACTCCAGGATCTTAACAACTAACTTACAACTCTAGGATCTTAACAACTAAGGTTGCATGTGTTATGACCCACTCCATGATTAACTAGTAAGTATCATGATTAGTGCATAATTAAGTTAATTGAGATAAGTTAAGTGCTCATGTGGTGGTTAATGCATCATCAAGTTAATTAAGCTAAGCTAAGTGCTTAAGATGTGATTAGTATTTTGATTAGCTGAGACAAGTTAATTAGCATGTTTTCATGCCTTGGGGTTGTAGAGGATTTCACACTTGAAAAATTGCAAAATAAATCGTGTTAATCGGACCTTCGAGGCAAAGTTATGACGTTTCCATGTTCCTTTGGACTTGGATGCAATTTTACCAGAATTAGATTTCCTTAAGTGGGTCGGTTGTTTTTCTTTCCTTAATCCTTTCTTCTCCTTCACCCGATACAACATAGAGCTGCCATAAGCGGCGCTCAACAGGTCGATCGACCCCGGAGTAAAGGGTGCTAGGGCGGACATTTTAGGGTGATTCAGGCCATCTCAGGAAGGAATCGACCTCAACTCTCTTTTCTCTACCCTTCTCCTTCCTCTCTACCACGCCCTTGCAGCACTCCCAGCCACCTACAGCCCTAGCGGCTTGGGCGTTGGCAGCCAGTAGCTACAGCTGCAGCAGAGCGCCGGCCAGGAGCCCTTCTGGGTGCAGCCAACAGCTCAATCCACCGCCTTGGAGGCCGACCTTAAGGTCCAGGCTTGCAACCGCAGCCACGAGCAAGACAATCACCTAGCTAGGGGCAGCGTCCCCAACCAGAGCAGCAGTAACAACTGTTGTTTGGAGCAGCGGTAATGGCCAGGAGGCCGTTTGGGTGTGAGCAGCAGCACCAAGCTATGCTCTCGACTCCGAATGAGAGGTCCACGCTAGGTATTGCAGCTTCCAGTCATGATTCGGCCAACAATCGAGCCATTTTCACTGTGCGTGCAACTACTATTGCAGTTGGTTCGTAAACAGAACAACCAAAGATAGAAGACAATCCAACAAACGCCGAAACTGGGACTCTGGACGCATTTCCGGACGAATTCGGACATTCTGAATCATTGTGAGTAGGATTTCACTCACTATCTAAGATTTAACTCTGCAAATAGGAACCCGACTATTTATTTCATAAATTGCTTCTTTACACTTTTATATGATTTAATTTAGCATCTGATCAGTGTGGATTGGACCAGTGAATTTACATGGTTCATCGGAACCTAAATTGCTTAGTGTAAATGTTGAAATTAGTAATACACGATTGAAAATGGTACAATTTGGGATATAAAACCAGGCAATATAGATTTTGTAAATTATAAGATGCACGATTTCAAAGAAGGTACGACAACATAAAAATATTCAAATAAACCCTAGTTGCATGATTACTGTTATGTTAATGTGTGTGAATTAACATTTACATGAATTGGCACATTCTCTAAGATATTACTAGAAATTCTCAAGTATTGCTAATTATTCGTGTTATGATACATAACTCTTAATTGAGTTATGTGATGCACAAACCAGGATTAGGGTGAATATGCATGTTTTTCGAGAAATGACGAATGTTACGTATGATTTCTCATATGTGAAGTAAATTACTTTTAATAGTGCAATAAGATGTTCAATTGCATGAATTCAGTACGTATGTGCCAAATTGATATGAGTTGGGTTATTTATGAATTTTTAATCTGCCTGAATGCATGATATGAGAAATTACTCAGTAGTTACAATGATATTGAGTATACTGATCTGTCAGTTCTAGAAAGATATCGTATTGTGATTTGAACTGCAATCAAATAGAGTCGGTACCATAGAGATATCAAAGTCAAGTAGAAATGAGACAGAGATACCATATAGTAAGAGAGAGATACAATGCAGAAAGAGGTTTTTAGATTTAAATAAAATATTAGAATAAGGGCCCTGACACTGTAGAACCCCTTTGAGAGGTCTGTACCCTAGGGGTGAAAGGACCTAACCCTGGCGGTGCGTCTAGTAAGGTCGGAGACTCGTGTCCAAGACTAACCGTCATCTCGGTGGCATGAGAGTACATTTTGTAGTGTCCAACACTAACCATACGTCCTGGTGGCACTAGAGAGCAGTTTACAGTGTCCAACACTAACCAGATGTCCTAGTGGCACTGAGGTATAGAAAAGTGTGTCCAACACTTACCAGACATCCTGGTGGCACGACTTGACTCTCCGCATGTGTACTCACCTTAGAGGAGGAGTCTAGTTTATGACACCAAAAGGATGCCGAGGCCAAAGAGCCTGAGTCCTGTAGCAGACCAGGACAACAGTCAGACTTAGCTATCCCGGGGTGTCGGCTAAGTCTTGTACAGTGGGATCGTAGTTCACTATGAGTCTTCATATGTAGAGTACATTACATATAATCAGGGCATAAGATAAAATATGTTCATATAGGTTCACAGAGTTTTATTAAGTTAAAGAGTTAAGAAAGATATGAGTTAGCTTCACAGCAGTAGTTCTTTAAGTGTTTTTTTGTTAAATAATTGTATCTACAACTTTGCATCAATTGTTATCATAATGAAATGTTGTCATCTTTTGTTGTTTAAATTAAATTTCTTAGACCTGCTCAGTGTAGTATTTCTTGCATATTATTCCAAATAATAAACATAAATGAGTTATCTGTGATGGTTGGTGAAATTCTATTCATTGAGCCAGTAGCTCACCAACCTACTGAAACATTTTTTAGGTCAACGTCAGCACGAGGAGGCTGAAGGATCGTATCACCTGAGTACATAGAAGGTATTTAGTCGTTAGTTAGAGGTCTCTTAGTCCTTTCCCCTCCATCCTTGGGCATGTGGTGGGTTAGAGATAGAAAGTGGTGAAATATGAAGTTAGTTTTCAATTATCTGCTGTGTTTTATAGTCTTCATGAGAAATGTAATATGTCATGTAAACTTGTTTTTATTCTTAGTAAGGTAAATGATAAGTCACTTCTACAGTTTATTTATAATTCGATGTTATTCAAGTTTTATGGTTTTCATTTAAGTTAATCTAAGTGATCAAGAAAAGAAAAAGTTATGAGTGGTTTACCGAGGGTGACTCCCCGGTCTTCGGGGTCATTAGAGATGGCACAGAGGTCAGGGCATCACAACTGCTTTGGTATCAGAGCACATGTTGAGTACATACTTACTCTAAGTCAAGGTCACGGGACGATAAGAGACCAATAGGATTAGGACTTAGGTGTCTTCCTTCTAACTACAATTTTCTAACATGAAGTGTTTTGTTATACTATTGTAGATGATAGGAAGAGGACATGGTCATGAGGACCATGTTGAGAGCCACATTGAACCTGATCCTCAAGTGATGGGTCCAGGTGGTGGAGATGATATGGCTGAGGTATCAAGGATATATAGGATGTTCCTTGAGACCAAGGAAAAGTGTAAGATGGAAATGTGAACTTCTACCCTGAGCAGCAAGGATCTGATGAGATCCTATGAGATGGTTAAAAAGTTTGGAGTTTCAGAGTTTGTTGGAATTACAGACCCTGCAGTGGTAGATGAATGGCAAAGAAAGTTAGAGTTATAGGTGTGGCAATTAAGAGGTGGTGTGTGTATAGCTCTGGGAAGTCTGGGTATTTGGGTACCCTGGCCAGGTATCTGGATACTGAGGATGACCAGTATCAAGCTACTCTGTCTATTCTTCTCTGAATTCCCTAGCCAGGTATGCAGAGGAAGGATGGGCTAGAGAGAAACCCTAGAAATCTTAGGGTTAGGAGACCGGAAAGTAATAAAGGATTAAGAGATTAAACATACAATGTGATAAAAGTCTTTCTTTATGTTGCTTCTTTGATTGGAAATCAATAGAAATGCTCTTATATGTGTGAATTTAGATTATCAGTTTGTAGAATATACATGATTCTTTTATATTGTTGTATATCATGAAGTGATTCATTTATTATTTATATTCTTTGTATCAAGTAGACTAGAAATGATCTTTGAATGAGTTTGCCATAAGTGGATATTCTTTCCACATGTTTGAGATTAATAGGAGTTGATTAATCCTAAGTAGCTCTTGGCTTCAGGACTACAGGTTTGGCCTGGTCCGGCTGGCAGGGTGTGTTACTAGGATCTAATGACTCCTATTGAAAATATAATAAGAGTAGACTCTGGATAAATTAGACCGACATCATAGTGAAAATGTACATATACTAAGATGTTGAAACATATGGGAAAGATTAGAATAGCTAAGAATCAGTTGGAACTGATATCTGAGATCCAATTTTGGGGCCTCATATGAGAAATCCTTAATCGGAAATTAAGGAACATGACATAAGGTTCAGATTAAAGTTTAATGATTAGTATTATATGGACTCTAGATATGAAATATGGAAAAGATATGGGAAAAGTATGTAAGGTCCAAGATAGTAAGAATCAATCATGAGAAATGAACTATATAATCAAGTACAATGTTTTTATGTACTCCAAAGCAAAGGGAAAATAGAAGAAAAGAGATAAGTATACAATAAGTACATAGAAGTGAAGAGAACTAGATGAGCATGTAAATCATAAAACTAGGATAAGAAACTTAGTTGAAACAAAGAGAAATGTTAGAAATGATGAGCTTGATTAAGGAATGAGGATAACATGACATAATTGATAGCATGGAATGTATACCTTTATTGTGAAGTTACTACATTCATACATACTACCTTTGGATTCCAAGTCTCTATAGAGCAACAAACTAATTTCTAAAAGAAGAAAAAAGTGTAGCTAAATAAATGAATAAGTCATATAAAGGTAGACTATATTCAGGAAGGAAAAACTTGATTGAAAGACAAACTATGTTTCACCAATGCATGTGCCGTTAGATTTAAAATGAAGAATATGTAATGTATTAAACATGAGTTGAAACTAGTAGAGAGATTATTGATTTAGAATTTGAACTTCATATTAGTAGAAGGATATACATAAATGTGTGCAACATGGTATACATGATCATACAAATGAATAAGCAAAATGGTCATAAGAGAAAATTAGAAGTTAAAGATGACATGTGGAATAGCAATATATGGTAAGGGGATTATGGAAAATAAGGAAGGGTTTGAAACATAATGGAGTAATATAGATTATTGAACCTTATCGGTAATTAATTAAACCTACATATGAGAAATGTATTATTGAATGTTTGAAGATAAGAATTCTAAGTTTTAGAATCAACTTCTCTTTCATATCTTCCTTAATGAGAGCAATGTGGGAATGAAGTGATAAGAAAATGAATCATATATGATGCATAACTACCATGGTAGAGACGTATAAGTGAATGAAATAATGACACACAATATGATGATGAAACCCTAGCAAGGTAAATTGAGGATGTAATTTATCTGAATGTCCAAGTAAGAGAAAGGAAATTCCATTGATAAGATAAGGAAGACTTTAGTAAAACTTATGAGATCCAAAATTTGAATTTCAAACTAAGGAAGCAAAGTCACATCACAATAACGCTATGTTACTGATAAGGACCAAACCCTAGAATGTTTAGAGTTGAAGTAGTTCAAGGGATATCACTAGCGATTTGACCTTGAATACTAGAATCTCTATAAAACAAAATCATGAGATTTGCACTATGAAAGGTAAGCTAACACTAATAAAATCTAGGGTTTAAAGGTAGCTAATATGAAAGGTAGATAAGCAATATGTAAATGATTCAGAGCAAGGGATAAGAAATAAATTTGAAATGTAACAAGTGTGTTTTGAATAAAAGGAGAAATACAATATAAGTGAAGTGTGTTATGAAATAAATTCTTACAGTAATAATAAGAATGAATGAGGAATAACCTATTCTTACCTTGTGTGTTTCAATTTTAGGGATGTTTATTCTATATGATCAAATGAGAAGGATAAATAACAAGAAGTAAGTAGCATAGAATGAGGAGTATTATCTAACACATGATTTGGAGTTAGCTGTTGTAGTTCATGCTCTTAAGACATGTCATCACTATCTTTATGGTGTGACGTGTCAGTTGTTTACGGATCATAATATCTTGAAATATATCTTCACCCAGAAGGATCTAAATATTAGACAGCGAAGATGGTTAGAATTGATCAAGGATTATAATGTGGTGATAGATTATCATCCTGGTAAGTCAAATGTGGTAGCAGATGCCCTCAGTAGGAAGTCAAGTTCAACAACTGATGCATTCTCTATGACATGTTTTAAGAGAGACCTGCTAGTAGAAATGTGGAAGTTGAACTTAGACTTAGGGGTGACAGAGCAGAGTGGTTTGATTGCACAGATGCAAGTCAAGCCTACTATTTATGATCAAATCAAGGAACTTCAGCAGAATGATAGTGAGTTACAACAGATCATGCAAGATATGACAAGGGGAAAAAGACTAGAGTTCAGGTTTTCAGATGATGGTTTGTTGTATCTGCATGACAAGTTGTGTGCACCTGGAGATAGTGGTTTGAAAGAACAGTTTCTTGAGGAAGCACATGCATTGATGTACGCTATACATCTAGGTAACACTAAGATGTACATGAATATCAAGGAGTTGTAATGGTGATCAGCTATGAAAGAGGATGTAGCTGAGTACGTGGCTAGATGTAGTGTGTGCCAGCAGGTTAAGGCTAAGCACCGGAAACCTACAGGTACCTTGCAATCTCTTCCTATACCAGAGTGGAAATGGGAACATATCACAATGGATTTTATGGTAGGGTTACCTAGGACACTTAGAGGTTGTGACTCGATATGGGTGATTGTGGATAGATTGACTAAGTCTGCTCACTTTATTCCTGTTAAGTCAACCTTTGATGTCCCGAAGTTGGCTAAGATATTTGTGGATGAGATAGTCAGGTTGCATGGTATCCCAGTTTCAATTATATCAGATAGAGATCCTAAATTCACATCCAGGTTTTAGAATCAGCTACATCGTGCTATGGGCACAAAGTTAAGATTCAGTACAACTTTTCACCCACAGACAGATGGTCAGTCAGAAAGGACCATTCAGACTCTTGAGGACATGCTGAGAGCATGTGTCTTGCATTTTAATGGAAGTTGGGAAGAACACTTGAGCCTTATAGAGTTTGCATACAATAATAGTCACCATTCCAGTCTTGGTATGGCCCCGTATGAAGCTCTGTATGGTAGAAAGTGTAGATCACCCATATTTTGGTATGAGGTAGGTGAAAAATAGATTCTTGGACCAGAGGTAGTAGATTTGACAACTAAGAATATTACAATGATTAGAGAGAAGTTGAAAGCTGCATAGGACATGCAGAAGAGTTATGCTGAGAAGAGACGTACACCTCTTGAGTTTGAGATTGGTAATGAAGTGTATTTGAAAGTTTCACCATGGAAAGGAGTGTTGAGGTTTGGTAAGAAAGGAAAACTAACTCCTAGGTTTATGGGCCCATATCCTATCATTGAGAGGATTGGACCTGTACCCTACAGGTTGGATTTTCCATCTGAGTTGGCTAATCTACATGATGTGTTTCATGTATCGATGTTGAAGAAGTGTTACCCTGGTACAAAGAAGATAGTAGATCCAGAACCAGCATAGCTCAGACAAGATGTGTCCTATGTCGAGGGACCAGCACAGATAGTTGATCGGAGGATCAAGAAACTCAAGAATTGTGAGATACCTTTAGTAAAAGTCATGTGGAGGAATCATAACCTAGAGGAAGCCACGTCGGAGCTTGAGTCTGAGATGCGTAACACGTTTCCTTTTCTCTTTTAAGAATTTCAGGATGAAATTCTTATAAGGGAGGGAGATTGTTATGACCCACTCCATGATTAACTAGTAAGTATCATGATTAGTGCATAATTAAGTTAATTGAGATAAGTTAAGTGCTCATGTGGTGGCTAGTGCATCATCAAGTTAACTAAGCTAAGCTAAGTGCTTAAGATGTGATTAGTATTTTGATTAGCTGAGACAAGTTAATTAGCATGTTTTCATGCCTTGGGGTTGTAGAGGATTTCACACTTGAAAAGTTGCAAAATAAATCGTGTTAATCAGACCTTCAAGGCAAGAGTTATGACGTTTTCATGTTCCTTTGGACTTGGATGCAATTTTACCAGAATTTGATTTCCTTAAGTGGGTCGGTTGTTTTTCTTTCCTTTATCCTTTCTTCTCCTTCACCCGATACAACAGAGAGCAGTCGTAAGCGGCGCTCAACAGATCGATCGACCCCGGAGTAAAGGTTGCTAGGGCAGACGTTTTAGGGTGATTCAGGGCATCTCAAGAAGGACTCAACCTCCACTCTCTTTTCTCTACCCTTCTCCTTCCTCTCTACCACACCCTTGCGGCACTCCCAACCACCTGTGGGCCTAGCGGCTTGGGCATTGGCGGCCAGTAGCTGCAGCTGCAGCTGCAGCAGAGCGCCGGCTAGGAGCCCTTCTGGGCGCATCCAACAACTCAATCCACCGCCTTGGAGGCCGATCTTAAGGTCCGGGCTTGCAACCGCAGCCACAAGCAAGACAATCACCTAGCTAGGGGCAGTGCCCCCAACCAGAGCAGCAACAACAACTATTGTTTGGAGCAGCGGTAATGGCCAGGAGGCCGTTTGGGTGCGAGCAGCAGCACCAAGCTATGCTCTCGACTCCGAATGAGAGGTCCAAAGCTAGGTATTGCAGCTTCCAGTCATGATTCGACCATCAATGGAGCCATTTTCACTATGCGTGCAACTGTTGTTGCAGTTGGTTCGTAAACAGAACAACCAAAGATAGAAGACAATCCAACAAATGCCGGAACTAGGACTCTGGATGCATTTCCGGACAAATTCGGACATTCCGAATCGTTGTGAGTAGGATTTCACTCACTATCTAAGATTTAACTCTCCAAATAGGAACCCAACTTTTTATTTCATAAATTGCTTCTTTACACTTTTATATGATTTAATTTAGTGTTTGATCAGTGTCGATTGGACCAGTGAATTTACATGGTTCATCGGAACCTAAATTGCTTTGTGTAAATGTTGAAATTAGTAATACACGATTGAAAATGGTACAATTTGGGATATAAAATCAGGCAATATAGATTTTGTAAAATATAAGATGCACGATTTCAAAGAAGGTACGATAACATAAAAATATGCAAATAAACCCTAGTTGCATGCTTACTGTTATGTTAATGTGTGTGAATTAACATTTACATGAATTGGCACATTCTCTAAGATATTACTAGAAATTCTCAAGTATTGCTAATTATTCGTGTTATTATACATAACTCTTAATTGAGTTATGTGATGCACAAACCAGGATTAGGGTGAATATGCACATTTTTTGAGAAATTTCCGAGAAATGACAAATGTTACGTATGATTTCTCATATGTGAAGTAAATTACTTTTATTAGTGCAATAAGATGTTCAATTGCATGAATTCAGTACGTATGTGCCAAATTGATATGAGTTGGGTTATTTATGGATTTTTAATCTGCCTGAATGCATGATATGAGAAATTACTCAGTAGTTACAATGATATTGAGTATACAACTCTGTCAGTTCTAGAAAGATATCGTATTGTGATTTGAACTGCAATCAAATAGATTCGGTACCATAGAGATATCAAAGTCAAGTATAAATGAGACAGAGATACCATATAGTAAGAGAGAGATACAATGTAGAAAGAGGTTTTTAGATTTAAATAAAATATTAGAATAAGGGCCCTGACACCGTAGAACCCCTTTGAGAGGTCTGTACCCTAGGGGTGAAAGGACCTAACCCTGGCGGTGCGTCCAGTAAGGTCAGAGACTCGTGTCCAACACTAACTGGACGTCTCGGTGGCACGAGAGTACAGTTTGTAGTGTCCAACACTAACCAGACGTCCTGGTGGCACTAGAGAGCAGTTTACAGTGTCTAACACTAACCAGACGTCCTGGTGGCACTGAGGTATAGAAAAGCGTGTCCAACACTTACCAGACGTCCTGGTGGCACGACTTGACTCTCATCCTGTGTACTCAACTTAGAGGAGGAGTCCAGTTTATGGCACCAAAAGGATGCCGAGGCCAAAGAGCCTGAGTCCTGTAGCAGACCAGGACAACAGTCAGACTTAGCTATCCCGGGGTGTCGACTGAGTCTTGTACGGTGGGATCGTAGTTCGCTACGAGTCTTCATATGTAGAGTACACTGCATATGATCAGGGCATAAGATAAAATATGTTCATATAGGTTCACAGAGTTTTATTAAGTTAAAGAGTTAAGAAAGATGAGTTAGCTTCACAACAGTAGTTCTTTAAGTGTTTTTCTGTTAAATAATTGTATCTATAACTTTGCATCAATTGTTATCATAATGAAATGTTGTCATCTTCTGTTGTTTAAATTAAATTGCTTAGACCTTCTCAGTGTAGTATTTCTTGCATATTATTCCAAGTAATGAACATAAATGAGTTATCTGTGATGGTTGGTGAAATTCTATTCACTGAGCCAGTAGCTCACCAACCTACTGAAACATTTTTCAGGTCAACGTTAGCACGAGGAGGCTGAAGGATCGTATCACCCGAGTACATAGAAGGTAGCTAGTCGTTAGTTGGAGGTCTCTTAGTCCTTTTCCCTCGGTCCTTGGGCATGTGGTGGGTTAGAGAGAGAATGTGGTAAAATAGAAGTTAGTTTTCAATTATCTGCTGTGCTTTATAGTCTGCATGAGAAATGTAATATGTCATATAAACTTATTTTTATTCTTAGTAAGGTAAATGAAAAGTCGCTTCCGCAGTTTATTTATAATTCAATGCTATTCAAGTTTTATGGTTTTCATTTAAGTTAATCTAAGTGATCAAGAAAAGAAAAAGTTAAGAGTGGTTTATCGAGGGTGACTCCCCGGTCTTCGGGGTCATTAGAGATGGCACGGAGGTCAGGACGTCACAGCATGTCTATGAAAATGCCTACATCCAAGGTGACCTTGTGTACATATGAAGAGAAAGGATGTTAGTGAGCGAGACAAAGTCCTCCTCTTGAATTATCTTGGAAAATATAGATGAAGGTCGTTTGGACCTTTTATTATGACTAACATCTATCCATTTGGAATGATAGAGTCATTTAGCGAGAAGCAAGAAACCTTCCCAGTAATGACCACAGAGTGAAACAATACTACGAAGATGAGACATTTACAAAAAGAGATGATATGCAGATCAAAGAACCACAAGCTCGCCCCTAAATGTATAGAGCAAAACAAGCTAATGACTAAAAAGTTAGCATTTTTTGGGAGGTAACCCAAGACAATTTTTACCTTTATCCAATTTTAATTTTTAGTTTTCTCTTTTTGAAAAGTTAGTCTTTTATTTTCACTTGTATTTTTAGTTTTTCTTTATTATCTTATTTTTTGATGGAATCTTACTTTCCTAATTTTGTACAAGTGGCCGAAGGTTCTACCTTTATCTACTTGTTAAACATATTAGAAGACGTTTGGCTTTCTAAACAAATAAAAAGATATTTAGAATTGATGATTTTCAAACAACGAACAGGATTTGTTAATCAGCTACGATTATCTTTATCTAATTATTAATGAATAAAAATATATCTAATAGAAACACTATATAATAGTTATACTATCCACTGAGCACCTGCAAAATAGCCATAGATGGTTTTTTTTGTGTGACCGGGGGGTGGGGGAGACAGATTACATATTACTGAATTAGATTCTGATCATTTGACGAAACTGAATCAAAACCTGAACTGAAATTCTAATATCTAAGACTCTACTTCTGAGGAATCTGGAACGGGGAAGAACAGTAGCGATTGTTTTCCCTTTTCCTTATAAGAACAAATAACATAAGCAACAACGCTGCCTAAGATTCATGATTCAGAATATATGTGGCGTCTAGAACAGTGAAGAGCAACAATGACCAATCAAGTACAAAAAGCACGCATAAGTAATGGCTTTGGTTGGTGAGATTGAAGGAACCAACAAGTGGTACAGTTGGACGCCGATGTCCAAACGCAGATAAAGGCAACATCGACGGAGCGAGAATGAAAGTGCAACCGGAGACACGGGGACATGTTTTCCCGTAATTTCCATGCGGAATTCAGCACTTCTACCCTGTATATATCTCCGAAAGTCATTGGAAAATAGGGGAACTCAAAATTCCAATATATTTAAAACCGATCACATGGAAGTATATGAGCAGCTTGACTCACTCTATTTTTCTGACCAGTTACACTGAGCCAATCATACCCTTAGTCTTAGTTCAAACAAAATTAAATTGCTAACAGGAGGATCAATTGATTAATCCTAGGTTGACTCAATGAAGTCCGGGAGTAAGGATCTAGAAATCGATGGAAATGCAATACAAACTTTCCATTAGTTGACTACACAGGACTTCCATCCGAAGACACACCCTCAGTCATAATAGTGACGACGTTGTTTTGTAACGACTAGGAAAGCCATCGATCTTCACGCAACTCCTAATTTCCATCGGACTAAACTTTTGTCAAGTTCACACTGCCACACCCGCTGTCACGTGCACTTAAAATCATTCAGCCAAACCAGCTATTCCCCACCCACCTCACCTGCCATCCCTGTCATCGGCCCCGCTCTGTCGTGTCTGTCATTTTGCTTCCACCTGCCCCACTTGTCCCACCACCTTCCCTCTTGTTGTATTTTTTATTTATTTTTTTCCTTTTGAGAGAGAAAAAGAAAAGAAGGGGAAAGTGAGGATAGAGGGAGAGAGAGGAAGGAAGTGAGGTAGATATGAGAGGATAAAAATTGCACACCGAAATGGCAAAAGTGGGCATCACAAGAACAAAAATAGGCGTTAAAAGACCAACAATGGGCGCAGATGCACCATTAACTTATTTTTGGGTGTCAATTAATCATGTTTGGGCGCTCTTATCCATTTGAGCAGAGAAGTATCAGAAAAGAAGAGGGAAGTACAAGAAAAGAGAAGGCAAGTATGAGGAGATATGAGGGGAGTAATGAGTAGCATATTTAATAAGTTTTTGGGTGTGTATTCATTACTTTTTGGCGCTTTAAGATGTTTTCTGAGCACTTTTATCGATTTGACGCCCAATGAATACGTAAATGTGTGTGTCCAAAAGTACGTAAATGACACCCAAAAACACTTAATGACACCCAAAAGAAAAAAAATAGGTAATTGACACTTCCAAGTTACTTAATGACGTCTAAAAATAGATAATTGGCACCAAAAAGTGGATAGTTGACACCTAAAAATAACTTAATGATGCCTAAAAACATGATTAACTAATCAGCACTGGTAACACATAAAATGATATTAGTCTTGTTGATTTATATGCGCCATTAAGTAACTCCAGGTGTCAATTGCCCATCTAAAAGAGAAAATCAAATGTGTTGATTAACACATAAATTGACATCCAATGAATGAGTAAGTGAGCCCAAAATGGATAAATGACAACTAAAATAAGATAATGGCGCACAAAACTTTATGATCTTAATCAATATCTAGTGGCACTTGAAGTGACGCCCAGTGATGGGTAAGTGTGCCCAAAAATGGGGAACTTAATCAACAACAAATGAAATGACACCCAATGAATGGGTAAGTGGGCCCAAGAATGGACAATTGAAACTCAAACATGAGTAATTGACACCCAAAGATAAGTTAACGATGCCCAAAACTTAATGGACTTAATCAACGCCCAGTAACACATGAAATGACACCAAGTGAATGCGTAAGTGCACCCAAAATGGCCAATTGACACCCAAACATGGGTAATTGACACGCAAACATGAGTATTTAACACCTAAAATATGTTAATGGAACTGAAAACTTAATGAACTTAAATCAACGCAGAGTAGAGCATGAAATGACCCCAATGAATGAGTAAGTGTGATAAAAAATGGACAATTGACACCCAACCATGGGTAATTGACACCCAACAACAAGTTGATAGTATCCTAAACTTAATGAACTTAATCAACACATAGTAACACATGAAATTACACAAAGTGAATGGTTAGGTTCGCTCAAAATGGATAGTTAACACCCAAACATGGGTAATAGACACTGAAAAATAAGTTAACGATGCCCAAAACTTAACGAACCTAATCAATGCACATTATCACATGAAATGACACCAAATGAATGAATAACTATGCCCAAAAATGCACAATTGACACCGAAAAATAAGTTAATGACGCCCAAAACTTAATGAACTTAATCAAGCCCAGTAACACATGAAATAACACCAAGTGAATGGGCAAGCATGCTAAAAATGGACAATTGACACACAAACATTGATAATTGTGACAAACCTTCCTATCTTCTTTTTACTTTCCTCATCTATGTCCTTTTATGTACTTATTTTGAGTTAGTGTATTAGCAAGAAAATTGACATTAAACCAAAATATACAATACTTATTTTTATATTATGTACATTTTTTCTCAAAAGTATATCAGTATTAGTCTCGCTAAAATGTAATTTTTGTAAGAATCTAACAATTTTTATTTCGTCAAAAAATTCAACACGGAACAAAAGTTATAAACAAAATAAATTTTTCTCTCATCACATGATACTCACCTACCACCTAATAATACTTATTTTTATGTTTTGTATAATAATTATCAAAAGTGTATGAATATTGGTCTTGGTGGAAAGTATTTTTTGCAAGGAGTTTAATGGTTTTTATTTTGTTAAAAAATTCATCACTGATTAAAAGTTATATGTGAAATAAGTTTCTCTCTCACCAATAAATGTCTTTCCACGTCATCCCAATATTACCCTGCAATGCCACTAATACCTCATCACCTGCCAACCTACAATACCACCATCTGTGAAAAGACAAAACTTCTCAACTCTCTGAAAACCACTCATCCAAAAAAGGAAAAACTTTTCAACTCTCCAAAAACCGCCTTTCCCCTATGCTTAAGCCACACGTGACTGGTTTACACGTGTGACCCGATCATTTTCGATTTCCATCAGTCGTCACACAAAAGTACCACAGGAAGATAGTGCCTTCTATTCTGTCTAATGATGGAGCAAGGAATCACGTCCGTACAAACAATCAATTGTTGTTGTCTGAAGGTTTCTATTAACAAGTATAAAAAATGGTAAGCTTACAAGGCCCACTCTTCCAATGGATGGCAATACTTGGTTTCCATCATATGGTGCTAGACGAACTCAATCTGATTGCAAATCTACACATCTCATTGGAAGATGACTTTTAACACAGTAGGCACCAAAGAACAATAGACCCTCTAAAGTTTTCACTCAAGGGTACACAAGTGCAAAGGATCCTACAACCATAAATAACCTCACAAACCCTAGAGTCCTAAGCAAATGTGTTAAGAAAGTCCTTGTTTCCACTCTAACTGTATACTTCCATCGATTGAGACACTCTTAGTTTTGTCGATTCTTTGTCATCCACCTCTGCCAGCGGTAATTGACGGTGCTTTTCCAAAGAGAATTCCAATCCTCCGAAGGAGGTGATTGACCCCTTGTTGCCAACGATAAGCCCCCTTTCTAACCAAATTCTTTCGCAAGATCTCTTACCTTAGTTTGAGTATTCACCACCAACGATACCACTGAACGCAACTGAGGATGTCATACTCTCCATCAAGATCATCGGATGAGCCATTGCAGTCGAAAAAAAACATAGGGATTAGGGCATTCACAGAATATATTGGACGAATAGCCATTTTCCCGAACCTCGTGAAGAAAGATTCCCCTTTTCAAATGCTTTCTCACTTATTATTACTCTTGATTGTCATAAATTGGTAAAACCATTTTAGCTTTCATCGATTCCATTAACACTAGTGGTTTTCATCATTTTGTTTACCATTGTTATTTTCTAGGTTGGTTTGCCAAGGGTTTTTCCAATAGTTTGCCACCTAGACTTGCCACTTTTCTATCATTTTTACAACAATTCTTAGTACTTTTGATTTTTTTGGTAGTCAGGACTTGACCCTAACTCCATCTGATATGAAGATGCACCTTAGGTTTTCATTTGTTTTTCAGATACAAGCATCATTGTTACCTTCTATAGACCCCTCCATGAGGTATAATCATATATACATAACATTCAGTTAGCATGGTAGGAAGCATATATATTTCCAAGTCTATGTACCACCAGTCTTATCTGAAAGGATGAAAGAGGTAAATGACTTGAAGGAGAAGCATAAAAAATGAACATATAGGAAGATGGAAATCCTAAAGGACGAAGTTGCAAGGTATGTGGAAATTCATGGTGCGCCAACTCCAAAAAGGTAGGTTGGCAATGTAGGATGCAGACTTCAAGAAGCAATTGTAAACACCAATTCCAGAAGAGTCTTCAAACTCAACACATTTGGGGGATCCTGACACCTTTTAATACATACCCTCTAAGGAAACTATATATCCCAAGAAGGTGAAGGTGATCAATCCCTTCCCTAGTGGTGGAAGGATGAAAATTTTGGGAAATATTGAAAGAGAGAAGGGAAGAATACATTTTTTTCTTCCATATTCCCACACCAACAGATCATGCCAACAACAATGTATAGAATAGAGGGTGTAAGATGTACCTTATCCTAGAGAAAGTCAAGCGACTATTCTTGTATAAAGGTGTGCTTCCATCATCAACATCACACAAATGATGGTTGACAACACCCACCTAGTGCAGAAGCAAAGCTTCTATGCCTATATATAATCCACATGGATCACTGACAACTCCACATCATGCTTCTTGAGATAGCCGGAAGGATTAGCTCCTTCGTTTGTCAATGTTCTAGCCTGAACTTTATTCTCCCTTATTATCTCTCCCCTTTATGGGTAAATTGCTAGTCTCTCACGTTACCATAATGTGCATGAGGATTGTGTTGAGAGCCTTGGCCCTCCATATTTTATATAGAAGTGGTAGAACTAGGGTTTTGGAAAACCCTTGATGATGATCGGTCAATTTCTTAGTTGGACGACGACAGCACATGACCAGTCAGTTGACTGGACTATCCAGTTAATCGAATGGCCAACTAGTTGTGCAAAACCAGTCATTCGACTAGACTGTCTAGTCGATCGATTACCTTGTGGTAAGTGGCGCAATAACACTGCTTTTAGTGCAACGATTAATGAAAATAATCTATCATTAATGATTTGACCCTGCCCAACTGGTCAATTAAAATACGTCAGTCTATAGGAATCTCCAGTCAGTCGACTGATCATTCTATTCATTTGTTGGGTGATACTTTCTACTCGGTCGAATAAATTCTTCAGTAAATGGACTGGCATGTCCTATTTGATACATATGATATTGTCTAGTTGGTCGATTGGACACTCTAGTCAGTCAACTGGATTGCCATTAATATTTAGTTTGACTACCTAGATACTTTAGTAAGCAAATTAAATTGTGTCTATGATTATACTCCTTTTCCAAGTACATCTTGTGTGTGTGACCCTATAGACTCCATATTTACATTGTAAGTAATGTCTATAATCATATTATGATTTTACAGGAAATGAGCGATGACTACCAACATATCATTCCTACCCAAGTAATTGGTTAAGTTGGAGGACAACTTCAACCTAAACTTGTGATCAATGTTACATTGATCGTATAGTCCGTTTGTCATAGATATCTTAATTGAACACGGGGCATGGAATCTGTGACACCCTTTATCACACAAAGTGAGATTACTCAAAACATCAACCATTAACAGCGGATTACCAAAAATCACAAGAAATTCAAACTGATTTGCAACAAGCCCCATGAGAGATGAGATTTATCCCATAAGAGTCAACACTTGCATTTCATAACATATATTCAAGGTGTTACAACATTGTTTTCCAATCAACCTGTTACATAAGATATCAGTTCCACATGTACATACCATCAAAGGCACACAATCCAAAAACACATATCGATCATCACGTCATCAAAACACATTGAGAACACCCCAAGGACCTAAGTGTACAGGAAGGGCACATATGACTCTATTACTAAACACTATCCATTTACCATGATCCACCAAGTGTAGGTATTCTTCATTTTATGTCCTCAGATATCCGATCTTTTAGCTTGGCATGCATGCCCACCTAAAAGATTTTTAACCAACGGGGTGAGAGAAAAGTCCCAGCGAGAGACAGAACTCTCTACCAACTTTATTATTATGATAGATAACTAAATAGATAGACTAACATATTGAGCAGGTTGAACATGATTAACTAAATAACATATATCTCATGGATAAAGTAAATAGAGAAGTATTATGCACTTTCCACTGAGTAGTAGAACAACTAATAAATTGAAAAGGAATATGAAGAACATGTATAATTGCTTTACACTAAACAATATAAAAGCAAGGCAAGTCTTCATCAAATGTTTCCGTGTTTGATCCTATATATGTACACTACACGGATGATTACATATTTATTATGCCCTAAGGATTTAAGTCGTGCCACCCAAATCCAACCGACCACTGCTAAGTCAAAATTGGTGCCATACAAGGTCTACTGGAAGAGCCGGAATCCACAACCTCATCACCTCTGTCAGTACAAGTGAACATGTAGTGACATCATGAGTCAACTACTTCCAGCGACTTATAGTCCAACTGTGCAAACCTAGCCTGCCTTGGTATAGGTCACGATGCAAGTGAAATTCAGCTATGTCCTACAGCCTCACTCTTCCAGGGTATGGCCCATAGACAATATTATGAAATCTCATAAACATAATAACACTGAGCTACAGCCCAAAGCCACACTCTTTCCAAGGTATGGCCTGCAGCCAATCCTGTGTCACATATCCTGAGGCATGATCTGAGATTCACACATGGCCAAAATCACCCTCGATTGCTTGATATTTGGGTACCAAGATGTCCCCGCATACTCAACAGTATGCACTTTGAGTTTCTTGTAGGAGTTACTCATTTCACCACCCACAAAATGATAACACTCAATGGATCTATGGCATAGGGCAAGCTACATGATTAGATTACACCAGATTAATTAAACCAATTAAAGTGTCTTTTAGCATCAATCAAGTTACAACATTCAAACTGCAGACAAACTCTTCAAAAGAAAGGGGGATAGTATTATAACAACAAATACCATCGTTTAAAATGATTCCCATCATCTCATAACATTGAATCACTGCCATTCACAAGCTTATCATCATCAACATATTATCATGGGATGTCAATCCCTCATTCTAGTTCTAGAGGATATCACCTCATCTAGGCACTAAGCCTTTGCTAGGTCCTAATACCCATCACATCATACTTATGATTCATGGTTATCTCATCATGCCTCATTGGCATATAAGCCTTACTTATGCCAATCATCTTTTATGATAGATCACATGAACTTGTCATAGAAATCATTAGTTATTACATTCATCTCTGTAACAAAACTAATATTATATAATCAAAGAGAGAATATTTTTCAGCACATCAAACTTCTTTAATAAATCAAGAAATGCATCATAAGTTCCCTAATTTATGGTTAGGCTTCATGCTTATACCACATAGGGTTATCAAGCATCATTCTATCTCGAATATCTAACATTCACTACTTCCTATAAGTTTGAGTGTATAAGGCTAAGAATTAGACAGTGTAACCAAGCATGCATATTCACATACTCATCCTTTCCTTGTTCCCTTACTGAGACTTGTAGACAATGCTTGATATTATTTAGCTACCTTCATAGTATTCATTAATTATAACACCTCACTAACTCACAAGGTTAAAGTTATGCAATTCAGAGAGAGAGAGAGAGTACAATATCATGCTTTCTATTCACACACATTCAATAATATGGCATGCCCTTATAATTAGGGTCAATACTCTTTATATGTAGCCGATTAGGGTTTTACCTCATGGTTACATCACCAAACCCTAATCACACCAATTCCTACTTTCTTGAAACTGATTTAGGTTGAACAACATTAGTTAGATATGCATATATTATTGTGTCATCAACACTAGGTATCACCAAAGCATACATGTATATATGTATTACAACCTTTGATTATGTAAACAAGTTGATCATGCATCATTCATAATGTTTCATCATTTTGTGATCCATACATTATTTATCCTTACAAATCATTAACCACATATCATACTAAGGGAAGTCAAATCATAGATTTCATAACTAGAGGGTTTCACTTCAAACTATTCACAAGGCATTTATTAAATCATTAGACTTGTTTATATGATTTCTACACGAATGTTGTCTCCTTTTTATTCCAACAAGGCTTATCACCACCCTTACATATATTCACATAGTTGTGTCATTAACTTCAACTCACAAGTTAAGATTATATGAAAATGAAATAAAGTACGCCATTTGTCATGGATTATAAACTTTCATTAAAATGAGTACATGAGTCATATTCTTCCATAACTAAGGTTAGCATACAGATACTCAATCGTTGAACCCTTCATCAATTACTTTCCCACATTGTTGGAGAGTTTAGGGATAATCTCTATAGTTAAGGATGGATCACTCATAGTAACATCATCCTATGGTGGACTAGATTTAGTAGAAACAATTAAGATTGATCATACATTATTAAAAAAAACACTCTTCTATATAATGCATTGCCCATATGTGTACATTATTGGGTACCTGAGAATACCCTACAACCCTCATCATGTGGTATAGGTTTCACCTCATCTTCGTGTGTTGTCTTGACCACATCATGGTGTGTTGGGAAAGCTCATCCATGTGTTTTAGTTTAGACCATCTTGTTCAAGTATGTCGGGTTTACTACACATAAGGTGTGACGGGTTAGCTACACTTGAGGTGTCGGATTAACCACACACATGAGGTATATCAATTTAGAACTTCATGGTGTTGGGTGAACCTCAGAAGAGGTGTATCAGTTTAGCACTCATAGTGTATATTGGTCTAGCCCTTCTTGAAAGTGTGAGAGACAACCTCACTTAAAGGTGTCACGGGATGCACTACTAGAAGGTGTGACAGGATGTTAGGGTTAGGGTTTCAGCAAGGTATCACATCTCACTTTCTCAAGGTGTATCAGGCAACCCTACATGAAAGTGTGTCAGCCTATTGCTCAACCAAGGCATCTCGGTTTGACATCCAACTCATGACGGGCTAACACCCCCAACACATAACAATTTAGCAACATATTGGTCTAAGAAATTCTAGGGCATGGCGAGTTAGCCCCATCAAAGCATGTCGGCCTAAGCAAACATATCGGTTTAGCCTACATAACTATTTAGCTTTTCTGAAGTCATGACGACTATCCACAACATAGTGCATGTGTGAGTCAACTCTGTCATCTTCAACCTTAGGAAACTGGACTGCTAGTCCATCTACTAACATGGCAAGAATGTGCAAGATGTAGGCAACAACTTAAACAAAATTCCTTCACATAAGCAGTTCTCAAAACCATAAAAAACTACTAGCATGCATGAGATAAATGATCTAGAGATGAGAAAAAACATACACACATGAAAGAGTGAAAATAACAAAGGAGGTTAAGAGTTATATAACCCCCCTTAAGAAGGTCTTCTTCAAGGGTTCAAGCTCCATGATCAAAGATCCAAAGCACACATTTTCAACTTGAAGATGATCCATCAAGAGTCCCAACTCGACCTCAACATCACCACAAGAAAGAAGAAGGTGTCAATGTTATGATAGCTCAAGAAGAAAGGAAACAAGGAGAGTACCACACCCTAATCATCCTTCATCCAAGGTATGATCCACGACTGAGAGAGTAAGAAGAAGATGAAGAAGAGAGCTAAAAAAATGGCCATAAAAAAACATAACTCGCCAAGATGGAAGTTGAACAAGGAATCACCATAAGCAAGGAACTCGACCTCCCAAGCTCCATGGGGACTTCCTGTAGCTCCATAAGCTCCCAATGTTGTCCACCAAGAGGAGAGGAACAAGAACGGATGAAAGGGTTTACTTGTGTGAAGAAGGAGGGGGTCATATACATGGGGGAAGAAAGAGAGATCAAAGGAGAGGTGTCATCACCTTAGGAGCATAGGTGATACTTGTCCATGATCAAGGGCCACATGCAACAACATGAAATACATGATGATAAGGTCTAGGCTATATATCTCTCTCTCTCTTGGTCTCCTACTAAGGTCATGTCTGATATGACAAAACTCTATACACTTCACAAACTAATAGGGCATAACCCCACACACTCACAAAATGATAGGCCTCAACCCTACACACTAACAAACCAATAGGCCTCAACCCTACACACTCACAAATAAATATGCCTTAATCCTAAACACTCACAAACTAATAGGTACCCTCTCCAAGGTCCTCTAACCTGAGATATCACGTCTAAGAGCAAAACACATCTCTCTCATGGGTTCTAAACATCACCAAGGGTGCTTCCACATGACTAAGGCCCAAACAAGGCACCCACCTAGTCATGTATCCTATAGATGATATAAAACAAGAGGAAGAACATTTTTGATATGGTATATTGCATGTTAACCCTTTATTTTAGGTAAAATGTAATTTAAACCAAAACTAGCACACGAAACACAAGCATCATCCACAAAGGCTCAACTTGAGACTTAATCTCTCCACAAGGTACCCCTTAGCATAATTTTCTCTATCATGAAACTAAAGTACCAATGTCACACTCATCATGTGACATATTGCAAGATAACCCCTCACCATGGGTGAATTGCACTTTGGTCCAAAATAATCAATCATTGCTCAAACAACATTCAAACAGAGCCAAACTTGAAACTTAAACGTGTCACATGATAAAGAAACACCTAAAAGGATTAGATTAAAGTTCTAAGCAACTTAATTAAGAAAAACAAACAAGGTTAGCCCAAAACCCAGGTTAGGGTCTTTACAAGTCATAAACCCCTAACAAGGATTTCTCCCCTGAAATGCCAAGCGAAAGGAGATGGATGTTGCTCATGCATTGCCCCTTCAAACTTTCACATGGCTCCTAGACGTCAGGGTGATGTCATAATGCTTGACCAACAAATTGTTCTTACATCCAAGGTCAACACATGATCTATTGCACAAGACACATACTCAACTTACCCTTCCATTATCAGTTGTAGAGTCATTCCTAGGCCAGGTGATACTTTCTTAGCCATAGAAGCATTATACATACTTATCCAAATCAGGTGTTAACTCTTTCTTATGTATCATCTTATCAACTTACAACATCGTATTGTAAGATTCTTGATTCGAGTAGTTTTTCATACCATCCTCAAACCTCAACATGTCTCTTCCAAAGAATGACTAGGGATATGTTATGTCATCTACTTGGAACTACAAAACCTATCATGATTCCGCTATGCTACTCTGACCTGTTGCCTCAACACTAGTATTACTTTTACCAACTATCCTGCCAACATACACACTCTCAGCTGTACATCCTCCTATCATAATAAGAGGCAACTTATACAAGAAGAAACTATCTCAAAGGTAACCCAAGATGTTATGTGTTGCCTTAACTGAACTAGATAGGGAGTGGAGACCCTGCTTATCCATGTACACCCCTTTTTAGAACCCTTCTTACTTGAAAACTAGGTAGGTGTACTCCAAGGGGTTATACTCAATCTATTGAACTTTTCCCAAGCAGATCTTGCAACTGACTCTTCAACATGTGCATCATTGTCGATGGTACATTTATGCGGAGCATAAAACACTAACATGTGATATCCATACCATAGGTTGAGAATCTGTAACCAAATTGATCCCAAAGTCAATCTTGTTAGGTAGTCAAACACTTAATCATCTTATCAGGAGGCATCTTCTTGGGTCCGCACTCAACTAGCACTTCATGGATACTAGGATTCCTCACCTTCGTATAAATCACACATACCAAAAACACATCACATCCTCTTCACATCCAACCTCTATTGCTACTGCCAAACCCAAACATATTAGAAGGGTCTTTCTTTCTTCTCAAGACATCACCCATCACATATATCCCTATCTTGGAATAGAAATCCAAGACCAACTGATACTTTGAAAAGTATCCATCTAAGGATCACTTCTAACCCATGCACATCAAGTGACATAATACTCACTTGACTGTCACATCCTTAAAAGGAAAGAACTCAAGGGAACATATTCCTCTTATCACAACTTCATCGCCTAGGGATTTCTTATTCAGAAGAAGGGATTATCAACTTCTTTGGTTATTACATGATTTTTTTATTGTTCATGTATCGTTTGAACTTGTTTTCACCTTGGTTTCAATGCCATCAACATAAGAACTGTAAGGATGATTACAAGTCATTACTCTTTCCTTGATTATTGCTCTTCATGTTCATGAACATTTCCTTGTTTTACCACATTTATCCTCTTTACATCATGAAAAGGATCATTATTGTTTACATATTCCTTATTGAGTAGGGATCCTCTTTCTTGTTCCCTTTCACATATCATGAGAATTATACTTTATACTTTCATATACTCATGGGTTGGTCTGACATTAACTCAGGTTCCATCTAATTTATTTACCATTCTTTCTTATTTGTCTTCTCACTTCATCCTTGTTTTCTAAATTCTCTTCATCTTAGGTGGATTTTACAACCTGAGTTACTTTACTAGCACATATTCATCTATAGTTTTCTTCATACATTCCTTGAATTTACATCTTCAAGAACTTTTCTTATCATATTCACACTTATATTTAGGTTTCATGAAGTTGTATCTTCCTTTTTGAATCATTAAACATTCAAGTTTTAGTGAATTATGGTGCGGTTCTTGTCTCTTTTTATAGTATGATGGATGTATTAACTTCATGATTCTCGATTGTTATGTCCTTTAGATTGTTCCAAAATGATTACTTGATTAGAGTAATCAAAGAGAAATCAATCTAAGAGTTTCATACATACCTTTTCTTCAACATTTAAATACTCGACCAAGGCACCCAAACACTGAGATTTGGCAGTATGCACCATATTATTATATCATGTTCTTATCTTAGACACCATCCTAATCCTAGTCCTAGTGTCCCTGTAGACTCAACAAAGCTAGAGCTCTAAAACCACTAAATGTGACACCCTTTGCCACATAAAGTGAGATTACTCAAAACTTAAACCACGATCAACCATTAACAGCGGATTACCAAAAATCATAGGAAAATAAAACTTATTAGCAACAACCCCCATGAGCAAAGATTTATCGCACAAGAGTTAACACTTGCATTTCATGACATATATTCAAGGTGTTACAACATTGTTTTCCAATCAACGTATTACATAAGATATCAGTTCCACATGTACATACCATCAAAGGCACACAAGCTGAAAACCACCTATGGATTATCATGTCATCAAAACACATCGAGAACACCCCCAATGACCTATGTGTATAGGGATGACATATATGACTCTACTACTAAATACTATGCATTTACCATGATCCACTAGGTGTAGTTATCCTTCATTTTATGTCCTCAACTATCTGATCTTTAGCTTGGCATGCATGACCACCTAAAAGATTTTTAACCAACATGGTGAGACAAAAGTCCCAGTAAGAGATATAACTTTGTACCAATTTATTATTATAACAAATAATTAAATAGATAGACTAACATACTGAGCAGGTTAAACATGATTAACTAAATGACATATATCTCATGGATAAAGTAAATAGAGTAGTAATATGCACTTGCCATTGAGTACTATAATGACTAATAAATTGAAAAGGAATATGAAGAACATGTATAACTATATACACTAAATAGTATAGAAGCAAGGCAAGGCTTCATCCAATGTTTCCATGTTTGATCATATACATGTACACTACACGGCTGATTATTTATTTATTATGCCTTGAAGATTTGAGTCGTACCACCCAAATCCAACCGAACACTGCTAAGTCAAAATCAGTGCCATACAAGGTTTAACGGAACAATCGGAATCCAAGATCTCACCCCCTCGGTCAGTACTACTGAACCTGTAGTGACATCGCAAGCAACTGCTTCCAGCAACATATTGTCCAGTTGTGCAAACCTAGCCCACCTTGGTACATGTCACGGTGCTTGTGAAATTGAGCTACGGCCTACAGCAACACTCTTCCAGGGTATGGCCCGCAACCAATCCTATGAAATCTCATAAACATAATAACACTAAGCTACAGCCTGAAGCCACACTCTTTCTAGGGTATGGCCCATAGCCAATCCTGTGTCACATATCCTAAGGCATGATCTGAGGCTCACGCATGGCCAAAGTAACACTTCATTGCTTGATATTAGGGTACCAAGCTGTCTCCTCATACTCAACAGTACGTGCTCTAAATTTCCCATAGGAGTTAGTCATTTCACCATCCAACAAATGCTGACACTGAATGGATCTATGGCACAGGGCAAGCTACATGATTAGATTCCACTTGATTGATTAGACCAATTAAAGTGTCTTTTAGCATCAATCAAGTTACACCATACAAACCATAGACAAACTCCTCAAAAGAGAGGGGCATAGTATTACAACAACAAATATCATCGTTTAAAATGATTCCCATCATCTCATAACATAGAATCACTGCCATTCACAAGGCTAACATTATCAACATATTATCGTGGGATATCAATCCCTCATTCCAATACCAGATGATATCGCCTCAACTAGGATCTAAGCCTTTACCAGGTCCTAAGACCCATCACATCATACTTATGATTCATGGTTATCTCATCATGCCTCATTGGCATATAAGCCTTACTTATGCCAATCATCACTTATGCCACATCACATGCACTTGACATAGCAATCATTACCTATTACATTCAACTCTATAACAAAGCCAATATTATTTAAATAGAGAGAGAATATGTTTCAACACATCAACCCACTTTAAGTAAATCATGCAATGCATCATAAGTTCCCTAATGTATGGTTAGGGTTCATGCTTATTCCACATAGGGTCCTCAAGCATAATTCTATTTCAAATCTCTAACATTCACTACTTCCCATTAGTTGGAGTGTATAAGGCTAAGAATTAGATAGTGTAACCAGGATGCATATTCACATATTCATCCTTTCCATGTTCCCTTACCGAGACTTATATCCGATGCTTGATATTATTTAACCACCTTCATAGTATTCATTAATTATAACACCACATTAACTCACAAGGTTAAAGTTATGTAATTAAGAGAGAGATAGTGCAATATCATGTTTTCTATTTAGACACATTCAATAATATGACCTACCCTTAAAATTAGGCTCAATACTCTTTATATATAGTCGATTAGGGTTTTACCTCATGGTTACATCACCAAACCCTAATCACACAAATTCCCACTTTCTTGAAGCTGATTTAGGTTGAACAAAATTAGTTATATATGCATATATTATTGTGTCATCAACACTAGGTATCACCATAGTATATATCTATATATGTATTATGACCCTACATTATGTAAACATGTTGATCATGCACCATTCATAATGTTTCAACATTTTGTGATAAATACATTATTGCTTCTTACAAATAATTAACCACGTATCATACTAAGCAAAGTCTATCATTAGATTGCATAACTAGAGGGTTTCAATTCAAACTATCCACAAGGAATTTATTAGATAATTAGACTTGTTTACATGATTTCTACACAAATGTTGTCTCCTTGTTATTCCAACAAGGCATATCACCACCCTTACATATATTCACATAGTTGTGTCATTAACCTCACTTCACAAGTTAATATTATATAAAAAGGAAATATAGTAGACACTTGTCATGGATTATAAAATTTCATTAAGATGAGCACATGAGTCATATTCTTCCATAACTAAGGTTATCATATGGATACTCAACCATAGAACCCTTCATCCATTACTTTCCCACATTGTTGAAGAGTTTAGGGATAAACTCGATAGTTAAGGATGGACCACTCATAGTAACATCATCCTATGGTGCACTAGGTTTAGTAGAAGAAACTAAGATTGATCATACATTATTCAAAAAAATTCTCTTCTATATTATGCATTGCTCATATGTGTACATCATTGGGTACCCGAGCATACCCTACAACCCTCATCATGTGGTATCAGTTTCACCTCATCTTCATGTGTCGTCTTAACCATATCATGGTGTGTCAGGAAAGATCATCCAAGGGTTTTGGTTTAGACCATCTTGTTTAAGTATGTCGGGTTTACTACACATATGGTGTGATGGGTTAGATACACATGAGGTGTCAGATTAACCACACACAAGAGGTATTTCGGTTTAGCACTTCATGGTGTCGAGTGAACCTCACAAGAGGAGTATCAGTTTAGCACTCATAGTGTATATCTATCTAGCCCTTCTTGAAAGTGTGACAAACAAACTCACTTGAAGGTGTGACGGGCTATACTACTTGAAGGCGTGACAGGATGTTAGGGTTAGGGTTTCAACAAGGTATCACGACTCAATTCCTCAAGGTGTATCGAGCAACCCTACATGAAAGTGTGTCGGCCTCTTGCTCAACCAAGGCGTCACCGTTTAGCATCCAAAATAGAACATCTCCATGATATCCTCATGCTCATGACGAGATAACACCCCCAATGCATGACAATTTAGCAACATATTAGTCTAAACCCCTGTAGGGCATGACAGGTTAGATCCATCAAAGCATGTTGTCCCAAGCAAACATATCAGTTTAGCCTACATAACAATTTAACATCTCCTAAGCCATGACAACTGTCCACAACATAGTGCATGTGTGAGTCAACTTTGTCATCCTCAACCTTAGGAAACTCATCCTGTAGTCCATCTACTAACATGGAAAGATGGTGCAAGATGTAGGCAACAACTTAAACAAAATTCCTTCACCAAAATGGTTCTCAAAACCACCAAAAACTTCTAGCATGCATGAGATAAACGATCTAGAGATGAGAAACAACATAAACACATGAAAGAGTGAAAATAACAAAGAAGGTTAAGAGTTTTATAACCCGCCTCAAGAAGGTCTTCTTCAAGGGTTCAAGATCCATGATCAAAGCTCCAAAACACACGTTCTTCGACTTGAAGATGATTCTTTAAGAGTCCCAACTCGACCACAACATTACCTCAAGAAAGAAGTAGGTTTCAAGGTTATGATAGATCAAGAAGAAAGGAAATAAGGAGAGCACCATGTCCTAATAATCCTTTATCCAATGTATGATCCATATCTGAGAGAGGAAGAATAAGATGAAGAAGAGAGCTCAAACAAATGGCCATCAAAGAAACATAACTCACCTTGATGGAAGTTGAACAAATGAATCACCATGAGCAAGGAACTTGACCTCCCAAGATCCATGGGGACTTCCTCTAGCTCCATAAACTTCCATGCTCATCAACCAAGAGGAGAGGAACAAGAATGGATGAAAAGGTTTACTTATGTGAAGAAGGAGGGGGTTATATACTTGAGGGAAGAGAGGGAGATCAAAGGAGAGGTGTCATCACCTTAGGACCTTAGGTGATATTTGTACATGAAAAAGGGCCACATGAAACAACATAAAATACATGATGATAAGGTCTAGGCTAGATCTCGCCCTCTTGGTCTTCTACCAAGGTCATTCCCGATATGGCAAAACCCTATACACTTCACACACCGATAGGGCATAACCCCACACACTCACAAATTGACATGCCTCAACCCTACACACTCACAAATTGATAGGCCTCAACCCTACATACTCATAAGCCAATAGTCTTCAACCCTACACACTCACAAACTGATAGGAAGCCACTCCAAGGTCCTCTAACCTGAGATATCACATCTAAGAGCAAAACACATCTCTCTCATGTGTTCTAAACATCACCAAGAATGATACCACACATGAAGGCCCAAATAGGTGCCCACCTCTTCCTTTATCCTCTAAAATATATAAAATAAGAAAAGGAACATTCTAGAGATGGTAAATTGCATGTTAACCCTTTATTTTAGGTAAATTGCAATTTACACCAAAACTAGCACATAAAACACAAGTGTCATCCAGAAAGGCTCAACTTGAGGATTAAACTCTCCACAAGGTGTCCCTTTGCATCAAACTCTCTCTCATGATTCTAACGAACTAAGGGAAGACTCATCATGTGACATATTGCAAGATAACTCCTCATCATGGGTAAATTGCACTTTGGTCCAAAACAAGAAATCATTGCTCAAACAACATTCAAATAGAGCCAAACATGAAACTTAAATGTGTCATGTTATTAAAAAACACCTCAAAGGATTATATTAAAGTTCTAAGCAACTTACTTAAGAAAAACAAATAGGGTTAGCCCAAAACCCAAGTCAGGGTCCTTACAGAATCACCATCCTTTTAATATTCAATCTATGTTTCTTTAACTAGAGTAGATTTTAGAGATGCATTTGAGATTATCATCTCATATTGACTGAAATGATCATGTAAATGTGTTTCATAGTCTCACTTATCATGTATCTAGGGTATCAACCCAATAGGAGGAACAAATCTTATATAAATCACTCATAACAATTTCCATGTGTCACTATGTACCCAAGGACCATTAGTATGTGAACCCTTATTCAAGGTTACATTGACTGGTGTTAAAGTCCAGTGAAGTCCATGTGATAATTGTAGTGACTTTGGGTCTAAGAACCAAAATCACTACTATCACATTTGATAGGTGATTTTCACTACCATTTAATGGTTACATGTATCACTCTCAAGGTGTGTCTGTCTGGTACACTTTTTCCTGAACAAGTACCTATGTGTTTGACTCAATATCCAATATCATGACTTATGAGATTCAGTCATCAATCAACACACAATGCATTATTAAGAATTATTATTGTCCATATAGCTTTCACGATAATATCTAACTGGGGACATGACAAGAATATAGCTACTATAATTATACGTATGATCTGATGTTCGAGTCCTTCAACAAAAACATATGCTAATGACTAATAGTATTAGTTATACATTAATTATTTTATATGATCATGTAGTATTTCAACAAACATAATAAACAAGCATTTCCGTTAATATTAATCAAACCAATTACCTAATGTCCAAATACAATCATCAAATGACATGGATCTTAAGGTATACATACCAACAGTCTTCCACTTGCACTTAGAGTCAGTCACTTATGAATGTAATCCCAAGTGCTTTAACATGACCATCATCCTTCTACTGAGAAAGAATTTTTGTTAGTGGGTCAGAAACATTGCTCCTAGTAAATACTCTACATATCTTCACATCTCCTTGTTGTACGATCTTTAATATGTGATGGAAATGTCAAAGTATGTGCTTAGAACATTGATGTGGTCTAGGTTCCTTATCTTGTGTAATCGCTCCATTGTTGTCACAATATAATTCCATTGCGTCATTATGGTTGGAATGACTCTGAGTTCACTGATGAACTTCTTCATCCAAACAACTTCCTTTGTTGCGTTGGAGACAACAATGTACTCATCTAGTATTGTAGAATCAGGAATTATCTGTTTCTTGGTATTTTTCACCTTGTAGCTCTATTCTTAAGGAAAAACAAAAATGTTGATTGTGATCAATAATCATCTTTGTCAGTTTGGAATCTCACGTAGTCGTAACCCTTTACAACCCATTCTTCCTTACCACCATAAACAATGAACTTATCCTTAGTTCTTCTAAAGTACTTAAGGATGTTTTTACGACAACCTAATGACCTTCACTGGGATCTGACTGATACCTTCTTGTCATGCTCAAAGCATACGAGACATCTGGAAGATTGCATAAAATTGCATACATGATAGATCCAATTGTAGATGCATATGGAATCTTACTCATTTCTCCCCTTTCTTCAGAATAACTGGGATATTAGGATCTAAAGAGACTAACACCGTGCGACATAGACAAGTTTCTTCTCTTTCAATCCTATAGGTTGAATCTTTTTAGTAGTTTCTAAATGTATGTATTGGGTCTTAGACCTAGAAGACTTCTAGATCTATCTCTATATATCTTGATCCTAAGATTTAGGAAAATTCTCCTAAATCCTTCATAGAGAAGGTACCTCCCAACTAGGTTTTTACCATTTGTAGGGTAGGGATGTCATTATTCATCAATAGCATGTCATCTACATACAATATTAAGAATACAATTATGATCCCACTAACCTTCTTATAAACATAGCATTCATTTCCAATTTGACTAAAGTTGAAATCTTAGGCTTCCTTGTAAAATCAAAGATTTCAGCTCTGAGATGCTAGCTTCAACTCCTACATTGACCTTTGTAGCTTACATACTTTGTTGGCTTCTATTGGGAGTATAAAACTTTTAGGTTGTGTAATGTACACATCCTCAAGAAGATTCTGATTAAGGAAAGAAGTTTTAACATTCATTTTCTAATTCTCATAGTTATAAAAACTTGTAATGGAAATCATGATCTCGATGGATTTAATCATGGCAACTAGTGAAAAGGTTTCATCATTGTCAACACCATGAATTTGTTTAAAACCTTCCACAATCAATCAACATTTATAGGTTTGTACATTACCATCCATGTTTTTCTTCTTTTCGAAGACCCATTTTTGCTCTATGAGTTTTACCCCTTTAGGTGGATCCACCAAGTTCTATACCTTGTTGGTGTACATGAAGTCCATATCAGATATCATGGCCTCAATCCATTTCCCAAAACTTGATTCCTCAATATCTTGTAGGTAGGTTGTTGGTTCGTCATCAATTATGACCAACTCATCACCTTGTTGACTCACTAGATATACAAATCTCCCTGGCTCAAGGCATGTCCTACTATATCTACAAGGTTTATGTGTTATAAGAGGAACTTGAGACTCCACGATTGCTTGTGATTCTTCTTTTTTGTACCTTTCTTACATCTGTTGGTCTAATGTTTTCTTGTTGGTGTCAAACTTCTTTGAGATCTACTTTTCTCCCACTGGTTCCTTTAGTAATAAATTCCTTTTCAAGGAATACAACATCCATGTCAACAAAATTTTGTTGTCAGATGGAATATAGACTTAATATCTCTTGTCTTCCTTAGGATCTCCAACAAAATAACATTTATCTAATTTTGGTCCAAGATTTTTAGGAAATTGTTCTCTGACATAAGCTTAATTGCTTCAAACTTCATAAAGGACACATTAGGACATTTCCCAATCCATTTCTCACATGTTGTCTTTTGAACCGGTTTAGAAAGTATGTGGTTAAGTGTAAATACTACATTTTCTCAATCATTTCCCTAGAAGGAAGTTAAGAGATCAGAAAAACTCATCATTGATCATACCATGTCCAACAAGGTGTTGTTCCTTATTTCTGATTAACCATTATGTTGTGGTATTCCAGGTGGAGTCCATTGTGATACAATACAACAGTCTCATAGAAGGTACACAAATATTGGATTAAGTATTCAACACCTAGATCATATTGAAGTTCTTTATTAGTCTTACCATGTTGGTTTTGCACTTCATTCATAAAATCCTTGAACCTTTCAATGCATTCTGACTTGTGTTTCATTAAATGCACAAAGTCACATTTACTGAGGTCATCAATTAATGTGATGAAGTACTAGTAACCATATCTAGCATTTATGCTAAAAGGTCCACATACATCAGTATGTATGAGACACAATAGATCATTTCTGCTTTCACTATTTCTAGTGAAAGGATCTTTTGTCACCTTGCCCAATAAACAAGAATTGCATGTCTCTATTGATTGAAAGTCAAAAGAGTCTTGATAACCATCTTTATGGAGTCCAGAAAAGTGTTTTTCATTTATGTGCCTTAGATGGAAATGCCAAAGGTATTTTTGGTTTGAGTCATCAAGTTTTAGCTTTTTTTCTATTTATGTTATATGTGCTTGTCTTAAGATCTAATAAGTAAAGACCATAAGACTTGGGAGCTGTCATAAAAAATCTCGTCACTAGAAGTAAAACATCAACCATTCTTTATTTGAAATTTGAATGCACTATTGTCCAAACAAGAAATAGAAATGATTCCCTATTTATGGTAGGTACATAATAGCAATTCTTTAACTCTATTACAAGCCCACTGTGCAGAAATAAATGATATGTTCCAACTACAGTGGCAACAACTCTTGCTCCAATTTTAATGTGTAGTTCTACCTCACCCTTTCTTTAAGGGTTGACTTCTTTTCAGATCCAACATATTATAGCATATGTGAGACCCACATCTGGTATCCAATACCCTACATGAAGAAGTAGACAAATTTATCTCAATAACATATATACTTGAAGTGGTGAACTCTATGCCATCCTTATTCTTCTAGAGTTTCTTGAAAGTAAAGAGGGAAACTCCTTTTCCAACGTCTAGACTGATGACCGAGGTGATAATTTCCTTCCTTACTCATCACTCGCTTTGACTTAAGTGAAGAAGATTGGGTTTCTATCTAGCCTTAGAACCTCTTCTTGGACTTGCCTATTCCTTTGGAATTCCCCTTTCCTTTACTGATTATTATCATGAATTTGGGTTTGTCCTTCTTCATTTGTGCTACAATAGTTTTCAACATACCAAGCAATTCAGAGAACAGTTTGACAAAATTATTCATGTTATCGGTCATGACAAATTAGCTATATTATTTAGGCAACAGTTGCAAAATCACATAAGTGGCCAGTTATTAGACTAAAGGACATCCCAGTCTCTCTATTTTATCCACATACCCAATTAACTTGAGCACATGGGTTCCTATTGGATCTCCCTCTACAATATTGTACTTAAACAATGCCTTAAAGACATCATACCCGTCCTACCTTGTTTGATCTTGGTAAATGTTATTAAGTTGTGTTATCATCTCAAGAACACTCATGTTCTCATGTTTCTTCTTTAGCTCATAGTTCTTGGAGCACAACATGAGATAGTTGATGTCAATGACACATCAAAATGCTTACAATAAGCATCCCTTTCAGTCATAAGTGTAGTGGGAGTAGGTTCCTCTGGCACTGGGATATGCAGGACAAAGACCTTATGCTCATGAGTGAGAACGATTCTTAGAACCAATCATGGAAGTTGTTCTTATTCAATTTCTCCTTCTCAAGGACTTATTTTAACAAAAAGAAGTTTTTTTTTCATTTGCTTCTATAAAAAAACAATTTGCATATGTCAAAACATTTTTGATTTGATTTTATTTGAAAAATATTAATGATATTAATTAGGCCTTTAATGATTTATCACTCCCACTATTTTCTTCAAATTATTAGCCCTCACTATTAATTCACAAAGATTGCAACGTACTATCTTCTAGTGGGTCAAGATTCATATTTTATAAAATCATGAGTCAACTTTTGCTGATCATACACATCTTGATTATTAAGGTAAGCAACATTTACCAATTACATCTTGTGCAATTCTTGATTGATGGTATGCTTGACTCCTTGTCATATTCAATCTTTATTCTCCTAGGCACGCAATCTCATTAAGGTCATCTAGTTAAGCTTCACCCAAAAGACAACATGTTAGAATATGTGATGCATGGGTTTTTAGTCGTTGTCACAAGCATATTTTCCTTGATTTTATGGGTTGATTTGTCAGTTATTTGATTAATTTATGATGAAATGCTATCAATGGAATGTTCTATCTTAATGGATCAAATTGTATGATTTTTACTGTTTAAGATGGTTTAGTATGCATCTCAATTTCTTATCCACGTTCTTGTGCATTTTCAGGTACAATCGAGTTTCACAGACACGATACTACTGACACCAAAAGTCGGTGGTACCAACTTCACATCAGTACTGGACTAGAAGACTTGCCCAGACTCAATACTATTGACCCCCAAAGTCGGTAATACCAAAACTGTGTTAGTAAAGTGCAAGGATGAATCGTGAAAACTCGGTACCACTGAGTCCACAAACTCAGTACTATCGAGATGGCATTAGTCAAGCAGTGATCGAGCGACCTAAAAAATTAATATTATCAAGACAAGTCGATAGTACTGACATTGTGATGAATCATGACTACCCTAAAAACTCCAATCAGTACTGCAGAGTTTGCCCAATCAGACAATCTGAATATAGCACTCTAATCCAATAGCTGGCGTTATTTCGTACCTTAAGTGATTCCTATGTCTTGAGGGTAGTTCGGCCAGACGTGAAGAGGCATCCATTTTCTATTACAATACACTAGAGAGAGAGGAGAGAAGAGCAATGAACCGAAGGCTTCACCTGAGATGATCTGAGCACCTCTAGAAGGTGAATATGTAGTCGAAAGACAGTAGATTGCACGCACGATGTGGGAGATCATCTGGATCATCCATTCTCTAGGGGTTACTTGGTTTTTCTAATGTTTCCCATGTTTTTCTCTTTCTCTACTATGTATTCGTCAATGAAAACCATATGAGGCGAAACCCCTTGATTCCTTAGGATCTAGGAGTAGCCCTGATATAGATTGTAATTGATTTCCATGCATTAATATCATCTTTGACCCAATTTTCTAGATATAAATCTATGAAGTTGTCTTATTTTGTTTATGCCTGATCACAATAGATAGATTATCAGACCCTTAATCATTTTGGGAGAGGGGTTAAGGGTGGAAAAAGCATATATTTACTCGTTTATTGCACCCCTTGGGAAATGTGGAGAATAGACAGGAGGAGAAACTAAGAGATTAATCATAAAGCACCTAAACAATCAACAAATTACTATGGAAATGGGATTGGTATTAGAATAGATGGTGAGCTACACTGTGGGAGTGGGTAGTTCTGACTATAGGCTCTTTATCCTTGGATAGGGGTAATAAATATTAGTGTGTGGAATAAATTACAATGTTATCTGTGGTGAAACCGTTGTCCTGAGATATTCCCTTAAATCTAAGTAACTTAATCTTTAAGTTTTTTTGTTATGCAACTGTTTCTATTCAATCAAACAATTTTTCTTTCACCAGCCTATATGATTAGAGCATAGTTAGTAGTAGTTTTTTGGAAAATGTTTCCCAGTGTTCAACTCGAGCCTCAAGAATGCTTATATTTCTTCGATACATTCACTTACGTATAATGCACGGTAAACACATGTCATGTTTTTGGCACCGTTGTCGAAGAAATGGCAACATCCAATACTACAAGTGCTGTGGTCGGCTACTCTAGGCCAACCTTTTTTATTTTTTTAGTTCTATTTCACTTAAAGGTGAATCATAACATCTTTGTTGTTTCTAGCTCCACTATCATGTTCTGACAATTATTTTTCTACTTTCAGGTACTGGTGTATGGTGCATTCTTGAGCCCACAATTACAGAGAGCCATTTTCACCGGGTTTTGGGCAAGCAGAACTCCTTCATAGAGAGAGGGAATTTGGAAGATCTGTTGACATATTCAACTGAATTCCTCCACTCACACCTCCCCCTGAAGGACCTAAAACACCAGAAGAACCTGAGTCAGTAGAAATGGGTGATGGAGCATAAGAGTAGACAATATGGGAGAGGATCAAAGCCTCTTCCTCAACTGCTCAAAAGGGACCAATTAAAAGACAAGTTATCAATGTGGGTAGCTACAAGATTGATCCAGGGTTGATCTATTTAGTCAAATTCTAAGACTTTCATGGCCACAGTTCTGAAGACCCAATGGTGCACATCGGTAACGTTGTTGAGAGCTATGATACATTCAAAATAGATAGAGTACCAACAACTATCATATATCTAAAACTATTCCCATCATCTCTGGTAGACAGTGCAAAGTCATGTTTCACAATCTTGATAATGATTATATCAAGATGTGGGATCATATGATCGACACCTTCTTTGAATGTTATTTTCCTCCACAGAAGACAAATGACCTGGTGAAGAAGATCCATAATTTTAGACAATAGGCCGACAAATCCTATTTGTTGGCTAAATGGACATCATCAAAATCCCTTTATTTTGAAAATAACAAACAGTTCATTCTTATGGATCTAACGTGCTACTTGAGTATTTCAGGAACAAGGTGGATGATAAAGGTTTTGAAGATCTACATGCTTAAATTGCTTTATTTTCATGATTGTAATCAAATGTAAACTTTTACAAATATATAATGTACAAGTACTTAGATATCATGTAAATCAAGCATTTAGATCTTCCCTATCCACACACAACACTTAGATAGGTCATCCCTAACTGAGCATCACAATTGCACATTCATTTCATACACTTAGCATATGAGTTAAAGTTTCAAAAGATAGTTGGTCTCGGTCGACAAACTTCTCGACTGAGATACTCTCGGTCGAACATTTCTGCAATCGAGAAACTCCCAAATCTAAAGAACAAACATCATTGCATAACCTGCTAAAAGCAATCACAAAGAAAGGCTCGGTCGAACTTTACTTTGATCGAAACAATATCTTGAGCAGGTTCTATAGCCGTTAGACTTGGTTATATAACCGTTAGAGTTAGTGGAAAAATTGGTTGGGAGTTGAGTTGAACGTTGCTCCAGACTCACCCGCGATCAACAATTTCCTCAACCGAGAGACACTCAGTTGACAAACTTCTCGAACGAGAAGGTATCTGTCTCCACTTTTCAGAAGTAATTAAAAAGTTGTTACTATTGCAATTAGTGGATACCTAACAGCTAGTTAAGCACTTAGAACCCTCTAGAAAGTGTCTAGAGCATCCCAAAGTACTAGTAGGCCATTCCTATAAATAGGACATGCCTTAGGACACCTAAACTCACTTGAGTACACATACTTGCAATTGAGAATCAATCTTTGTGAGAAATTGAGCAACTTTAACACTTGCAAATCATTTCCATTGCTGGAATATTGTGTCCTATAGGATAGAATCTCATACCCACTATACTTCCACTTTCATACACATTGGATAGGAGATCAAAACGCTTGATATAGGATTCAACCCTTGTGCTTAAGTGGTAATTGTAATTTTCTTTTTCCTGTCTTGTTCTTTCTTATTGCATTGTACTCTCCTTGCTACTCCTAGGTTGGAGGCTGTAGAGTGGAGAGGGTGAAATCTTCTCAGGTGGAGAAGCAGGACTTTGGACTACTTGTAGAAGGTCTCAATGGGAAGCTACTTCAAGGAGGAAGGCTACTTCAAGGGGGAGCTTGAAGTTACTTCAAGTGAAGGCTGCTTCAAGGTTGGTGAGACGACTTCGGGTGAAGGCTGTCCAAAGGGTTTGGGAAGGTATTTGTAATTTTGTGTAACATCCTTGATAAGGTAATAAAATTCAAATACTTTCAAAATCCCAATTGGAAAAAATTGGGTAGTGGACTGACTCCCTTAGTTTTTGCTAAGGGTGGAACCACTCTAAACCCTTGTCTCCTTCTTCAACATCCTTGTGGTTGTTTGTCGGTTGAATTATTTTAAAAATTATTATAAAACCCTATTCACCCCCTCTAGTGTTTTTCAATTGGTATAAGAGAAGGCTTCAAGAAGCTCTAATCGAGTCTTGAAGAAGATGGGGGATGGAATTCTAAATAACCTCAACTTGGAAGGAACTCTTGTAGCTTGGCCTCCACTATTTGATGGCACCAACTACACATATTGGAAAAGGAGGATGTAATTGTACTTTCAAGGAATTAGCTGGGATCTTTGGAGAATGGTCTCAAATGCATATGATCTTCCTCAAACTGACTATGCTACATGGGATGCAAACACGGTGAGATCAGCTCAATTAAATGCAAAATCTGTAAGTATTCTTTATTGTTCAATTTCCATAGGTGAGTTCAATAGAATTTCAAATTGTAAAACTACATATGAGATATAGCATATACTCTCTATTACCTATGAAGGAACCATTCAAGTTAAAAATTCCAAAATTGGCATGCTTAAACAAAAGGTGGAACAGTTTCATATGGAACCAAATGAGTCTATTAGTGAAATGTATGCAAAGTTTTATTCTATTGTTAATGGTTTGAATGCATTAGGTAAAGCCATTAGTGAAGAAGATCAAGTGTCAAAAATTCTTAGGTCTCTTCCTCCTAAGTACAATCCTAAGGTGGCCGCAATTGAAAAAGCCAATGACCTCACCCGACTAAGGATGGAGCAACTCATTGGAAACTTAGAAGCACAAGAAGCAACCTTGGAGGAGGAAGAAAGACGAGAGCATGAACTTCAACAAGGAAGAAAGAAGGACATGGATTTCAAGGCTACAAAGGTCATCACTCAAGAAAGTGATGAGACAAGTGATGGATATGAGGGAGAAGAAGCTCTAATTGTAAATGATAAGAAATATAGAAGATTTAAATCTAACAAAGTTATTGGTTCTTCTTCTTCCTCCTCTCCTAGGTGTTTTGAATGTGGAAAGAAGGGACATCTCAAGAATGAATGTCCGAAAGAAAAGAAAGGGAAGAAAAGCTCATCCAACAAGAAGGCAAAAAAAAGCATTACAAAGCTGCATGGGATGAGTCAAGTGATTGTGAGAGTGGAGAAGAGAATGTGGAGTGTCTCATGGCCAAAGAAGATGATAGTAATGATTCTCAAGAGGTAAGCCTTCTTGATTTGCCAAAACAAGATCTAATTCTTAGTCTTCAAGATACTCATGACAAGTATGTTGATTGCAAAAAGAAACTAAAGAAGGTTATTAAAACTAATGAGGATCTATATGCTAAATTAAATCATCTTTCTTTCAAAAAGGACAGTATTGTTTCTAAAAACTTGACCTTGAAATCATCTTTAAATGATTGCAATATAAAGTTTCTTACTTTAGAAACAAATCGTGATCTTCTTTCTCAAGAAAAGGTTGATTTTCTTGCAAAACTACATAATTTTCAGACTCAACCTATCCTATGTAATCATCTAGATTATGATGCTATTATTTAGGAAAGAGATGCTTTATTATCTAATCTAGATCAAGCAAAGTTAGATATCAAAAAGAAAATGGATGAGATTTCTAAGTTACAAAAAGAAGTTAGTAGCTTGAGAAATAATGGTATTCCTGATAAGATCCTAAAGAACTCTTCTGGTTATACTGGAAGAAGAGGTTTAGGATATATTCCAAAAGAAAACTCTTATCAACCCAAACCTAGGAGAACTCAAGCACCCAAGACCAAGATCATGTTTGTAACCAAGAACACAACTCAAAATCCTAGAAAGAGAAATGAAATTGATTCTATTTGTTGTCATTATTGCTTGTGTCTTGGACATTATTCCTTCTCACGTCCTTATAAGAAAACTGAAGTTGAGTTAGTATGGGTTCCAAGACCCCAAACTTAGAAAATTTAATATAATTAAGTTGACATTTGACTTAACACTTCATTTGAATATCTTAATGTCTCATCTCAACTAAATAGAATGGTACCTTAGCATATTACAATGATTTAAGCCCAAACTGACATAAACTGTTTGCTGAAAACAAACAAAAACAATCTCAGTCGACAAATAGTTCAACCGAGACACTTCTCGATCGAGAAATTTGTCGACCAGAGGAATTCTTGTACCAAATCTGAAATCTGCAGTTAAAACAGTAACAATCCCGGTCGAGAAATTGTCGACCGAGACAAGATTGGTCGAAGTATTGTTCGACCAAATAAGATTCTGAGAAGCTTAAATATGTAATCATGTTCAGTTTATTATTAAATATACCTAACCATAATGAACCATGACATGAGTACCAAAATCCATATTTTTGATGATACCAATAATTGCACCCATTAATTTTTGCATTAAAATCTAGTGTTATTGCATAGCTGACGACAAGCCAAATGACCAACTTGACTATCTCATCGGCCGATTAGCTATGCATGACTGCCAGGGCAATCAACCAGTCCAATGTTTGGATAGTCCAATCAACCAACTGGCTATGCACAACTATCGTCCAACCAAGAAACTTGCCCCTTAGTCTTTCACGGGTTTTGGAAATTCTATCCCTACCACTCTTATATAAAGGAGGGATGGACCAGGCTCTCAATACACTTCTCATTAATGTTGTGGCAACATGAGAGCCTAGTATCTTACTAATGAAAGGGAGAGATGACAATGAAGAAGAAAGGTGAAACAAGCACGTCGACGAACAAAGGTCCTACTCCTTCCCACTTGCTAAAGAAGCGTGACTTGGAGTTTCCAATGGTCCATGTAGACTATGTAGAAGGTAGCACATGTACAAGAAAGAATGGTCGTTAGACTTGCTCCAGGACAAGATATATCTTGCAACTTCTTTCCTATACATTTTTGTTGGCGCAATCTTCTAGATAGAGAATATGAAACTAAATTTTTATTTGCACTTCACTTCTATGGATCCATATTTCCCAATAGTGGTATCAGATTCATGCCAAAGCCAAGTGTATAAGCATATAATCTATATGATCATATTTGTTTCGTATATTTTATTGCATGCGATGTGAACATTTATAAGGTTAATGTGCATATCTGATATAATACCACGTACACCAGCGAATGTCCCAAAGGTACTATATATTTGTGTGACATATATATATATATATATATATATACATATATATATATATGTGTGTGTGTGTGTGTGTGTGTTTGTGTGTGTGTGTGTGTGAATGTGTCTATATATATATATATATATATATATATATATATATATATATATATCCAAATCATATACATTGCCCTAAAATGTGTTTTCACAGTGGATGTATGTGTGGTTATGGCCAATACCATTTGCATTCTTGTGTGGTTTAATGGTTTAAGTCCTGCTTTACAAATTTAGTTTGCATTTTGATCCCTCTCTTTTATCTCTTTATATAATTAGTTCTTAAACCCCTATGCTCCACTTGGATGTAATTCGAGATATTCACATTACATCATCTAATAGTATATAAGAATAGAATTTATTTAGAGATCCAATTAAAGGAGACAGTTCTGAACATACTGGTAGACCGATTGAAATCCCAACTAACCAATTGAATAGTAGTTCAATCAAATGAATGGAGACCCAACTGACCTATTGGAGTAGGATCCCTACGACCAACTGAAGGCCAAAGTAACTGATTGGAGATGTACATTGAAATGATTGAGCAAGGTTCCAGATGACAAACTAGTAGGAGTCTAGTAGACAAACTAGAGGACCAACTAATCAACTAGAAGAGTCTAGTTGATTGTCCAAGCTATTTCCAACACTATGTTTTACCTATACAGGTTGAGACATGTGATGATTGATATTATGTTGAAAGTTATTCTTTGTGGATCCAAAGAATTGGTTTTTTATGATCATAACCATTGCTTGTACATTTATGATTGCATGTCTTGTTTGTCAATATAGTATATGATACATATTATAAGTATGTTGTGATTGGAAATGTATATATATATTTATAAATAAAATTCCTCAATCAAATATTAATCTTTAGATGCTTTCCAAAAGTAGCAAATATGAAAATCTTAATCCACTATGAGTGGGCATGCCAGATTGAGGTGGGTGGTCAATCTCATGGAAGTGTGAAGATAGATATGTTGGTTTGCCAAAGCAAGGTGCATATTGACATGTGTTTATCGTGTGTTATACGCAAGTGAATGTATTGAAGGAATATAGGCCTTTTTGAGGCCGAGTCGAACACATGGAAACATTTTCCAGAAAACTTCTCCTGGTCTCACCGGGACTGTCCAGATTGATGGCTGTCCTCGGAGCGGCAGAAATCTCCCGCCTCTGAAGTAGTCCACACGGACCACCTAGAACTCCATTCTCCTTGTCTCACAAGGAATTGGAAGGAGTCGCACCCTCCTGTCAGCGTACTAGTCACTGACACACTCTCCTGCCACCAGTCTCTTTCTGGAGTTGTCTTTCCCTTGTTGTGCCTCCCTTATCGGGTAGCACTTGCTTGAGCTCTCTCGGTTACCAAAACCAAAGAGAACGACAACTTTACATAGCAACTGGTTGCACTGAGTTGTACTTTGAGAAGCCCCCAATACCCCTATATATAGGAGGGTCATGGGACATGGTTCTCTATCCCGGGCAATGTGGGACTAAAGAAGGAGTAGAAGGGTTCGAGATTTTCCACAAAAACAACAAACTACACAACCTAAACCGATCGTTTCATTTCTAAAATGGTCGGTCGGGGACCTGAGCCGGTCGGTTGACACCTCAACCGATCGGTTGGGACCCATGAAATGGTCGGTTCACTTCTGAACCGGTCGGTTCGTGGTCCTGGTCAGTTCCCGATTGACTTTTCCTCTTTTGTTTCGAATTGGTACCAAATACCAATCCTTTTTCCAATCAAATTGGGCAAGTGAAATGAAAAGAAATTTCTCACCAATCCTACTTTCCCAACTTGCTCGGTTGGACCAATTGAACCGATCGTTTCAACACTTGAAGCGATTGTTTCACCTTGTCCATGAGCCGATCGACTCACCGCCTGAGCCAATCAGTTCACCAAGCTCAGCCGATCGGTTCATCACATGAGCCGATCGGTTGGGAGTGCAGATTGTGCATAATCAGTCAATTGCAGTTTCAATCAATCCGATACTCCAATCAATGTGTCCAACACCTTGAACATTATGACATTGAGATATCAATTAATTGAGTGTTTAATTGAACTACTAAACTCCTTTAGTAATCAATATAAACATTGTTTGTGGACAAAACTCCTCTTCCAGGTTAAATCCTATGTGTGTGACCCTGTAGGTCCATTTCACGTTGGTAGTGAAAGTCCATAACACTTATGACTTCACAGGCAAAGAGTGGTGCCTAGTCACACATCAGTGCTACCCAAGTGAAATAGAAAGTTGGAGAACAACTTTCAATCCTACAATCTGTGAATGGTGTTACAGTGAATGTATAATTCCTTTGTCACTGATATCCCGAATGAACTCAAGGCAAGGAACAGTCATCCTGTCAACGTTCATTCACTTTCTTGATCTCAGAGTAGATTGGAAGATATATGTATGACATCAATATCACATACTGATTCACACATACGTGCACGCCTTTATCAATCCTACTCATCAAGTGGCCATGGATATCAAACTCCCTTAGGAGGGACAAATCCCATATCTATCACTCACCCCTCAAAAGCCCCATGTGTCAAAGCCACCCAATCATCACCCTTATAACAACCCATGTTTCAGGACTACGTTTGATGATGTCAATGTGTGCCCAATGACATGTGTTGAGTGTAGTGATTTCAGGTCAAAGAATCACACTCACCACCATCACTGTGAGTACTGACTGTGACTACCATGTCATGGTTCCATGTGTCAAACTCACTGTGGGTCTGTCTGGTACACTTGTTCTCTAACAAGTACCTATGTGTTTGGTTTGATATCTCTATATCATGACTAATGAGATTCTATCATCAACCAACACCACAATCTAGTCTTGTGTGTCATTGTTGTCTATCTACCTTCCACAATGACATCCGACTAGGGACATAACAAGAATGTACAAACTCTTAGCATCTGTATGATCTCATCGTTCAGGTCCTCAACCTGAAAGCATACGTCATTGAGTACTGTCATTCTCTAGACATTCAATCTGTTCTATCACTATCTCATATGACTGAACCAGAAAGAATTGGAAGCTTGCCTTTGATGTTTATCAAATCAATCTTAATGTATCCCACCAATCATTCCATGATTGGCTCTCAGGGCATACCAACACTCATGCAGTGTAGCTCACTACCTATTCTAATGTCAATACCATTTCCACAGTAATTTGTTGATTAGTTAGGTTCTTTATGATTAAACTTTGGGTTTCTCCTCCTATTTATTCTCCTCCTTTCCCAAGGGGTTAAATAAAAGGGTAAATTTATGTTTTTCCAACCCTTAACCTCTCTCCCAAAATGATTAAGGGTCAGATAATCAATCTATGGTGATCATGCATAAATAGAATAAGACAACTTCATAAATTTATATCCAAAAAATAGGGACAAAGATTATAACAATGTATGGAAATCAATTACAATATACATCTGGGCTACTCATGGATCCTAAGTAGTCAAGGGGTTTAGCCCCACATGGTTTTCACTGACGAATATAGGGTAGAGAAAGAGAAAAATATGGGAACATTAGAAAAACAAAGTAACCCCTAGAGAATGGCTGATCCGTATGATCCCTTATGTCGTACATGCAATCTGTTGTCTTTTGGTTGTAGATTCACCATCAGGAGGTGCTCGAATCAACTTGGGTGAAGCCTTCATTTCCTTCCTCTTCTCTCTTCTCTCTATGGTGGAGTGCAATAGAAAACGAATGCCTCGTCAGGTTTGGCTGAACTACCCTCAAGACATAGGAATCACTTAAGGTACAAAACAATGCCAGTTGTTAGATTAGAGTACTATCTTCATATTTCTTGATTGGGCAGACTTGGTAGTACCGACTGGAAAGTCAATAGTACTGAGTTTCTAGGGTAGTCGTGATTCATCACAATGATGTTACTATTGACTTGTATCGATAGCACTGAGTCTTTGGGTCACTCGAGCACTGCTTCACTAATGTCATCTCAGTAGTACCGAGTTTGTGGACTCGGTGATACTGAGTTTCTATTATTCATCCTTGACGATTTACTGATGAGGTTTCGGTACTACCGACTTTGGGTGTAGGTAGTATCAAGTCTGGGAAAGTCTTCTGGTCCAGTACTGACGTGAAGTCAGTACAACCGACTTTTGGTGTCAGTAGTATTGAGTCTGTGAAGCTTGATTGTACATGAAAATGCACAAGAACGTGGATAAGAAATTGAGATGAATATTAAACCATCTTGAATAGTAAAAATCATACAACTTCATGCATCTAGATAGAATAGGCCATTGATAGCATTTCATGCATAATTAATCCAATAGTTGACAAATCAACACATAAAATCTAGGAAAATATGCATGTGACAATGACTAAAAACCAATGCATCAAACTCCCCTAAGCTTAAATGTTGCTTGTCCTTGAGCAACACTCTCTTAGATATGTTTGATGTAAGTCAGCAAAAGGATATAACACATGAACTCTTTTCTTAATCATGTCTACCAAACAATCCCTAAACCGGCCTTCAATGACCACTGAACCAATAACTTCAATATAGTGACCAAAAAAATTCCATAGAAGATGTCCACCTTTTGATCAATGAACACTATCAAGAAAGCAATTAATATCATAATTATTTAGGCATTCTCTTGGAGCATTATGTGATCCCCTAGTCTAAATTTCTCTCTCCCAACTACTAACTAGTTGCAAGAAAATCTCCTTATAATAATGGATGAGGAGATAATCATTTGAGTGACCTACCAATGAGAGAAATTAATGATATGAGATGAGTGGAAATTGAAGAATCACAAGTACATCCTACTTATTTATGCAAACAAAATGATGACCTACATGAGTGAAAAGAATGTCATGCATGAATCCTAAATCCTATTGTCCTTTTTGTTCTTTTCTATCAATTGATGCATATGTCAAGCGATCTCATCAATAAATGAGATTTACAGAAGAAAGTAAAAGAATGTGTCATGTGGATGAATTCATCTATTCAAGAAGACTTAAGGACATACTTTCTCCCTAAGAAACTTTGACATTGTTTTTTTTTTCTTTTCTAGACCACAATTTTTCCTTCTTTTTTTCCAGCATGATTGAGTTTATGCTTGGGTTTTCATTACTTTTACTTTGATGCGGAGGTATGTCCCTGCAATTCAATCTTCCTAACTTAAGACTAAATCCAAGTGACAAAAATAATTGAATGTTATGAATTGTATGTAATCTATATGAAGTTGTTATGCAACTAAGATGGTATGCACTAAAGTTGTTCATTCATGCAAATGCAACTTTTTTTTAATGCAAGCAAGAATAAGCTAATCTATCATGTCACCTATTATGACATGCAATGAAATTAAAAGAAATAAGTTGGTGTACTCGTTCATCTTGAGGTGGTGAGTCTAAATTGGATGGAAAAGATGGATGTAATCACATAAATAAGAGACAATGCCTTTCATAGGATTATGATATGTACCTATTTAATGACATGTGTACAGGGTAATCTTAAGGTTTTTTTCTTAGATTCCCATTTAATATCTATTAAAGGTTTGATCAGCTTAGGCTCAACAACATCGTCATTCACATTCCTAGTTGATTTAGATGTTCATTCATATCCCATATCCTAGAGCTAAATTAACCAAACATTTCCTCAAGCAGTGTTGCAGAAAGATGTCACAATTAATCTATAAAGACATAACCATTTCTTTGCACAAACACCAATGAATACAATCTATTCCACATACTCAACCATGCATTATTACCCCACAGTTACACTAGATAGGTGTGGATCCTAACATTTCATAAACCAAAATAAAACAAAAACAACTAAGATAAAAATGCAATAAAAACTAAGATAGAATGTTGTACCAACACCCCCATAAACTTGAATAAGACTATGTCCACATAGTCATTACTTGCACTCAAGAGGTGGAACAGCAGTACCATTTTTCAAAATGGAGGAGGTGATTGTGGCATGTTGGGGTCATGCAGAGGAAACATCCCATGAAATGATGGATCTAAAGGTGCCATCATGTGGTGGCAGCGAGTACCCTCCAAAGTACCCCTGGTTCCAGTAATGGTCGAAGAAAGGTCGTTGATATTGCTCCATCCACTGCAGGCGCATGTGAACATTCTCTTTGTTAGCCAAGAGAAGGTGTTCATTCTCATATATCACCTGTTGGTTTTGGTACAGTCGTCCTTGTATCTCTTGCACACCAGCCAACGTCGCCTGATGTTGTTGTTGTCTTGTCTGGATCTCTTGCAGCATCCCATACATAACCACCATGTTGTATGGGTCTTGCTCATCTTAGGTAGAGGTAGGGAAGATGAAATCGATGCAGCATAGGTGGGTAATGGGGATGGTGGGCTCCACCTCCTCAACATCATCGTTGGAGTCACCATCACCACCTTATTGCACACTGTCGTCATGGGATGTTTCCCTGGATTCATCTTCTTCCTCTCCCTTGTCCAGCAGCCACCGAAGATGTACCACTCCTCACAGGTTGAAGATGGGGTCGAGGAGGCTATGCTCCCAGAACTGTCCTCAACGTGTGCAGCTTGCATACACTATTTTATGGTGTACACTGAGGAGGCTTGCCTTACGGAAGTGCTGGAGGTCCAATTTCTTCATGGATTCCATTGGCGCGAGCATGGACAAGTCAAGGCCGAGATGCAGTGAAGTTGGGGTGATAAGACTCCCAAATACAATTGACACTTTCCTCATCACATTGTGCCGAACTGAGATCATATGGAGGACAAGGAAGTCCCCAAAGTTGACGGTCTCTCCTGCCAATAGCCTATAGAGGAAGTAGAGGTCTGTCCTTTGGACCTTCCCTTGATCTTGGCCAGAACGAGCGAAGATAGTGTTGGTGCAGAGGTGGTGAAGAACTCGAGCAAAGGGTGTTTGATGTCAGTAACAGAGTTGACATGCCAGTTGATGTGGAAGCCTTCTGGAACCTCAGTCAGCTACTCCCAAGCCAGGTTGTTGTCGAAATATGAAGGGGCCGAGTGTTTTGGGACATGAGCCCAGCTGAAGATGTGGTTTACAGTTCTGCACAGATCACCTTGAATTGTCCTCCTTTCAGATTCCCATCCAAACTACCTTCTCTTATCTATCCAAACTCCTTTCAGAGTGATGGAGTAGTTGTTGTTCAATAAGAGAACCTAGTTGTTGCCTGAACTTCTAATTCTGCATATATCTATCTTGATAAGGGACTAGCCATCGTAAATAGGATCCAAGATATCAAAAGTTTCTTCGGCCTGCTAGTCGGTTAGAAGGGCCACCGTCTCCTAAGTTGGTGCACATAGTGCGATGCTTAGTCCACTGTGGTCACAACGGATGGAAGCCTAGCTACTGCAAAAACCATGTGTTGGGGAGAAATCTTAGAGAATAGATGTCTTCTCAGGTTTGGCTCCTACAAGTCCAAAATTGGCTAGTTGAGCAACTTTATCTATGAAAAGATATAAATTACTAAAACATAAGGATCTAGGGTTATTTTAGGCATATTAACTTTGTAATGACACAAAACCATAAATGAATGCTTAGCATAAATGCCTAAATTTGGGTGCTGTCAACCACCCCAAGATTAAACCTTACTTGTCCTCAAGCAAGACTGTGCTCAAAGAACACAAAGATAACATCCAAATTAATCTTGGAAATAAATGCTAAGGTTAAGAAAAATAATAATTTAAAACATCGATTCTCTTGACCTATGTCGTTTCAGAACAAACCCCCACCAATCGAGCACAATCCTGCTAAAGTATGACCAAAGAACATCTAGTCAAGATTAAGTGAATTCACTACGAATTGTTGATACTCATGAGGGTTTGAGTCATAATTATAAAACATAAAAGAATTTTCACATAGGTGTTCACGCGGGTGATGAGCAATGAGCCATCATCATGTATTCATGTAGACCAATCAGGAACAACACGCCTCCCACTTATTCAGGTCCTAAGAAGCAACAAAAGAAAAAAGACTCTAATGACTTCAGAGGATCCCAATCTGCATTAGGTTGGTCCATGTAACAAGCAACAGTCCCTATAGTCTGAGCCAGTTTCCCCAAAGATGTGAGATGAACTCCTCATACTACACTCGAACCAACCCTTCTACTGGGCCAGTGACTCTCTAATGAGCCTTAGGATGCACTACCAGGCACAGCATACCCACGTTCATGAGCGCAGTCATACACCGACTAGGAACCATCCTCAACTCTCCTAAAAGAGAAAACAACTCTCATTTATTCACACTCAGGATTTTATTCTCTACATTCTATTTTTATAGGCTTGGGAGAACTATTTTTATTTTTTTAGGATTTTGTGGGTGGCCAAGCCTCTTTTACATTTTTTTTTAATTTTCATATTCTTGACTAAATATAAGGTGAGAGGGTGCGCAGACCATCATGGAAAAGCACTTCAAATTGATTATAGCTCAAAACTCATCATTATTCATTTGAGACCTATGTGAAAAGATAGTAATTATGATTCAAGGGTCCTTAGAATAGAGGCAAGTTTGTGATAAGTGCAGCTTGGAGTTTTGATCAAACTATAGCTCTTTCCAATGATCCTATATCGTGGATTTGTCATTCACAACATAGATCAAGGGAATAATGTTTTAAGCTATGAAAAAGGCACATAACCTTAGATTTATTACCAAATTTAAGGAAATAGTCAATGAGCAAGTCAAGCAAAAGATCAAGCAGTTTAAGATGAAAATTTTGCATTTAGGCATAAAGATAAGCATTTAGTTCTAAGATTTGCATCACATAGCCTAAATTTGAAAGCTACAAATTACAAAATAAAGTCTTATAAAGTTGAAAATTTATGCTAAATGCAAGGAACATATAAGATAAACATGCATGCAAGGAAATAAATAAAAGGGAAAGGCGGAAGATAGAGGGTGCTACACCCTTCCACCACCAACCACCATTCCAAGCTTAAATTTTTTGCTCATCCTCGAGCAAATCTCAAGCTTCTGGATGGTGTGGAAATTAGATGCTACTTTTAGTCATTGTTTATATACTGGTTCAGATTGTCGATGCCGCCTGGTGGGTTCTCATAGTCCTAGTGCATTCCCTACTAAAAGTTGAATGACTCTCCAAAGTCTTGGGTCGGCTAGTAGAAAGGCTAGAAGGGCTACTGAAATAACTACTGAAAATGTAGAGGAGGTGGTGGAGGGAAGGTTGTATCGAACCTCTATCTGATGTACTGTACACCTGCTCTAGCGCATCAAACTATTTGTCGGAGTCATCCCTAAAATCGGTCTTAAACACATAAAGATGCCCCAAGTTGAGATTTGGGGCATACTGCTCCTACTGAGGAGACTATTGGTAGTCTGCTGAAGGCATCTCTATCTAGAGCCCTCCCTGATATGGGATGTTGTGGAAGGTTGCCCCTGTCTACTGTCTGGCCTCCTGAGTCTCTAGAACTGGTGGTGCTGAAAAAGATGCTCCTACAGTCCTTCCTGCCTGATGAACCTTGCCCTGAGCGTCCAATAAAGAGACGTCCATGAGTATTGTCTGACATGTGAACTGCACGTTTGCTGGAAGTAGTACTCTGTGCCTGCTGTGACCAAAGATATAAAAATAATCAAGTGATCCAAGTCCAACTTGGACCGGTTATCCTTTTACTGCATAAGTGTTGAATGTCCATCTCCAATCCCAAGATAGTGTGCCATGAAAGTGATAATGCCTACCATTGGCATGAACTAGACCTGCTTCTTGAAAGAGTTGTGAAAGTGGGGGATGATGAAGTTCCCCACATTCACTTTTCTTCCTATTGATGCACACCACCAAATGTAGAGGTTCGTTGAGTTTAGTGCCCCTTAACTGTCCTACTTCTCCAGGACAAAATTCACGATCACCCAGTGCAGATAACAAAGTGATGGGTTGTGGATGTGTGAAGCTTTGGCGCCTCTAGAAACATATTTATCTTCTCCCGTAAGCATCTTCCATGCCTGAGCAACATCATAGTTGCTATCCCCTGTCTCTAGTCGGCCCCTGGACATCTCGGTGTAGTCCTCAGCAGAGCGTGACAACCAGATATTGAGGTGATCATCAGTGACTTGGCAGCTCTGGTTCAGCAGGCAAAAATGCATGACAGTGTACTGGTGGTCCTTTTGGGTCTCGAGCATAGCATAGAACTCACAAGTGAGTCTATGATAAGCATCGCACTATGTGTATGCAAGGACGTCTAGGCCAAAAACTGCAACACATTTGTTGACCTGTGCTTGTACCCTGAGCCTGATGAGTGTGGCAGGGTCAGTATATCGTGGGCCTACTAGTCTGTGCTTGTCTTTTACTAAGGCATCAAACTACTACTTTTGCTTCATATTTATAAACAAGGGAGAAGGGAGGGATCTTTGGTTAACACCTTCAGGATTAGGGTGGGGTTTGTTCACCTGAACTAAATCACATGATGAAGTTGATCATCATAAAGACGTCGACTATTGTGCCAATTCTCGACATTGGTCCCCTATAGACGGGCCCTCCTGACGACCTATCAAAGTATGGAGCTCATCGTCGTGGTGTGCTCTCGACCATCTCTCACTTGAGACTTCCATCCAAAAAATCACCACGTAGGTGTCCATCAGAGTAGAGTACATGCAGCAGTAGTCTGAATCGGTCTCATGAGACTCGAACCCTACTGAAACAGAATAGATGGTCTCATCTTCGTACCCTAGGTTCATGGTTCATGTAGCACGGGGTGGATATTGGCTCACGCACTTTGCCGGTGACGAAGAGCTTCCTTCCCCTTTCTTCTGTGGCACTGTCTTCTTGAGCTTCTTGAAGCTATATCTCATCATGTCCATGGTGTTGATTACTGGTACTGATATGGGTCTGATTTGGCTGGGTACGACCATTCTGAGATGGGAATGGTCAGGCAGAGAAATTTGACACGGTTGCGGGGTCTACTGCTGACTCTCAGCACGGTTGGGCCTATCCAGGCACGGGCATGATGATGACAGGGCTACTACAGCTGATAGAGGTGGTGAACAGGTGTATGTGGTGGGTAAAGATAGCAGCCATGTGGGGTGGGTGTTGTGACTTTAGTGGCGACGGCTGCTGCAGGGACAAGTTGTAGAGAAGAAGATGGTCTGGTAGGGTTTCACTTCCGCTGACACTATGCACAGTCGTGCTAGGCCTTAGTACGGTCATGCAGGCAAGTTGGAGAGAGCGCCTTGGGCAGAGAAGGCTGCAAAAGTAGAAAAGTGGATGACAGTGCTCAGGGCGGCATCGGAACAACAACCCTGTTGGTTTTCGCGGACGAAAGGGGGAGGCAAACTTTGGTGGAAGGGGTGTCGCTGGCGGCGGCTGATGTTGTAACTATGGGGGCTGCTATTGTTGCAGCCATTGTGGCTGCAGTGTTTGCTATCGACCTGCTAGCAAGTGGGGAAAATAGAGGAAACACGAGAAATAGGCAAAGGTGGCGTAAGAGTTTCGCAAGTGGAGGAGAGAACTCGGGTGGTGGATGTGGGAAAGAAAGGCTCGGCCCGGGGATATTTAGAAGATGGGCGCACACGGTCATCCTCGACCTGACCGTATCAGCTGGGCATGGTTGTGCTGAGGTGGTGGGAAAGGCAATCCAAAGACAAAAATGTGGTCAAAAGTTCAAAAATCTGGTCAAAGTGTAAAAGTTAGTCAAAATGGCAGAAAAGCCAGAGTCTAACTGACATGTCTGTCAGTCAAGCTGATAATATTGTTGTTTGACTGACTTTTGACCGATTGATTTAGGACTGCCTGCATAATGTGATTTGTCACGTAACACAACAGTCGACACGGTCATGCGCAGCTCGGCATGGTCGTGCTGAGATGGAAAATTTGAAAAATGACCACTTTTGACCATTGACTGACAAGTGAGAAATCTGGACAAAAAACACGAGAGCAGCCCGACCATGCTGGCCGGAGACGACCATGCTGAGAATGACCTGGGCGGGCTCAAGTCTTAGATAATCTATATTTAAGTGGATAAAATGAGGGTGAGAAGTGTTGAAAACAACTTCAGAATCAAACACCATGGGAGAACAACCTGATATACCAAATAAATTCTTTCGAAAAGTTAGACCAAAAGCAGCTGTCAGGGTGAAAAGGAGGAAATGCATGCAATAAAGTGTAAAAGAAATCTATATAATGCAAAGGAAACTAAATTTAAATAGTTAGAGGAAAGATAAAACTTGTATTGACTTTATTATGCTAAATTTTAAAATTTAAAATTAAAGAAAAATTGTGTAGGTAATAGGAGGTGGCTGTCCTACAACTCCTACACTTGGTTCCCAAATCCGTAGTTTTGGGGTTTGTGTTACCTGTATCTCACTTATTAGACCCACCATGTAGGAGTAGAATAGGCGGAGATGTGGGACCTTCCATGTCTGATGAAGAGGAATAAAATCTGGCAACTTGGTGAAGTCATCTCTGTCATGGGATTTACTTGAACTGCATTGAAATGAATTCTTCGGTAGATAATCCTCAAGGTACCCATCAATGTATGAATCTGAATAGGAAGGCACTAGGATGTTGACATAGGATGAGATGGAGGGGAGACATTGAAAGTCTTCTAGAGGGCTCCTCTACTCTATCTCCACCACTGAACTTGAGGTCGGATTCTCAGATAAACTCTCATGTATAGTCCGAGTCATCCAATCATCTTTTGAATGAGTAGTATCCCTAGGTAAATTTGTTTGTGGTTCTACCACCCCAAGCTTATCGCATTCTATGGGGTTTGGGGTATCTCCATGTTCGGAAACTATGTTGTAGTGGATTATCCATCCTGCTCCCTTTATGTGAACTCTTTCTTGAAAAGGGATTGTTGACAATGTCAGCTTATGTTGGTCCAGTTCATTGTCATCAGTGTACTCACTCCATTGAGATGAATAGTCATCATCACTTTCATCAAATGAATTCTTCCAAACCATGAATGGCTGACTGCTCAAAGTGAAGTGACAAGTCTCAATATGAAATGTATCAGTATGGTCTAGATCAACGTCTGATTCAGGATCTTCAAATTGACCTTCATGTTGTGAGGTTGTTTGACTACCCTGATCATCTTCATCGTAGAACCATTCAAGCATGTGGCTTGTATCTTCCATTGGTTGATCAGCTAAATCATCTTGATAGAATGAAGGGCTTCCCTAGGTGGATTGGTTTTCACAGAAAAACTCGAGTGAATCCAGTTGATGGTCTGAATAGGATGGTGATGCATGTTCCAATTTAGGCCAAATGGAATGGTTCTGATTATTGTAATCTTCATGGTTGTGTGATGGCATTTGTAATTGAATGGTAAACAAATCAATGAGCTCTTTAAGCCTCCTTCCCTACGCAACAACCTTTTCATGAAGTTGTTGGACTTGAGAAGAAATGGTTTCAAGATCCGTCAATTCTACCATACACTTATATTGGGAATCCGCTATCTCAAACTGATGCACTTGGTTGAATCATTGTTCAACAGTTTGAAGTATACTCCTACTGTGGTCTGTGATCTCAGTGGCTACTTGGAGCTGATGATCCTACTTTTCTAGTAGTTGCTGGAGTGGATCAACTTTTTCTTGGAGATGAGAATCTAAGGAGGAGGTGAGTGCATTGACACTTTCTTCAGCCAGCTCCACTACTCTAATCAGTTCTTGATCCCATGATAGCACGGAAGTCGAGGGCTAGTCAGCAACCTCCATTGTTGAAATGTCTAAGTATGATGACGGTGAGGGTGAGTATAACTCAACTAGTTGTAGAGCATGACTTTCAATTATTTTCCAGAAGTCGAAACTGTAGAAAAAATCGAGAGGATAGGTGGACCAGATAACTTGTCTTGCTGAAGCAAGATCCATGGCTAAAAAAGGTAAAAGAAAAAGAAAAGATATTCAACATATATGAACATGTGTAAGATAAAAGAAGAACCATGCATATATATACAAGCTTAAGGATGACAGAACAAAATCTTTTAGGCATGTAAACGTGGAAAACCACATCCCCGACAACGGTGCCAAAAGTTGATCGGCTGCAAAGGAGGGTCAGACTTTAAATTTATAACCTGAAACCTTCAAGGACCCCCACAACTTTAGTATGTGGTCGAAGTAGATATACATTGTCAAACACAGGGATATGGGGATGTTTAGTAAGCTTAATATCTATCTCTTAAGTTGGATAATCCAATCCAAAAGTTGACAAAAGTATGGAGGTAGAACTAATCTACAAGATTGTCATGAAATAAAACAAAACAAAGAAAAGAAAATCAAATAGAGTCTATCAGATTCTATCAATCAGAGAGAAGGAGTTCTTGGCTATTGAACCACAAGTTGGGTAGTCTATGGATCTGTTGTCAGGCATATACAACCCTAAAACACGTTAGTAAGAAACCTACATCCAAACATACTACGTATTGTGGTATTTGTTCCTATGGGTTCATCTCACTCGCTTTCGCACAACATGACTAAAACCCATCAATGAAATGAAACCACTCTTGAGGATGACAAATCAGTACCCTAGAATATTCTAGATAACCTCTCAAGTCTAGGATATTCTGAGATGCTAGGAACAGGTGTGATCTGGGTAGAACTTGGTAGTGAGCCCGACTGTGCTAGGTTGGGCTCGGTCGTACACATGTCTATAGTTCTACATAGATCACCTTGAACCATCCTCCTTTTAGATTCCGATCCAAACTACCTTCTCTTATCTATCTCTACAATGAATCTCTCGATATAGGTAGAAATAGAAGTTCAAGTAAGAAAGAGATCAACCAAACTAGAAATCATAACCAAAAAGAGAAGATAGAATAGAAATTGTACTAGATCTAGAATAAAACTACTTGCTTAAGGTAAAAGTACATAAACATGCCCAAAATGGGCTACATAGCCACAACTAGCTATGGACAAGCTTAGTTGGAACCGAACAAAGATGAAAGAACATCATTTTTATATGAACAAAGGAGAACAATAGAAGAAAGGAGAAGAAGAAGAGATTTATCCCATAGAGGAGAGGTGGCTCTCACTCCTTAGCCTCTGTATAGGTTGGATCTCATCTTTGGGCCATCCTCCTTGGTCTTCTAGACTCCTTGACCTCCTTTCTCTTTGATTCCTCCCCAAACAGAAGCTTGGTGGGTGTATGGAGGTGGAAGATGACTAGAAATGGTGGTATATGGAAGCAAATTGGAGGAACGGACATAGGATGAGTACTTCAACCTTTTCTGACCTTGGAAGTCTCCCATGGGTCTCTGGAAACCAAGAATGTGCAGAACCATAATGTGGAACCTCCTAAAATTTGGAGCTTGGAACCTCCAAATCTCGAAACCCCCGGAACCCCTCTCCAGGTCACGAGGTGTGGATATTTATAGGCAAAGGTAGAAGATGGTCACGTCATCAGCCTTGGTCAAGACCCTGGTCTCAGCCCAATCGTGCCAGGCTAGGCACGATCATGTCAGGATCACAATCGCGGAATAGACCACAATCGAGGCAACGCCCGAGGTCGAGGTGGTTGTAGTCACGCTGCGGTCGAGGTTGATGTGCCATGGTCACAGTCATGTCGCGGTCGAGTTGGATGTGTTGCGGTCGCAGTCGTGTCACGGTCGAGGTGGACGCCTCTGTCGTGGTCCCGTTGGGGTACCAGTCATGGCCTTGGCCTCAGCCCAACCATGCCGAGCTGGGCCCAATCGTGTTGAGTGTCGGTCAACAAAACATTTTAGCCGCGTTCATGGCATTGTCTTTTTGGCCGTGGTCACGGCCTCCTTTTGGGTCACGGTCATGGCATCCTAGGTCAAACCCACCCCACTAGGGGGGAGGGTATTATTGGTGGTTGAGGGTCCTGCGTCGATGAACCTTCTTATTGGCGAGGGTGCATTCTGATAAGGGGTTGGCCATCGGAAATAGAGGGACCACCGTCACCTAAGCTAGTGCACATAGTGTGATGCTTAGTCCACTGTGGTCAAGACGGATGGAAGCCTAGCTGATGCAAAAACCATGTGTTGTGGAGAAATATTAGAGAATAGATGTCTTCTCAGGTTCGGTGCCTACAAGTCCCAAATTGGTTAGTTGAGCAACTTTATCTATGAAAAGAGATAAATTACTAAAAGATGAGGATCTAGGGTTATTTTGGGCATATCAAGGTTGTAATGACACAAAATCATAAATGAATTCTTAGCATAAATGCCTAAATTTGGGTGTTATCAATCTTCCAGTCACTGAAGAAAGGATTGCCTCCATCCATTAACTAATTCTGACACACCCACTGCATGTTTTTGGTGAAGCCCGCTTGCTCGATCAAGGCGTGATATCCATATTGCGTTGGCACTATCATTCTCATATGAAGCTATTCATAAACTTTGTTGATCTCTAAGGATAGATGTTGGATGCGTGTTGGTCGAGGGATCAACTCTCCTTGCTCTGCCGATGTAGAAAGGCCTCTCCTTGGTGCCATGATGATGATGCAAGAAGGAGGATTAGGAAAGAGGGGCTCGGTGAAGATTGTCGGTGCCTAGTGCAGCTTTGCTCTGAGATGTGAGAGGAGTGGAAGAAGTGGTGTGGAGAAAATGGATTCACCACCCCTCCTTATACAGTTGTATTGGGAAGAGTTAGTACTATCAACTTTTATGTCAGTAGTAACGAGTTGCAAGAACGAATTTGTGACTTGAATGTATTGAAGACAGAAGTTTGCTAATGTCTCGAGCACAGATCTCTCGGATTCGGTAGTATTGATTCCAAGTCAATAGTAACGACTTGATACATGGATTGATGTTATCGACCACGTAATGAAGACTGCATCCACTATTGAATCAAGCATCCATTGATTGTTGACGTCTTTCTCGATATTTTTGAATTTGCATATCAGTGTTTCAACCCTAGGAGTGCCAAAAAGTTAGTAGTACCGAATCATATGTCGATACCACCAAGTGCTTATCAGTAGGCTCTCAAAAATATTCAGAGACTTGGTAGTATCGACTAAGAGAGTCAGTAGTACCAATTCTATCTTTCTTTTGCGGATGACATACTGATGTCAATTTGGTATTACTGATTTGGGGACTAGGTAGTACCGACTCTATATAATCTGTACACTCCAAAAAATGAGTCAAGGTACCTTTTTTCAAGAAATAAGAATGAAAAAACAACAAAAATATAAAATACAAATGAATAAAGAGAAATGAAGGTTGGGTTTCCTCCCAACAAGTGCATTGTTTAACGTCCTAGAACAGACGTTCCTAAGAGAAAGAATCTAATTGATTGCCACGAGTTGCATTTCTTCTATTCTTGGCTCTACTTCCCCACAATAGTAGTGCTTCAATCTCTGGCCATTAATAAGGAATGACCTAGTCATGTCTATAATCTTCACAACACCATGGGGAAAACATGCTCAATCACAAATGACCCACTCCATTTGGACCTCAATTTTCCCAGATGTAACTTAAGTTGAGAATTAATAAGAAAAACCTTTTGTCCTGGGAGAAACACCCTATTCAAGATATGTCTATCATGAATCTTCTTTGTCCTCTACTTATAAATCCTAGAACTTTCATAAGCATCCATCCTAAGCTCATCTTGTTCACTCATCTCTAAAAGTCTCTTCCTTCCTGCTTCATCCAATCCAAAATAGCTTTTTCATTGCCCGTTTTGCCTTATGCTCAATCTCTACTAGTAAATGGCAAGCACATCCATAAACCAACCTAGAAGGTGTCATTCCTATAGGTGATTTATAGGCCATCCTATATTCCCAAAGAGCATCATTAAGCACATTAAACATAATTTTCTCTATTAGTTGAGACTGTCCTTTTCAAAATCTTCTTCACTTCTCTGTTGGACACCTCAACTTGACCTTGCGTCTGTGGGTGGTAAGGAGCACCCACTCGGTGTTTCTCCCCGTATTTATTTAATAAGGCTCCAAATTTCCTATTGGTGAAATGTGATCCACCATCACTAATAATTAGTCGGGGAACACCAAATCTGCAGAAAATGTTATCCCTCAAAAATCTACACATAACTTGAGCGTCATTGGTGCGGGTTGGAATTGCTTCCACCCATTTAGATACATAGTCAAAAACAAGTAAAATGTAGAGATTAGAATTAGATAAAACAACTGGGCCCATGAAATGAATACCCCATAGATTAAACACTTCAACATCTTGAAACACATTTAGCAACATCTCATTTTGCTTTGAAATGTTACCTACGCGTTAACATGCATCACAACGATGAACAAAATCATATGCATCTTTAAACAATGTTGGCCAATAGAAACCACTCTCTAAACTTTGACTGTAGTCCTAGAAATAGCATTATGCCCTCCTATAGGTAAAGAATGGCAGTGCGACAAAATGCTCTCAACCTCACATTTAAGTACACACTTCCTCAACAATCGATCCCTACATTGCTTAAGAAGAATCGGGTCATCCTAGATGTATAACCTCAATGAATGGAAAAATCTTTTCCTTTCTTGGTACCTCCAATCTATAGGCATCTCTTTATAGGCTAAATAATTAACAATATCCACAAATCAGGGATCCTTGGTCTTAATAACAAAAAGTTTTTCAAATGGAAAATCCTCAACAATAGGGATATCTACATCTTTTTGATTCACTCTTTCCAGCCTAGATAGGTATTCCGCTACCACATTTCCACCCTACCATGTCTTTAATTTCTATGTCAAATTCTTGTTAAAGTAAAATCCACCTAATTAATCTAAGTTTTTCATCTTTCTTTTGTAACAAGTATTTGATGGCAGCATGGTCGGTCCAAACAATCACCTCAGCCACAACTAGGTATTGGACAAGCTTCTCAAATGCAAAAACAACAGCTAAGAGTTCCTTTTTTGTGGTTGTATAATTAAGTTACACATCATTCATGGTTTTTGACACATAATATATGACTGTAGGAGCCTTATCTTTGTGTTGACCCAACACATCTGCCACTGCATAATCTAATGTGTCACACATCAGCTCAAACAGTAGGCTCCAATCAGGAGTTTGCACAATAGGTGCGGAGCTAAGATTCTCCTTTAGTATTTCTTTGGCATTCAAGAATCGTTCATCAAAATAAAATTCATCATCTTTTTCCAACAGCTTCGACAAAGGTTTAGCAATTTTTGTAAAATCTTTTATAAAACGACGGTAAAACCCAGCATGTCGCAAAAAGCTCCTTACTCCCTTCACCGACGTTGGTGGAGGTAGCTTGGAGATAACTTCTATCTTAATTGGGTCTACTTCCATACCCTTGTTGGACACCTTGTTTCCAAGCACTATGTCCTCATTCACCATCATATGACACTTCTCCCAACTCAAGACTGAGTTTTCTCACACCTTTGTAAAACCTTGTCCAAATTGTATAGGAAATCACGGAATAACTCCCCATACACAGAACAATCATCCATGAATACCTCCAAGCACCACTCTACCATATCAGAGAAGGTGGCAAGCATACAACATTGGAAGGTGGCACAGGCATTACTAAGGTTGAATGTCATCTGTCTATAAGAAAATGTACCATAAGGACACATGAAAGTAGATTTCTCCTGATCCTTTGGCTCAATTATAACCGAAATACCCATCAAAGAAGAAAAAGTGTGAATGAACGGTGAGTCGTTCCAAAATCTGATCATTAAAAGGTAAAGGAAAATGATCTTTTAAAGTGACGACATTCAAACATCGGTAGTCTATGCATACATGCCACCCCATCACCAATCTAGTTGAAATCAACTCATTAGCAGCATTAGTTGTGACCGTGATCCCCCCTATCTTAGGAACTACTTGAGTTGGGCTAACCCACATAGAATCCAAAATTGCATAAATGATACATGCCGAAAGGAGTTTGCCCAATTCTTTCTTCACTACCTCAGTCATGATTAGATTTAGTCATCGAACAATCACCTTGGCTTCTTCTTCCATCCAGATTTTGTGCTGACACAAACTAGGAGAGATTCATTTGATGTCTGCTATAGACCACCCAAAAGTAGCTCGATGGTTTTTCAACATAGCAAACAACTGCCCCTTCACTGCTCAAGGATGATGATGTAATCATCGGGAGCTTCTCTTCTGCATCTAGGAAGAGATACTTCAGTTGTGGAAGTAACAACTTCAGTTCAAACTCAGGTGGGCTCAGCAAATATGGGACTAGTGGTGGGGGAGGTGGTTCCAAATCTTCAAAATATCTTGTATAATAGCAAGGTACCGCCTTCAACATCAATACACACTCCCCTAGTGAGCTGTAGTTTGTGTTTTCCTCTACTTTATTCATCAAGCATGCTTCCAAGGGTAACTATTGATATGTCTGTTTCAAGGAATCAACAGTGACCTCTATGGTAGCTGGATCATAGTCTTCTTCTCTATCATTTGGGTAACACGTTGCTTCTTTTAATGAGATCACCTTAGTGTTTTCAATTATATCAATTTCTAGAGTGTCTTTTTCTACCTTGGTTGTCACATGAGCCATGTCAAGGAATAGCTTCCCTAGACATAGAGAAATCTTGCCCTCCATTTGCTACAACATGTTGCATTGTGTTGTATCCCCTTTTTTTTAGTGATCAGGTATCTAAATCTCAAATCGGTCAGCATGGGTACCCATAGTCAGACGTCCTTGTTAATGCGTCGTTTAGCACTTACAATCGCTAAGATAATTATCCTAGAGTTTAATCCTTATTCAACTTTTCGATTAAGGCTAGTATAGAAAGGGTCGATCCCACAAGACAACTTTTTAAGATTGTTTCTTTTATCCCAATTATTTTGAAGAACTATTTTATTATTTTTTTGTATTTTCAGATTTAGAATGGAAAGTAAAATTCAGGTTGGGGTTTGATTGATTACACTAAAATAAGAAATAAACACAAAGTAACAATGTAATAATAAGAATTTATTTTGCCTCTGTCACAAGGAAAAGAAACAATTGTTAGCACAAGTAGACTATTGTGAATGGAAAAAGACTAGAAGTAAAGAAAACAAATCAACAGCGGTTGAAATCAAGAGATGGAAATCGAGGCGTTAGGGGTTTTCACCACCTTAGTCAAGGCAAAATAAACTAATCATTAAAAACGACAGATTCAATGAAGGCAAGTGAATTAATAAAAATCTACTAAAAAAGACTCCACATGAGCCCATTGGTCCTGGTGCTCATGCTTCTTAGTTCATCATCCTAAAAGAAGAAGATCCACGGTCATTTCAAAACTCCTATGCGCTTGGGTTTTTTGTTCTAAATCCGAACTTCCACGGTCATATCCATCCGGATTAACATTTGATCAAATCAATTAATTACTTTGATAGATCAATTAGTTATCAAACCCAAAAGCCATCTAGAGTAGTTTTTTAGGAAAAGTCGATAAAGCCATGGCTAAGGGGTTATTCCCCTTACCTCGATAGAAAACTACTCACTCATTGAGAGGGGGGAGACGGAGGAAGAAAGTACTGAAGCCATAGTCTAGCCCAAAATCAGGTGGTTAATCCTTATGCTAGAGACAATAAAATGGCTTAGTTCTTTGTTCCTTGATCCAGAATTAAAGAACGGAGAAAATAAGATTAAGACTAAAGAGGAAGAGACAAGAACCAAGTATGAAAGAACAGTGCTTGAAATAAAATCTACTTTATTGCAGAATAAGAAGATGATTACAAGAATAAATGTTTCAGAATCCCAATACAAAGAGAAATCCCAGATGCCTTGAGGAGGAGGAAGTGTCCCTCCTTTTATAGGAGAAGGAGGCGGGTATACATTAGGTTTAGGGCAAACGAAATGGCCTCCGGCGGCTGCTAACTTTCTAGATCTAGTCAATAGAGGAAACAATTGATTTCTTTGCATCCCTTTTGTATTAATTTCCCACAACAGCGGTTTCGAGCATATTTTTGGGCCAGTCAAAAATTCAGAAGCGGCCCAAAAATATATTTTCCCTGTAGATAATTGAATTATCTTGCCAATGCATACTTGCACAATAAATTCTGCCTTGGGATGTGGGAGTTATACCAATTTTGGTGAAAGGTATATACTAAAATCAGACTCTACGGGAAAACGTAATGCTACTTTCACTAGTTAATTGTGTAGCCAAATAAACACCAAAATTACCTCAAAATATGTATTTTTTGTAGTCAATAAAATTCTCTTTACATTCCATACTTTATCTTGAAATTCTGCCTTTAGACGCAAATGATATGGCTATTTTGGTGACGAGTATCTCAGGCACTGCGGGAATATTTGAAAGCCTCATATCTTCATCTTTTATTTTCTTGATTTAATTACTTAGATAATTCCTGAAAATTAAGAAAAATATCATAAGAATTCAGGAAAAGTATATCAAGAAGATGAAAGTTTTATTTATTCTTAAATTAGATAAAATTAACAAAAAAGTCGTAATTAATTATTCTAAATGAAGCAAAAATAAGAGATGAATATGCATTCGTCAGTCCTCTGCCCATTTCCCGAATCATATCAGTAGTGGCTTGGAATGGCCTACCTAGCAAGAGTTTGTTGCCTTTATCCTCCTACATTTCTATTACCATGAAATCAGCACGAAAAACAAATCTATCCACTTTCACTAGATCATCTTCACAAATGTCGTATGGACTGACCACAAAGTTTCCTGCCAATTCAATTGTCATACTACTTTTCCTAGTCTCCTTAAGGCATAGCTTATTGAAAGTCAACAAAGGTGTGAGGTTGATGCTAGCCCCTGAGTCACATAGAGATTCACCAAACTTGATCTTTCCTATGAAGCATGTGATGTTGAAACAACCAAGATCTTGTCTTTTAGGAGGTAGTGTTCCTAGAATAAAAGCACTCACCTGCTCCTTTAACAACACCACATCAGCCATAGGTATCCTTCTCTTCTTATTGATTATATCTTTCAAGAACTTTCTGTATGATGGTTCTGCTCAATTGCATCAATGAGTGGAATATTAATAGATAATTTCTTAAAGACATCTATAAATTTCTCAAAGTGCCTATCTTCTTTGGTTGTCTTCATGCTGTTTGGAAAAGGCATTGGTGTCACTAGTGTCCTCTGGTGAGGCGAGACATATGCTTTTGATCTTGAATCCTCCACCTCATTAGTGTGCTCCTCAACTGTGTTCTCTTATTCCAACACGTCTGGTTTATCTACATCTGTTGTCACAGTCTGAGTTGTTATTCCTATAACTTCACCTGCATCTGAGCATGTGGGTTCATCATTCAATAGCGTCTTACCACTACAGAGTTGGACCTCTTGACATGTTGATTTCCAAAATGCACATTAGTATTTGCTGGGAACCCTTGCTGGTTTGGCTACTTTAATGTACCCACATCATTGCTATTTGAGAAATCTGAGTTTCTATGATATGGATCCATGCCCCTTGGTTTTGGAGTTCTCTCTGAGTTTGACCTATAAGAACTTCATTCTAATTGACCATCTTTCCAAGCAATGTCTTCAATATGGTCAATCTTCTTTTGTTCTTGTCGATATTGTGCCTACTCACCTAACTATTGTGGCTTGGGTTGTTGTGCTTGAGATGGGTCTTGTTGGAAATTATTTGGATCCTTCCATGAAAACTTAGGATCCTTCCTCCATGCATAGTCATTGCTCCTATACTATTGTTATTAGCGTGCAAACTTGCACTCTTCATCTTCTTCTTCTAAAGGTTGTCCCTCGTTAGCACACAACTTTTTAGCAATCATGTCTAGCTTTTCATTTAACACAAAGATGATCTTGGACACACTGACACTTTTAACTATTGCCGGAATCTCTCTCTCCTCACCCTATGATTGGTTATTGGACATGTTCTTTAATATCTCATGACAGTGGGTGGGTTTGTTGTTGAGGAACAACCCTTCTCCTGCACTGTAAAGCGTGGTTTTCTCTCCCTTGTGCAAAAGGTAGTAGAAGATATTTGCTTGCTTCAACAAATCCATATCATCATGAGGTATCATCCATAGCATATTTTGGAATCTCTCCCATGCTTCAGAACAATGAAAAACACTAGAGTGGGGGTGAATAGGGTTTTATAATAATTTTTAAAATAATTCAATTAACAAAAAACCACAAGGATGTTGAAGAAGGAGACAAGGGTTTAGAGTGGTTCCACCCTTAGCAAAAACTAAGGGAGACAGTCCACTACCCAATTGTTTCCAATTGGGATTTTGAAAGTATTTGAATTTTATTACCTTCTCAAGGATGTTACACAAAATTACAAATACCTTCCCAAACCCTTTGGACATCCTTCACCTAAAGTCATCTCACCAACCTTGAAGTATCCTTCACTTGAAGTAACTTCAAGCTCCCCCTTGAAGTAGCCTTCCTCCTTGAAGTATCTTCCCATTGAGACCTTCTAGAAGTAGTTCAAAGTCCTCCTTCTCCACCTGAGAAGATTTCACCCTCTCCACTCTGCAACCTCCAACCTAGGAGTAGCAAGGAGAGTACAATGCAATAAGAAAGAACAAGACAGGAAAAAGGAAATTACAATTACCACTTAAGCACAAGGCTTGAATCCTATATCAAGCATTTTGATCTCCTATCCAATGTGTATGAAAGTGGAAGTATAGTGGGTAGGAGATTCTATCCTATAGGACACGAGATGCCAACAATGTAAATGATTTGCATGTGTTGAAGTTGCTCAATTGCTCACAAGGATTGATTCTCAATTGCAAGTATGTGTACTCAAGTGAGTTTAGGTGTCCTAAGGCATGCCCTATTTATAGGAATGGCCTACTAGTACTTAGGGACATTCTAGACACTTTCTAGGGGGTTCTTAGTGCTTAACTAGCCGTTAGGTATCCACTAATTGCATTAGTAATGACTTATTAATTACTGCTAAAAAGTGCAGACAGACACCTTCTCGGTCGAGAAGTTTGTCCACCGAGTGTCTCTCGGTTGAGGAAATTGTCGACTGAGGGTGAGTCTGTAGCAACGTTCAACTCAACTCCCAACCACTTTTTACACTAACTCTAACGGTTATATAACCAACTCTAACTGCTATTAAACCTTCTCGAGATACTATCTTGGTCGAAGTCAAGTTCGACCGAGCCTTTCTCCGTTATTGCTTTTAGCAGGTTATGCAAAGATGTTCATTCTTTAGACTTGGGAGTTTCTCGGTCGAGAAAATATTCGACCGAGAGTATCTCGGTCGAGAATTTTGTTGATCAAGACCAACTCTATTTCAAAACTTTAACTCATATGCAAAGTGTAAGAAATAAATGTACAATTGTGATGCTCACTTAGGGATGACCTATCGAAGTGTTGTGTGTTGATAGGGAAGATCTAAACACTTGATTTACATGATATCTAAGTACTTGTACATTATATATTTGTATAAGTTTACATTTGATTACAATCATGAAAATAAAGCAATTTAAGCATGTAGATCTTCCAAACCTTTTTCATCCACCTTGTTCTTGAAACACTCAAGTAGCACGTTAGATCCATAAGAATGAAATGTTTGTTATTTTCAAAACAAAGGGATTTTGATGATGTCCATTTTGCCAACAATCTCCCCCTTTTTGAAGATGACAAATATAACTCAAATAAGCTTGAATAATATTGAGTTGAGTTTCATACCTGTAATTTACCTTGTGTATACCTTCTCTTGTTTATGGAATGTGTGCTTATTATTCCCAAAGAGGTGTGGAATATAAGATCCAACTCTTTAGGGAATATAACAACATTTGATGTGAAGCCAAGAGAGTATGTATGAAACTCATTGATTGAGTATTTAAGATTTTTATTATTTCTCCCCCTTTTTCATTTCAAAAAGATAATCGTTGAAAACATTTGTTAAGACTACCCCGTAATTGGTTCTCCCCTTTCAAAAAGATAACCGTTAAAACATGCTAAAAGATGTCCATTTACAGCCAAAATGTAAGGATCGAAGAAACCAACTGATTTTAAGTAGCAAAAATTTCAAAGAAAACATCTTCTATGGGAGTGATAAGTAATTTCTTCCTTATGTTATTAAATTGATCTAATGGAAGTGGTTTTGTGAAAATATCGGCCAATTGATCTTCCGTATCAACATGATGAAGGGATATATGCTTTTTAGAAATATGATCCCTTAGAAAATGATGATGGATTTCAATATGTTTGGCATGGCTATGTAAGATAGGATTATGTGCCAAGTTTATAGCACTTGTATTGTCACAAAAGATAGACATAGATGAAAATATAAAACCATAATCATTTAAAACTTGTTGCATATAAAACACTTGAGCACGACAAGACCCGGCTCCCATATATTCAGCTTCAATGGTGTAAAGGGAAACCAAGTTTTGTTTCTTACTAAACCATGGTACTAAGGCTCTTCCTAACAAGAAACAACTTGTGCTTGTGCTTTTACGGTCAAGTCAACAACCAGCGTAATCAGCATCAGTATAAGCTTTCAAATCCAAAGATTGTCTTTTAGGATACCATAAACCATAGTTTGTGATGTCGACTAAGTATCTTAGAATCCTTTTCATAGCTTGAAAATGAGTTTGCATGGTTTTTGATTCAAATCTAGCACAAAGTCCAACGGAAAACATGACACCCGGTCTAGAAGCGGTTAAGTAGAGCAAGCTACCAATCATGGCCCTATATAAGGAATCATCAATGGGTTCCCCATTTTCATCCTTGTCAATTTTAGTAGAGGTAGCCATTGGAGTGGTAGCATGTTTGCAATGTTCCATCCCGAAACGTTTTAAAAGTTCATTTGTATACTTCTCTTGGCTTATAAAAATCCCAGCGGGCGTTTGATTTATTGGAAAACCAAGAAAGAAAGTCAATTCTCCCATGAGACTCTTTCAAATTCATTTTTCATAATATCACTAAATTGTTTACATAAAGATTCATTTGATGCACCAAAGATAATATCATCAACATAAATTTGAACAACTAGAAAGTCAGATTCATATGTTTTGAAAAATAAAGTATAATCTGAATTTCAAATTGAAAAACTATTATCAAAGAAATAATTTTTTATCCTTTCATACCAATTTCTAGGTGCTTGTTTTAAACCATAAAGTGCTTTCGTAAGTTTGTAAACATGATCATCTTTACCAGGAATTTCAAAACTAGGTGGTTGGGCAACATATAGTTCCTCTTGTATTATTCCATTTAGAAATGCACTTTTTACATCCGTTTGGAATAGTTTGATGTTTTTGTGGCAAGTTATAGCTAGTAGCATTCTAATTGCTTTAAGTCTTACTACCGATGCATAAGTTTCATCAAAGTCTATTCCTTGTTGTTGATTATACCCTTGTGCTACCAACCTAGATTTATTTTTTACTACTTCACCGGCTTCATTTAACTTATTTCTAAAAACCCACTTAGTTCAAATAATGGTTTTATCTTGAGGTTTAGGAACTAAGTCCCATACATCATTCTTAGTTAATTGTTTTATTTCTTCTTGCATGGCCATTATCCAATAATCATCTTTTAGAGCTTCAGTCACTTTCTTAGGTTCAATTATAGATACAAATGCCATATTTGCAACATCTCTAAAAGATGATCGGGTTTTTACTTTGTCCTTAGGATTTCCAATGATCAGTTCTTGAGGATGATCCTTAATGAGTCTAGGGATGGGTTGTTGTGTCTCAATTTTTTGATCATTTTCAAAATTGTGATCATCTTTAGTTGATATGGTTAGATCTTAAATTTGATGAGTAATATCAACTATGTTATCACTTTGTTTTTGTTCTTCATGAAAAGTAATGTGAATGGATTCTTAAACTTTTCTAGAGATCATATTGTAAACTCTAAATTCTTTGCTAGAAGTTGAATATCCTAAGAAAAAAGCTTTTTGTGATTTAGAGTCAAACTTTTCTCTATCATCTTTTGTGTTTAAGATATAGCAAGTTGAGCCAAAAGTATGAAAATAATCAAGCCTTGGTTTCTTATCATAAATGAGTTCATATGGTGTTTTATTCAAATAAGAGTGTACGGTTACTCTATTTAGCACATAGCAAGTTGTGTTTACTGCTTCAGCCCAAACGTTTTAGATGTATTATGTTCAAGCATCATAGTCCTAGCCATTTCTTGTAAGGACCTATTCTTTCTTTCAACTACTCCATTTTGTTGTGGAGTATGTGGAGCTGAAAATTTGTGAGTGTAACCTTGAGATGTGCAAAATTCTTCAAATATATGATTCTTAAACTCTCCACCATGATCACTTCTAATTGTGCATATTTTATTTTGTAATTAATTTTCAATCTTTGAGCAAAATTGTATGAATACTTGAATGGTATCATCTTTATTTGTAAGGAAATGAACCCATGTATATCTATTGTAATCATCAACAATAACAAAGCAATATCTTTTTCCACCAATAGATTGTGTCCTTATAGGTCCAAATAAATCCATATGAATATGTTCTAGTGATCTACTGGTGCTAAGCATGTTTTTGGGTTTAAAAGAAGTTTTAGTTTGTTTACCCAAAGTACATGGTTCACAATTTTCATATTGATCAAAAGATAGCATAGGCAAACCACGAACAAGATCATATTTAACTAGCTTTTTGATAACATGTGAACTAGCATGACCTAATTTTCTATGCCATAATTGGAGAGAATTATCTTTTGCAAGTAAACATTTTCCAACTACAGATTGCATAGAGTTAGGTCTAAGAATATATAGATTTCCAATTCTTTTTCCTTCATACACAACATTTGTAGTGTTTTCTATTAGTAACTTGCAACAATTTTTATTGAATAAAACATCATATCCCGTATCACATAGTTGAGTAACACTTATTAAATTATGGTGCAGACCATCAACAAGTAAAACATTTTTTATTTCAAGGTTTGTACCAATATTACCTATTCCAATAATTTTACCTTTGCCATTGTCTCCAAAAGTGATTGTTCCACTTTTCTTTTCTACAAAAGTTTGAAAATCATCCTTATTGCCGGTCATGTGTTTGGAGCATCCACTATCAACACATCATTTCTTCCCAAATAATTGGATAAGTAGGATAACACTTTCAACTTATACTTCTAATCAATGTTACACTTCTCGTATAGTTCCTTTTTCATAGATATTCGGATTGAACACTAGGCATGGAATCATCATCTTATTAATATTCAATCTATATTGCTTGAACTAGAATAGACTGTAGGATGCATGTGAGATAAAACATGCTAATTCACAAGAGCATGGCCATGTATTACTCAGTCTCATTTATCAGGTGGCTAGGATATCTCCCCAATAGGAGGGACAAATTTTGTCTACATCACTAAAAAAAATACTCATGTATCACAATGTAGCCAAGTACCATTGTATGGAAAACCTTATTCAATGTCACATTGAATGTTGATAAAGTCCATTGAGAGCCATGTGATCATTGTAGTGACTTCAAGTTTAAGAACCACAATCACCACTATCACATTTGAGAGATAATTATGATTGTCATTCAATGGTTTCCATGTATCACTCTCAACGTTCTAACAAGTACCTATTTGTCTAATTTGATATCCTATACCATGACTAATGAGATTTAGTCATCAATCAACACATAATCTAATCTTAAGTACTATTGTTGCCTATATAGCTTCCACAATAAAATTTGAAAAGGGATGTGAAAAGAATATATCTATTTTAATTATAGATATGATCTCATGTTAAGGTCCTCAACTTAAACCATATGTTATCAAGTAATATTATTCTTTATACATCTACTATGTTATATTATCATCTCATATTTGAAATAACATAATAAATGGAATTATATTTATTATTAATAAAATGAATTATATATTATCCCAATTCAATGATCATATTACTGTCTCTTAGAGCATACATACAAATAGAAAATACATAGAACATCCAATGGTGGGGGCAAAGATAGAAAGGATGGGCATGAAGGTACAAAAAGGGGCAAAACTAAAGCACAACCATTTATGGTTGTAGCTAGTGCCCTACAAGAACCAATATCTAAAATTTCAAATCCAGACAAACAAATATTTTTTTGCTCATGGATGATGAGGACCAAAAGATCAGGGAGGATATGATCAATATGAAAGACTTAGTGCCACAAGATTGATGCATCAACATCCTAACTCAATTGGGAATGTACAAGTAGATGAAGCAACATCTGGAAAATATCAATTTCTACAAGATTTGTTCCAATGACCGTTGAATATACAAAGAACTAACCCTAAAATTCATGTCATCTCTGAAGAAACTACTAGTTTCAAAAGCATAAGCTGAAGAATGTGGAGAACGATTCATGTTGGCTGTCAGGTTGATCAAGAAAGACTTCATTCTAATAGAGAAGATGTTGAAGTACATATTCACAAAAACTAAAGAACAAGATACACTTTCCAATAAGGCATGATGAAATAGTGAATTCAGGGGTTTCACCACTAACAAGACTTGAGTAAGACAGACAGGAGAAACAGTTCACACCCTAGAACAATTGAAATCTTACCAACTACACTTCGGTCTCATGCGAGTAATCCACAAGATCAACGTTAATGTGGCCTTCACACAAACTAACACTAGAAAAATGATAGAAAGAACCTCATTATCGTATCGAGCATAATGGAAAAGAATAAAATCAACATTGGAAGGCTTCTAATTGATATGCTAGCCATAGCAAAGGGTCTTTAAGGTCTTAGGGAATTCTGCATGGGAAGTCTCGTGACATACATAGCACACATACTTGGGTATCAAGGACCCTCATAATTTCATAGTGTTAGGTGGGGATAGGTTTTTGGATGTGAGATACCTGACGTTAACTAACTAAGTCTAGTGAGAAAGAAGAATAAGTTGTTTTGTAGATCCAAAAGTAAAATGATTTTCTACCCCAAATAGAGATGTGCTCCTACGATAGTGATAAACCCATCTTCTTGATAGGTGATATCCTAAATATTATGTCAGAATCAACCCCTCTCCTTCATCTTAGTGAAATGCATGCATATGATACCACCCATGTAGAAGAGGATCAACCTGCAAAACCCGCCAAGTTACCCAAGATCATAGTATAATCTTGAAGACAACAAAAATGGGACCTAGAAGAATGAAACTCTCTACATCTCAACCTAAAAATAAGGCAGAAGCAAAGGAGCTCGTAACTATACCAATTCTCATGATTCCATGAGAACCAAAACCATCTTTCTAGAATACAACCTGAGAACAAAAAGACTCTAGTTGCCACAATCCTCGTGTTGCAGACTATAGCCTCAGGGGCATTGAATGAAAGTATTCTTGCGATAGGCATGTAGAATGAGACAACACTAGAGAAATCTGCACGTTTATAGACAAAAGGGTGGGTATGGGGAAGAGAAGGAACCTCCTATCAATGAACTCACTCCATTGAAAAAAGAATCACCATGTGATCAACAATAGAATAATAGGTCATATGACCTACACTCACCTCCAAGAGAGACATTTAGGAATGCTAACATACATGGTACTATTTTACATATCTAACTAATATTGCTAATATATCTTAAGATGTATAAATGCTAACCATGTAGTTAAGGAGGATAACACTAAGATTCAACCCCTACTGAGACTGCCCTGAAATATGGAGATTTTGATTGCCAATCAAGGAAAATTATGAAGACAATGGACAAGATGGACAACAATATTGCCAAGATGAGGAAGGTGCATGATGAGATAGGAAAATAGAACACCCTACTACAGAATCCACTCCTCCAAAGACCTTAGGAAAATAAAAGAGAAAACTTCAACATCCATGTCACCCAAGGAGACAAGAGCAAAAAGAAAGAATAATTAGCATGAAGGTGAAATACACTCTCTATCTCCAGAGAAAGATATTGAAGCCGACCACGATGCCAACATGTCATTGGTAATCCAAGGCGCTAACCTTGAAGTATTAGATAATGCACTATTTTGGTCTTCATTGACCATAATTAAGGTGAAGATTTTATGCAAAATTTTGAAAAACCTACCCATGGAGACAAAGAAGAAGTCACCTCTATTTTATCTACCAGATAATCCAAAAAAATATTCAAAATGGTTTGGGTGAACAAACCCAACAAGACTTCTATAGAGAAGGATAACCACAAGGACAAGCATCCCCTACCACCATAGAAAGATACATGCAAAAATGAGGCTATCCCTAACCCCACATTTTTAGAAGAAGAAGAAGAGAAAGAGAGAGAATAGAAACAAATGAGGACATGATGGATGGGCTTGCAGAGATCTCCCTACAAAACGCCCCATACCCTCTCACTTTTGAAGAAATCTATGGTGAGTTCATATCTGATCAACCACCAGTGACACCTGATGAGAGTGGAGTACAACATGGCAATGTATTCACAAAAAACCATGAGGAGACCCTTCTAGAAAAGAGCAGGGAAACATCAACTTATTGTTCATATGGCCTCTAAGAAGCTGGAAAATGTAGTCTCCCAAGATCTTGAAGTCACCCATAATGCTATACATGTTGCTTCTCCATCTCTATCATGCAATATAAAAGACATGGACATGAAATCCACTTCTAGGATGATCCTTAGAGACATCTACGTCTATGCTCACATTCTTGACATTGAAAAATCTAGGATCAATGTTCTATTCAAAAACTAAGGGCATACTCTAACAAGGGAGGACCTAAGAACATCATTCAGACATACAACCTTTATAAGTAGAAAATTATTTAAAGTTACTTGAGGCATCATCATTGAAGAATATTTGGATAGAGAAAAGAAGGGTCAATTTTTAACACGACACCAAGTCTAGTTATCAGATTGTGTGAAGAGAAGACCAATTGACCTTCTACTTATGAATTGGTCACTACACTACCAAACATTGGAGACGCCCTGTCAATAAATTGATCAATAGAGTGTAAAGAAATAGAGGCATAAAGCTAAAAAGACTACCATAAAAAGCTAAGGACCACTTCTTGTTGATAGTAGAATATATGTCTACACAGTAGATAGTCACACAAGACCTACCATGCAGCAAAATGGTTTCTAAAAAATTACACGGCATGTGAGACATGACAAACCCTAGCCAGACTCAAGCACTTAAACAAAGGGGTTGATAGATGGTACTTCTCCAACTAGACTGGTATCTGGATCAATGGAGTGACCTTCAAAAAATTCTCGATAAGGGGACAATGTGTTTATTGTCCTGAGAATGATTGAAGTATTGCATTGAAGAATCCCCTTCGAAAACATTTTGAATGAAAACTTCCATGCACCACGGGTAAAATATGTCGTGGATATTATTGATGATAGATGATTCTTCTACTGTACATGAATTGAAGCCATTCCTAAGAGAATGTACACTTTTTTACCCCTCCCATAGAAGAAGCCTTAGAAAGAGGTATTAAAGACCTTATAGAAGGAACCAGACAAATGAGTCCAACAAGTTCATACACTAGTTTACCACCCACCCTCTCCACCAGTGCAATCGTAAGAAATTGTTTGTGCCAAACCAATGCTAGATATAGTACTGGAGACTAAGAAAGATCATAAAGTATGTTGTGACGAAGCCACAACAACAAAATTATCACATATGGATTTGGTCACTGCAATCTATGAAATCTTCTACTGAGATGCATGATAAGGGTTTTCAATGGTACATTTAGCCCCCATCATGGAGAGGATAAGATTTGAAGAAGATGGTTTATTCACAATATTTGAAAGAGGAGACATAAATGTTTTGAAGACAAACCTTTGCGAAATACTCACAATCAAAGGTTACATGACAATTAATGTCACGGATTATTGCCAACTTCTTTCAAGTGATGAGATAAATATATATGTACATGGATGGTTATGAAATTCCATGCAACTTGATCCTAAAGAAGGGGGAAGGAGAAGACAAATGACTAATTTAGAAACTTAAATTGCATAATCATAGACTCATCTTCCTCTCAATTCTTCATGATAGAAATTGATCATTGTTGTAAAGATACATAAAGGCCAAGACTGACATTTTATTTAAAAATTGGATGTTATGTTCAAGATGAAAGAACAAAAAAACACAGAAAGCCTAACAATGTAACAGAATAGAAGTTTACACATTGTGTGAAGGGCATGATCAAGCTCATCAAAAAATATGATAGAATGCACTCGACTATGGATACATTATTTGGGAAGTTGTTCTTCTTTCATAGGAGCCCTCAATAGATTAAACAATCAAACATAGTGGCTACCATGTTTTGTTCTAGATGCAAGCTCTACATAATACAGATAGGAGCCCTGAACAGGGGATTTATTATAGGGTTGAGGCTATTGACCTCCCTATCTATGTCGACAATTTTCCATCAGTGTCAATTGATGGGTGCATCAGTCGATGGGACTTTTGAACTTGAGGGTCGATGACTTTTAGACTTCCAGTCATCGGTCTGTCGGTCGACGTGATTGTCGACGTTGAGGGTTGAAAAGTCTGTCGGGAAGTTGTGGTCATCGATAAGGGTGTCAACATGATTGTCGACCGATTGGCTGAATTCTTATCGGTAGTTGGATGATGATTTTGTCGAGCTGGAGGGTCGGCGAAGGTGTCAACTTTGACCATCGATGAGTTGTATGTTGACCTTCTTAATGTCAATCTAGTGGATCGTTGGAGCTATCGAGTATTGAGTATCGACCAAAGTTTCGAGCAGGGAGGTTGATAAGGCCATCGACCTCTTGATTGCTGGTCGATTGACATGTCTATCGACAAGTCAAAATTGATCTTGGACACAATTTTTTTATATCGATCTTTCCTATAAAAGTGATCAAAATCCATTTTATCCTAGGGCACTGCCTCGCACCCCATGAGACATGTCCTCCTCTCGAATCCCACCCACAGAAGGGTAGTGGGACCCCCTAGGCAAACTTTCTATAGAGTGATAGAAATCAAAATCTACAATGGGAGTCGAGAAAAGTATCAAATTCCTACAAATTAACATAAAAACCTAAATAGACCAAAACAAAGCTATTTTAATGAAAACTAATCAATATAAATGCTAAACTAGCCTAAAATACAACTAAAAATGGGATGAATATGCATTCATCAGCACCGCCTGTTGATTTTTGATACCATGTGTTGCAACTCACACTCCATTTGCAGATCCTACCATCCCTAGTGTTCCACCTCATGTTGATGCACACCAAGACAAAGCAAGTGAGCCACCATTTTTAAAGCATTAGATGAGGCACCAAAAGTAAGAAGGATACAAAAGCACAATGTTGACATTCTTGAGGTGTTTCACCAAGTGAAGGTCAATATTGCATTGTTGGATGGTATCAAGCAAGTCCCATCTTATGCCAAGTTTCTAAAGAACGGATGCACGATGAAGAGAAGGTCAACATGTAGAATACCAAAAAGAGTGAAGTTGACTGAACAAGTGAAATCAATCCTCCAACACTCACTTCCCGTGAAATAGAAAGATCCAGGAGCCCCAATCATACCTATCCACATCGGGGGACATTGCATAGACAAATCCCTACTTGATTTGAGATCTAGTGTGAATTTAATGCCATATAGTGCCTATGTTGAGTTGGGCTTGGGCAAATTGAAACTGGCACATTGCACTCTCCAATTGGCAGACCGTTCCATCAAGGTGCCTAGAGGATGAGTGGATGATGTTTTGGTGATGATAGATAAAAAAGGGTGTAGTGTTCCTGGTGGATTTCATCGTTCTTGATATGGAGCTAATGGATTGGGGGATTCCAATTATCTTGGGAAGACCATTTTTATCTACAGCTAATGTAGAGATACATGTTCATAGTGGCCCAATGACAATCTCTTTCAAGGGCATGAAGATAAATATCAACATATACAAGTCCTCAAATCAGTGAGTTCAAGGTAGGGATATTGGATATGGTCGCTTCAAGAGTCTGACTGGTCATTTGAGAGGAGGAGGCCTATATGAAAGGTTTGATGACAACTTCGGTGATCAAAGGGATGAGGAGCATATGTTGAGTGCAAATGAAAGATGCATTTATTGAAAGAATGGACACATCAATATGCCAAATGGATGAATGATTGAAGAATTTCCAAGAAGCCTGGTTGAAGGCATGAAACTCAGTGCTTGTGGGAGGCAACCCACCTAGATTTGGGAAAGTTTCACCCAACCTTCCATTTTTGATACATTTGGTTATTTTTACACTTTTCCAAGAAAACACACACACACTTGTATTTAATAGTTTTTGTTGAGTTTTAAGATGTACAGGTGAAAATAGGTTGAAATAAGGAAAATTAGATGAAATTGACAAAATGTCTTAAAGAAAAATCACTTTAGATCAAAGATTTGATGTTTTGATGAGATTGAAGTTGAAATGAACTATCACAATACTCAACCACGGTCGTGGTGACATTGATCGGTGGTAGTGGTGCACTCAAAATAAATAGAGAAATCAAAGTGAATCAAAGAAAATTCAAGAACTAAAGAACAGACCCAACAGGGTCGTGCCATGCAACATGGCCATGTTGTGTAGAATTGTCGTGCTGCAGCCCAGACCAACACTAAAAATAGCCATTTTGCAAATTGCATTTCAATTGTCCATTCATTTCTTATTGAACAAAATGGCCGTCTCTGCACCATAGAGACCATGCAACGTTTCACACCTCCTTTACAACCCTTGCGTCACCACTAAATCACCCCTAATCCATCTCCAATCAATACCCCATCATTTCCACTACCTTAACCAACAAATTCCGCCCATTTTCATCTACAAATGATTACATTTTTCTCCAATCCGTCTCAGTTGCCCTGTTCTTTGGAGAAATTCGAAAATCCCAAAATCTTCCACAAAAACCAATACAATATGAATCGAATGTCAAAGAAGGTTGTGGCTAAGACCAAGGAGGTCATTTCCTACGGGTGCCGGCCCAAGAATGCATCATCTTCAACCCCGACATCTACCGCCCTGCCATCCACCTCCAGCTCCACCGAAACTGTCTGTTTGACGGAAGATGAATTGGATGCTTTGATAGATCCAATTGTGGAGGAAGTGTATTCACCGCCACAACATGTACTTCCACATCCCTCGCCAGCCTGACCCTTAGTTTCAGTAGCTCGGCTATCAGTTACAGCAACTCGGTCGTCAGTTTCAGCGGCACGCCCATAGGCATCTTCGAGACCACATCCGCAACCTCAACCTCAACCTCAACCTCAAGCATAGAGACAGTTACTTCTAGATGATGAGGATGAGGTGATGCCTGATGCACCACATCCAAATGCACCCCATCAACAGCCTGATAGAGAGCCTGAGGTTACTAGTAGTTGGGCGAAGAAGCCAAAACACCTGGAGTGCTTAACATGCAAGGTTATTGCCACCCATTATGCGTGTTGGGCAATGATGGAGAGCATGGGTTTATAGGCCTCTTTTAAGGGTTTAATGGAATCAGTGGGCCTTTTCAACATCTTGGCGACACCACATAAGACTTATGTCGAGCTGACATGTCAGTTCTTCGCCACTTTAGAGAAGATTTCTAATGATGGCGAGGATTCCATTAGAGTGGTGATTGGAGACAGGCATTGGGTTGTTACTTCAAAGATGTTAAACAAGATGTTTTCTCCCAGTGATGAGATGGTAGTCCTCTTGGATGGGGAAAGGATAGAGAATGACTCAAGTACTACCTACATCACTATGTGGAAGTACGTCAACGGACATAGCAATTTTTTAGTGGGGAAATCCAAAACAAGCTTGATCCTTAATCCATTCCTCCTCTATGTACAAAAAGTGCTTATAAACACAATCTTCGTTAGGTACAAAAACTAAGTCAACTGCACAAAGTAAGATCTTTTTGTCTTGGATTGGCTTGTTAAAGGAAAGTTTGTAAATTTGGGTGCTTCATTGATAGATCATCTGAGAACAATCCCCTCCAAGAGAAAGAATCCATTCGTTATAGGAGGGATTGTGACATCTATTGTTGTTTCCCTAGGCCATGGTGTTTTGGGATACACTAGGGCAGAGGAGGGGGGATTTAGTGGACCTGCACTACTTGGTTCATTCTTCTATGATTTTTGTAGTGGATTAAAAAATCATATACCAGATCAACCCCCCATATCTAGGTATCTTGTTGGAGCTACCCTACCACACTCCACCTCTTTTAGAGAAGCATGGGAATGCTACTAACTTCTTGGAGACCCTAAGGAGATACAAGGAGGAGCACCTAGAGGGGAAGAAATACCACATGTTCTACTGAATGAGGGACTACGAGAGCCCTAATGAGCGGAAGAGCAAAGGAGAGCAGCAGAGGCAACAAATGCATGTCTAGTTAGGAGATGGGAGGAGGAGGCATCACAGGAGCCACAACAGCCCACAACGAATTCATATGACATGTCCACTATACATGCGCAACTGGAGGGCATCTAGAGCACACAAGACAACATACTGAAAACCAAGAGGTTATTTTGAGGGCACAAGAAGGTTTCCAGCATACCCAGGATGCAATGTGGTTAGACCATCAGTAGATGCACTATCAGGTCAACCACATGTATCTGTTTCAGCATGCCCAGGCCCAAAGGAACCCCCAGTGGGAGGAACATTGGTGTAGTGCATTGTTAGCATATCAGGACAACTAACACCTCCACTGTCGGACTACTGGGGTTCCTACTACTAGCATCCTCCACCATAGGGAGGACCACCAACAGAGTCACCACAATGATCATATACCCTATCACTCCTATACTTTAGTGTCATGCTGAGGACAACGTGATTCAAAATTTTGAGGTGGTAGGGCAGTATGCCCTTTTTTCCCATTTTATACTTTTTTGCATTTCTCCTGTCATGCATTTCATCTGCCATTTTGTTTTGTTTTCTTGTTTTTTTATTTTTCTCTTACTTTTTAGATTATATTTTACCTTCTTTGCATGCCTACATATCATCTAGTTTACTTTCTGTCAATGTTTGCATAATTTTCAAAAAAAATCTCTTTTTGCCATGCATTGCACATCATGTAGATTTTTGGTAATTTTTTCATGTTTTAACTAGTATTTTCTTGCTTACTCATTTATTATTCCATAATGAAGGCATAGATGTGACTGAAGGTAGCTTGGCACCATTTTTGCCAATTTTTCCCAAATTTAGAATTTCTTGCCTAAAAGTGTGTTTTGACCCAATCTCTACTTATTTGATTGAAAATGACGACCTTTGACAAATGTAAGTGAATATCATGGTTTATTGCTAAATGGTCTCATTTTTTACTTTTTACACGTACATCACCTCTCTTATGCTTGTGAACTATTTGGTTGAATTGTGATTGAAGCAAGCCAAAAATGCTTAGAGTTTTATAGAATCTCATGATAAAAATGTGGATTCAATATTGCTCATTCATGTAGTGTGCCATTCTTGATGAAATTGCTGGAGTAGGTTTCATGCATGAAATCTCATGTTGAAGTCCATATTAGTAACCCCTTTTTGACTCACTTTTCTTCTACCATTTTCTTACATCTCTGCCTGATTAAAGGATGCCAAAGTACACATGATTAGCCTTGGCCACCTCTAAAAGTTTTGGGTGGTCATATCCATACCCTCCACTTCACTCTCGTTATCATGTACCCTATCTACACCATGGGGATGGAAAAATAAAAATAAAAAATAAAAAAAGAAAAAAAGAAAATAAAAGATGCTCCTATTTAAGTGCATCTAAATAAAGAAAAGAAGAGTGTGTAAAAGAACTCAAAACTCTTACCGCAACCCTTTCTTCCTTTTCCATGCCCATGGAGCTACAAAATGTCAATCCTAGATCATTTTTCCCTTTTTTGCAGCCACGTGGGTTACTTAGTGTGGATGGACATATGAGATTGAATGTATGATTGTAAAATAGTAAAATTAGTCATTTTTTACCTTTGCTACCATGAGACGGTCTACCCAGAGTGATATGATAGCTGTATGGATTGATTGTGTTTTATATGCTAAATATTTGAAGCTTGTAGGCTCAATGCTCTAATCAAGATTGGTTTGTAAAAGAGGAGAGGAGAGAGGTGGAATGCAATTACTTAGTCATCCTTGAGCCCATTTAGTCAATGTTCACTTTTTGCATTGCATTTATCATTTCTTGATTGTGGAAAATTTGCAGAGAGATTTAGTTGGATTATACTTGAGGACAAGTATGTTTTAAGTTTGGGGAGGGGATTCAGACCTATTGCAGGGCTTCATCTTGTGTCATATTGCATTTCAATCACATCTATACCTATTAGATTGCATGTTATTTCCCCAAATATGCATATTTGTATAAAATGCACTTATGGACATTATTTGCATGTTTATTAGGCATTTGGACCACACTTTATTGAAGAGAGAGAGAGAGAAGGAGTGATCCTAGCATTTCTCTACCCTTGGAGAGGCCTAAAGTAAAGTCTGAGGCTCCCTCAACCTACCCATAGTGGCCAAAGATCCATTGAAGCAAATATGTCCAAGAATGAACAAAGAATCAAGTCAAACTGTTGCAACAAAGACCACCACAATCGTGGTACCTCAGAACGGCCGTGCTAGCTCATCTAAAGTCAACAAAGTCATATTAAAGCAAAGCAAGGATCACCACGGTCATGCCACTCAGAATGGCTGTGGTGGACTTACCCTGAACGACTGTGCCACCTTGGATGGCTGTGTGACAATTGCATCTAAACGGCCATGGAGCCAAGAATAGGTAGAGTTTTCTAAGCCACCACGGCCGTGGTGACAACCATGGTCATTCTACCCTAGCCCCACCACGGTTGTGCTACTTCATGTACAAAAGTGACCAAGCTACTGTGATTTTTCCCCGTTTCTCAGTATGGTCATTCCACACCACCAAGACCGTTCTCACCCCTTCCCACCACGACCATGGTGATCTCCATGACCATGCTACTCACAAAAACCTAGCTACTTTTGCACTACATTTCCCATTTTACCCCCACTTGACCTTTTGCTTCCCCCACACCTATATATACCTAGGTGGAAGCTCTATTATGAGGTTAGATGCCTTCTACCACCTCCTATCTCCCCATTTGTGCATTCCACCCATTCCACTCCATTTCCACCTCCATTCCACTCCATTTGACTATTGCCACCATCAAAACCCTAGTTTCCTAGTGTTTTGATGCTATTCTATCATCATCCCATTCCCTTGAGCTTTGGAAGAAGGAGGAGGACTTCCAATAGCAGCTAAGGTGGAGGATTTATCCATCTACACCGAGCTCCATGGCTTCTTCTACCTCTTTCTTCTTTCTTTTTGTATTTTGCATTGCTATGAGTAGCGAGGCCCCTTAGGTGGGCTGTTTGGGGTCAAAAATATTACTTTGATACCTTGTTGGGGGAAAATGATTTGTAAACATTGTAATTTCATTTGCTAATGGTTATGTTTTATTTCTATCTCACTCTTCATGAATTTCTTATTGGTTTTTGCTTGAAATCACCTAGGAATTCAGGGATTTTGCTTACATGTGTGAATTTTTGTATTTGTTCCTAGGTCTAATTCATGTATCCCTAGCTAGACACCCATCTTCCTATATTCTAATCAATTCTCCTAACCCTAGTTGAGAGATATAAGTAGCTAGATTAGCTGAATTTGGTGTGCTTAGCATGGAGCTTTCTCAAGGTTAGAATGTGGGTGATGGGAGGCCTAAAACCTCACTTCCACTCCCATTACTAACCTCAGCCCCTAATCATCCTAAGATCATATAAACTAGAAACCTAGGCTTATTCAGACTCTAATTGAATTACACCTAAACCCTAACCCAATTGATCCTCGGAAGGGTAGTAAGGGATGTTAGGGACTAGTTCCCCTATACACAACCTAGCATACCCATGGCCAATTAGTAGTTTAGTATTTTTCATTAAACTCTAGCTTGTTGTTTGGTTAGATAATCTAAATGAGACTATAATGTTCATTTATCACCCCAATATAATTGATGAGTGCATTCCCCAAACAGCCCACACCTCTCTTTATTGCTTTAAAACCCTAATTGCCTTCTTTCTTGGCTATTGTTAGCTTAGTTAGCCCTTTACTTGCTTAGTTAGCTTCTTGCATTGTTCTTACTTTTTTCATGCTAGTTTAGATCTTTAATTACTCTTTTACCCTATTTTCTAGCTTAGTGTATTGTAGATCTTTCCTTGATTGCCTTATTGTAGATTGTTATTTTCTTGCTCTTTTCCTTGCCTTGCCTTGTCTTTTCTTGCTCATTAGAATTAATTGTCTAGGGTTACTTAGATTTTATTCTTGTTTTCTTTCCTTCATTTACTTTCTTGTTCATCTCTAGTGTAATAAAAAAATCAACCTTTAAATCCTTCAACCATAGACTCCACAGTAGGAACCTAGGCCAAAAACTAACCTTGCCCTAGTGCCCTCTTTATCCCTATGGATTGACCCTATACTTGTCTCCCTCCTATACTATGACAATACCCCGTGTGCTTATGGGTGTAGTGTTTTGGTTTATGTGAGTGTGCTAAGTTAGGTCTTTATAAATTTTGAAAGTTAACCCACTGTGTGTTTCTCTCCATGGGGTTGCATCTATTCAAATTCCAATTGAGTAGTGTGTAACGCCATTAGCAGAAATGCACCAAATACAATTATACAAATTGTGAAGAAATCTCGAGCGAAGGTGGATCAGAGAGAGAGAGAGAGAATTGTCGATTTGTTCACAACTGTAAATAGTCCTCAGTTTCCTTATTCGGCTACAACTAGGAGACAACTCTTGTGTTGTCTGATCAGGGGCAAGTCAAATGCAACCATTCATTGGTGCAAAAAAAGAAAAAAATAGCGCATGACTAGTTAAATAAATTTCCTTATCAAGTTTGAATGAAGTGATGATGCATTTATGTATCTTTTTCTCTCTCCTCCATAGAGGGTGCAAAAAATCCCAATTTTAATTAAATTTGACACCTAGCCTAGTTTGGACATGTGGAATCCAATTTTGGCATTAGTTTTTGGTTTTGAGGTCTCTAGTATTTTATTTAATTCTTTCAAAGTAATTCATGTTTTCTCTTCAAAGACTTCTAGAATTACCCAATTTTGGAGAAACTTCACCGTCAAGCAAAGCTAAGCATGTTGGACATGAATTTGCCATTAATTTTATCCTTTGATATTATTTAGCACATTATTTAATAATTTGGGCTTTATTCACTCTTTCTCTATCCTAAACACATTAGAACATTAAAGATTGTCCAAATTAGTTGAAAATATACACATAAGCTTATTTTAACATTTATATTTCAAATCTAAGATTAGTTTTCTATTTTGAAGTAATTAAATATTTTATTTCTTATTTTGAAGGAAATCACCCTTTTCTTTTCTAAATAAAATTGTTTTATTTCTTATTTTAGAGGAAATCATGAGGTATGAGACAGGGAGATCCACTGTCACCGTACCTCTTCATTCTTTGTATGGAAAGAGCCTGACAACTCATTGAATCCATTGTTAGAAACAAATATTGGAAGAATATCAAAGTCTCGCAGACAGGCCCTGTGATGTCACACATCTGTTTTGCAGATGATATCATCCACGACTGCTTCAAATCCTTCGAGAAGGCCTCCGGTCAGTTGATATCCATAAAAAAAACTAGAGTCTTCTTTGCCAATTTTGTCGACAAGCAAACAAGGCTCAACATCTGCCATACCAGTGGCATCAAAGAAACAAATGACCTCGGCATGTATCTTGGGGTGCCCATTCTGCATAATAAAGAGAAGAAAACCACGTACTCAGGAAACCTCGCTAAAATGGAGAACAAGGTCAATGGCTGGGCAGCTAAAACCCTATCTCTGACTGACCGGATATGTCTTGCTAAGTCATTACTAACTACCATTCCCCCCTATTCAATGCAGATAGCTAGAGTCCCATTAGCATATGCAAGAATGAAGAAAAGATAATAAGGAAATTCATGTGGGTTGGGGGCATAACTCCAAAACAAGCTCTCTAGTATCATGGTCCACAGCCACAAGTATGAAAGATAGCGGCCTTGGGATTAAGGCAATGGCCGATTGGAACAAAGTAGTCATAGGAAAGAATGCTTGGGACCTAAATTTTGTAAGACAACCTATCTGGAAAGAATGCCTGTAAAAGAAATACAGTAACTTCAGAGGTCAACTAGGTGCTCTCTCTACTCCGTTCTGGAAAGCAATTAAAAGGTGCGATGAACAACTCACCAATAACTCGATAAAGATCATCAACAATGGTGATATTACTTCCGTGTGGTTTGATCACTGGGTTCCCAACTGTGGCAAATTTATCGACATCTGCACCAAAGAAGTAGATGCTGACCTACTAGACATGCACGTATTCAACTTAGTTGACCTAGAGGGAGCCTGGAACATATCCTTCCTTCAGGAATACCTGCCTGCGAATTGTGTCGAATGGATCACTAATCAACCTCCACTTGATCCAGAAGCGCCACCAGACACTTGGGATGACAAAGGTAAATAAATAGTCGGGTCAGCATATAATATCCTCCACCATGACTCATCCACTAGGGAAGGACCATGGAACAAGATCTGGAAGGTAAATGCCCCTAGTAAGGTTCGCACTTTCATGTGGCTTTCTGCAAATGACGCTATTGTGACCAATACGAGAAGGAAGTAGCAGCATTTCACAGATGAACATGTGCCCCAGGTGTGACAAAGAGGAGGAAACAACCATGCACGCACTTTGCGATTGTGATTTTGTGAGAAAGTTGTGGGAAACCAGTGAGCTTTTCGATACACAGCTGCTGATCCAAGGATAAAATACAATTGAATGGCTCGAGCAAAACCTTCCAAAAGATACAACACATGGGACCAACTTTACGTTGTGATGTTGGGTAATATGGAAGGCAAGAAACCATCGCGTGTCTGAAGTAATGAGATCAATATAACCAGACAAAAAACCGATCTGTCCAACAACATTAAACTCAACATAGAAATTCTAAAACAGATCCAAAAGGGAAGTTCACCAGAACACTGCTGATCAACCTTTTTCCGAGGATGACATTGATACTGAAGCCGAAGACGAGGACACGGTAGTTATGAAGACTGACGCAGCTGTCAAAAAAAAAAAATGAGGCCGCAATAGCAGTTACTATGAACAGCAAGAAAAGGCGCTTGGCTAGGAGGGGCTACCAGGACCATCAAGACCTCAACAGTGACAGAAGCGAAAATACGAGCCCTAGAACTTGCAGTGGACCTCATCAGAAGGTTTAGCTACAGGAAGGTCATTATTGGCGAAGACAGTAGAAACTCCATTGATGCTATATAGGAATGGAGCATCCTGATGCAAAACCTGCGACTGGAGGTGTGGAGATATAAAATAGAGAAGCTCCGTAAAGACTGCCAGGGAATTAAGTTTCAAAAGATAGGAAGTTCGTCCAACATTCTGGCAGATGCGATGGCCAAACACCACCTGAAAACGTACAGAGAAGTGCTATTCTACATAGACCCTACCCTCCACCTTGTGGGTCAACCCTCTACCTCTACCCCTTCTTTTAATGGTAGAAGTTCTACCAATCTTCTTTTCTCTACAAATGTGGTCCTGCTTAATACAATCCCTGCAAGTGGAGGACAGGTTGAATAATAGAACCTAGAACCTCGTAGCTTACCTAAAAAAAACAAAATTGTTTAACTTTGCCTCCAAGCCAAAACATATCCAAAGGAAATGAATCTGAAGTTATTTTTATCCAATTAGTCCTCCTTTAATGAATTTTATATAATTAACATGTGTGGCCTATTATTATTTTAGTTAACATATTATTTCACCATTGTTGTTATCATTCTTCCAATTGTGTCCCACATCTTCACATTGCAACCAAAAGGATTATATAATATTATTGTGTACAAAATTCTTTATGTCTATTATTAAACTCATTAAATTCATCAATTCCTTATTTATTTGAATTCAACATTCTCAATTATGGACACCTAGTCCTTATATGCACATTATTTCTCTTAACCTCATACCATAATCAACATTATCACATGTGACATATTTTATTGGTCTAATGGTTATTATGAGAGCATTAGATCATAATTATTTTCATGCATATACTTTTGGGTGATTTAATAATGTATTACATATTAGGGTCACAATTAACTACTATTAGGAATATCCTCATCCTTGTTTGGCTAGCCCATAGACCTAAGGCCTCTAACCTCTTAACCTTGAATTAGGATAAGGTTCTAGAGTTATGTACGTTACATGAATCCTCTCTCTATTTGTACGATAACATTAATACTTACTTGCACAACCATTCCCAAAGTGATTGGGAGCCTTGATCTTCTTTCATATTCATCACCACAATGTCTGCATGGAATTTGAATTTTGTCAAAATAAGACAAGAAGTCTTTGTAGATATTTAGTGGCTACACTATAGATCTATCACCAAGAAAAAATATCATGCTTGTTTTTTTGGTTCCTTCAAACCCAGCTTATAGAACGTTTATAGAGGCAAACACTCCCCATAATAGCATAGTGCATATCCAAATGATAGATCCCATGGAAATTTGAAGCAACTAAGATCGCTTCTCTTCTGGAGAATCTTCCTTTGACTTAGTACACTAAAATCCTCATGTACACTAACTTCATAATTTTCTATGATTCTCCTGTTATTACTAATGTTGTCCTTTCAAAACATCACATATGTTGGCGCCTACTCTATTGCTACCACAAGTGATATATTAATGTGTTATTTGTGGAAGATGTCAAGAACATTCTTGAAAAACTGGTATGTTTCCCCTTTCTTGAGGTTTTAAGGAAAAGGAATATGTGCCACTATGTTATACTGATGTGAGAAAACCTAGGCATCCTAGGGTGCATTTTCTTCCTCAATAATAGTACATGAACCACCATATATGAGTCGTAATATGTGTTTATTGTTTCATTAAAAGAATCTCATCCTCAACTAGTGAAGTAATATCGGGTTCCTTGGTTCATGACTATGCATTCTTGTGGTGCATTTGCAACTTCAGGTGTATTTACACTCTTTAAAATTATATTCTTAGCTTGTTGGTTGCTTGGGGAATCAAATTTTCTCATGTTTAGTTTCTTAAGTTATGCAATTTCACCAGCCAATAATTACATCAATGTTTCCAAGTTTTAGACCAGTGACCCTTGATTTTGAATGTATTAAAATGATAGGTCTCTACAGTGGTAGTTTTTGTTCATCTACTTATCCTTCTACTTGTCAAATGGTTGTGATTACCATCACCTTGGGAATTTCCTTGGTTATGTTGAAACTTGTGTTCATTGTGTTGATGTTTCTCTTTTTTGTTTTGAGCATGAATAAAAGAAGCCATGTCGCACAAGAAGATCTTATTGATTAGCACAATACAAATTCCATGGTACAAACATTTAACCAACTTGTTGACTAGTGGAAGAGTGTCAAATACATGCTCAAGTTACAAAACAAAAATGTTGGTTGTATCCATTAAAATTTATGTTTGGTAAGATTCTAATATCTTAAATTATTGTTCTGGTCAACTCGTTGGAACATGTGTCCTTGTGAATAGTTGTATATACTAACCATACGCCATTCTAGTGCATGTGGGGATCATTTCGGGTGGAAACTGACTATTGAAAATATTCTTCAATGTGGTTTCTTTTGAACTGCCTTATTCAAGGATCCACATGAATATTGCAAGTCTTTCTTGAAATGTCAAAAGGTGGGTAATGTCACCAAGAGAGACATGATGCCTCTAACTCCCATCTTTTGTGTATACTATTCTAGATGTTGACCATGTATCTAAGTGCTTTGAAGCTATATACATAAGACAAAATTATCATAGAGTGGTGTGTGACTCCATTAAATTTAACATATTCAAGTGCTTTGGAGTGCCAAGGACTATAACAAGAGACAGAGGTAGCAATTTCATGCATAATGCCTTTGATAATCTTTTGAAAATGCACAGTGTCAACCGCTAATTGGATTCCCCATATAATACTCAAACTAGTATCCATGTGGAGCTTGCTAATAATGAGATAAAGATCATTTTGGAGAAGACAATGATATCAGACCATAAGAAATGGGTCACTTTGACTTAGTGAAGCTTTATGGTCTTATTGAATAACATACATAACTCTAATTGACACGAGACCTTTCAGATTTATTTATGTCAAGAGATTACATTTTTCCATAGTAATGCAACACAAGGCCCCTTTGGCACTTAGATATATTGAGGTGAATATTGATACATTAAGAATTTGAAAGGAAATTGATACTTCATGGGCTTGAGGATATATGGAACAAAACATATGGAATTTTGCAAGTGTAACAAGGAGAAAAAAAAATTAATGCATTATAAGATCTTAATCATGAAAATATTTGAGCACAATCATTGGGTTTGGATGTACAACTTTTGCATGAAATTCTTTCCTAGACATTTGATCTAGATGGGAAGGCCCATGGAAAGTGATGCATGTCTACCCATTCGGTGTACTTGTGATACAAAGAAAGATAGGAACTAAAGTGTTTTTGGTGAATGGACAACGATTGAAATCGATTGTTGAGGTAGGTATCAACAAGGTCAATCAATGTTTTGATATTGTCATGTTGGTTGGGATGATCCAGACCGAGGAGGAATCATTATTAAATGCAAATGAGAAGGTAATTTACTATGCAAAGGGAGGCCCCAAGATTCATAAGGGGTTTATGAATCGTGAAATACCATGCACAACTGAAGGCAAGAAACTTAATTCTAGTGGGAGAAAACCCACTCAATTGTGAGACTTGACCCCATTCCTCGCATTTTTCCTTATATGTTTTCATTATACTTCCAAAGAAAGACACAAACACACTCTTGTTTTTAAAAAATTGATGTTTTTATTTTCCATTGAAATAACACCACCATGTATATCCTAATAAAGTTTTAGTTATTTCATGCGTTGGATATATTTATAATTAAAAGGTTCAAACCAAATGTGCCACATACCAAATGAGTCAACATCAAGTAGAAGAAGAATAAATATTATTAACATAAATGTTTGGTACATTTAGGAAAATATTCCATTTGAACTATATCCCATCCCCAAGTAATATTTAGACTTAAAAATCATGACCTTGTAAAATTCAAAGGATTCCTTGATCCTAAACATAAGAAGTTGAGACACAAAGATAAAAATTAACCCTAATGTTTGTAATATACACCATATCTTTAATCAACAAGAATTTTTCAAATGTAATCTTGATCAGGATGTTGTTCTTGTCGGTCACAGAAGAAGCACTAGATTTTTCCATGAGTACTTGATGCTCATCCTCTCCTTCTTTTGGGTAAGTCAAGAAAGAATTCTTATTATTAGTAATATGTCGTGATGCTAATGTCTGTAACATACACCATGTCTTTAATGATTAAACAAGAGTCAATGATCCAATCATGATGTTATAAAGATGCTATATTCATCATATGATCAATGCCAACACTATGTCCTCCGTTAAAATGGTTTTTGTCAGTTCCTTTGAATTTTGAACCACTTTCTTCATCTTGTGTCTGCATTTAGGAAAGTGTGACTAGATTTTCTACATAAAAAATAGAAAAATATTTATTGATAATGTCCTTGTTACCTTTGTTTATATTTTTTTTTGGTTTTTTTTTCTTATTCTTCCAAGGAATTTTACAATGATTGGAAGAATTCTTATGTTGATCATTTTCATTATAAAGAAAATTTGCACTAGAAAACAACTCTTTAGTTAAATTTGATCTTTATCTAGATCAATTTTGATCTTCTACCCATATATGTATTGTCACATCATCATGTGACATTGTCTTTCTTTTGTGTTTTATGTTATTTTTGTAATATTTCCAAGAACTTGGCAAATTTTCAATTATATAACCAATTGTGAAAGATTTCGAAAGATCGATTATCTCATTCTTTAAATCATCAAGCATTATTTCAAAATCATGAATTTGACTTGTCACTTTTTTATATTAAAATACAAGAGGAATGTTTCCACTAAATAGCTGATTATCAATAGTGCTTAGAATGTCATGGTGGAAAATCCCAATAGCCTTTTTTCAATTAGTCATGTTAGTTTCTATTCTTGACAAAGATAGAGAAAATTCTAGGTTAGAAACCACCAAACCGGTGTAAATGTTTTACTACCAACAATGATAATGTCCATTAAACAATTTTATCCTTTTTCTGTCAGCAAAGGAATCTATGAAATTGTTGAAATAGTTAATATCTGCTTGTTTGAAATCGTCAGAGTCACATGTTTCTGTACTTTGGTGTGAGGGTAAAAATGTGATCAAATAGTAAATCAGAAGATATTTCTAAACTAGGTTGTCACTAAGGCTTGTGGGATACATTTTATAAAGATTATTTTTATGAATTTTGACTATAAATGAAGTTGACTTTCTTCCAACAATGAGCAAATACACTAACTTTAGATAGAAGAAAAGAGAAAAAAATTGAATCGAGAGTTTTTCTTTTGTGAGATGGAGAAAGTATCAAAAACACCACAATGAAATAGAAACACCAAGTGGATAGTTAACAAGAAAAGAGATGCACCATGGTCGGAGATTTCAACTAGTGGATTTACACCCTCCAGTTGAGAGAAAAGTGGCAAAAGTGCATGAAAGAAGGAGAGAGAGATAGACAAAGAAGTGATGTCACACAAAGAGAGAGTGTGTGAGTGTTATCACATGAAGATAGGTGTGAGTGATGTGTAAGTGGCATGGGTGGGGTCCGTTCATTGAATGGGACTATGATTAGGTAATGGATTCTCATACCCTAATCTAATTAGTAGTTGATCCAACAACTTAAAAACTAATGGTATTGGTGGTTTATTACTATTCTAGCTTTGGTTAATATCTCTTTGATATGTGTATATATATGTGTGTGTATATATATGTGTGTGTATATATATGTGTGTAGGTTGTTCTCTACGGTAGCAACACTACTTGTCTCTGAAAAACACAGTGGAAATTTTGTAAATATTGAAAAGCTTATAGCTCGGCTCTCACTTCCTTTGATTCCTCCATCATCCTGAACAGGTTGAGGTTTGACCTCCATCCTGGATTCCCCACTTCCGAAGAGGATGACTTTCTCCCTGTTGGAACTCAAACCACACCTGACAACCTTCTACCCTTGGAACTCCACACACATCTAATGACAAGGACCTTTTCTTGATGGTGGTAGGAGGAGGAGCAGGTGGCCTAGGTTGCAAACAGTGACGAAGACCACATTGCTCAGGTGAAAACCAGGTAAGAAGCGTCCATTGCCTCTCTCAGACCTTTTCCCTATTTGTCACGGGCGATCAACATTTTGGGGGACCGTGTTCTCCCTCTTGCCATGTTTCCTTTGCGCAAAGCATATCTTTTGTCTATCCAACTTCCTATTGAGTGCCCATTTTTCTATTTCTAATCTGAAAACAATTCTATTTCTTCTTGGTTGGCTTTGCATAGTGTTCACTCTGCCGACCTTCAGTAAAACCTGATGCATAGTTAGGTCTCTAAATAAAAAAATAGGTAAAAGTTACTTTTTGTTCATTGCAGTTACTTAATGTTACACAGAGTTACCTTTTTTTACCTACAATTACTTTTTTTGTAATATAGTTATTTTGGTGTTCAATTTTTGAATTTAAAGTTCAGATAGTTACTTTCTTATTTCTAGGTTACTTGTCCTTGTTGTAACCATTTTCAAATTTTCACTAATGTCTGTTTCTCAATTTATAGTATGAAATCATATAACAAATGAATTTTTACATTTATCCTTGGTTGTTTGCCTTTTTGTGCTAGTTGAAGTGATGGTGATGACATTGGTCACTTATTTGGGTGTGTCTTTGAGACCGTGACTGTTTCTTTTTATGTTACTGGGGAGTGGGTGAGCAGAAGAAATAATCATATGACATTTGTGTACTATATAGGCCATGCGCACATGGGGATTGGAATCAAAATTAATTCATTATTACTTTTCTATCCTATGGCAGAATCATATATGCATATCAATTAACTATAGTGCTTGGTTCCCTCCATGCTTCTAAGGGCAATACATCTCAACAATACTTTCTTACTTTCCACTTTAGTATATAGTGGTTTATACACATGGAGTACATTTCACTGACATACTATAGAATTTGACTAGTAACTATAATGAAGTTGTTGGAATTGACTATTTTAATACATATACATAGTAACTAAATTCGTTGTTTTTCTATTGTCTGAAATGATTTTTTATTAAAGCATAGTTGGATGAGAACGTACCTGAAATAGGTGTCTTTTCTAACTATTTTATCTTAACAAAATTCATTCCTTTGTTTTCTAAAATGGATTTTTGTATGTCTATTTATCAATTATTTATGTATTGTTTTTATGTAGGTATTTCTAGTGAGGCTATTTTTGTTATGGATCTTAGTCTTGATACAGATGCTAGCAATGCTATGATTGATTGTGATGATGATAACGTTAATTCTTCTACATCTGTTGATGTTGATATTATGTCCTCAGCTCATGTCCCTAGAATTGGACTTGAATTCGAAATTTTAGATGATGAAATATCATTTTATTCTAGATATGCAAGTATGATTGGGTTTAATGTTAGGAAAGATGACAATTGTTATGAACGAGGTGCCAAGAATTTTCTTGCTAAAGATCTGATTTGTGATAATAAAGGTCATCTTAGCCATTATAAGATATCTAAAGGTCTTTTGATCCCTATTTGTGATGACGTTGGTGATCTACATGAGAAGTTGTCCAAGAAGCATAAGCGTTCTATGAAAAGGTGTGGGTGCAAATCAATGATCCAATTTACACTTGACAATTCGTCATCTAAATGGGTTATTACTGCATTTGTTGATGAATACAATCATGATCTTGTGATGACAATCATTTTCTCTACTTGAAATGTAATTTATCTCTTGACCAAACTCAAAATGATATGCTTTCTTCTATGAGTCAAGCAAACATACATGTCTTTAAACAACTTGCATTAATAGCATCCGAGTATGGTGTTTATGAGAAGTTGACATTTACAAGTAGACAAGCTCATGGACACCTCAATAGCAATAGAAAGGAGTCGTCTAAATATGATGTGGACATGGTCTTGGAACATTTTGCAAGCTTCAAGGATATGGATTTTAAATTCTTTTATACGTATCAAAAATATTTTGATGGTTGTTTGACACATTTTTTTGGGTCTGATCTCCTCTATGTTGATAATTGTGCACTTTTTGGTGACACCATTGTATTTGATACTACTTATCATACCAATAAGTATTCAATGATTTTTGGAATGTTTGGTGGTGTTGATAATCATTGTAAAACAGTGCTATTTTTTCAGCCTTGTAGTCAGATGAGAAGTATGATTCATTTGTATGGAATTTCAATCAATATTGTATGTGTTTTGGTAAAGAGTTAGTTTCCACCATAACTGATCAAGATCCATCAGTTAATGATGTGATTATTACTATTTTTCCATCATGCAAGCATCAGTTTTACAACGGGCATATTCTACAGTAACTCTCTCAAAACTCAGTGGAATTCCTAACAAGGATCAAATCATTAGTGATTTGAATGATTTTGTCTAGAACATAGATGATGCAGACAATTATGAAGAGAGATGGGGTTCTATAATTGAAGAGAATGGTTTATTGTCAATTAGTTGGTTTTGTGACGTGTATGCTATGCAGTGAAAGTGGGTTCCATGTTTTATCCAGGATTCCTTCTTTGCTGGCATGAGGACAACACAAAGAAGTGAGAGCCTTAATGCATTCATTAGAAGCCACATCAAGAGTAGGAAAACTCTCTTTGAACTTATTTTAGTTTAGAGACTTCTTATTCTCATGTTCGGGAGATTAAAAATTTTAATGATTTTGATGACGAGTATCACAATCTGCCTTTGGCTTCATTGTGGCCTTTAGAGGAACAAATGAGAGGTATATACACCAACTCCATTTTTAAGATCTTTCAATATGAAGTTCATTAAAGTATGGTTTATAACGTAAAGCAAACTTCTGATGAAGATGTTTTTGAGGTCTATCATGTTGGTGGTTCTAGTTTTCCTTGTGTTTTGAAGAAAGATTCATCTATTGATATACTATCCTATATTTTTTTATGTTAGAGTTCAATAGTATTCCATGTTAGCACATTCTTACTTATTTAAAGAGTCATAATTTTTGCACTATTCCTGAGCCATATATATTGATGAGGTGGATCAAAGGATATAGAGATCACCCTTTGATTTTCGGCAAAGTATCTGTTATAAATTCATCCACTAGGAGTACACTTAAGTTGGTTTCTACTTGTCATTCAATCGTGAGAATAGCATGTAAGAACAACGCTATAGATATGTGTTGCTTTGCAAAAGGCACTGTTGGGATTAGATATTGTTGATGTTGGTGTAACTGGTTCTAATAGAACTTCTTCTTCTGCTATCAAGGTCAATATTCCTAGTATTTGCAAAAGTAAAGGAAGACCTAGAATGATTGATGTGTGGTATAAATCTAAAGTTGAAATTTCTCAGTCTAAAGTGAGGCTGTGTAAAAATTTCTTACAATACGATATCAATCATGATAGTAGAAACTATCCTTCAAAGAAATAGGTGTGTGTGTTACCTATTAAGTAAATTTATTTTGCAAATATATATATAATTGTCCTCTTACATTTCTTTTTGTTTTGTTTATGATCAAGAACTGAGCATGCTCTTTCTAAAAAGTTGTGGTTAGCAATTTTGTAGTGGTTGTTTTGGATTGTGGTGTTGCTGATTGATATGCTATTATATTGGTTGATCTATATTGATGCTCCTTGCTCCACCATATTATTGTTGCTACTATTTCTTTTGATGTTGGCTTCGTGATGTGGATCTCTCATCTACATTGCTACTACTGTTATTGTTCGACTTGATTTATTGTGTTGTTTTAGTTTAATGTTAACCAATTGTTTAGTATGTGAGTCATGTTCAAATTTGATGTAATTGTAATGGTTCAGATATACTTTGTGACAATTGTAATTCAAAAATGACTACACTTCAGTTTTATTGTTACACTTTTCTATTGAGATTCCATTGTATCGAATCCAAATCTATGTTAAAGATTCCTTAAAGTTCATTGGGCATGTGATATATTCATCCATTTTCTGTTACATATCATATCTATGATTTCATTAATTTCTCCTATTTCCATTATTCAATATCAAATTTGAGAGATCCTTCTTGCAACAATCTAGTCCTTACTTAAGACCAAGCTCATTCTCTTACAGTTCAATCACAAACTTACTTGTATGTCAAAAAGTTACTTTTTTTAATCTTATAGTTACTCTTAGTGTCAATTCGTTACATTTTGGTTGAACTTGTTACGCTTATATTGTTCATGTTACTTTTTGGTTCATATAATTAATTTTATGTTCACAATTTACTTTATTACTAGGAAGATGACACTTTGTTATTTAGCAGTTGTAACACAAGAATTGTGTAATGTTATGTTGATATAGTTATCAAGCATCTCTTGTTGTTACATTATGTTGCATTTGTTAATTTTTTGGACCCAAACTTAACAAATACTTCTGATAGTTAAGTTTTATATCTCACAGTTACTTTTGTGTTCAAAATGTTACTTTTTAGTTGTCATATTTATGTTTTTATTCAAAGTGTTACTTTATAACTATAATAATCACAATTTTTTATTTAGCAATAGTCACAAGAATTTGTTCAACCTTGTGAACATGTTGATCATAATAAAAATCATCATTCTTAGATATATAACTCAGATATATAGCACCAGCATTATAATTAAAAGCAGCCATTCTAAAAAGGAAAAGTATATTTTTTCATTACATTGTGGAACCCTACATTACTTTTGTGGACCCATTTTTACTTTATAATGTCCAACATTTACTTTTTCATCAACATGGGTTGATATAGTTATTGTAACCTCATGTTGTTACTTTTTAGTTATAGAGTATCTAGAATGATCATACTTTGTTATTTTAGTCGCAATAACACAAAATGTGTAACTTTATGTTCAGATAGTTGCATTATTATTAAGAGTTCCTTTGTATATACATTTCAAAACTTTTGTTACATTTTTTATCCAAAGTTACTTTATATGTCCAATAATTACTTTCCAGTATACAAAATTACTTTTTAGTTCAGACAATTACTATATTGTTCTCATAGTTACTTTTATGTTCACATAGTTACTTTACGTTTGACATATTTACTCTTCAATTTAGAGATATACTTCATAGATGGAAAGAGGCTCATAGCTGGTCACAATCATTATCTTTTAGAATATATATGACTTGCGATACAACATGTCATACACATTAATTGTCATTCTTATGAACACCAGCTAGCTAAAAGAACAAAACCAAGTAAAGAACATCAAAGTAACATGTTCAAACATCATACAAAAAGCATCAAACCCATAGATTTTACTATAATCAGAACCATACTATCTTCATAAAGATAAACTGGAGGAACTCCTGTTCTCTCCTAACTCCAATTGTAATTATTTTTTTCAACCCAAAACATAATTTAGACTCGAGCTGTATTTTCTAGAGTTTACATAAACATTTTTTCAAGCATCATTTCAAGATCACATTGTTTTACTACACTTTTTTAGAAAATTTGTACTTAACTTGACACAAGACATGTATTTAGGCTTGGCATGTTATCCTAATGCTTGTGACCTACTCATTTTGACTCTTCTTGATCTCGAGCATTTTCTCTAACTGGATGCATTCTTCCCATCATCATCATTCCTTGGAGGATCTCCACCCTAATTGCAGGGATGTCTTCACTTGTGAAGTTCATTTCCTTTCCACTCACCAAGCATTCAAGATACTTCATAACATATACTAGACAATCAACACCATCATCTTCTTATTGAGGGCATTCAGGGTACTCAATTGTCCATTGAGACATTTGACTTCCATGCTCTGGAACTCCCTTGAAGAACTCATGAACGAAGCCCACCTACATGTAAAACCAAACATCATTTAGTACAATGTAACCAACACTATTTTCATTTGAAAGTGCATTAATAATGTTAGCATTTTCTTACCCATCTAATAACTTCTTTCTTGGAATTGGACTTTCCCAACATTGAATTGTAAGACCTATGCACCCCATCTCAAAAATTTGATTCAAGCAAGTGCCAATGATTGTCGTTGTTAAGTATTGTAAACACTAAATCTATTGTCATAAATTTGTCATTGGGTACATTGAATAGAGGTGATAGCATATCAATCTCCTTTAGTATAATGTCAACCACCATCATGTCTAGCTTTAGTTGTAAACACAATATTCCAAATTAAATAGTTGTAACCTTTATTGTATTGTGGTAAATTTCTGTAATCTAGTGTGATAGTGGTTTCTCTTACCAACACATAAGTTCTCAAACAATAGCATGACAATGCCTTCTTCTTCTTTTTTCTAGTTGTTTCTCTCAACATTTGCACAAAGTAATCCATAACCTAAAAATTTAGACTCTTCAGTTAGCAATACATAATATAGTGATAAATACTTACGACTTCAGTTCTTACAGGTGGTTGCATCATTTTGTCTTTAAACAATAGTCGTGATAGATCCTTTTCCATGCACTATTTATCTTCTTCAAAACTCCATTCTCTATTCTTGATGGTGCTGCGCCGCCTAGGATTTTCTCCGATCGCTTTGGAAATCTAGAAAGCGACTCCCAGGTTCCTGGAGAGGGGAACCCCTCCCCCTCCCCTTCTACCTTCCACCTATGGCTACCACCAAAGAGACGACAGGCTCCTCCACCACGTCTATTAGGTTAGCTTGGGCTCAGGTCCTTGGCGGCTCAAACTCTTACCAAGCCCATGACTATCCTCTGTCAGAGAAGATAGAAGGTAAGAGATTTGTCACCATTGATGACAAAACATATGAGGCGATGGGAAAGTCATGGGAACACACTACCATCCTCTATGTAATGGGCAAAAGACCATATTATCATCATCTACTTGACTGGATCAACAAAATATGGAAACCTAAGGGAGGATTTGATATGTATTCTAAGCCAGATTAGTTCCTTCCGTTGCGTTTCAACGTTGTGGAATACAAGAAGAACATTATAGAAAGTGGCCCCCGATGGTTTTATGGACAACTTGTGGTCATCAAAGACTATATAATCGGTGATGACTTAATCAAGGATCGATTCAACACTATTCTGGTGTGGATTAATATCCCTAGTATGGGCAACAACAGGTCCCCCTGTGTCATTGGCCAGTGGAGTGGGGAAACTACTGAAGATTGATTTCCAATCTATTGGCCATGAATCCCTGGGCGAGGCTCATGCACTTGTCAAGGTTGAAGCTGATGAACCTCCCCCTGAAGAAGTCTAGGTTAATATGCGTCGACATGAGCCAATGGTCGTAGCCATTACTTACGAACATCTACCTATACGCTGCCCAGACTGCAAAGTCTTTGGTCACAACTCGGATGACTGCCTGCTGAAGCCCAAAGTCACTCCGTCTGTACCAACTAAGGATACTAGAGTATGGAAGACTGTTGAAAATAGAAAGAACCAACCTCAAGGTGAGGATATTTCCAAGACCTCGGAGTTACCTGGGATTCCAGTAAGCAATAGTTTTGTGAATCTGGAGGTGGAAGATGTAGTAGCTGACTCCAATGATGAACCTATTTTGGACACTACGACTGCTGTCATGGATACTACGACTGTAACCAGTGAAGCCACCAAGGAAAAGGAAGTGGTGACTGTTAATGGTGCAATTGACACACCCACTGTTCTCGATGGTAATGACAAAGAAGAAGGTGAAATCTATAAGACACCAAGCTCAAGGAAGAAGGTGGACAAAAATGCTAGAGTGAACATGTCATGTCATACCCGATCATATGGTAGGGGTCATTAATGACCATCATTATGACTAATGTATGTGGTTTAGGGAAACCATGTAAGAAAAGAGAAGTTAGGAGAACGGTTAGCAAATCAAAGGCATCTATTGTTGTTCTTGTAGAAACCAAAATAAAAAACTACCTGAAAGATTTGTCTGAGAAGCTTCTTCCTAAAGGTTGGAGATGGATTACTAATCATGAGAAGGATCCTAATGGACGAATCTATATAGGATGGAATCCTAAGTCTTGGGATATCAATGTTCAACACATGGATGATCAGCAAATCACCATGTCATGCATTAATAAAGGTGGTCTTCTTCTTATTCTTACTACTATATATGCTAGGAATCTAGCCCAAGACTGTTTTCCTCTGTGTAGTACACTAGAGAACATCAACTCTAATATAACTGACCCTTGGTTAGTGATAGGGGACTTCAACAACATCAGAAAATGAGAAGAAAAGGATAGACGTAGGGAAGTCCCTGCTTGTATACTCAGCATGTTCAACACTGCCATTGATAACTACAATCTGGTTGAGCTTCCAACTGTGGGCAATGCGATATATACTTGGAATTATAAGCAAGGTGCTGCTAAATGTATTTCTTGTAAGCTTGACCGTGCTCTAGTCAATGATGTCTGGTTGAGTAGATTCCCTGGTACCAAAATGAAACTAAGAACATGTGCTTTCTCTAATCATTCTGCCATTAATGTCGACCTTAGAGAATTGACAATGAAGAAAAGGCCTTTCTGTTTCCTAAATTTTTGGATGGATTGGCCTGGATGTAGATTGATTATCAATGAAATGTGGCTCAACCAAGTTCCAGGTAATCCTTTGTTCAGACTCACCCAGAAGCTCAAGCTAGTCAAAGTTGAACTTAATAGATGGTCGAAAGAATTCGTCAATCTAAAGAACCTTATTTCTAGAGAACTCATGGAGATGGATGATATATCTACAACTCTAAGGAGGAACCCTCTTGATACTAATCTTATTCTTGCTGAGAAGGTCACTCATGAGAGACTCAAACTACCTTCCAAGACTGAAGAAAAGTATTTCTAGAAACATAGCCGCATAGACTGGATAGCTAATGGTGATAATAACACCAAGCTATATCACTCTACTGTTAAGAGAAGAGATTCTATTAACACTATTACTGAACTTTTTTATGTTGTAGGTAATTCTATGAATGATGAGCAAGAGATTGCTAATGAAACTCTTCAATTCTTTGAAGGTCTATATAACAAGGCTATACCTGATGCTATGCCTTCTGATTCTGCTAGCTCTAATGCTGAGTGTGAATGGACAAAGCTGATTATTGATGTTGATAATGAAGCTCTATGAAAAATACCTAATCTTCAAGATATCAAGGATGTTGTCTGGGACATTGGACCAAATAAAAGTCTAGGGCCTGATTGCTTCAATGGGTATTTCTATAGAGCTAATTGGAATCTTATCAGTCCAGACTTAACTGAAGTTGTGTAATGGTTCTTCAAAGGTGGAAATATGGTCCAGCAAGTCAATCATGTTTTCATTGCTCTTATACGTAAGAAGGATATTATCACTTCACCTACTGATTTCCATCCTATCTTGTGTTGCTCAATGTTATACAAAATCATCACCAAAATCATTACTAAAAGGCTGGCTTTAGTGCTACCAAAGGTCATTTCCATAAACCATGGTGCATTTGTGAATGGTAGAAGCATAGAAGATTGCTCCATGCTAGCCTCAAAGTTTACCTTGAATTTAAATTATAAGAATAGATCTCCTTCAACTTGTGTTAAACTTGATATCACCAAGGCGTTTGATTCATTTCGCTGGTCTTATTTATGGGATTCTCTCCATGGCTTGGGTTTCAGTGATACTTGGATTTCCATGATTCAACAGTGCATTCAGATGCCCTCTTCCTCTCTTCTTCTGAATGGAAGTTCAGATGGCCTTTTCAAAAACTCTAACGGACATCGCCAAGGTGATCCATTGTCACCTTTGCTGTTTTCTATTGCCATGGAAACGTTGAGTCGAAGATTGATAAAGCTCATCAACTGGGTCTACTCAAATCCTATACTGTAAGACACACTAGAGTCACGAGCCACCTTCTATTTGCTAATGATGTCCTTATCTTCATTGAGGGCCGCTCACGTAGTCTGAAGAACCTTAAACATTTCCTTCTGGATTTTGGCAAGGTCTCATGCATGAAGCATAACCCAAACAAAATGCACATATATCTATCGACATCATGTAGGGACAAGGAGAGATTAATTTCCATCCTTAGCATTTAGAGGGATGAGTGGCCAACTAAGTATCTCAGGGTTCCTATGGCTGGTGGAAATCTCAGACATAGAAACTTCCATGAATGCTTAGATAAACTAAAAAACATTATTGCAAGATGGCCATGTTCTAAGATTCTATGGCAGGGAGATTAGTTCTTATTAACTATTATGATATGGGTTTGATTAACTACTTGCTACATCAAGGTGAAGTCTCTTTCATAGCTATACATAGAATGAAGATAATGATGAATGACTTCATTTGGTGCAATCTGGTGCATCCTGCATCTTGGTCCAAGCTCTCATTTCCAAGGAATGAGGGTGGTCTCAATCTCAAGAACCTTAATGAGCTTGCTGATTTTCACACACTCAAGAGAATTAAAACACTGTTGTACGCTGCCTCTATTTGGAGCATCTGGATGAGACAAAGATATGTGAACAACCTTGATGTTAACCAATCTTAAACATGGGGTTATTCCATGACCTGGAGAAGGATGGTCAAGCTATGGCAACAATTCATCAATGTTGATGATAAACTTCTTTGGGAAAGTTGTCGAAAAAAGAATAACATTGATAATTTTTTAAAAAATCTATGGTTCAAATCTCGCCACCCAAGATGGAGCTTAACCTCTTTCATAGCTATTAAGAACCTACTACCAACCATGGACCGTATTAAAGCTTGGAATCCATAAGTTAATGACACTTGCTTCCTATGTCTTACAGGTAGTGAAAGCATAAACCACCTTTTTGGTAGCTATTCATTTTGGAGATACATCTGGGGTCGGGCTCAGCTCAAGCTAAATGTCAGAATGCCCTTCAATTTATATGAGTGCCTTAATGCAGCTAAATCAAGAGGGTGAGCTTTGGATACTATGGTATTATGGACGATCACTGGCTGTGTTCAAACTATTTGGAAAGGAAGAAACAATAGGAAGCATGGGGCTCAAATTAATGACTATCTAATGCTCTTTAATACTATTGAGAGAGATTAAATCTCTCTAAAATATGTATAAAGACAAGTTAGTCAATATCTCTCCTATTGTAACTAGGAATTGGGAACTATAACCAATTCCTTTTTGTTTTAGAGAATTGATAATTCTCGCCTTATCATCTAAGCTATAAGTTTGTAGCTTGTAACTTTGTCCCTCTTGTAGGGTTGGAAATATATTTACCTAAAAAAAACTCCATTCTCTCTTAGACATGCACATTGTTTATTTTTTCCAATAGTTTTGTACTAAATATGTGACAAAGAATTTATAAAATGAACAACTAATATGTACTAAATGTTTCTATTGTTTCTAACAAGTAGATATTGTAGTTGATGTTTAAGTTATTGGTGTACATCAAAAAAGTAATTATGATGTCTACTGTGTAACTAATTTTTAGTCTGTGAGTACAAAAAAGTAACTCCTTACGCTTCATATATGTTTTGAATACATTCCTTTACATCCTCTTTCATTTCTTTTGTCTTGAAGTGCTCCAATTCTGTGAACATTGAAATCTTTAGCTATTTTTTAAGTGTAGCTTATGTTAGTTACTTACCAAAAAGATACATGAAAATTTAGATATTTTCTTCTATGTTTTACCCATACATATGCATGCCTTCTAATTTTGTTATTTTTTTCTATACTTCCAATATCCGTCTTCATGTTCCTCTTTTTCTTTCTCAACACTTTTGGCATTTTCTTCTCAAATTCATCAAAAGGTATTTCAGCTTCTTTTTATGTATCAATTGTCTCAAATTCTTTCTGTTCAGCTTCTATGTCTACATCAATCAATATGTTTTGTACTTCATCTTCATCTTTTTTCTACTGGAAATTCTACTCCAAGTTGAGCATCTTCTGGTGCAATTTTTGAAGGTTGAGCATCTCTTTCTTCAACTTCGTCATCTTCTTGCATTATAGTTGAATCTTGCTTATGCTCTTTCTCAACCACTTTCCTCTTTAGACGATGTTTGCTGAATCTTGATGTTTCTTCGTTGTCTTCATTCTTGCTTATAGATTTAGTTATTGAACCACCATATTTCATCTCCGACCTCTTTAGAATGCAATCTCCATTAGTCCCATGTTGGTCGGCATCTGCCAACTTCTTTCTCAGCCCCTCTATCCTATTTCTAACTTCATCTATATCTACTAAATTCCACCTAACATTCTCACTGAATTTTGGAGTCAATGTATATGCATATGCTACATGCCTTTGAACTTCATTTTCTTTTCTCAACGTTCTACTTTCCTCTTCAACTTCTGACAATCTTCTCCTTAACCTCTCATTTTCTTATGTTAAAGAAGAAAAAGATTCTACTACTATTTGTTTGTGGACCACTTTCTGTAGTGTTAGTTAGTCCTCAAGAATATGGACTCTCTTTTCCAAACTATCTATGATTCTGCCGCTCATGTCAATTGATTTAACTACCCTAGTAGTCATTGTCTTACTCTTTGCACAATTTGGTGCAAGATAAATGGTAATTGTTTGACATTCTTTGTATCTTTCCATTTATTTATGCTATTCTTCTTCAACTTTGTCAAAACCTGTGAACATATATCATCACAAAGCCAATAATGTATCATATGTGTATCATATTATGTATTATATGAATTTATATAGTCATTCTCTTCAATGACATTCAATCTAACGTTCTCAATGTCTAAATTGCTGATATCCTTGATCTTCTTAACAAGAGCAACCCATTTCTTTATCCTCAATTTTGCTTCATTAAATATTGGGTTTGTTATTCCTATAATATCATAAGCCTAGACCTGAGTGGATATGAAAAGTAAACTTTAGAATTCAATCTTCATTTAGAACAGTTCAATGAAATAAAAAAAATGAAACAAGTTACTTACACAAAGGAACACAACACATCATATGGTGTAGAACGTGCTTCTACTTGTTTCCTCTCTTTTCTTCCTTTTGAGATTTTCACTAAATTCTTTCATCCTCTTGAAGATGTGACTGTGGACTAACTAATCCCAATTTAACTGCCCCATTGCAGTTATATCATTCATGTAGTGGAGAAGAAAAAGTGGGGCACAATAGCTTGTATTTGGTAATAGGAATGTTCCCAACAAGTAAAACATCTACGCTTTACACATGCTTGGGTAGTTTTCTTCCACATCATTTCTTGCAAATTCTTTCCAGAGATTTCCTAAGTTGTCCTTATGCAATAGATCCTTTGCCTTTTTGTCTGAACACCTTCCCTACTCTCATTCTCTCCTTTTCTTGTAAGAGACAAATCCTCCCAAACTTTTTCTATAGCCTGTGATTTTTTCTTGACATAATATCTATAACACTAATATTTAAAACTAATATGACTGCAACATCTTCTACTATCATCCTATCTTCAACCCCTGGTGCTGTCATGAATTTGTCATCCTCAATATATATTTTTATTAAATCTTCTAAAAGCCACATCTACAATTATATGAGGCATGCATCTCAAGTTCATGAAAGCAGTTGAACTCATCATTTTTATATAGTTTTATCTAAGTACCAAATTATTTTGGATGCTATTATAACTCTTTATATAACATCTATGGTAAAGGTCTTATTTACCTGTAACCTTATCAAAAGTTGTTGTTAATTTACTTACTTACTTTCCAGTTCATAATGTTACTTTTCATTTGACATATTTTTTTTTACAGAGTTATTTTTACTTAGATAAAGTACTTTTCATCTGATATAGTTACTTTTTTATTTACATAGTTTATTATTTATCTGATTACTTCTCAATTGACATAGTTAGTTTTCAATTGACACGTCAACACATGTAACAACTGGCCTTTCCCTCTCAATCATGACTTTTATTTGTAGAAGACTAATTAATGTAGCAGTTTTAAATCATTTATATGAAAAATACTATAGTTATTGTGCATTGAATAATTATGTCTCTAAATTAATTATAGAGAGAAGTTTAACATAATAAAGGAGGGTGTGAGGACCAAATTAATGTAACTATGTCAACTGAAACATATACATATTTAAGAAGTAGAGTTAAAAAAAAATTCAGTTCACAATGTTACTTTTCAGTTTATATAATTTATTTTTCTTTCTCATAGTTCCTTATCATTTCACATAGTTTGTTGTTAACATTCTTACTTTTTGACTTATAGAGTTACGTTTCATTTCTCAAAGTTACTTTTTTATTGACACTTACTTTTCAGTTAAGATCATTACTTTTTGATTCACATAGTTACTTTTTTGTTAATATATTTTTTTATTAACATAGTTATTTTTCCATTTACAAACTTATTGTTTTATTAATAGAGTTATTTTTTGTTTCATGCGGTTACTTTTTGGTTCACAAAATTACATTTTCACAAATAAAGTGTAACTTTTTTTTGACAGGATGATTTGAATAAGTCTAAATATCCATTTTAGATATAAGGAACATTACCTTACTCTTAACCTTGTCTTTTTATTTTGTCTTTTCTTTCATAATTAGTTGTTGCTTCCATCCTGGTTTTCTTCTTCTTTTCTTCTGATCTTGTTCGAGATGCTTCTTCAACAACTTTGGGTTCTTCATTCTCACACACAACTTCAACAACCACTTCATCAATACGTTTAGCTCCAACAGTCTCATCGCTAGAAAGCACTTCTTCAGTACCTTCTGCTCCAATGATATCATCTGAAGCAATCACTTTTCAATACATTCAGCTCCAACAGTCTCAGCTCCAACAGTCTCATCTCCAACATTCTCATCTTCAGTACTAGTAATTTTCTTTGTAATATAAGCCTTCCCCTTTTTGTTACACACTTTCTTCTTATTTTTCTTTGTACCTTTCATCACACCCCGTACATTCTCCTCTTCATGACCTTCTTCCATTATAATATTTCCTTGCCTATTATCCACAAATTCTTCTTCTCCCATGCTATCGAACACATCATAATGTGTTGTTAATCAGTCATCCTCTTCTATTATTTTTCCGCTTCCCTTACTCGTTATCTTCTTTGCAGTTGCTTTCTCTGCTTTTGTTCTCTCTATTTGAACAAAGCAGTGGACACCAAACACTTCATTTTTTATTATACAACTATAATCTATGATATCTATTATTTTAAGAAAAGAAGTTACATACCATTTTGTTAGAATGAACATAAGACAAGTATATTAATTGGTATCAATATTTGCACCATCATGTATGTCTTGAATAATAGTCAATACTAAATGTATATAATTCGGGTGCTTGACTAGCTACCTTTGTTGTAGAAAATATATTGAAGAGATTTTTTGTAGCCAACATAATCGAAAATATGATTGAAGCGGGCAAATCAAGATGCATATGCAACTTTTCCCAATTTGTGGACTAATCAATTTGAAGTGATGGTTTATTGAATAATGGTCAATACTATTGTGGTAAGTGGGTACCTATGTATTTACCATAGTGTATTTGGTGTATAATGCTCGATAGTGGATATATATATATATATATATATATATATATATATATATATATATATATATATATATATATATATATATATATATTCAAGTGGATGCATTCAATAACCACTTTATTGTAGCAAATATGAATGAAGGAATCATTGAAGTAGAAAAATGAATGTGCATATGCATTCGAAGTGAACTAAGCAATTGTTCGTTGAGGCCTGAGACAAGAGTAGGGTGAATCAACGGCTGCACAATGTGATATGCTGCAAGACACAATACTAAAAGAAAGAAGTTCTAGAACAAACTAAACCCAACATGACTGAAACACTAGACTGCTTGGGTATACTATTGTTGAATCCTTGTGGGAATTCATTAACAAAGCTGTGTTATATCAGTCAATATGGTCATTCGAGTCACATCATGCTATAACTTATAGTAAAAGATAATGAACAACTCTACTCAATAGTTGGATAAGTACGACGAATTTCATCATTCCACTTACCTCGAAAAATTCAAAATAAATGCGATGGAACTTATTTCAGACGTCGTGTTCGTTATTTCCGAATGTATATATTCGTACTATTGTACTAACAGTTTATCCAGCAGATGTTGCAACGACACATATCAGTACATTTATTAAGCATTCAACTGCACGCCGGTACATAATCAGTATAATTTTCGCATCGCATAACACAACAGGGCACTAGATCGTCTTATTTCACAACACAACAACATGTAACAAAAAATTCCACACAATCTCGACAGCAATTTTTAACTTGATAATCAAGGAGATCCACCATAACCTGAACCCGATCCAGAGCCATAGCCAGAGCCACCAGGGAAACTACCTCCACCACCACCTCCACCTCCCCCACCACCACCGCCACCACTGTATGGTCCATAAGGCCAACCGCTGTATCCACCTCCAGACCCAAATCCACTACCGGATCCAGATCCCCCATTAGCCCCACCACCTCCACCACCGCCACCACCTCCACCACCGGCACCACCATAAGGCCAACCACCGTAGCCGCCTCCAGACCCAGATCCACCACCTGACCCAAATCCTCCATTAGCACCACCACCGCCTCCTCCTCCACCACCTCCACCACCACCACTGCCTCCTAATCCACTTCCTCCACCAAAGCCACTACCCGAACCCCCTCCCTGACCCCAACCACCTGGACCACCACCACCACCTCCTCCACCACCTCCACCTCCTCCACCAGAAAGGAGCACTCTGCTTGCAGATGCAACATTAAGTCCCAAGAGCACAAGAAAGCAGAAACCCACCACCTTAGCCATGATCAGGCAACCTGTAGTACTGTTTGGATGATAGGAAACTGTTTCGTGAATGGTGATGGTAAAATATACGATGATAGTGTGATATGGGATGAGCTATGAATGACTAGATGAAGGCATACCAGTATATGTAGGACGAAGCGGCACACAGGATGTTTAACTGGGAGTATTAAATACGCGTTTATTAAACGCAACTGCTCGGCCAAAGTAATACAACAAACTACCTTGAAAAAGTCATATACGCGTATATAGCTACAGTTAAAATAACAAACAGTTGTTGTTGTTGATGATTGAATGACACATAATCCTATATAGCAGTTTCCAAAGGAAGAAAACTTCATGTAATTATAAGCCAATTTTTTATATTTTTTTCAATGCAAGCCGTTTTCAAGATGGCGGAATGATATATAGTTTCACGCAATATCCTCAAACCACGTTTAATAGAAACTCGATAACCATATTTCCAAATCCCTTCAGTTGCGTCCTTCTCACGTGTCGTCAAATTATAATTGTGTACCAAGGAATTAAGTTAGTTAAAACAAACAGTTTGGCAATTTCCACCCGATTATATCGAAGAAAATGCCGCAACGGATAGCTTCACTGACATTTTTGGCCAGTGAATGGCTTGTTTCTAATGTATATTAAAATCGCACGATAGTAACCACGCGTCACGTCTGGGAGCTGTATACACGAAGGAACGATCTGCATGCTCATGACCTTCAAACTAAATAATTTATCAAGAAAACCTACAGATTAGTAAATTAATTTTATCAGTACTAGCGAATTATCTTTATGTTGTTGACAGATAGCCTTTGGTATGTCTGGAATGTGGACGTGTCGTAGGAAAGGAGGGTTAAGCCAAACAGCTAGGGAAATGCTTATTCCATCACAAGCGAGAACGACTTTGTGAAAATGAGGATCATCAGACTACAAACAAACTATATGAACTAGCAATGCCAAGGATCTAGTAGGCAAGGAAGACCGCATAATGACCATCTTTTAATACGCCTATATATAAATAGACATTTATTATATGAGTAACAATTCTTATTGCATAATATGCCTTATGATTTGAATGATCGAAGCATAGACATTTACTTTTCATGATAACCCGAATGGAGCAGCAGGTGAAAGGTATAGGCAATAATGTGACCTGCGTTGCAGAAGTGGTGCTTAGGAGTATGGATGGCAATGACGTTGTGAAAAAATTATATCCGTGGATAACTGTACCACATTTTACACAGCATAACCGCATCAAGTGGTTATGATATAGATATGGTTATAAATTTGTAGAACCATAGTGGTGTGGTGCGGTTATGGTTGTAGAGAAAAAAACCATGAATAAAGAACGCATCACATATAATTCATATTAATTATATATATATATATATATATATATATATATATATATAATATTATTCTAAATACATTATTTATTGTCGTTTACGTAGATAGCTAGATCTTTAATTTTAAATGAAATTTAATTTATAAGAAAGTTAATTTTCTACATTTACTAATATTATTAGGTTTATTTGCTATTTAGTATGAATTGAATATTAATTTTTCTGATTGTCTATGTTGTTACTTCCATTTGTGTGAATAACTTCATAAATTTTATGTAGAATGATGCTATTGTTAATAGAAAGTTATTCAAATTGTGGTGTGATGCGGTTAACCGCGGTTTTTTAAAGGTGAAGATATTATTTCTCATATTTAAAACCACAATGGATATGATGTGGATATGGTGTTTGATTTTCCTACGTGGCGTGGTGTTAGATTTTCTATAAACCGCACCATATCCACACCACCGCCATCCCTACTCAGGAGAGGCGACCCTAATACAATATCAAAATTACAACTACTTAACTTATGTTAGGTACTGAGCTTGATCATTATGTAACAATGTATCTACTACGATGCATTTGATTAAGTCTCTATATAAAGTTACAACCATTGGACTATGAAACTTTGTTGTAGAAAATGTAATAGAAATAATGATTCGATCACATTCATTAATATTCATTTGCATCTCTCCCCAAGATTAAATCCAAACAGTGAAAAACTCCCTTAATACTTAGTATTGAACATATAGCAGTAAATTTTCTAGACGCTAGTTATATTACATAGTTTTTACTACCATGTATAGCCTAATTAATTTAGGATTGGTCATTGTTTCTTTAGAGCGAATGGTAGGTACTTATATTCTAGTTAGCCTATTGGAAACATTACAAAACATACCTTGTTGTCATATGACACTATTGGACTCAAAAGAAGACAAGTACAATGCCACATCCTATAATCACACAAACATTTAAATGAACACAAAACCAAAATACTAATTCTCACAATGAAGTTGAACAACAAAGAAAAGTCCCACTCTCAGGGTAGTATTCTACCTTAGGTGTTGTCGTAGGTGGCTTTGTACCAACAAAAGAATACCTTATAATTGATATCCACAGAATACTCTACACAATCTCCACTAATTTGGGCAACGCAAAAAAAATAAGTAGATCCAATCAGAATGACATACAACCGCTCTCATGCAATTTTCATCATTGGTGGACTCCAATTTGATGCAGCACATGTGAGATAAGGCTATGCCCAAAAGCGTACTCAACAAAGAGAAAAAAAAGTAGAAATCTAGATAATATCTACCATGGTTAGGGCTGAGAATAAAAGAGACAAGGCCATGCAACCTAGCCAAACCATTTATTGGGTTTACAGCTAGATAGGTAAGTCGTTCACATTAATTTGAATATCTGAACCATTCATCAATATGTTGACTCATCTTGAGGGTGTACTTTGACAAGACCAATACAAAAAAAAATTATGATTGTTATGAAATGTACATTTTTGTTTTATTTATAGTTAATAATTTGGAGTGAACAACAAAATAATCAACAAGTTTGTATATTCGATAATCTCAAACTAATACTCAATAAATAGAGAAAATGTTCCATTCCTTTTAAATGAAGTAACTAGTTCTAAGGAGTCGTGTAAGACATGCAAAATGGTTTTCTCGACGTAAAAGTGGGAATGGAAAATGATGGTTATCAGAACTCCTCATAGGCCGACGCCAATGACATTTCTGGTGACAAAGATGATAGATTAGAGAGAGTAATATCGGGGAGGAAAGAACTTATGGACGACCTCTAGAGGTTTGGTTGGAGGCAAAAAAATCCCTCCTCTCTTGAGGTTTAGGGGGAGTGATATGATGTCGGAAGCGACAGTGGCGGCTCCTACACCCGTGGTGACTATGGCAGCTACGGGCAATTTGTCCAGAAACAAGCAGAGTCTCTGGATGATAGGTTTCAAGGTGACAAAGATGTAGACATGATGGGGATGATGGTAAGAAATATGTGTTCACAGTGAGGTGGTTGTTGTGGATCCACAATCGGCCATGGTCACAGTGCAGGAAGAACTCAGACCAGAATGTGAGTCCCTCGAGTAGGATTAAATCTTATCTATGCAGACATGAGGGGTGATAATAATTACTCTAATTTGTTGTAGGGTCTTAAAATGACATCTTATGTAGTTAAAATGATGGAGGATGTATCCTTCTTCGACTCAATGTTGAATCATGACGACCAGTCATCGACGGTTAGGATAGTTACTCGCATATCCTTTTGTGATGCAACAATAGGGCCAACACTGATTCTTTCTAGCGATGTTTTTCTAGAGGAAGACATAGAATCCATTAAACCAAATGATATAGAAGTAATTACAGAACATAGACTGCTGGAACTAAGGATCAACCCAGATGAAACCATGGAAATTTGTAGTGGTTGTTAACTTAGTTGGTCAGGATAGTGGCTATCTCACTATATGTGACAAACTTCATCTCTTATGGAAGCCAATGGATAGATGGAAAAACTATAAAATCAGTCTGAATCACTTTGTTGTGCAGTTTCTTTGTGAGCATGATTAATTGCACACTTTCACTGGAGGGCGGTTGTCACTCTTTAGCTCAAGTTTAATAGTTTGGAAATGGTGCACATATTTCATGCCTTCTCTGGGGATCCCTACAAAGTGGTGTCCTGGTTGCGAGTGCTTGATCTTCCTTTGCACCTGTACAATTATGTCATCTATAAAAGATTGGAGACACCCTTGGGAGGTTTCTCATAGTGGATGATCATACCATCAACCGTACAAGGAGTATGTTTTCTCTTATTGCTGTAGAACTATATGCAGCACAACCTATATATCTGATGATAATTGTCCATGGAATCCCATATAGGGTGGAGTATGAATCTATTCCTATAGTTTGCACAAAATGTGGAGTGATGAGGCATCAGCATGACTAATGTAAAATGGATCACATTCGACTACTGAAGAGAGGACAAATAATGACTCCATTGATGAATCAGAAGCTACTGGTGAAAGATGGGTAGAAGATGATGAAAAATGGAAAACTTTTATGGATGTAAATTCATACTCGTCGTCCATAGAAAAACCAAATCAAGATTTCACGAAGGGTGAATTCATCAAAGAGAAGTGCAGCCAATAAGTTTGACATCTTATCTCAAGTTGATGACATAGATACCATGGATGCTTAAGCATCACAACAAATGGTGGATGAGGATAATGATGCCCTAAGTGTTTCTATAAAGCCAATGAATTATATGAGGAAACGGAAATAAGGACTAACAGTTCCAGTTCAGCAACCATTAAGTGAAAACATAGAACATGATATGAACAATCATGTTGCAAAGCCATTTGTTACTTCTGAAATGTCGAATGCTACAACTGATATAGGCCAACGACACTCTATAGTTGATATAGAAGGTGAAACAACCATTCTTCATCACAAAGGTAATGAAGACCATTTCAATCTTGGTGTTGTCTTTATTGCCAAATCTATTATACAATCTAATATCCTGCCAAGAGATGATGGTTTGGTGTATCCTTCTGCCCGTATTCTGAGTACTAAATGGAAAATGGGGAGGGAGTAAGAGGAAGTAGTGGCAAGATGAAGGAAGTACCTTGATAAACCCAAAGCCAAGAAAAAAAGTTAGAAAATGAGCCTACCTAGATGATCACGAAGATTAATTTTGTTGCTGGCATTGATAAGAAAACTTCCTATTGATTGATCAGAAATATGCATCCTTACCAGATATGTTTTAGTTTCATTTCAACCATTTTGCATGTATATAATATGCTTGATGGTTATTGAAAATGTGAGGACTCCCACTATTATTGGATTTTTCTATAATGACTTCTACCCACTTTCACAAAAGGATTGTAATATAAACCTTACGATTAACCAAAAAAAGAAGTAACCAGTACTTTAGATTTGAAGTTAATGGTTTGTGCTAAAGAAATATCTCTCTCTCTCTCTGTCTCTTAATATATATATATATCTATATATATATATATATACATATATGTATATATTCACACATATATATACATATATATGGGGATTTAATCAATGCTCGCGAGGGTATTTAACAATAGCTACATGTGCTCAGAAGTCACGGTGGGATAAGTTGTAAATAGACCAAATAACATTTTTCCACTATGTTTATCTCTCCCTTCCCGTTATGGGATTTTCTCCATCTCCTACGCCCACTCCCTTGCATCACCCGTCTTATGCACTGTAATATATATGGTCTCAATGGCCTTCTACTTTGTCATTTTCTTGTCCTTACATGCCTTGTTCAATATAAAAGTAATATTTATTAAACATGGATAATCAATCATTAGCACTAACACTAAGATGAAAAGAGTATTTAGTTGCATCCCAAATAAAAAGTCATCTTATTTTATGTGAATTGATGGTGAAACCGCATATCATCTTAAAATAATAAAAATTAATAGGCTAGGTCAAGCTTGATGTGTGACTCTTCACACATGGAAAGTTTTACTTAAACATGGTCTTAAATATTATTATCCAAGGGTAAGTTCATTTCTTTGAGCCCTTGAGTTACATGTAAACAACCTCCCTGTAATTTGCTTTGAGTCAACTTATACAAACCATTACTTTACAAGTCTTCCTATTCATAATGTTTCTTATGTATTCTCAGGCTTTAGCCATTCCATTAGTGCCTCCAAGGGTGTGTCGGTACTTATGGAGAGACTTTATCTTGACCCCTTAAGTTGTATGTACCTCTACATTTTTTTCACAGCCACAGGGTTGACTTTAGGCACCATTCTGATTAAGGATATCCAAGAAGGCATGAATAAACATTAATTTGTAGAAATCAACATTATTATTTGTATGAAAAAATAGTGTCCTATCACCTTGTCATATTCCTATGTTTCATTGACTTATCTTGAACAAGGTATTTCTACATATTGCATGAACTGTTGCAAAATCTCTTTCAAATTATAATCCTTTTAATGTAATAGAGTTATTTTAGAATTTTACCAAACAAATATTCATAAATATATAAATTTAACCCACGTTTTAACAAAAAGGAATTGTTTTTTTTACTTATATACATTTTTTGAATAGGTAGAATCAAGGGATTATTTTTCCCTTGAATTCTGCGAATCATATCCCTATGGAATGGGGTTTATTTTTCCTCCCTAAGGTCTTTCCCTTAACTAGAGATGATCCATAATTGTTCATAATGACAATTATTGATAGAGAATTTGAGTCTCACACGGTTATTCACATATTAACTTAAGTATATCTTACATGCTAGTGTTCATGGAACTCTTTTAGTACATAATATTGGTAATTTAATTGCACATAACACAAACTAGTGGTGTCACGCAATACTAGAATTACACATGAGGTAGTCATCTAAGGGTATCATTATATGCTAACTCATATTAATCTGGTTGGACTTGAATAATCTACATATATGTTTAGGTTATTATGATATGAAATTGGTTCTGCTTGGCATTTTCCTAGACTAAACATTCATTATGAATCTACATATTTGTTTTCTAGGCCTCAATCATCGTGATTGGTGTTAACCTCTTTCAAATAAAAACATGAATGAGGCTACTATAATGATCCTCTTCCCTTGTTATCCTCATTACAGGTGGACAAAAGAGGCAAGAATCATTATTTAGTAATTTTGAAAATGAAAGTTTTAATAAAAAACCAATAATCATTCATGATTCCAAAATAAGGTATTTTTTATATAATAGAGGAAAATATCCCTATAAGAAGTTTTTTTTTGTTGAGAAAATCCCTATAAGAAGTTAAATATACTTCAAATGAGGGAAACTACTATTTATTCTAGGAATGAACTAGTTTGATAATCCTCAGAGTGTCATCAACTCTACATGTTGTGGGTTATCTCTCTTAGTGTCCACATTATCATCCTAATATATGTGAAGAACCTAAAACATCAAAAAGAAAACTAAGGAAAGCATAACTCAATGATTGTTATGTTGGTGTAATAGAAAAGTGTGCATGTTATATTAACAACATATGCAATTTCACGATATCAACAGATGGAAAACAATAAACTTCTCATTTCTTTCCAATGTCTAAGTATTACATATAATTTAGTACACCACTTCATTTTCATACAATGGACTCTATGGAGTTTATCCCAGTAATGGGATCAAAAGTGATTGTCCCAACAATGGGCTCTATGGTGATTGTCCCAACAATGGGCTCTATTCACCTTATCAGATTGGTTTTGGTCACTCTCTTAACGATCTTCCTTTATATTCCAAGAGTCATTATTGCCTTAGTCACCCGTACTAGGTTCAAGCATTACTTTGACTATGCAATCACATATATCTTTATGAATTCCATGTATTGAAAAAAAAGGAAATTTTCTATTAATAGTAAAGTACAAGTAAACATTGGTAATACTTGAAAGAAAAGCACAATTAATGGAACTTGGTGATAAATAACTCATGTAGCTAATTAATATAAAAAATATATGTTCTAATATACTAAAGTAGTATGTCCAATGAAGATCAAACATTTAAATCAATATGAAACCAAGTGTTAACAACCTCTCAAAAAGTTCTTGCCTTAGGGTTTTAAGGTCATGTTTAGAGTTTGATTTGACATTTAGGGTTTGGGTACTTGGATCCTCAATCTAGGGTTTGAGACCCCAAACCATAATTTTGAACTATTCCTTTATTCAGAACTTCTTATATTAAGTGAATGGTACATTACTTCTTAGGATAAAATTATTATCTCATATGTTCAATCCCTAACGAACTTGTACTTGATTTGAATATCTATCCCAAGATTAGGGCACATTAGTCTCATTATCTTGTCAATACTAGGGTTTTAGAACCAAAAGATTTAGAATAGGTAATTAAACCCAATATATATTTTTCATCATTCTTCAAAAACATTCTTAATATCACCACAAGAAAAGTGTTTATATCTTAACTAGATTATACATGACATTATGTCTACTAATTCTATTAATACTAGGGCCATAGAATCATAATCATTTTGATTGCACATTTAATAAAACTCAAAACATTTGCAGAAATTGATATTTTGGTATATTAGGGAACTTTTACTAGAAATAAACTATGCAAACATTTTTATTGGATCCTCATATTTTTGTAATCAATATGGAGTACTTATTTTCCATGTTTGGGTTTAAGGTTGATTTTCAATGATTCTTTCTAAGATTTCAACATTTTTAAGCAGAATCTAGGAGAAGGGGAATACTTTTTTATTGCAAGAAATCTATGGACATGATATCTAGGATCATGGTGTTCCAAAAGATATTTGATGGTTGTTGTCTATTACCTCCACTTACTTGATTATGGAAGAGAGGGGATGTCATACGAAGAATTGGTCATTGTTCTTGGGTCAAAGGCTAACCACAAGGAGATGAATCGGCTCATGCTCTTATCCTATTCTTGAGTATCTTGCAAGGAAGAGGAGTGGTCAATATAAGAAAGGCTCATTTTATATAGGGATTTATAGAGATGGGACCTCAGGGAGTGTCACGGATGGGATGGTTGGTCTTATAAGACATCTTTTTTATACACAAGGTATCAAATTATGTTGAGGAGGTCTGAGGTAAGAGGGAAGAGGTGGAGGAGATCGACACTGGTTGGGGTAAAGGTTGAAGAGGTTTGGGATGATTGGCTTCCAATTGGTAGTCATGGATACATGATCAGGGCTCCCTATGTATTCCCATAACCTTATATTGGCTTTAGGTTCCTCACACTACCACCTAAAAATCAAGTGGAGGAGGAGAGATGAGAGGAATTTGGGCATCTCTTTCATCTTCCATAACGAAGCCCTTAATAGGGGTCATTAGAATGATCCCAACATCTTAGACTTGTAGGGAGATATTCCATCAAGTTTTGACAATTACAGAGGGAGAAAAAGGGATTGCAATAGAGGGGACTTGTGGTTACTGTTTCCTTAGTTGTCAAAAGGTAGGAGATGATCTCATAGCCATCATTCCTAGAACTAGAGGCTAGTAGGCTACATTACATGTGTAAGGGGCCATGTTAAAGGCCCCTTATAGTCTTGTGTGGAATTTATATGTCACTGATGTTTGGTAAATCAATCAACCATTGTCCATCTTTATTACTTAGCATCAAATTGTAGAAATTGATAACTTACCAATGGTAACCATAACAACCACAAAATTTTAAGCACTACTTCCTTGTCATTTAGTATGTATCCTATTCTATTTTCATCACAAAAAGAAACCATCTTAATTTCCAACCCAAAATTCTAACATGATATATGTATACACGACACATGATAATAAATTATGTGCTCCATTATGACATTCCAAAAGCCATCACATCCTTGTAGTTGTTATTCATTATCATTTTTCATCAAAATGACAACTAATTGGATAACACTCAAACCTAGGACATCCTTCTCATGTTTACTTGAATAAATCCATAATGGAATGAAAATTCATCAATTAGACATCAAATTTCAGAAAACTACACTTGTAACTTTTGAAGACAATAATTAGACCAATTGAACTATTGTTGACCAATATTTCACTCAAAGTATCACTTGATTTCCAAATGAACTTTAATTTCTTGGATTTTTTTTTCTAGAAAGGGCTTGTTAGTAAAGATGTAGTCAACATTTTTTATTTGAATTCTAATATTAATATCCTTTTGCAATTAATTTTTATTCAAAATAAAAGAAATTCCAAGTTCAAATAAATAGACTTATTGCTATTAGGATATTGGGTTTTATATGTCTTGGATTTTTCTTTTCTTGTCCTGAGGGAGTGGGGAAGAAAATGTTGGTATGTATGCCCAGAGAGACAATCATACTATGATTGTAATTGGGCATTAGGTAATTGATTTGATAATGATAAATGTAATTCCATTTATTATGTTTGTCTTAATCATGAGATGGTGACACATATGTAGTAGATTGGCGCGCTCCTGCCAATGGTGTTACACACTACTTAATTGAAGTTTGAATAGATGCAACCTCACAAATGGAAGCACATAGTGGATTAAACTTTCAAATTTATAAAGATCTAGACTTAAACACACCTACTTCTACTAAAACGCTATCCTGCAAGTGCACGGGGTCGTGTCGTAGTATAGGCAATGCGACAAGTATAGGGTCGATCCATAGGGAGAAAAGGGGGCACTAGAGATATGTCAATTTTTCTAGGTTCCTACTGTGGAGACTAGGGTTAAGGGTTTAAAGGTTGTTTTGATTGTTAAATAAGGTGAACAAGAAAGTAATTAAAGACAAGAATGAAATCTAAGTTAACCCTAGACTAGATAAAGACTAATTAAGTAGGAAAAGACTAAGCTAGATATGAAAAGGAAATTTACACTAAGGCATGCAAGAAGAACAACAGAGCAATTAAAGAGCTAAACTAGCAAGAACAAGGAAAAAATAGGGGAAGAAGCTAACTAGGAAAGAAAGGAGCTAACAAAGCAAGAAAGGAGCTAACTAAGCTAACACTAGCTAAGTAGGATGAAAACTAGGGTTTTAAAACAATTAAGAGAGGAGTGGGTTGTTTAGGGGATGTACTTATCACTTGGGTTGGGGGTTATATGTAAACATTATGATTCCATTTAGATTATTAAAACCAAACAACAAGCTAGAGTCGAATGAAATAAACCTAAGCTACTAACTGGCCATGGATATGCTAGGTTGTGTATAGGGGAACTAGCCCCTAACACTCCCTCCTACCCTTGTGAGGATCAATTGATCTAGGGATTAGGTTCAATTCATTTAGAGTCTACATAAAGCTAAGTTTCTAGATTAGACATTCCTAGGGCAATTAGGGGTCGAGGGTAGTAATGGGGTGATGAAATTAGGGTTTTGGACCCTAATTCCCCCACATTCTAGCCTTGAGAAGGCCCAATGCTAGTTGCACCAGAGTCACCTAATCTAGCTACTTGCATCTCTCATTTAGGCATAGGGAGATTGATTAGGATGCATGAAGATGGTAGGAAACCTTGGGATCCAAGAATTGGACCTAGGGGCAAATCCCAAAATTCACACATATGAGCAATTTTCCTAAATTCCTAAGTGATTTCACACACAAACCAACAAGAAATTCAGGGAGAATGAGATAGAAATAGAACATAATCATTAGTAAATGTAATTACAAAGTTTACATATCATTTTCCTCCAACATGGTATCAAAGTAACATTTACACCCAAAACAGCCCACCAAAAGGGGCCTAGCTACTCATGGAAATGGAAAATACAAAAAGAAAGGAGAAAGAGGTAGAAGAAGCCATGGAGCTTGGTGTAGATGGAGAAATCCTCCTCTTTAGCTGGTGTAAGATGTCCTCCACTCTCCTCCAAGGTTCAAGGGTGTGGAATGAAGGGGATTATGGGTAGAAACTAAAATAAACTAGTGTTTTGGTGGTGGAAATGATGAAATGGAGAGGAATGGAGGAGGAAATGGAGTGGAATGGCTAAGGGATGAAAATGGGAACTAGGAGGTGGTAGGAGGTAGATAGGGGTGGCCAACCTCAGCCTCCAGCCGCCACCCACATATATGTAGGTGGGGAGGAAGCAACAGGTCAAGTAGGGGTAAAGTGGGAAATGCAATGGAAAAGTATATTAGTTTTGTGAGTAGCACGACCGTGGTGGGTAGAGGTGAGCACGGTCGTGGTGGGGTAGAAAGATTGTGGGAATGAAAATGGTTAAAAATGTCAGGTTGTTTTTGGGGAGTGGCTGGCTGGTAGAATAGTCGTGCTGGGTAGTACGACTGTGTTCGGAGCTTGTAGCACAGCCGTGTTGGGAGCTTGTAGCACGGCCGTGTTGGGTTGTATGTGGCATGACCGTGATGTGTGGCATGACCGTGTTGGATTAGTGGAAGAATGGTCATGTTGTGTGGCACGACTGTGTTGGGTTAGTGGAAGAACAGTCGTGTTGCATGGAACGGCCGTGTTGGAGGGTCGCAACATGGTCGTGCTGTGTGGCATGGCCATGTTGGTGCGTGGCAGCATGGTTGTTCTGTGTGGAATGACCATGTTGGAGTATGCTCTGCACCTTTTTCAAAACTGAGATTTTTCCTATGATTTCTTCATTTGTAGCATGACCATCTCATGTTACCACGGCCGTGTTGGGGGCTTTTCTTGCACTTTGAGCTTCAAACTTGATTATCCATGGACTTCTTTGCTTAAGCTTGACTCTTGTCCACTAGGGGTAGGTTGGGGCCGGGAGCTCAGGGACCTTCTTTGGGCCCCTCTATCTCTCTCATCCATCCAAGTGTGGTCCAAGTACCTGAAAAACATGCAAATAATGTCCATAAGTGCATTTTACACAAATATGCGTATTAGGGGAATATCATGTAATCTAACATGTATAAATATGATTGAAATGCAATATGACACAACATAGAGCACTAAAATAGGGCTGCATTACAGATGTATAAATAATGGCGTTGCTCGATGAGATATATCTTCAGGTTGAGGACCTAAACAATGAGGTCATATGTATGACAAGAGTACATACATTCTTGTTATATCCCTAGTTAGATATTTCCATAGAAGTGAAATAGACAATAGTAATACATAAAACTAGAGTGTTTTTTGACTAATGATAGAGTTTCATTAGTCATGTTATGGAATCTCAAGTCAAACACACATCTACATGTTAGAGATCAGCGTATCAGGAAGACCTCCTTGAGAGTGATACATGGGTTAATAATCAGAATCAACTCTCATAGTGATAATGGAGATTTGGGTTCTTAAACTTGAATTCACTATACTCATCACATGTCATTTGATGTATTTTGACATCGAACAACATGACCTTGAATAAGGGTCGGCATAAAGGTGATGATTGGGTACGTTATGACATATGGGAATTGGGTATGAGTGATGTATATGAGATTTTTCCCTCTCACAAGAGATAGATATCTTGGACACTTGATAATCAAGACTGAGAAATGTATGGTCATACTCATGTAACTTGATATGTGATATGTGGGTTCACTTGCATCTCATAGAGTCTGGTCTAGTTCAAGGGACATGAATGGAACATTGAGAGGATGATGATTCCTTTCCTCAAGTTTAATCCAAATATTAGAGACAAAGTAATTGTAATGTAAATGTAACAATGATCACAAATTGTAGGTTGAAGTTGTTCTCCAACTTTCCAATCACTTGGGTAGCAATGATATGCTTCTAGACATCGCTCATTACTTGTGATGTCATAAATTGGTTTTGGACATTCATTGCAAAAGTAACATGGGACCTATAGGGTCACACATTAGATGATCTAGGAAAAGGAGTTTACTCATGAATATGGTTTAACTTGATTACTAAAGTGTTTAGGTATTCAATTTAAACAACATTGATTGTATATTGTCTGAATTGAAATTTGAATCACCTGTTCAAAAATGAACCACCCACTTTAGAATATGAATCGATCGGTTCACAAATGAATTGATCATTTCAAAATGTGAATCGACCATTTCAAATGTGGAACAGTCAATTGAGCGATCACTATGACTAGATCAAGTATTGATACTAACATCATGTTATGCATCAATTGTCACATTAAAAGACAATATGTTTGTGAATAGGAAATATAGTGAACTGATTGATTCAAATGTTGAATCAATCGATTCACATGTGAATCAACCAGTTCAAGTGTTGAACTGAAAAATGTGAATCGACCGATTCATGATTCGCAGTAGCCAAAAATTTGTGAAAATTAATCTCTTCGACTCATGATTGCTCTCGGAACCCTTCCCATAACTATTTTATCAATAGGAGGTGTAATAAGGATTCCATAATACACATCAATAAGCTCTAACAATTGTTGTCCTCTCACAGTTTTGGTAACGTGAGAGCTTGAGCAAGTCTTACATGTATAAGGGAGAGACAAAAAGGGAGAGCAAGTTAATTGCATCATGTTGACGATCAAAGGGGAAACTCCTTCATGTTGGCTCTAGTAGTGCTAAGTGGAGTTATCGGTGGTCCGCATGGACTATATAGAGACATGGAGGTCGTTGTTGCCATGCTAGGAGGACAAAAACCACTGACATCTGTGGTAAAGCTAAATTTTAACATGATATCAAAAACTACTATTGGGATGAACCTTATTTATTTAGACTTTGTGTTGATGGTCTGTATCGTCATTGTGTTTCCCAAGAAGAAAGTTCTGACATTCTGGAACAATGTCATTCTAGCCCCTACGGTGGACACATGGGTTCCCAGAAAATAGCTAGGAAAGTTCTGTAGTGTGGGTTCTTTTGGCTCACCATCTTCAAAGACTCCTTTGAATATGTTCTCTCATGTGACCAATGTCAAAGTACGGGTAACATCTCCAAACGTGACCAAATTCCCTTAACTTCTTAACAGGAATTAGATTTTTTTGACGTCTGGGGAATCAACTACATGGGCCCATTTTCTTCTTCTTATGGGTATGAATAGATATTAGTTGTCATCGATTATGTGTCAAAGTGTCTTGAGGCTATACCCACTAAAACTTGTGATTCCAGACCCATTAAAAGACTCTTTAAAGACATCATTTTTCCTAGATTTGGAGTCCCACACACCGTCATTTCTGACAGGGGATCCCATTTTTTTTGAAAAAAGCTTTGAGGCTTTATTGAAAAAATACAGAGTCTACCACAAAGTCACCACCCCTTACCATCCTCAGACTAGTGGGCCAGTTGAAGTATCCAATAGGCAAATCAAGTCCATCTTAGAAAAAATTATTGGTCGCACTAGAAAAGATTGGGCCTTGAAAATCAATGACGCACAGTGGGCATACAAAACTGCCTACAAAACACCCACTTGCACTACTCCTTTCCGGCTGATTTATGGCAAATCATGCCATCTACCAATAGAATTAGAACAAAAGGCCAATTGGGCCATCAAAAGTGTGAATTCTAATCTCTCAGTAGAAGGAGAAACCGTCTTCTCCAAATGAATGAATTAGATGAACTTAGAATGAGTGCTTATGAGAATGTGAGAATCTACAAACACCGAACTAAACTATGGCATGACAATCACATCAAACGTAAGGACAATAGAGAAGGTGACCAGGTTCTAGTGTATAACTCGAGGTTAAGGATTTTTCCTGGAAATTATAAGTCAAGTTGGTATGGTCCCTACCTCATCATATGTGCCCATCGACATGGTAATATTATCCTCTGGGATAAGTTTTTATGTGAAAATAAAGTAAATGGGCATCGACTAAAAAGATACATAACCACTAAAGACCTTGTCGCTTCAGATACCAATAAACTCTCATTCTTGGAAGACCTCAATTTAACTGACCCTCAAACTCCCCCAAAACTTCAACCCGAAACATAAGTTGGTTTCTCACCTATCGGGCCTTTGACGTAAAATAAGGCACTTGTTGGGAGGCAAACCAACCCTATCTTCCTTTTACCACTATTTAACTTACCTTGTTGTTTTATCTTGTTGTAGTTTCTTTTCCTACCCAAACCAAATGATTGGTTGGTAACACCAACCACTTGGTTTAGACTCCCTGAATGCATTTCCTTCTATAGGCGAAATGATCAGTTGGGGGGCTCAAATGATCATCTCAAATAAATGCCCATCCCCCCACTGCTTTCAAACCATCCTAGTTCCCTTTTCCAATGCATCGAGTCAACCGATCATAATGGCCAAATGACGTACTGACACACCAGATTCCCTATAGATTGTGCTCAACCAAGTAGCGCGAACCGATCGGCTCGCCTCACCAACCGACCAGTTTGATACTATGGATCAGCTTTATAAACTAGCCAGGTTGAACGCACCTCTCACAACAATCTCTCCCATCACCCTAGTACCGCGACAACCGACTCGCTCTAGTTCCTCTTCAACCCCTCCTTACTCTACCCTAGCCAGCCATCGCCGAATAGATCGACCACCTTGTACCGAGACGAGCACCATCCAGGTGAGGATACTGTCGCCTCTACTAACCTAGTCGAGCGTTTGCTTGGTTCGCCAGTTTTGCCGCCACCTTAGCCACAGATACCGACTGGCTCATGTTGAAGTCAAGCTCCTTGCTCCACAACACCGGTGCCGAGGATGAGCATCAAGCGAGTGTCCTACTCTGGATTGCCCATTCCACCTCCTCCCGCAGCTGCCGCCCGTGCCCAACCAACCGAGTGTCTAGGTAGTGATTTGCTCATTTCCCTCTACAAACCTAGTCTTCATCACCCCAATTCCTTCAATCCACCACCATACTCGCCACTATCATTCCTCTCCTCCCCCACTGAAATGATTGTCTTAGAATCCAACCGCCTATTTCATCATGTCATCTGACTGTTTCAGTAGCACAAATGATCAGTTCATTCCGTTCTATAGCCATGTTCAACCCTTTTCACAAGAATAAGGGAATGTCCACTGCCTCATCTTCCCGGGAACCACCTTGCCAATCCATATCCCAATCTAGGATTCACTTCCACACATCCACCGGTGAATAATCCTCTGAACTCTCTGAAGAAATGCTCAATGACATCCAGGAGTCGAAGGCTCTTCTCCCCGAGATGGAGGGCAACCGAAAAGCCAACAATGACCCAAATTTCACCACCCCCATCCACCCCACATTGCACCCATTTTGAGTAGCTACCTGTTGTTCACTAGCACCGAATACATAGAGCATTTTGACTCCATGGCTTCTATAGGCTTTTCTCTCCCCTAATGGGCTTGTGTCGCCACCCTTGATGCATTAGGAATTTGAGAAGCCACTGACAACATTCTCCACAAAAACCATATTCTTCTTTTTCCCTACCTCATCACCTCCATCTATAGCAACCTCACTCTCAAGTTCATGACCTCTTTCCGTCGCTATCACTTCTATAAGGGAAATTCTATTTGTAAGATCTGAATTTTTAAGGAAAATCCAGAAATCTCCACTCGACAATTCACCTCCTTCATACTTGATGGCAGAGACAATTACTAGTTGGATCGTTGCATGGACGATCCCACGGTTCCTACCCCGACCAGTATGATAGAGATAAATTCTGGGCTAAGATCACTGGTCTCATGCCCAACCTTCCTAGTGGGCCAAAAGCTTCCAACATACACAATCCTATTGTCTGCTACCTCCACCACAATCTTGCCTGCATTATTTTTAGTAGAGGGGGTACTCAGGGAGCCATTATCCAGGTCGAACTCTATTCCCTCTGGTGCCTTTTGCATGAAGAACCCTTCAACTAGGGGAATGCCATTCTAGACCACTTCAACCCCCAAGCCCATCGTGCCACCACTTCCTCTTTCTACATTTGCCACTTCGTCACTCATCATGCTATCTTTCTTGGCTACACCCACATTCCATTCCCATCACTCCCACTCAAAAAATCACTTAATCGAATGTTACTATCTGAAGGGGAGAAAATTCATTCACTTTGGTGTTGACAACATTTACTACCTCCTCTTCAAATATGAACATGTGGTTTTACGGCTTCCTTTACATGCAAGGTTTGCTATAGCAAATCTGATTTATGAGCTGATAGATCTACCACGAAACATCTAGAGGTACAGTATAGAGAACCCAAATCTGGTCTCCATCCCCGAGCCACAGGTCCACATGTGGAGCATCTCCTTGGAGGCACATGATGATGTCACTGGCCCACCACCACCTTGTTGTCGCACCAGGCGGCGACCAGATGACGATGTATGTGCCTACTGCTTCTATGAGGTTCAGTAGCAACTGGATGAGATTCAACGTGAGTAGCAGTGATAGGGTCACCAGCTTAACCACATGAACCTTATGTAGCATTCACATGAGTCTTGGCATGTGGATTGTGACCATTAAGCCCCTAGCCGCCCATCCTATGAGGAGTATGTGACCCAGTAGGCCTACCCAGATCTCAACTCCCCTTATTGGGTAAACTACTACTCCTACCTATAGAATCCACCCCCAGAGTGATCTTCTGCCCTCCATATTGGTCTAAGAGTTTGCTCAGGATGAAAAAAATTCTAAGTCCAGGGTGGGGGTGGGTGGTACATGATCCACCCCTTTATCTTCCATTTTTTGTAATTTTGCTTCTATATCTTAAATTTATTGCACATTCTTTGTTTCTATAAATATTGGCCTTTACCTAGTCGGCCAGTTGTTGTATCTTGTGTTCAAAATTGTATTAGATAAATCTTTGTCACAAAAATTATTTCAAAATTTTCACATTTTTTGAAAATACCAAGTCCCCTATGACCTAAATTAGCAATATTCTTGGAAAAGATGGAAAGCCTTATACTATCAAATAGAATCAAATGGAAACTTTTCTTATCTTTAGCATTAGATTAACTGATTAAGTTTCCCATATAATGTAGTTACATAATTTTCCTACTGATGCAACAACACTTTGGAACTAAAAAAAAGTGCAATAAAAACACGAGGAAAATAATCCGCACGTCAACACTTAAATCCGAGGTGGCATGCTCCTCCCTCCATTCTTCCATACCCTCATAAATGTAATAAGGGTGTACCACCAAAAGATGCCAAGAAAGTGAACACAAAAAATTGTGGTCAATGTAACCACAAGTCCATGAATCATATCCCAAGTCAAATAGAGGAGGGATCATTCTTTCATACCCCTCATAAATGTAATAGGGGCATACCACCAAAAGATGTCAAGAAAGAGAACACAAAAAAAGTTGTGGTCAATGTAACCACAAGCTTATGAATCATATCCCAAGTCAAATAGAGGAGGGATCCTTCTTTCGCACCCCACCTTTCCTCAACACCGTGTAAAAAAAATGTTGAATCATAAATGGGATAAAGACTATTCATACAAAGTATAAGTTTTAAAGAGAAAGTTATCAAAAATGTTTTTATAAGAAATATAGAGTTTTGTATTTATTCTAGGAGATGGGTCGCTTGGCCATGAAAAGGATAGAAGATTCTTCTAATTAAGAGAGGATGAACATGTTTCTTTTGTAACTGTAAATTATTTTGAAATGTTATTTGCTTAAGGACAAGCAACGGCTTAAGTTTGCGGTGTTTTGACTTATGCTATTTCAACATCCTTTTAGAATAGCCTTTAATTCTTGTTACATGAAATTTCTCATTATTATCCACTGAAACTAAATAGAATGATATCTGCCTCCTTCTATCACAATTAAGGTATATTCTCATCAAAACTATTCAATTCTTACAGATTTGTATCATGAGCCGATCGGTTGGTTGTTCCAACCGAGCAATTAAGATTCTAGATGGTCGTCCCAGACATTCATCTTGAAACTCAGTAAGCTTGCAAGACTGATCATCAAGGTCAGGCCTCCCACTCCTTAGACGTTGGGTTAATACGTCTAGATGAATGGCTCCCTCTTCCCAGACAATCGGTTGACACTACCTTCAGCTTCCACCACCTTGTTCAAACATCCAGTTAATGGTGTTCTATTCAAATGCCAAATGCCCAGTTGGCTACCGATTCTCATCCGATGATAACTCTACTACCATTAGAGTAGACTGCAACAACCTTCAACTCAATCGCACCATCTTCTTCCCGAGAACCTGTATCGGATTCGTGAATAGGAAAAGATGCGCCTGGCCTGAAAAAAAAATCTATGAAGTCCTATATACCTACTATATAGCTCTAGCCTACCTTCCCTTCAATTTTTATACTACATTTCCCACCAAGAGTTTCCACGCTCTAGTCGAGCGAGTCGAAAGGCACCGCCACTCATACTTAGGGTTGTTGACTAGCTTCCTCGACTCCCGCTCATTCTAGATGCCAACCGGTCAGCTCGCCTCACCAACCGATTAGTTGGCAGCTTGAGCCCAGTTCAAATCAACAGCTGCCGACCCCTCTTTCATCCTAAACCTAAATGTAAACCCCCCTCATTCTCCTATAAAAGGAGGGGCACTTCCCCATCACAAAGAATCATCTTTTGTATAGAATTATTTGGAGCATTTATTCTTTTGTACTTTGCATTCAGATTATCAATAAGGATCATTTGTTCATTCTCAATGTTAAGTGCATTTTACATTGTTCTTATTTCCTTTTACTTTTAATTTCCATTAGATCTAGTTCTTCTTCTTCCCCTTATATATCTTGGAGCAAGGGACTAAGGATTCAACCATTCAATAGTCTCTAGCCTAAGGATTAAATTCCTTTCTATGTATAGACTATGTCTAGAATACTTTTTTCCTCCGCCTCCCTCTACTCCACAATCATAAGCGAGTAGTTTCTCTATCGATGCAAGGGGAATAGCCCCTTAGCCATGGTTAATCAAACTATTCTTTAAAGATGACTCTTATTAGATGCTTTTTTGGTTTAGAAATCGATGATCTATCGAAGTGATTACTCAATTAGATCTTATGTTAATCCTGATGGAAATGACCATGGAAATAGGGATTTAGAATGATAAAATCAAATCGCATTGAGATTTTGAAATGATTGTGGATTTATCTCTTTTCAGATGATGAACTAAGATATAAGAGCACCAAGACCAATGGGCTCATGTAGAGTTCATCTTTTGTGGATTTATTTAATTCACATACCTTCATCTGTTTTGTTGTTTTAAACATTTGGTTCATTCTCGCCTAGGCTAAGGTGGTGAAGCCCCTAAAAGCTTCAATATCCCTTTAATCTAAATTCAACCATTCCATAAACATCGTTTGATCCATTTCTTCTAAGTTCTAGTTTTTGCATTCTTAATATTTTTGTTGTGCTAACAATCTCTATTTTTCTTCTGATAGAGTAACCTTGCTTCCTTGCTAGTGTAACCTTTACTTTTGAATTGTATTTCATGTTCTAACATAAACCATCAAACCCAAATCTGATTCTTTTTCTTGTTCTCTAAATAAAAATGCCAAAAAGAAATAAAAGTTTAAATGAAAACCAATTGGGATTAGAGTCTACCATATTAAAAATGTTGTCTTGTGGGATCGACCCTTCTATACTAGCCTTAATTGGACAGTAAAAAAGGTTAAACTCTAGGATTAATATCTTAGTGATTGTAGCGCACTTTGACGCATTCACAATCCAATTCATGGATCCCTAGCTAGCCGCCCATTTTCGTACATGCTAATCAATTCTCCTAACCCTAGTTGAGAGATCTAAGTAACTAGTTTAGATGAATTTAGTGTGATTAGCTTATACCTTTCTCAAGGATAGAATGTTGGTGATGTGAGGCCTAAAATCTCACTTCCACCCCCATTACTAACCTCATTCCCTAATCACCCTACGATCCTCTAACCTTGAAACCTATGCTTGATTAGACTCTAATTGGATTACACATAGACCCTACCCAAGTTAGCCTCTTAAGGGTAGTAGGAGGTGTTAAGGACTAGTTCCCCTATACACAACCTATCCTATCCATGGCCAGTTAGTAGTCTAGGTTAATTCATTAGACTCGAGGTTGTTTTTGGTTTGATAATCTAAATGAAAGTAAATGTTCACATGTCACCCCAACCTGATTGATAAGTGCATCCCCTAATAGCCCGCACATACCTTTATTGTTTTAAAATGCTAATTCCCTTCTTTCCTATCTAGTTTTAGCTTTGTTAACTCTTTACTTTCTTACTTAGTCCATTTCCTTGTTCTTTCTAGTTTAGGTCTTTACTTGCTCTTTTTCCCTATTTTCTAGATTAGTGTAGTGTAGGCTTCTTCTTGCTTGCCTTAGCATAGTTTGCATCAAAGATAAGTATGTTGGTTATATATACTATATCACTTGTACGTGAGCTTTTTTTCCCAAAGATTTTTTAATTCCCAAGTATTCAAAAATTGGTTTCTTTTAATCAATGCTAGTAATAAAGATGTAATTTTTGAATCTAGGGCTCTAGAGGGGGTGTGAATAGAGCTTCAAAATTCTCTCAAAATAAGTTATACCTTAAATTTCAATCAATCAAAACCAATAGCTTAAGAGAAATTTTAAGTCCTAACTATGCAAGCATTGCAAGGATGAGAGAAATTGAAAGAAGAACTTGGACAAGGTGTTTTAGAGTGGTTCCACTGTCCAAACTAGGAGAGAGTCAATCCACTACCTAGAGAAGTCAACCTCTAGGACTTTGCAATTTGTGTATACTTATATTCCATTCATAAGAGATACAAGTAGACCACCATACATCCAAGGACTTACCTATTCAACACATGAGTCTTCCACCTACACATGGACTTACCCACTTGATCAAGATGTCTTCAGCCTTCAACAAGGACTTACCCACACTTGCATCAAGTATTTGGCCTTGAAGGAATTTGTCCACTCTTCTTGAATCTTGGCCTTGCCCTTCTCATTCACCTGGAGAACATCTTCACCTCTTCTTCAACCTTGAAGAAGAAGAACAACAACTTCACCTTCACTCAGAGTAGCTTGCTTCAACCTTTTCTTCTTTGAAATATGGGGTAGGGAGGATGGAATGGAATGAGAGCTTTACAAGCACTAGAAGGTATATCTCTTATAACTGACCTAACTCACTCATAATCATGAAATGCTATGTAAATGAGAGAGAGAAAGGGGCTCAAGGAGTTGCAATACACTCAACTATAGCAAGGACTTAGAATAGCATTAATGATGAAAATTGGAATGAACTCCTAGGGGTCCTATTTATAGCTGGGGGTGTTACCTTGAGTGTGGGATCACTTAAGGGAAACATTATAGCCGTTTTCCAAGTTACGACGAATATATTCTCCCTCAAAACAACTCACCAATGGTTATAATTACTTTTTCTTCATTTTCTGTATAATACATTTGGTCAAGTTTCAATAATGATAAGTCGATCGATCCACTAAGTGACAAAGCCAATTTTCAATTATTGGTTGAGTTTGTTCTGAGAAACTCAACCGATGAGTCAAAGCCAATTTTTCTTAGTTGATCGATCAGTTGAGTTTTGTGAGTGTGTAACTCGACCAATTGGTCTCTCTAGAAAATCCAACACTAGATGGGTTGAGTTTCTAACTCGACCGATAAATAGCATCTGACAAATTTTCTAAATCGACACTTGATTGATCAAATGTTGCAATTAAGTGTCCCTAATTTTTTTTCATCTTAGTTACATGTCATATCATCAATACAAGTGATTATAAAAATCATTTAAGGTCATTTGGAGTGATTTCCCAAAATGCGCACTTGCATCGCTTTTGACTTGAACTTGAACAAGCTAGGTCTTGTATAATTTGATCCCTTTTATGTACCTAAACCTTATAATCAATTTTGAACAAACATTTTAGATACATTGCAATGAAATGGTTACATCATTATCAAAATATGTACAATGTATAACTCTCAAGTCAACAGTAATCGTATCACCTAAACATAATATGATAAGAATCCAAATTAGATATCACTATGGTGTTTGTGGAGAAACTTACTCCTAAAATACAAGGATTCATCTGATCTAAAACTATATGAAATTTTATAATAAAGGAAGAAACAAAAACCATCATATTCACAGAAAAACCCTGGGAAAAGAAATAGTAAAAAATTATGAATTCAATAGAGGAACACCTATTGTTGGTGTATATGCCCAGAGAGATAATAATATGATGACTGTAATGGAATAACTTGTAAATTATTTGATTAATAATAAAGGATATCCTCCAATTTATTCTATTTTTTTAGTTATGAGTAATAAAATAACATAATAAATGTCTAGAGAATAATATTACTCAATGATGTATGTATTCAAGTTGAGGATCTTAACAATGAGATAATAAGGATGTTAAGAGTATATGCATTCTTGTTATGTCCCTAATCAGTTGTTATTGTGGAAGGTAGATAAACAAAAATAATACATAAGATCATAGTGTGAGTTGGTTGATGATAGAATCTCTATAGGCATGATATAGTGATATCAAACCAAGCACAAAGATACCTGTCAGAGAACAGTGTATCGGACAAACCTACCATAAGAGTGATAAATTGGAAACCTTAACTAGGTAAGTCAGAATCACGTCTTATAGTGATAGTGGTGTTTGTGGTTCTTAGACCTAAAATCACTAACTCATAACATGTCATTTGGTACACTTTTACATCATCAAACATAATCCTGAAATGTGGGCTGTCATAAAGGTGATGATTCGGTGACTATGATGCATGTGGACTAACTGTGAGTGATAGAGAGTAGATTTGTCCCTATTATCGGAGTATGATATCCTAGGTCTCTTGATAAGTGAGACTGATAAATGCAGGGTTATGCTCATGTGAGTCAATATTTGATATTGAGCTTATGTATATCTCAGACAGTATGCTTTTGTTTACGGAACAAGATTGAATAATAATAATAAGGATGACTGCTCCATGCCTCTAGTTCAATTTGGATATCAGTGACAAAGGTACCTTACAAATATTGTAACACCCTACATAGATTGTAGATTGAAGTTGTTCTCCAACTTTGCATTTACTTGGGTAGGAATGATGTGTGACTAGGCACCACTCATTCCTTGTGATGTCATAAATTGTTATGGACATTCACTTCCAATGTAATATGGGACCTATAGGGTCACACACATAAGAACTCATCTAGAAGAGGAGTTTAATCATTAATGATGATTGGATTGATCTCTAAATTGGTTAGGTACTCAATTCACAGAACAAATCAATTGACTATACTACCAAATGATCAACTCAAATGTTGAGACGATAGTTGGGAGTGTCAGATTGATTATAATTGAATTGGTTCTATTTTTCCTAAGCTAGGAAGTGAGATGACCATTTTGCATAAGCGAGATGACCGTCTCATGGTTGTGAGACCACTGTTTCACATAAATGAGATGACCATCTCATGGTTGTGAGATGACCGGCTCACGAGAGAGAAAAGTTTCATTCACAGAGAAATTTTATTGTATCAAGGATTATGCTAATGTCATATGGAGCATTAATGGTATTCAAATTGTCAATTCATATGCGATTGGGAAACATGGCAAAACAACCATCTTGCTTAGCGTAACAACCTTCTCCCATGTGAAACGACCGTCTTGGTTGCGAGATGATCGTTTTGAGTTTTGTAGGTTGTCAAAATTCATGATCTTCCAGTCCCTTCCACTCCCACATAAACTGGGAACTATGACCCAAACCCCTCCTATAAATAGAGGGATACTAGGGGCTACCCAGAACACAACACTGACAATTGAGAATCAATTTCTCTGACAATTATTTTCCTCTCTGGTTGTGGTAACCAAGAGAGCCCAAGCAAGTCCTAATCAACTAATGAGGGATATCATGGGAGAGAACAACTGAGGATCATTGTTGTGGGAGAGTAGGTTGGTGACTAGTACACCAATGGGAGGAACAACTCCTTCCTGTCTATTCCAGTAGGATGATAGGAGTTCTTGTTGGTCTGTGTGGGCTTCTCTAGAGGCGAGGTGGCCTTTGCCCATTGCTAGGACGGAAATGTCAGACTACAGTGTGTGGAGGAGCTGTTGTAGACGTCGTCCGAGTCTGTCGTCTGTGGTGAAGACAAGGAGCTACATAGAAACCATCCAAGAGTGTACAACCACATTGACGAGGATTTTTATTGGACTTGCTCCAAGACCAAGTATATATATTCATTAAACCATCCTTCTCATTACAAAGTTGTTGATGCGATCGCCTGGTTCATGGGAAATATGTCAGTATTTTTTCCTTCAGAAATTGGGAAGGGACCAAGGGTTATATGTTTTCACATATGATCTCTCATATTCACATAGTGTTGGCTTGTTGAATATCCTTTATCTTTATATTACATATGTGTCAAAACATTGCTTTCACCCACATTCTAACATGTAATATATTGAGTTGGGTTTCTTGGCCTTTTAGATTAAAAGTGCAACCCATAACAATGGGAAAGATATAAGACAAACAAATATGGATCCAAAAGAATTATGGATGATCCAGATAGTGTATTCATTGCATTCTTAGTTTGGTTTTATAAAATTTTAGTTTATGTCATTATTTAACTCTCTTTATTTAAATCCATTACGAGATTTATGATCCATATATTTTTCAAACAAAACTTTTTTTCTTCTAGATAAATAAGTTATTACTTGGCACTATTATATTAAAACCAGGTCATAGAAATGTAAGAATAAACCCATCCCCGTCTCCTTCTATTATTGGAATTTTTGGCATGGGGTTCATTATGATTGGAATCAAAGCCCACAATTTTCATATATTATTAGTAATAGTCATAGTTCTAGTATTATGTATTGTGATGGGTGTCATTGGGGTTTCCTAAAGGTGGAGGTATGAACCCCACATGGCCAAAACCTTACAGATATCTTAGATACTTAACCTACTAGATCTTCTCATCTTATTTTCATCCACTTGTCATGTCCCTACTCTCTTAACCCAAAAGTATCTTTATTAAAACCTACAATTAGATTCTCTCTTCATCTAAAGAAGGGTTTTAGGAAAAATAGTTTTAAGGAATCTTCTCCACATCATCAACATTGTCATCAACATCAGAAGCTTCTGGCTCGTAGTCATCATCTCTGTCTGAAGGTGTAGTACTGACAACAACATCAGCTTCATTAATAGAGGTACCAACACAGCCATAAAAACCATCATCTTCCTCTTCATCCTCAGAAGCCTCCTCATCAAAAAGGGAACCAAAACCATGGCAGGGCTAATGGGCATTCTGTTCAGAAAAAGACATGCCAAGAGCATAAATCTCATTGGCCTATGGGAAGGGAGAGTAGAATTACCAAGAATAGCAAGTAGGGTGGCCAAGGGGCTAGTAGGTAGAGGCAACACTCCAGGGGTAGGTCTACCAACAATAGAGGGTGTAGCAGTAGAGGAAATAGGTGGAAGGGCTGAGTAAAAGTGATCATATGCGTAGGATGCATAGTCACCTCCTGGGTAGGGCTGATAGGTAGGATACGGATACGTACAAGATAGGTTCATGTTAGACATGCTGGAACAAAGATCCTGATGCATGTGCTCCTAAACCTGAAGGTTGTATGCATGTTGATGCATCATGTAGCCCATAATGGTTTCATTTGATATATGGAATGAGGCGCAGGGAGGTTGGGTAGGCAGAGGTGGTGGAGGTATAGGTAGAGGCTCCAGGTGTGGTAGAGGATGGGATAGGCACAAACTTCTGAAGTGTGGTCTCCCTGATGCAAACTCCTTTCCAGGTAGGTTTGTAGTGAAGGTCATGGAAAAGAGATTTTCCACTAGAAAATTGAAAGAGACCATAGATCAGGGTTGGGTAGGGTGGATGGGTGCCACGGGTGTTCTTTTTTAAGTCAAAGCAGGTCATATGGTAGAGAACATATCTTTACCACTTGACTCTAATGTTCTTCAAGAGACAAAACATAATTAACACAATATTTTCTTCAATTTGAGTCTGAATTTTCTTGGGATGAATATTGCAATTAACAACTAAGGCACATATGCGGCTCTTGAGGTCTAAGACGGAGGAGGGAAGGGTACAATTCTTCCTATATGGAAATTGAGGCTTCTTCAAGAATTTATGAATATTAGGGAGAGTAACATCATACTTCTTGTAGAATGTCTCAATCTCAACAAGGTCAAAAACTCAGGGTAGTCCTTCCGCCAGGTATCAGTCACCTGAGTACCTGAGAAGAAGATGTTCAGGGTATCCTCAGAGACTAGGAACTTCTTCCTAGCGATCTTGAAAGTGGGAAATACTTGAGTATAGGGTGGTGGTATGAGTGTTTCATAATTCCATGGCAAGTTAGCATAGAATTCACGAAAGGCTTTTGCACTAGTTATGGAAATGTTGTAGCACAAGCATTCGAGACACAAGGCAGAGAAATGGTGATTCTATAGCAACTCAGCCACTTGATCAATGACCCTTTGTCTATGTGCAGTTGGATAAAAAAGGGCATGGAATGGAAAATGATTCCTAGGAAGGAGCTCCTTGTACCTATTAAGAGCCCCACTGGAGAAAAATAAGGTATCGCCAAAGGGTATGTGACGCAAGTTGGAAGATGAAGATGGCTCTCCAGATGGGCCGACCACTTTTTCCTGTTGGACTCCATGGAGATGAAGTAGAGAGGATGGAGAGAGAAAGAGAAAGAGAAATACCACCACAACCCATCCACACACCTAGGGTTGATAGGAAAGAGGTAAAGGAAGGTCAAACTAGGTCGAACTAGGGCTAAGGAGAGGAAGGTCAAGGCTAGGGTTGAGAGCTTGAGGGAGCTAGAGGCTGGATCGGTTGATTTTTCTCTAGTTGAGAGGGAGAAAATTCGACCGAAACTAACTTATATTTGCTCCAGTCTGGCCATCAGTCAAGTTTTGTGACTCTCTACTAATAGGCTCTTTAAAAAAGCTCTCGACCACCAATCGGTCGAGTTGGCAACTCGACCGATGGTCCAATTGAACCAACATTAGAAGTTCTAATTTATAGTTGCTTGAGTGCTAATTAAATTTATTTTTCTAGTCCATTTTGCATTTTAAACATACATAGACACATATGACTCATCATTGGGTACTATATTGTGATAAAACATGTGTTTGTGGAAAATAGCCAAAAAGAAGCAAAAAATAAGGCAAAGAGAACTTGAAAACTAATTTTTAACATATCAACAAGCAAGGATGATAAAAAATATAGGCAAAGCATATATAATAGATCAAAACTAGATAGAAGGCATATCAAATTCATTCAAAGCAGTTATAAACAGTTTAGATCTAACAAAGTCAAATTGCTCTCTAGCTAAAGGTTTAGTGAAAATATCTGCCAACTGATTTTCCATGTCCACATGTGTGATATAGATATCCTTTTTGGCAATGTGATCACAAAGAAAATGAAGGAGAACCTCTATATGCTTAGATCTACTTTGTAAGATAGAATTATATGACAAGTTAATTACACTAGTATTATCACAATAGATAGGAGAAGCATCGAAATGAATATTAAAGTCTTGGAGCATTTGCTTCATCCATGGGACCTGGGCACAACATCTTCTAACTGCAATGTATTTAGCCTCAGTGGTTGATAATGCCACTGTGATGTGTTTCTTGGAGAACCAAGACACCAAGCGTGGTCCTAGGAGAAAGCAAGTGACACTTGTGCACTTTCTACCAATCAAAAATCCCGCATAATCCACATCACTATAAGTTGTAAGAGTAAAGTCCATTGACTTGGGATACGATAGACCAAAATTTGGGGTTTTGGATAAGTACATTAAAATCCTCTTAACAACTATAAGATGGGATTTCTTAGGATTTGATTGAAAGTGATCATACAAGCCAACACTAAACATTATATCAGGTCTAGAGGTAGTTAAGTAAAGTAAACTTCCAATCATACCTCTATAGATCTTCTCATCTACCTTCTCACCTTCTTCATCTTTATCATGTTTGGTGGTGTTTGACAATAGTGTGTCCATCAACTTGGTGTTCTCCATACCAAAGTGCTTGAGTAGCTCACTTGTGTACTTTCCTTGGTTGATGAAGTTCCCATCTTTAGTTTACTTGATTTGAAAGCCGAGGAAGAATGTGAGCTCACCCATCATACTCATCTCAAATTCACTCTGCATAAGATCACTAAATTCTTTGCAAAGATCAAGGTTAGTTCCACCAAAAATGATATCATCAACATACATTTGAATGATAAGAAAATTGTTAGAAGTGTGCTTTAGAAAAAGGTAGAATCTACTTTTCCCATGATATACCCATGATCTAACAAAAAGTTCTTTAATTTCTCATACCAAGCTCGAGGTGCTTGTTTGATTCCATAGAATGATTTTTGCAACAAATAAACATGGTTAGGTAAACTATCATGTTCAAAATGTGGGGATTGTGCAACATACACTTCCTCCTCAACTGTACCATTCAAAAATGCACTTTTAACATCCATTTGATAAAGAAGAAAGTTTTTATAACAAGCAAAAGCAAGCAACATATGAATGGACTCAAGTCTAGCTATAGGTGCATATGTTTCATCAAAATCTATACCTTCTTGCTGATTGTAGCCTTGAGCCACTAACCTTGCTTTGTTCCTTACCACTTTGCCACTTTCATCTAGCTTGTTGTGGTAGACCCATACTGTGCCAATGATCTTTCTGTCACTAGGTTTTGGAACTAGGGTCCATACTTTGTTCTTTTCAAATTTCTCCAACTCTTCTTGCATAGCTAGGATCCATTGATCATCCCCAAGAGCTTCTTTGATGTTCTTTGGCTCGAGTTGTGAGATGAAGGCGATGTTGGCTTGTTCTTTGTTGAATGCAGCCCGTGTCTTCATTCTTTCAAATGGATGACCTAAAATCATCTCTTTTGGATGATACTTTGCAAATTAGGGAGTTGGATCCACTATTGCAAAATTGCCCAATAGTGGCATTTATTCTAGTGGCTTTTATAAAAAAAATCCACTATCTTTCTAATATACAAGAATTTTTAATTAAAATGCCTCTAAACCACCTATTATAGAGTTTCTAAAAAGGACATAACATTAAAGGCATTTTTATTTTTAATTAGTGGCAATCTTAAATTGCCATACCAAATTAGAGAAGTAATTGGTAACACAATATTTACTTCCCACTCCAAGTTTTCCCCTTCCCTCTCTAAAAATCGTGATAATTCAATTGATCTAGCACTCTGCTCTTTCCCGATTGATCTAGCTCTCTACTCCTCAGACCAGCGCGTGGAGCGTCCTGGACGATTGTCGCCCTAGCTAGGTGCTGGTGGAGACTGGTGGCGTCAGGAGAGGGAGTGCGGGTGCATCTATCTTGTAGATTGATCGTGCTCTTCTTCGATGGATATCATGTGAGGGGGATCCTCTCTGCCGACGAGTGGAGACTGATGTTGGCGGACTGCTTCTACTGGTGTGGGTGCAGCGCAAAGCTGACGACTCAGGGAGCAGGTCAAACATGGCCCCTCTACTCCAACAACTCCTCTCCCTGACTCCCTTCCACTCTCCTTCCATCTCTGTCTTTCGAGCGCGCTTCCTAGCTTGAAAGACCACCCAAGGTATGATGGGGTTGGGGAATCAGTCCCCTGCAGACCTGGGTGATGGTGGCCGGCTGGATGGGGATGCTTCTCCACTTTCTTCGGTTGCAGGTGAGGAGTCAGCGATTGTGACCCTATCCTCCTCTGATCAGGTGTCAGACTGGCTGCTGGAGTCATTGCCGGGGGTGGGGGTGCCCAAGGGGTGTTTGAAATTATGCCTCAAACACAAGGTCATGCTGAAACAGCTAGTATGCAGAGCGGTTACGGGGCCTCACTAATCACAGAGGGTAAAGATGCCACAAAGAAGGCGGTAGTAGCTGGGATGGCTGACATAGGGGCACTAGAGGTGGTGGGGGATCCGTCCAGCTCCGCAGTTGATGGTGATTTGTTTGTTGTGGGGTTGTTCTTCCTGGTAGATGACCTCATCGTCCCTTTTAGCTGGGAGACTGGACCGGAGGGTACAAGCATTGGATATATTTATAATTAAAAGTTTTAGTTTCTATGGAGGGTCCATAGAAACACCACCACCATGTATATCCTAATAAAGTTTTATTGATTTCATGCGTTGGATATATTTATAATTAACAGTACAAGCCAAATGTGCCACATACCAAAAGAGTCAACATCATAAGTAGAAGAAAAATAAATATTGTTAACATAAATGTTTGGTACATTTAGGAAATTATTCCATTTGAACTATATCCCATCCCCAAGTAATATTTAGACTTAAAAAGCATGACCTTGTAAAATTCAAAGGATTCCTTGATCCTAAACATAACAAGTTGAGACACAAAGATAAAAATTAACCCTAATGTTTCTAATATACACCATGTATTTAATCAACAAGATTTTTTCAAATGTAATCTTGATCATGATGTTGTTCTTTCCGGTCATAGAAGAAGCACTAGATTTTTCCATGAGTACTTGATGCTCATCCTCTCCTTCTTTTGGGTAAGTCAAGAAAGCATTCTTATTATTAGTAATATGGCATGATGCTAATGTCTGTAACATACACCATGTATTTAATCAATAAACAAGAGTCAATGATCCAATCATGATGTTATAAAGATGCTATATTCATCATATGATCAATGCCAACACTATGTCCTCCGTTAAAATGTTTTTTGTCAGTTCCTTTGAATTTTAAACCACTTTCTTCATCTTGTGTCTGCATTTAGGAAAGTGTGACTAGATTTTCTACATAAAAAATAGAACAATATTTATTCATAATGTCCTTGTTACCTTTGTTTATATTTTTTTGGTTTTGTTTTCTTATTCTTCCAAGGAATTTTAACAATGATTGGAAGAATTCTTATGCGGATCATTTTCATTATAAAGAAAATTTGCACTAGAAAACAACTCTTTGGTTAAATTTGATCTCTATCTAGATCAATTTTGATTTTCTACCCATATATGTATTGTCACATCATCATGTGACATTGTCTTTCTTTTGTGTTTTATGTTATTTTTGTAATATTTCCAAGAACTTGGCAATGTTTCAATTATATAACCAATTGTGAAAGATTTCAGCTGATCGATTATCTCATTCTTTAAATCATCAAGCATTATTTCAAAATCATGAATTTGACTTGTCACTTTTTATCTTAAAATACAAGAGGAATGTTTCCACTAAATAACTGATTATCAATAGTGCTTAGAATGTCATGGTGGCAAATCCCAATAGCCTTTTTTCAATTAGTCATGTTAGTTTCTATTCTTGACAAAGACCGAGAAAATGCTAGGTTAGAAACCACCAAACTAGTGTAAATGTTCTACTACCAACAATGATAATGTGATCCATTAAATAATTTTATCCTTTTTATGTCAGCAAAGGAATCTGTGAAATTCTTGAAATAGTTAATATCTGCTTGTTTGAAATTGTGAGAGTCACATGTTTCTGTACTTTGATGTGAGGGTAAAAATGTGATCAAATAGTAAATCAGAAGATATTTCCGAACTTGGTTGACACTAAGGCTTGTGGGATACATTTTATAAGATTATTTCTATGAACTTTGACTATAAATGAAGTTGACTTTCTTCCAACAATGAGCAAATAGACTAACTTTAGATAGAAGAAAAGAGAAAAAAATGAATCAAGAGTTTTGTTTTTGTGAGATGGAGAAAGTATCAACAACACCACAATGAAATAGAAACACCAAGTTGATAGTTAACAAGAAAAGAGATGCACCATGGTTGGAGATTTTAACTAGTGGATTTACACCCTCTAGTTGAGAGAAAAGTGGCAAAAGTGCATGAAAATAGGGGAGAGAGATAGACAAAGAAGTGATGTCACACAAAGAGAGAGAGTGTGTGTTATCACAGGAAGATAGGTGTGAGTGAGGTGTAAGTGGTGTGGGTGGGGTCTGTTCATTGAATGGGACTATGAGTAGGTAATGGATTCTCATACCCTAATCTAATTAGTAGTTGATCCAACAACTTAAAAACTAATTGTATTGGTGGTTGAATAATATTCTAGATTTGGTTAATATCTCTTAGATATGTGTATATATATGTGTGTAGGTTGTTCTCTACGGTAGAAACACTACTTGTCTCTGAAAAACACAATGGAAATTTTGTAAATATTGAAAATCTTATAGCTTGGCTCCCACTTCCTTTGATTCCTCTGTCATCCTGAACATGTTGAGGTTGACCTCCATCCTTGATTCCCCACATCCGAAGATGATGACTTTCTCCCTGTTGGAACTCAAACCACACCTGACAACCTTCTACCCTTGGAACTCCACACACATCTAATGACAAGGACCTTTTCTTGATGGTGGTAGGAGGAGGAGTAGGTGGCCTAGGTTGCAAATAGTGACGAAGACCACATTGCTCATGTGAAAACCAGGTAAGAAGCACCCACTACCTCTCCCAGATCTTTTCCCAATCTGTCACGGGAGATCAACATTTTGGGGGACTGGGTTCTCCATCTTGCCATGTTTCCTTTACGCAAAGCATGCCTTTTGTCTATCCAACTTCCTATTGAGTTTCCATTTTTCTATTTCTAATATGAAAACAATTCTATTTCTTCCTAGTTGGCGTTGCATAGTGTTCACTCTGCTGACCTTCAATAAAACTCGATGCATAGTTAGGTCTGAAAATAAAAAAATAGGTAATAGTTACTTTTTGTTCATTACAGTTACTTAATGTTACACAGAGTCTCCTTTGTTTACCTACAATTACTTTTTTTGTAATATAGTTATTTATTGTTCAATTTGTGAATTTAAAGTTTAGATAGTTACTTTCTTATTTCTAGGTTACTTGTCCTTGTTGTAACCATTTTTAGATTTTCACTAATGTCTATTTATCAATTTATAGTATGAAATCATATAAAAAATGACTTTTTACATTTATCCTTGGTTGGTTGCCTTTTTGTGCTAGTTGAAGTGATGGTGATGACATTGGTCACTTATTTGGGTGTTTTTGAGACCGTGCCTGTTTCTTTGTATGTTATCGGGGTGTGGGTGAGCAGAAGAAATAATCATATGACATTTGTGTACTATATAGGCCATGTGCACATGGGGATTGGAATCAAAATTAATTCATTATTACTTTTCTATCATGTGGCCGAATCATATATGCATATCAATTAACTACAGTTCTTGGTTCCCTCCATGCTTCTAAGGGCAAAACATCTCAACTATACTTTCTTACTTTCCACTTTAGTAGATAGTGGTTTATACACATGGAGTACATTTCACTGACATACTATAGAATTTGACTAGTAACTGTAATGAAGTTGTTTGAATTGACTATTTTAATACATATACATAGTAACTAAATTTGTTGTTTTTCTGTTGTCTGAAATGAATTTTTATTAAAGCATAGTTGGATGAGTACGTACCTGAAATAGGTGTCCTTTCTAACTATTTTATCTTAAAAAAATTCATTCCTTCTAAAGTATACAAGCTCATGGACACCTCAATAGCAATAGAAAGGAGTCGTCTAAATACGATGTGGACATGGTCTTGGAACATTTTGCAAGCTTCAAAGATATGGATTTTAAATCCTTTTATACGTATCAAAAATATTTTGATGGTTGTTTGACACATTTTTTTGGGTATGATCTCATCTATGTTCATAATTATGCACTCTTTGGTGACGCCATTGTATTTGATACTACTTATCGTACCAATAAGTATTCAATGATTTTTGGAATGTTTGGTGGTGTTGATAATCATTGCAAAATAGTGCTATTTTTTCAGCCTTGTAGTTAGATGAGAAGTATGATTCATTTGTATGGATTTTCAATCAATATTTTATGTGTTTTGGTAAAGAGTTAGTTTCCACCATAAATGATCAAGATCCATCAGTTAATGTTGTGATTATTACTATTTTTCCATCATGCAAGCATCATTTTTACAATTGGCATATTCTACAGTAACTCTTTCAAAACTCAATGGAATTCCTAACAAGGATCAAATCATTAGTGATTTGAATGATTTTGTCTAGAAAATAGATGATGAAGATAATTATGAAGAGAGATGGGGTTCTGTAATTGAAGAGAACGGTTTATTGTCAATTTTTTGGTTTTGTGACGTGTATGCTATGCAGTGAAAGTGGGTGCCATGTTTTATCCAGGATTCCTTCTTTGTTTGTATCAGGACAACACAAAGAAGTGAGAGACTTAATGCATTCATTAGAAGCCACATAAATAGTAGGAAAACTCTCTTTGAACTTATTTTAGTTTAGAGACTTCTTATTCTCATGTTCGGGAGATAAAAAAATTTAATGATTTTGATGACGAGTATCGCAATCTGCCTTTGGCTTCATTGTGGCCTTTGGAGGAGTAAATGAGAGGTATATAAACCAACTCTATTTTTAAGATCTTTCAATATGAAGTTCATTAAAGTATGGTTTATAACGTAAAGCAAACTTCAGATGAAGATGTCTTTGAGGTCTATCATTTTGGTGGTTCTAGTTTTCCTCGTGTTTTGAAGAAGGATTCATCTATTGATATACTATCTTGTAATTTTTTTATGTTAGAGTTCAATAGAATTCCATGTTAGCACATTCTTACTTATTTAAAGAGTCATAATTTTTACACTATTCCTGACGCATATATATTAATGAGGTGGATCAAAGGATATAGAGATCACCCTTTGATTTTCGGTAAAGTATCTATTATAAATTCATCCACTAGGAGTACACTTAAGCTAGTTTCTACTTGTCATTCAATCGTGAGAATAGCATGTAGGAACAACGCTATAGATCTTTGTCATGAAAAGTTCATTGCTTTGCAATAGGCACTGTTGGGACTAGATATTGTTGATGTTGGTGTAATTGGTTCTAATAGAACTTCTTCTTCTGCGATCAAGGTCAATATTCCTAGTATTTGCAAAAGTAAAGGAAGACCTAGAATGAATGATGTGTGGTATAAATCTAAAGTTGAAATTTCTCAGTCTAAAGCGATGCTGTGTAAAAATTTCTTACAATACGATATCAATCATGATAGTAGAAACTATCCTTCAAAGAAATAAGTGTGTGTGTTACCTATTAAGTAAATTTATTTTGCAAATATATATAATTGTCCTCTTACATTTCTTTTTGTTTTGTTTATGAGCAAGAACTGAGCATGTTCTTTCTAAAAAGTTGTGGTTCTCAATTTTGTAGTGGTTGTTTTGGATTGTGGTGTTGTTGATTGATATGCTATTATCTTGGTTGATCTATATTGATGCTCCCTGCTCCACCATATTGTTGTTGCTACTATTTCTTTTGATGTTGGCTTCGTGATGTGGATCTCTCATCTACTTTGCTACTACTGCTATTGTTCGACTTGATTTATTGTGTTGTTTTAGTGTAATGTTAACCAAGTGTTTAGTATGTGAGTCATGTTCAAATTTGATGTAATTGTAATGGTTCAGATATACTTTGTGATAATTGTAATTAAAAAATGACTATACTTCAGTCTTATTGTTACACTTTTCTATTGAGATTCCATTGTATCGAATCCAAATCTATGTTAAAGATACTTTAAAGTTCATTGGGCATGTGATATATTCATCCATTTTCTGTTACATATCATATCTATGATTTCATTAATTTCTCCTATTTCCATTATTCAATATCAAATTTGAGAGATCATTCTTGCAATAATCTAGTCCTTACTTAAGACCAGGCTCATTCTCTTACAATTCAATCACAAAGTTATTTTTATGTCAAAAAGATACTTTTTTTAATCTTATAGTTACTCTTAGTGTCAATTCGTTACATTTTGGTTGAACATGTTACGCTTATGTTGTTCATGTTACTTTTTGGTTCATATAATTACTTTTATGTTCACAATTTACTTTATAACTAGGAAGATGACACTTTGTTATTTAGCAGTTGTAACACAAGAATTGTGCAATGTTATGTTGATATAGTTATCAAGCATCTCTTGTTGTTACATTATGATGCATTTGTTAATTTTGCTGACCCAAACTTAACAAATACTTCTCATAGTTAAGTTTTATATCTCACAGTTACTTTTGTGTTCAAAGTGTTACTTTTTAGTTGTCATATATATGTTTTTATTCAAAGTGTTACTTTATAGCTATAATAATCACAATATTTTATTTAGAAATAGTCACAAGAATTTTTTCAACCTTGTGAACATGTTGATCATAATAAAAATCATCATTCTTAGATATATAACTCAGATATATAGCACGAGCATTCTAATTAAACACAACAATTCTAAAAAAGAAAATCATCTTTTTTCATTACATTGTGGAACCCTACATTACTTTTGTGGACCCATTTTTACTTTATAATGTCCAACATTTACTTTTTCATCCACATGGGTTGATATAGTTATTATAAACTCATGTTGTTACTCTTTAGTTATAGAGTATCTAGAATGATCATACTTTGTTATTTTAGTCGCAATAACACAAAATGTGTAACTTTATGTTCAGATAGTTGCATTATTATTAAGAGTTCCTTTGTATATACATTTCAAAACTTTTATTACATTTTTGATCCAAAGTTACTTTATATGTCCAATAATTACTTTCCAGTATACAAAATTACTTTTTAGTTCAGACAATTACTATATTGTTCTCATAGTTACTTTTATGTTCACATAGTTACTTTATGTTTGACATATTTACTCTTCAATTCAGAGAGATAATTCATAGATGGAATGAGGCTCATAGCTGGTCACAATCATTATCTTTTAGAATATATATGACTTGCGATACAACATGTCATACACATTAATTGTCATGCTTATGAACACCAGCTAGCTAAAAGAACAAAACCATGTAAAGAACATCAAAGTAATAGGTTCAAACATCATATAAAAAGAATCAAACCCATAGATTTTACTATAATTAGAACCATACTATCTTCATAAAGATAAACTGGAGGAACTCTTGTTCTCTCCTGACTCCAATTGTAATTTTTTTTTCAACCCAAAATATAATTTAGACTCGAGCTGTATTTTCTAGAGCTTACATAAACATTTTCTCAAGCATCATTTCAAAATCACATTGTTTTACTACACTTTTTTAGTAAATTTGTACTTAACTTGACGCAAGCCATGTATTCAGGCTTGGCATGTTATCCTCATGCTTTTGACCTACTCCTTCTTTTGACTCTTCTTGATCTCAAGCATTTTCTCTAACTGGATGCATTCTTCCCATCATCATCATTCCTTGGAGGATCTTCACCCTAATTGCAGGGATGTCTTCACTTGTGAAGTTCATTTCCTTTCCATTCACCAAGCATTCAAGATACTTCATAACATATACTCCACAATCAACACCATCATCTTCTTGCTGAGGGCATTCATGGTACTCAATTGTCCATTGAGACATTTGACTTCCATGCTCTGGAACTCCCTTGAAGAACTCATGAACAAAGCCCACCTACATGTAAAACCAAACATCATTCAGTACAATGTAACCAACACCATTTTCATTTGAAAGTGCATTAATAATGTTTGCTTTTTCTTGCCCATCTAATGACTTCTTTCTTGGAATTGGACTTTCCCAACATTGAATTGTATGACCTATGCACCCCATCTCTAAAATTTGATTCAAGCAAGTGCTAGTGATTGTCGTTGTTAAGTATTGTAAACACTGAATCTATTGTCATAAATTTGTCATTGGGTACATTGAATAGAGGTGATAGCATATCAATCTCCTTTATTATAATGTCAACCACCATCATGTCTAGATTTTGTTGTAAACGCAATATTCCAAATTAAATAGTTGTAACCTTTATTTCATTGTGGTAAGTTTCTCTAATCTAGTGTGATAGTGGTTTCTATTACCATCACATAAGTTCTCAAACAATAGCATGACAATGCCTTCTTCTTCTTTTTTCTAGTTGTTTCTCTCAACATTTGCACAAAGTAATCCATAACCTAAAAATTTAGACTCTTCAGTTAGCAATACATAATATAGTGATAAATACTTACGACTTCAGTTCTTACAGGTGGTTGCATCATTTTGTATTTAAACAATAATCCTGATAGATCCTTTGCCATGCACCATTTATCTTCTTCAAAACTCAATTCTCTATTCTTGATGGTGTTGTGCCGCCTAGGATTTGCTCTGATCACTCTGGAAATCTAGGAAGCAACTCCTAGGTTCCTAGAGAGGGGGACCCCTCCTCCTCCCCTTCTACCTTCCACCCATGGCTACCACCAAAGAGACGACAGGATCCTCCACCACGGGTATTAGGTTAGCTTGGGCTCAGGTCCTTGGCGGCTCAGACTCTTACCAAGCCCATGACTATCCTCTGTCAGAGAAGATAGAAGGTAAGAGATTTGTCACCATTGATGAAAAAACATATGAGGCGATGGGAAAGTCATGGGAACACACTACCATCCTCTATGTAATGGGAAAACGACCATATTATCATCATCTACTTTCCTGGATCAACAAAATATGGAAACCTAAGGGAGGATTTGATATGTATTCTAAGCCAGATTAGTTCCTTCTATTGCGTTTCAACGCTGTCGAAGACAGGAAGAACATTATAGAAAGTGGCCCCCGATGGTTTGATGGACAACTTGTGGTCATCAAAGACTATAAAATTGGTGATGACTTAATCAATGACCGATTCAACACTATTCTAGTGTGGATTAATATCCCTAGTATTGGCAAGAACTGGTCCCCCTGTGTCGTTGGCCAGTGGAGTGGGGAAACTGCTGAAGATTGATTTCCGATCTATTGGCCATGAATCCCAGGGTGAGGCTCATTCACTGGTCAAGGTTGAAGCTGATGAACCTCCCCCTAAAGAAGTATGGGTTAATATGCCTCGACGAGAGCCAATGATCGTAGCCATTACTTACGAACATCTACCTATACGCTTCCCAGACTGCAAAATCTTTGGTCACAACTCGGATGACTGCCTACTGAAGCCCAAAGTCACTCTGTCTGTACCGACTAAGGATACTAGAGTATGGAAGATCGTTGGAAATAGAAAGAGCCAACCTCAAGGTGAGGATGTTTCCAAGACCTCGGAGTTACCTGAGATTCTAGTAAGTAATAGTTTTGTGAATCTGGAGGTGGAAGATGTAGTAGCTGACTCCAATGATGAACCTATTGTGGACACTACAACTGTTGTCATGGATACTATTACTGTAACCAGTGAAGCCACCAAGGAAACAGAAGAGGTGATTGTTAATGGTGCAATTGACACACCCACTTTTCTCAATGGAAATGACAAAGAAGAAGGTGAAATCTATAAGACACCAAGCTCAAGGAAGAAGGTGGACAAAAATGCTAGAGGGAATGGGTCACGTCGTACCTGATCATATGGTAGGGGTCATTAATGACCATCATTATGACTAATGCACGTGGTTCAGGGAAACCATATAAGTAAAGAGAAGTTAGGAGAATTGTTAGCAAATCAAAGGCATCTATTGTTGTTCTTGTAGAAACCAAAATAAAAAACTACCTAAAATATTTGTCTGAGAATCTTCTTCCTAAAGGTTGGAGATGGATTACTAATCATGAGAAGGATGCTAATGGACGAATATGTATAGGATGGAATCCTATGTCCTGGTATATCAATGTTCAACACATGGATGATCAGCAAATCACCATGTCGTGCATTAATAAAGGTGGTCTTCTTCTTATTCTTACTACTATATATGCTAGGAATCTATCCCAAGACCGTCTTGCTCTGTGGAGTACACTAGAGAACATCAACTCTAATATAACTGACCCTTGGTTAGTGATAGGGGACTTCAACAACATCAGAAAATAAGAAGAAAAGGCTAGAGGTAGGGAAGTCCCTGCTCGTATACTCAACATGTTCAACACTGCCATTGATAACTACAATCTGATTGAACTTCCAACTGTGGGCAATGAGATATACACTTGGCATAATAAGCAAGGTGCTGCTAAATGTATTTCCTATAAGCTTGACCGTGCTCTAGTCAATGATGTTTGGTTGGGTAGATTCCCTAGTACCAAAATGCAACTAAGAACATGTGCTTTCTCTAATCATTCTGTCATTAATGTTGACCTTAGAGAATTGACAATGAAGAAAAGTCCTTTCTATTTCCTAAATTTTTGGATGGATTGGACTGGATGTAGATTGATTATCAATGAAATGTGGCTCAACCAAGTTCCAGGTAATCCTTTGTTTAGATTCAACCAGAAGCTCAAGCTAGTCAAAGTTGAACTTAAGAGATGTCGAAAGAATTCATCAATCTAAAGAACCTTATTTCTAGAGAACTCATGGAGATGGATGATATTTCTACAGCTCTAAGGAGGAACCCTCTTGATACTAATCTTATTCTTGCTGAGAAGGTCACTCATGAGAGACTCGAACTACTTTCCCAGACTAAAGAAAAGTATTTCTAGAAACGCAGCCGCATAGACTGGATAGCTAATGGTGATAAAAACACCAAGCTATATCACTCTACTATTAAGAGAAGAGATGTTATTAACACTATTACTAAACTTTTTTATGTTGTAGGTAATTCTCTGAACGATGAGTAAGAGATTGCTAACGAAACTCTTCAATTCTTTGAAGGTCTATATAACCATGCTATACCCGATGCTATTCCTTCTGATTCTGCTAGCTCTAATTCTAAATGTGAATGGACAAAGTGAAAAACCACTAGAGGGGGGTGAATAGGGTATTATGATTATTTTAAAGTATTTTAACTTAAACAACCAACCACAAAAATATTGGACAAGGGGACAAGGATTTAGAGTGGTTCCAACCTTAGTAAATACTAAGGCAATCAATCCACTACCCGGTTGCTTACCCAACCGGGGTTTTGAAAGAAATAAATTTTATTACCTCACAAGCATATTACATAAAATTACAATTCTTTCAGCAAACCCTTCAGACAACCTTCACCTAGAAGTAGTTGCACCAACCTTGAAGCAGCCTTCTTGAAGTAACTTCAAGCTCCCCCTTGAAGTAGCCTTCCTCTAGAAGTAGCTTCCCGTTGCAACAACCTTCTTGAAGTAGTCTGAAGTCCACCTTCTCCACCGAGAAGAACCTTCTCCAATCTGAAACCTCCAACCCTAGGAGTAACAAGGAGAATACAAAAGATAAAAGGAACAAGAAGGAAAAATAGAAATTACAATACCACTTGTAGCTCAAGGCTTGATTTCCTATATCAAGCATTTTGATCTCCTAACCAATGTATATAGAAGTGTAAGTGTTGTGGATAGGAGATGCTAGCCTATATGACATGAAATTAGAGCAATGGGAATGAATAACCAATTGTTGGAATTGCTCTATTGCTCACAAGAATGAATAGCCAATGCAAGTATGAATTCTCAAGTGTAGCACAAGTGTGCTTTGGGTGTCCTATGGCTTGTCCTATTTATAGGAATGACCTATGGATGCTTAATGGAATTCTAGACACTTTCTAGGGGGTTCTAAGTTCTCAACTAGCCGTTAGGTATCCATTAGTTGCACTAACAACGGCTCGTTAATTAATCCTGAAAAGTGCAGACAGAGACACTCTCGGTCGAGGAATTGTCGACTGAGATCCCAGTCTGTCGAAGTTTTTTTGACCGAGGGACTGTCTGTAGTCAAATGTATATAACGTTCTGATCCAACTCCCAACTACTTTGTCTGCTGTGTCTAACAGCTACCTGGGTCATTCTCAGTCGAAGAGTTTGTCGACCGAGAGTGTCTCGGTCGAGAAGTTTGTCGACCGAGATTGACCCTGGTTCAATGTTTTAAACTAAGTACTGAGTGTGTGTATGAGTGTGCAGTTATGACACTATTGTAGGGGATGACCTATCTAAGTGTTGTGATTTGTTAGGGAAGATCTAACGCTTGATTTACATGATGTCTAAGTACTTGTACATTATATATCTTGTACAAGTTTTTACATTTGATTACAATCATGAAATTAACACATTGTGAGCATTTAGATCTTCCAAAGTTGTGTCATCCACCTAGTTCCTGCAACACTCAAGTAGCACATTAGATCCACAAGAATGAAATGTTTGTCATCATCAAAAGAAAGTGATTATAATAATGTCCAATTTAGCCAACAATCTCCCCCTTTTTGAAGATGACAAACATTTCCTAAATATAAAATAAGGAAATATAAATCATATGAGTTTCATACCTAGAGTTTACCTTTTGTAGCCATTCTCTTGTTTTGCAATTGTGTACAGGCCCGAGATTTATGAAACTCATTTTTACTTTATGTTTTCAGTTTATATTATTTCTCCCCCTTTAAGGATTCTAAGATCACAATCAATATTAGATCATAATAAGTTGACCTTTTATGCACTAAAATTATGTTTTCAATATGATAAACACATTTTGAATCAAGATACTAAGATTAAGTGTAGTAAAATGATGTACAAATAAGCATTTTGTCAAGCTTATTTTAGGTCTACCTTGACTTCGACCATAGCGCCCCTTGGTCAAACTTGATTTCAACCAAGAGGCAATTTTTGCAGATTTCCAATTTGAACATTTATATGTGAAGTATAATTTCTGCAGATTTTCAGTTTATAATGCATCTGTGCCATGAAGTTTTACTATTTATGCAAAATGGCATCTTCATATGAGTTGAATCACAATAATAAAAAACAATCTCCATTCATGGTTTGTATATATGGATCAAAGATGATTTTAGACAAACCAATGAAACACAATGATCATGGCATAATAGAATAGTAGAAGTATATCCACAATGCAATGATCAAGATAGAAGCATATACAATGATTATGATCATTTTAAACTAAATTTCAATACACATGTTTCCTATATAGATAGACCAAGAGATACTTAGGATAAACCATGTGGATTATGATAAAATAGTAATTTCCTTGATTAAACTAACATGGTTTATAATTTTCAGTTTTAAACCAATTAGATGATAATCCAAAAGAATCTCATTCATGGTTCATGAATTTTCAATTTTAAGACAAAACTATGTAAATGAACATGCTTAATAAACTTTTTCAATCAATGAATAAGGTTTGTTCAAAATCAGTCTTCATATAACTTTTTTTTTGCAATATATTTAAGGATTTCATATTCATAATGTTATACCTTAATTTATGATGCAAAAAGATCAATATGTCTTGCTTCAAAGATGGTCTCCAAGATTTATTCTTGATTTGCATATTGAATCAATCATTAATAACAAATTGATAGCAAACTGGATTAATTTAAAACAGGTTCAGCAGAACTTGATTCGGTCGAACTGTTTGTCGACCGAATTTATCTCGGTCGACGTTTTCTCGACCGAGAATGCTGCTGTTTGTACAGTTTTTATCAGGTTTGTTTCAAACTTGAGAACAGCAACCTGATCGGTCGACTATTTCTCGACCGACAGTGTTCTCGGTCGAACAGTTTCTCGACCGAGAATGTTTCTGTACTGTTTCAGAACTATTTTCAGTAATTGTTTCCAAGTAAAACAAGAATATGAAAGTTAAAGCTCGATTGTGTTGAGATATGACATTTGTATATCAAGAATCAGTTTAGGTCAAATCTCAACTAGTCAAATTCAAACTTCTAAGTTTTAGGAACCCAAGCTAGATCATCATTCCTTTTCTTGTATGGGCATGAAAAAGAGTAGTGTCCAAGACGTAAGCAATAATGACAACTAATAGAGTTAATCTCATTTCTCTTTCTAGGAGTTGAGTTGTTCTTGGGTAAATACATGGATTGATTCTTTAGAACTTGTGTCCTTCTCCAACTAGGTTTTTGATAAGATTTTCATTTAGGATTATAACCTAGTCCTCTCCTTCCAATTTGACGATAAGAATCATTTAAGATATTATCAAGAATATTATTGTTACTCAAGCTATTCACTTTTTGTTGTAACTTCATAATCTCATTCATTTTCTTCTTGATATCTATTTTTTCTTGATCTAGATTAGATAACAAAGATTCTCTTTCTTTCACAATAATATCGTAATCTAGATGTGTACACAAAATAGGTTGTTTTTGAAGATCATTTACTTGAGTTTGCAAGTTTAACTTTTCAAGGGAAAGAAGATTGCAATTTGCTTCTACAGATTTCAACTTAATATCATAATCTTCAATAACCTTTTTGAGATCTTCATTTTCAGATGTGAGAGCAAGAAGCTTAGCATTTAACTCATCATTTACTTTATTTGATTTCTTAAATTTCTTCTTACACTCAATATATTTCTCATGTGTATCTTGAAGACTAGCAATAAGATCTTCTTTTGGCAGATCAAAAAGACTTACCTCTTCTTCTTCTTCTTCATTTGTTGTAGCAATAAGACATTGTACTTCTTCTTTTCCATCATCACTATCATCACTTGAATCATCCCATGCAGCTTTATATGCTCTTTCTTTCTTTTTGTGAGATGATTTCTTCCCTTTCTTGAGTTTTGTACAATCACCTTTCATGTGTCCCTTTTTTCCACATTCAAAGCACCTGGAAGAAGAAACACTAGAAGTTTTGTTAGTTTTAAAACTTTTATGTTGCTTACCATTTACAATGAGAGTTTCTTCTTCACTATCATCTTCACTTGTATCATGACTAATCTTGGTTGATGCTTTGAATTCAATGTCCTTCTTTTTCCCTTGTTGAAGTTCACATTCTCGTCTTTCTTCCTCTTCTAAAGTTGCCTCATGTGCTTCTAGGTTACCAATAAGTTGTTCCATCCTTAGTCGGGTGAGATCATTTACTTCTTTAATAGCAGTCACCTTGGGCTTGTATTTGGGAGGAATAGATCTAAGGATTTTTGAAACTTAATCTTCTTCACTAATTACTTTACCTAAAGCATTTAAACCATTCATAATAGAAGAAAATTTTGCATACATTTCACTAATAGATTCATTTTGATCCATACGGAATTGTTCAAATTTCTATTTAAGCATTCCGATTTTAGAACTCTTTACTTGAACAGTTCCTTCATATGTTATAGAAAGTCTATGCCATATTTCATAAGCCGTTTCACAATTTGATATTCTATTAAACTCACCAACGGAAATTGAGCAATAAAGTATACTTACAACTTTTGCATTCATTTGGGCAGACTTTACCGTATTGACATCCCAATTTGCATACTCCGTTTGAGGAAGTTCATAAGGAGTTGATACCATTCTCCATAAGTCCCAACTGATTCCTTGGAAGTAAAATTGCATCCTCCTCTTCCAATAAGTGTAGTTAGTTCCATCAAAAGTTGGAGGTCTAGCCACGAGTGTTCCTTCCAGGTTGAGGTTGTTGAGCAACCCGTCACCCATTATTCAAGACTTTGTTAGAGTTCCTTGAAGCCCTGCTCTGATACCAACTGAAAAACCACTAGAGGGGGGTGAATAGGGTTTTATGATTATTTCAAAGTATTTGAACTTAAACAACCAACCACAAAAATATTGGACAAGGGGACAAGGATTTAGAGTGGTTCCAGCCTTAGTAAATACTAAGGCAGTCAATCCACTACCCGGTTGCTTACCCAATCGGGATTTTGAAAGAATTAAATTTTATTACCTCGCAAGGATATTACATAAAATTACAATTCTTTCACCAAACCCTTCGGACAACCTTCACCTAGAAGTAGTTGCACCAACCTTGAATCAGCCTTCTTGAAGTAACTTCAAGCTCCCCCTTGAAGTAGCCTTCCTCTAGAAGTAGCTTCCCGTTGCAACAACCTTCTTGAAGTAGTCTGAAGTCTACCTTCTCCACCGAGAAGAACCTTCTCCAATCTGCAGCCTCCAACCCTAGGAGTAGCAAGGAGAATGCAAAAGATAAAAGGAACAAGAAGGAAAAATAGAAATTACAATACTACTTGTAGATCAAGGCTTGATTTCCTATATCAAGCATTTTGATCTCCTAACCAATGTATATAGAAGTGTAAGTGCTGTGGATAGGAGATGCTAACCTATAAGACACGAAATTAGAGCAATGGGAATGAATAGCCAATTGTTGGAATTTCTCTATTGCTCACAAGAATGAATAGCCAATGCAAGTATGAATGCTCAAGTGTAGCACAAGTATGCTTTGGGTGTCCTATGGCTTGTCCTATTTATAGGAATGACCTATGGATGCTTAAGGACGTTCTAGAAACTTTCTAGGGGGTTCTAAGTGCTCAACTAGCCGTTAGGTATCCATTAGTTGCACTAACAATGACTAGTTAATTAATCCTGAAAAGTGCAGACAGAGACATTCTCGGTCGAGGAATTGTCGACCGAGATCCCAGTCGGTCAAAGTTTTGTCGACCGAGGGACTGTCTAGAGTCAAAAGTATATAACGTTTTGATCCAACTCTCAACTACTTTGTTTGCTGTGTCTAACGGCTACCTGGGTCATTCTTGGTCGAAGAGTTTGTCGACTGAGAGTGTCTCGGTCGAGAAGTTTGTCGAACGAGATTGACCCTGGTTCAATGTTTTAAACTAAGTACTGAGTGTGCAGTTATGACACTATTGTAGGGGATGACATATCTAAGTGTTGTGATTTGTTAGGGAATATATAACGCTTGATTTACATGATGTCTAAGTACTTGTACATTATATATCTTGTACAAGTTTTTACATTTGATTTCAATCATGAAATTAACACATTGTGAGCATTTAGATCTTCCAAAGTTGTGTCATCCACCTAGTTCCTACAACACTCAAGTATTAGATCCACAAGAATGAAATGTTTGTCATCATAAAAAAAAAGAGATTATAATAATGTCCAATCTAGCCAATACAAAGATGATTATTGATGCTGATAATGAAGCTCTATGCAAAATACCTAATCTTCAAGATATCAAGGATGTTGTCTGGGACATTGGACCAAATAAAAGTCCAGGGCCCGATGGCTTCAATGGGTTTTTCTATAGAGCTAATTGGAATCTTATCAGTCCAGACTTAACTGAAGTTGTGTAATGGTTCTTCAAAGGTGGTAATATGGTCTGGCTAGTCAATCATGTTTTCATTGCTCTTATACCTAAGAAGGATATTATCACTTCACCTGCGGATTTCCATCCTATCTTGTGTTGCTAAATGTTATACAAAATCATCACCAAAATCATTACTAAAAGGCTGGCTTTAGTGCTACCAAAGGTCATTTCCATGAACCAAGGTGCATTTGTGAATGGTAGAAGCATAGAAGATTGCTCCATGCTAGCCTCAGAGTTTACCTTGAATTTCAATTATAAGAACAGATCTCCTTCAACATGTGTTAAACTTGGTATCACCAAGGCATTTGATTCATTCCGCTAGTCTTATTTATGGGATTCTCTCCATGGCATGGGTTTCAGTGATACTTGGATTTCCATGATTCAGTAGTGCGTTCAGACACCCTCTTTCTCTCTTCTTCTGAATGGAAGTTCAGTTGGCCTTTTCAAAAACTCTAATGGACTTCGCCAAGGTGATCCATTGTCACCTTTTCTATTTGCTATTGCCAAGGAAGGGTTGAGTCGAAGATTGATAAAGCTCATCAACTAGGTCTACTCAAATCCTATACTATAAGACACACTAGAGTCATGAGCCACCTTCTGTTTGCTAATGATGTCCCTATCTTCATTGAGGGCTGCTCACATAGTCTGAAGAACCTTAAACATCTCCTTCTGGATTTTGGCAAGGTCTCATGCATGAAGCATAACCCAAACAAAATGCACATATATCTATCAAAATCATGTAGGGACAAGGAGAGATTAATTTCCATCCTTAGCATTTAGAGGGACGAGTGGCCAAATAAGTATCTCAGGGTTCCTATGGCTGGTGGCAATCTCAGACACAGAATCTTCCATTAATGCTTAGATAAACTAAAAGACATGATTGCAAGATGGCCATGTTCAAAGATTCTATGGCAGGGAGATTAGTTCTTATTAACTATTGTGTTATGGGTTTGATTAACTACTGGCTACGTCAAGGTGAAGTTTCTTTCACATCTCTACATAGAATGAAGATAATGATGAATGACTTCATTTGGTGCAATCCGGTGCATCTTGCATCTTGGTCCAAGCTCTCATTTCCAAGGAACGAGGGTGGTCTCAATCTCAAGAACCTTAATGAGCTTGCTGATTTTCACACACTCAGGAGAATTAAAAAATTTTTGTACGGTGCCTCTATTTGGAGCATCTGGATGAGACAAAGATATGGGAACAACCTTGATGTTAACCCATCTTAAACATGGGGTTATTCCATGACCTAGAGAAGGATGGTCAAGCTATGGCCACAATTCATCAATGTTGCTGATAAACTTCTTTGGGAAAGTTGTCGGAAAAAGAATAACATTGATAATGTTTTCAAAAATCTATGGTTCAAATCTCACCGCCCAAGATGGAGCTTAACCTCTTTCAGAGCTATTAAGAACCTACTACCAACCATGGACCGTATTAAAGCTTGGAATCCAGAAGTTAATGACACTTGCTTCCTATGTCTTACAGGCACTGAAAGCATAAACCACCTTTTTGGTAGCTATTCATTTTAGAGATACATCTGGGGTTGGGCTCAGCTCAAGCTAAATGTCAGAATGCCCTACAATTTATAAGAGTGCCTTAATGCAGCTAAATCAAGAGGGAGAGCTTTGGATACTATGGTATTATGGACGATCACTGGTTGTGTTCAAACTATTTGGAAAGAAAGAAACAATAGGAAGCATGGGGCTCAAAGTAATGACTATCTAATGCTCTTTAATAATATTGAGAGAGAGATTAAATCTCTCTATAATATGTATAAATACAAGTTAGTCAATATCTCTCCTATTGTAACTAGGAATTGGGAACTATAACCAATTCCTTTTTGTTTTAGAGAATTCATAATTCTCGCCTTATCATGTAAGCTATAAGTTTGTAGCTTGTAAATTTGTCCCTCTTGTAGGGTTGGAAATATATTTACCTAAATTTCCAAAAAAAACTCCATTCTCTCCTAGACATGCACATACTTTATTTTTTCCAATAGTTTTGTACTAAATATGTGACAAAGAATTTATAAAATGAGCATCTAATATGTACTGAATGTTTCTATTGTTTCTAACAAGTAGATATTGTAGTTGATGTCTAAGTTATTGGTGTACATCAAAAAAGTAATTATGATGTTTACTGTGTAACTAATTTTTAGTCTGTGAGTATAAAAAAGTAACTCCTTACACTTCATCTATGTTTTGAATACATTCCTTTACATCCTATTTCATTTCTTTTGTCTTGAAGTGCTCCAATTCTATGAGCGTCGAAATCTTTAGCTATTTTTTAAGTGTAGCTTATGTTAGTTACTTATCAAAAAGATAAATGAAAATTTAGATATTTTCTTCTATGTTTTACCCATACATATGCATGCCTTCTAAGTTTGTTATTTTTTTCTATACTTCCACTATCCGTCTTCATGTTCCTCTTTTTCTTTCTCAACACTTTTGGCATTTTCTTTTCAAATTCATCAAAAGGTATTTTAGCTTCTTTTTCTGTATCAATTGTCTCAAATTCTTTCTGTTCAGCTTCTATGTCTACATCAATCAATATGTTTTGTACCTCATCTTCATCTTTTTTCTACTGGAACTTCTACTCCAAGTTGAGCATCTTTTGGTATAATTTTTTAAGGTTGAGCATCTCTTTCTTCAACTTCATCATCTTCTTACATTATAGTTGAATCTTGCTTATACTCTTTCTCAACCACTTTCCTCTTTAGATGAAGTTTGCTGAATCTTGATGTTTCTTCCTTGTCTTCATCCTTGCTTATAGATTTAGTTATTGAACCACCATATTTCATCTCCAGCCTCTTTAGAATGCAATCTCCATTAGTCCCATGTTGGTTGGCATCTGCCAACTTCTTTCTCAGCCCCTCTATCCTATTTCTAACTTCATCTATATCTACTAAATTCCACCTAACATTCTCACTGAATTTTGGAGTCAATGTATTTGCATATGCTACATGCCTCTGAACTTCATTTTCTTTTCTCAACGTTCTATTTTCTTCTTCAACTTCTGACAATCTTCTCCTTAACCTGTCATTTGCTTCTGTTAAAGAAGAAAAAGATTCTACTACTATTTGATTGTGGACCACTTTCTGTAGTGTTAGTTAGTCCTCAAGAATATAGACTCTCTTTTCCAAACTATCTGTGATTGTCCCGCTCATGTCAACTGATTTAACTAGCCTAGTAGTCATTGTCTTACTCTTTGCACAATTTGAAGCAAGATAAATGGTAATTGTTTGACATTCTTTGTATCTTTCCATTTATTTATGCTATTCTTCTTCAACTTTGTCAAAACCTATAAACATGAATCATCACAAAGCCAATAATGTATCATATGTGTATCATATTATGTCTTATATGTATTTATATAGTCATTCTCTTCAATGACATTCAATCTTACGTTCTCAATGTCTAAATTGCTGATATCCTTGATCTCTTAACAGGAGCAGCCCATTTCTTTATCCTCGATTTTGCTTCATTAAATATTGGGTTTGTTATTCCTGTAATCTCATAATCCCAGACCTAAGTGGATATGAAAAGTAAACTTTATAATTCAATCTTCATTTAGAACAGTTCAATGAAATAAAAAAATGAAACAAGTTACTTACACAAAGGAACATAACACATCATATGGTGTAGAACGTGCTTCTACTTGTTTCATCTCTTTTCTTCCTTTTGAGATTTTCACTGAATTCTTTCATCCTCTTGAAGATGTGACTTTGGACTAACTAATCCCAATTTAACTGCCCCATTGTAGTTATATCATTCATGTAGTGGAGAAGAAAAAGTGGGGCACAATAGCTTATATTTGGTAAATGGAATGTTCCCAACAAGTACAACATCTACGCTTTACACATGTGTGGGTAATTTTCTTCCACATCATTTCTTGCAAATTCTTTCCAGAGCTTTCCTAAGTTGTCCTTATGCAATAGATCCTTTGCCTTTTTGTCTGAACACCTTCCCTACTCTCATCCTCTCCTTTTCTTGCAAGAGACAAATCCTCTCAAACTTTTTCTATAGTCTGTGACTTTTTTCTTGACATAATATCGATACCACTAATAGGTAAAACTAATATGACTGCAACATCTTCTACTATCATCCTATCTTCAACCCCTGGTGTTGTCATGAATTTTTCATCCTCAATATATATTTTTATTAAATCTTCTAAAAGCCACATCTACAATTAGATGAGGCATGCATCTCAAGTTCATGAAAGCGGTTGAACTCATCATTTTTAATTAGTTTTTGCTAAGTACCAAATTATTTTGGATGCTATTATAACTCTTTATATAACATCTATGGTAAAGGTCTTATTTACCTGTAACCTTATCAAAAGTTGTTGTTAATTTACTTACTTACTTTTTTTTTTGGTGGAAACAATAACATCAAGTGCTGGTAGGGAACAATTTAGGGAACAATTGAATATCTGAAAGATAAAAGTGCTGCCCTTGAGGGGGGCACACATGCCATTGTGTTGATGGGGATGGTTGTTTTAAGAAAAATTTGGCAAGTGCGTCAGTGACTTTGTTTTGATTCCTTCTTTGGTGCACCACATTTTCTATCCCTGCATGGATCAAGCCTTCTCTAATCTTCATAGTAAGAATACGGTATTTGTCTGGAGGGTCCTTCAGGTGTGAAACCCACTATACATCGTTCCAAGAATCTGATATGATTAAGCCTTCAGTAAAGTTGTTAATAACAACAAGTTGTACTCCATGCAAGATAGCCTTCAGCTCGCCTTCCATGGCATCCGATCTAGGGCATAGTTTGGCAGAGCCCGTCTTCCACTGTCCAAGGGAGTTTCTAGCTATGGCGCATATACACGTCATTTGTGTGTTGCTTGAGATGGCAACATCCACGTGAATAATAGTTGTAGAGGTTCGAGTAGGTTGAGGTGGGATGATCATGTTCCCTCTGGGATTGCATGATTGGGTCATAGCACAGATAATAGATGAAACTTCAGCAATACAATTAACAACCACCACCGTTGGCGGGGTACTTCTTTGCTCGAAGATGAATGAGTTTCGGTTCTTCCATATCCTCCAACATGCTACTGCGAATTTCATTTGCCAGTTCTGGATCCGATAGAGCCCTTTGAGGTTATATTCCATCCATGAATGAATACTGGTGATCGAGAAGAAGAGGATTGCTTCCGTAGGAATAATCTTGACCTAAGTCTGTTTAGATGCCTCACAATCACGAATGGCGTGGAGGCAGTCCTCATCTGCAGCATTACATCTGGAGCATGTGGGTACTTCATTAAATTTCTTTAGAGTTATGAGTACATTTGTGGGCAGGCGACAATGGAGTAAAAGCCATAAGTGTGTTTTGATTTTGTGAGGTATTGGAATGGACCAGATGGTTTTGAATAGTGGTTGTTCTTCTTCTTACCAACTAAAAATTACGGTATATGCTGAGCTGGTTGTGAAAATCCCATTGTGGTATGGATTCCATACTCGAGTGTGTTCCCCGTATGAGTGCTTGGGAGTAGGCATGTGCAGAATGGAATGAACTGTATCTGTGGTGAACCAGAAATTCAGAAAGTCGATATCCCACATTTCATCATCCTTCACCAAGCTGGTGACCTTGAGATCAAGCAGGTCCTCTGGAATAGTTAAGTCTGTTTTGATGGAAGGTTGATGGCCGCTTCCTACCCATTCGTCTGTCCAGGCCAGGGTATCCTCCCCCGAGATGGCAATCCTTCTGGAGTTGTTTAGGAGAGTGGGGGTGAGTCTTCTAATGATCCTCCATAGGTGGGAGCCATTTGAGCTTGGTTGTCTTCTACTGTGGTATTTACCCACCATGAGATCCACCCATGGGATGTGCTTTCGTAGCAGAAATGTCCAGGCCATCTTCATAAGGAGGGATGTGTTGAAGTCCTTGGATCGTTTGATACTAAGTCCTCTGAACTGTTTTGGTTTTGTAACAGTCTTCCAAGAAACCATGTTTAGGTGTTTATTGTTGTTGCCATTCAAAATGAAGTTCCTGATCAATTTATCTATTTTGTCACAGGTAGCTGAGGGGAGCTGGATCGATTGCATTACATAACAAGCCTGCGATTGTAACACTAATCTTGCGAGAGTAATTCTTCCTGCCAAGGAGAGTAAGTTGTTCTGCCATTGGTGTATCCGCTTATGGATTTTCTCGGTGAGGTTGAGGAAGAGTTCCTTGTTTTTCCTTCTGTGAATTATTGGAACCCCAAGATGACGGCCCAAATTGCTTGTTTCTTGTATTCCTAAATTCATGCATACTCGGTTCCTCATTTCCCTAGGTGTGTTGACAGAGAAGAAGATTGCCGATTTGTCGTGAGAAAGGACGAGGCCTGATGCTTCGTTGAACCTCTTGAGGCAGGCTTTGATAATCTTAGCTTGTTGAAGAGAGGATTCCCTGAATAGGATGATATCATCCGCAAAGCTTGCATGGGTTATGGGAATCTTGGCTTTAGAAATGAAGATTGGTTTCCACTTCCTAGTAGATACTTCAGATGCTATGAGCTGACTGAAATCGTTCTAAACAAAGGACGAAGATATAAGGTGATAGGGGATCACCTTGTTTTACCACACATGAAGGTTTAAAGGAACATGTGGTATCACCATTCCATAGGATGGAAGATTCTCCTGATGTGATGATCTCCATAATGATATTGATGATGATTCTTGGTAGAGAGGTTCTTATGAGTGTATCATGTATGAACTGCCAACTCAGTTTATCAAAAGCTTTAACTAGGTCAAGCTTTAGTGCCAGGGATTTCTTGGTGCTTGTTTTTGACTCCATGGAATGTATAACTTCTTGGACTAGGGCAGTGTTATCTCTTATCCTTCTCCCGGGAATGAAGACTGATTGATGGGGAGACACCCAGTCATTGAGGAAGGGTCTGATTCTTGTTGTGAGCACCCTGGATAAAAGCTTAGTACAAACATTATTCAGAGATATTGGGCGGAATTGAGAGCAAACCTCTGGCATAGTTGTCTTCGGAATGAGAATGATGAGGGAGTCTGTCGACTTGGGGGGCAAGGGGATGCCCTGGAAAGGACCTTGGATGAAAGTACAAAGATGATGTTTTAGATTTTTCCAGTTTGTTTGATAGAATGCAACATCAACTCTGTCAGGGCCAGGGGCTTTGATTGGAGACATGGAAGCCAGGGCAGAGTGGATTTCTTCATCGTTAGGAATGGAAGCCAACTTGATTTCCTGGTCAGTGGTTAAGCGAGTGTAGGCACCCCGGAAGGAAGAACATTTATGTCTTCTCAAGTTCTCATTAGCTTCCTTATAAACGTTGGAGAAGAAGGACATGATTAGATGCTTGATTGTTGATTCATCAGTTGTCCAGTCACCATTGGAGTCCTTGAGACAAGTAATCTTATTCCTTGCTCTACGAGCTTTGGTGAGAGAGTGGAAGAACCGAGTGTTGTTGTCCCCTAGTTTGATCCATTCACATCTAGCTCTTTGTTGACTTTCAACTTCCTCTCTTTTGAGAATATCATCCAGTTTTGATTGTAGGTTAATAGTTTCTTTTACAGTAGTGTGATCGAAGGAGATGGATAGATTCATTTGGTTCCATTTAATTTTATTTGATATTCGGTCCTTTTCCTTCCTGTCGGATTTCCTGGTGGCAATGTCCCATTTTCTCGCTTTAGCAAGGAAACTGGAATTGGCGAACATTAGGTCTTGGTCCTGGGGCCATGAACCTATGAAGAAGTCTTCATAGCTCGGAGTAGAGTACCAACGTGCAGAGGTGCGCATTATATGGTGCTTGTTGGTTGATTGATGGTCGATGCATGAAACCATTATAGGCGCATGGTCAGAGTGATTTTTTTCAAGAACACTGACCTCTTTGCTTGATGAACTATCGATCCAAGATCTATTGGCCAACGCCCTGTCGAGACACTCGTGAAGGAGCCCACGTCTGAAGGTGGTGCAGGCACTTGAGGCTCCAAGATCATACAGGCCGCAGGTTAGCATAGCCTCTTGGAAATCCCTGTTGTTGGCAGAATCGAAGGTATTACTTACTTTCTAGTTCATAATGTTACTTTTCATTTAACATATTTATTTTTTTGTTTACAGAGTTACTTTTACTTATATAAAGTTACTTTTCATCTGGTATAGTTAATTTTTTTATTTACATAGTTAATTTATTATTAATACGGTTACTTCTCAATTGACATAGTTAGTTTTCAATTGACATGTCAACACATGTAACAACTGGCCTTTCCCTCTCAATCATGACTTTTATTTGTAGAAGATTAATTAATGCAGCAGTTTTAAGTCATTTATATGAAAAATACTATAGTTAGTGTGCATTGAATAATTATGTCTCTAAATTAATTATAGAGAGAAGTTTAACATAATAAAGGAAGGTGTGAGGACCAAATTAATGTAACTATGTCAACTGAAACATATACATATTTAAGAAGTAGAGTTAAAAAAAATTCAGTTCACAATGTTACTTTTCAGTTTATATAATTAATTTTTCTTTCTCATAGTTCCTTATCATTTCACATAGATACTTATGTTGTTAACATTCTTACATTTTGAATTATAGAGTTACTTTTCATTTCTCAAAGTTACTTTTTTATTGACATCGTTACTTTTCAGTTAAGATAATTACTTTTTTATTCAAATAGGTACTTTTTTGTTAATATATTTTTTTTTCTTAACATAGTTATTTTTAATTTAACATTGTTATTTTTCCATTTATAGACTTATTTTTTTATTAACAGAGTTATTTTTTGTTTCATGCGGTTACTTTTTGGTTCACAAAATTATATTTTCATAAATAAAGTGTAACTTTTTTTTGACAGGATGATTCGAATAAGTATAAATGTCCATTTTAGATATAAGGAACATTACCTTACTCTTTTCCTTATCTTTTTATTTTGTCTTTTCTTTCATAATTAGTTGTTGCTTCCATCCTGATTTTCTTCTTCTTCTGATCTTGTTCGAGATCCTTCTTCAACAGCTTTGGGTTCTTCATTCTCACACACAACTTCAACAACCACTTCATCAGTACGTTCAGCTCCAACAGTCTCATCGCTAGAAACCACTTCTTCAATACCTTCTGCTCCAACAATATCATCTGAAGCAATCACTTTTCAATACATTCAGCTCCAACATTCTCATCATCGGCACTAGTAATTTTCTTTGTAATATAAGCATTCCCCTTTTTGTTACGCGCTTTCTTCTTATTTTTCTTTGTACCTTTCATCACACCCCATACATTCTCCTCTTCATGACCTTCTTCCATTATAATATTTCCTTGCATATTATCCACAAATTCTTCTTCTCCAATGCTATCAAACACATCATAATGTGTTGTTAATCAGTCATCCTCTCCTATTACTTTTTCGCTTCCCTTACTCGTTATCTTCTTTGTAGTTGCTTTCTCTGCTATTGTTCTCTCTATTTGAACAAAGCAGTGGACATCAGGCACTTCATTTTTTATTATACTACTATAATATATGATATCTATTGTTTTAAGAAAAGAAGTTACATACCATTTTGTTAGAATGAACATAAGACAAGTATATTGGTACCAATATTTGCACCATCATGTATGCCTTGAATAATAGTCAATACTAAATGTATATAATTCGGGTGCTTTGACTAGCTATCTTTATTGTAGAAAATATATTGAAGAGCTTTGTTGTAGCCAACATAATCGAAAATACGATCGAAGCGGACAAATCAAGATGCATATGCAACTTTTCCCAATTTGTTGACTAATCAATTTGAAGTGATGGTTTATTGAATAATGGTCAATACTATTGTGGTAAGTCGGTACCTATGTATTTACCATAGTGTATTTGGTGTATAATGCTCGATAGTGGATATATATATATATATATATATATATATATATATATATATATATATATATATATATATATATATATATATATATATATATATATATATATAGAGTCAGGCTAGAATACACTCGAGTGTATTCAGAGCAGAATACACTCAAGTAGTTTTTCATGATGCAATATTTTTTTCAAAAATATAATCCGTTGATCTTCTTAAACATCTTGTGAATAGCTCATACGCAAAATTTGAGCACATTTGGATATTTATAGGTCATGTTATAAAGACCGCAAAAATTATGCATTTCAAATTAGTTTCACGCGTCGGTTTTGTTGCCCTTAGATGAGTGACTTACACTCATCCAAATGGGCTCAAAATTTGTATGTAGCCTAGTTATAGTATGACGGTGAATATCAATGGTTTATATTTTGTAAAAAATAGTCTTGATATGCAAACACACTTCAGTGTATCTGTGCGATCTATACACTCGAGTGTATTCTAGCCTCACTCAATTTGAAGTGATGGTTTATTGAATAATGGTCAATAATATTGTGGTAAGTCGATACCTATGTATTTACCATAGTGTATTTGGTGTATAATGCTCGATAGTGGATATATATATATCTATATATATATACATATATATATATATATATATATATATATATATATATATATATATATATATATATATATATATATATATATATATATATATATATATATATATATATATATATGGGCGTTCATTCATTGCCCGCACGGGTAGCCTGGAATTTTGCTACCCGACAGCCAAAAAAGTAATTCTTTTGGCCACAAAAGTAACTCTGCTTTCAAAAAAGTAACTATGGTGATAAGAAAGTAACTACACTTGCTTTGAAAGGGTGGGCGGGTAGCTACCCACGCGGGCAATAAAGATGGGCCCTATATGGGCGTTCATTCATTGCCCGCACGGGTAGCCTGGAATTTTGCTACCCGACAGTCAAAAAAGTAACTCTTTTGGCCACAAAAGTAACTCTGCTTTCAAAAAAGTAACTATGGTGATAAGAAAGTAACTACACGACTAAAAGAGTAACTCTGTACAAAATATACAACATATATATAAGGACGGGTTTTTTGATTTTGGTGGGGCAAATGATATTATTTTTGGATGAAATTTTTTGGAGAGCTAGATAAAATACTCCTCTGCAATTGTGATTTTGTTTCTTCAAAAAAAGTGTTCGGAAGGGTGGGCGGGTAGCTACCCGCGCGGGCAATAAAGATGGGCCCTATATGGGCGTTCATTCATTGCCCGCACGGGTAGCCTGGAATTTTGCTACCCGACAGCCAAAAAAGTAACTCTTTTGGCCACAAAAGTAACTCTGCTTTCAAAAAAGTAACTATGGTGATAAGAAAGTAACTACACGACTAAAAGAGTAACTCTGTACAAAATATACAACATATATATATAAGGACGGATTTTTTTATTTTGGTGGGGCAAATGATATTATTTTTGGATGAAATTTTTTGGAGAGCTAGATAAAATGCTCCTCTGCAATTGCGAATTTTTTTTCTTCAAAAAAAGTGTTCGGAAGGGTGGGCGGGTAGCTACCCGCGCGGGCAATAAAGATGGGCCCTATATGGGCGTTCATTCATTGCCCACACGGGTAGCCTGGAATTTTGCTACCCGACAGCAAAAAAAGTAACTCTTTTGGCCACAAAAGTAACTCTGCTTTCAAAAAAGTAACTATGGTGATAAGAAAGTAACTACACGACTAAAAGAGTAACTCTGTACAAAATATACAACATATATATATATAAGGACGGGTTTTTTTATTTTGGTGGGGAAAATGATATTATTTTTGGATGAAATTTTTTGGAGAGCTAGATAAAATGCTCCTCTACAATTGCGAATTCTTTTTCTTCAAAAAAAGTATTCGGAAGGGTGGGCGGGTAGCTACCCGCGCGGGCAATAAAGATGGGCCCTATATGGGCGTTCATTCATTGCCCGCACGGGTAGCCTGGAATTTTGCGACCCGACAGCCAAAAAAGTAACTCTTTTGGCCACAAAAGTAACTCTGCTTTCAAAAAAGTAACTATGCTGATACGAAAGTAACTACACGACTAAAAGAGTAACTCTGTACAAAATATACAACATATATATATAAGGACGGGTTTTTTGATTTTGGTGGGGCAAATGATATTATTTTTGGATGGAATTTTTTGGAGAGCTAGATAAAATGCTCCTCTGCAATTGCGAAATTTTTTTCTTCAAAAAGAGTATTCGGAAGGGTGGGCGGGTAGCTACCCGCGCGGGCAATAAAGATGGGCCCTATATGGGCGTTCATTCATTGCCCGCACGGGTAGCCTGGAATTTTGCTACCCGACAGCCAAAAAAGTAACTCTTTTGGCCACAAAAGTAACTCTGCTTTCAAAAAAGTAACTATGGTGATAAGAAAGTAACTACACGACTAAAAGAGTAACTCTGTACAAAATATACAACATATATATAAGGACGGGTTTTTTGATTTTGGTGGGGCAAATGATATTATTTTTGGATGAAATTTTTTGGAGAGCTAGATAAAATGCTCCTCTGCAATTGCAAATTTTTTTTCTTCAAAAAAAGTATTCGGAAGGGTGGGCGGGTAGCTACCCGCGCAGGCAATAAAGATGGGCCCTATATGGGCGTTCATTCATTGCCCGCACGGGTAGCCTGGAATTTTGCTACCCGACAACCAAAAAAGTAACTCTTTTGGCCACAAAAGTAACTCTGCTTTCAAAAAAGTAACTATGGTGATAAGAAAGTAACTACACGACTAAAAGAGTAACTCTGTACAAAATATACAACATATATATATAAGGACGGGTTTTTTGATTTTGGTGGGGCAAATGATATTATTTTTGGATGAAATTTTTTGGAGAGCTAGATAAAATGCTCATCTGCAATTGCAAATTTTTTTTTCTTAAAAAAAAGTGTTCGGAAGGGTGGGCGGGTAGCTACCCGCGCGGGCAATAAAGATGGGCCATATATATATATATATATATATATATATATATATATATATATATATATATATATATATATATATATATATATATATATATATATATCAAATGGATGCATTCAATAACCACTTTCTTGTAGCAAATATGAATGAAGGAATCATTGAAGTAGAAAAACGAATGTGCATATGCATTTGAAGTGAACTAAGCAATTGTTCGTTGAGGCCTGAGACAAGAGTAGGGTGAGTCAATGGCTGCACAATGCGATATGCTGCAAGACACAATACTAAAAGAAAGGAGTTCTAGAACAAACTAAACCCAACATGGCTGAAACACTAGACTGCTTGGGTATACTATTGCTGAATCCTTGTGGGAATTCATTAACAAAGCTGTGTTATATCAGTCAATATGGTCATTCGAGTCACATCATGCTATAATTTATAGTAAAAGATAATGAACAACTCTACTCAATAGTTGGATAAGTACGACGAATTTCATCATTCCACTTACATCGAAAAATTCAAAATAAATGCGATGGAACTTATTGCAGACGTCGTGTTCGTTATTTCCGAATGTATATATTCGTATTATTGTACTAACAGTTTATCCAGCAGATGTTGCAACGACACATATCAGTACATTTATTAAGCATTCATCTGCACGCCGGTATATAATCAGTATAATTTTCGCATCGCATAACACAACAGTGCACTAGATCGTCTTATTTCACAACACAACAACATGTAACAGAAAATTCCACACAATCTCGGCAGCAATTTAACTTGATAATCAAGGAGATCCACCATAACCTGAACCCGATCCAGAGCCATAGCCAGAGCCACCAGGGAAACTACCTCCACCGCCACCTCCACCTCCCCCACCACCACCGCCACCACTGTATGGTCCATAAGGCCAACCGCTGTATCCACCTCCAGACCCATATCCACTACCGGATCCAGATCCCCCATTAGCCCCACCACCTCCACCACCGCCACCACCTCCACCACCGGCACCACCATAAGGCCAACCACCGTAGCCGCCTCCAGACCCAGATCCACCACCTGACCCAAATCCTCCATTAGCACCACCGCCGCCTCCTCCACCACCTCCACCACCACCACTGCCTCCTAATCCACTTCCTCCACCAAAGCCACTACCCGAACCCCCTCCCTGACCCCAACCACCTGGACCACCACCACCACCTCCTCCACCACCTCCACCTCCTCCACCAGAAAGGAGCACTCTGCTTGCAGATGCAACATTAAGTCCCAAGAGCACAAGAAAGCAGAAACCCACCACCTTAGCCATGATCAGGCAACCTGTAGTACTGTTTGGATGATAGGAAACTGTTTCGTGAATGGTGATGGTAAAATATACGATGATAGTGTGATATGGGATGAGCTATGAATGACTAGATGAAGGCATACCAGTATATGTAGGACGAAGCGGCACACAGGATGTTTAACTGGGAGTATTAAATACGCGTTTATTAAACGCAACTGCTCGGCCAAAGTAATACAACAAACTACCTTGAAAAAGTCATATACGCGTATATAGCTACAGTTAAAATAACAAACAGTTGTTGTTGTTGATGATTGAATGACACATAATCCTATATAGCAGTTTCCAAAGGAAGAAAACTTCATGTAATTATAAGCCAATTTTTTATATTTTTTCCAATGGAAGCCGTTTTCAAGATGACGGAATGATATATAGTTTCACGCAATATCCTCAAACCACGTTTAATAGAAACTCGATAACCATATTTCCAAATCCCTTCAGTTGCATCCTTCTCACGTGTCGTCAAATTATAATTGTGTACCAAGGAATAAAGTTAGTTAAAACAAACAGTTTGGCAATTTCCACCCGATTATATCGAAGAAAATGCCGCAACGGATAGCTTCATTGACATTTTTGGCCAGTGAATGGCTTGTTTCTAATGTATATTAAAATCTTACGATAGTAACCACGCGTCACGTCTGGGAGCTGTATACACGAAGGAACGATCTGCATGCTCATGACCTTCAAACTAAATAATTTATCAAGAAAACCTACAGATTAGTAAATTAATTTTATCAGTGCTAGCGAATTATCTTTATGTTGTTTACAGATAGCCTTTGGTATGTCTGGAATGTGGACGTGTCGTAGGAAAGGAGGTTTAAGCCAAACAGCTAGGGAAATGCTTATTCCATCACAAGCGAGAACGACTTTGTGAAAATGAGGATCATCAGACTACAAACAAACTATATGAACTAGCAATGCCAAGGATCTAGTAGGCAAGGAAGACCGTATAATGACCATCTTTTAATACGCCTATATATAAATAGACATCTATTATGAGTAACAATTCTTATTGCATAATATGCCTTATGATTTGAATGATCGAAGCATAGACATTTACTTTTCATGATAACCCGAATGGAGCAGCAGGTGAAGGGTATAAGCAATAATGTGACCTGCATTGCAGAAGTGGTGCTTAGGAGTATGGATGGCAATGACGTTGTGAAAAAATTATATCCGCCGATAACTGCAACACATTTTACACCGTATAACTGCATCAAGTGGTTATGATGTAGATATGGTTATAAATATGTAGAACGACGGTGGCGTGGTGCGGTTATGGTTGTAGAGAAAAAAACCATGAATAAAGACCGCATCACATATAATTCATATTAATTATATATATATATATATATATATATATATATATATATTTATATATATATATATAGAGAGAGAGAGAGAGAGAGAATATTATTCTAAATACATTATTTGTTGTCGTTTACGTAGATAGCGAGATCTTTAATTTTAAATAAAATTTAATTTATAAGAAAGTTAATTTTCTACATTTGCTAATATTATTAGGTTTATTTACTATTTAGTATGAATTGAATATTAATTTTTCAGATTGTCTATGTTGTTACTTCCATTTGTGTGAATAACTTCATAAATTTTATGTAGAACGATGCCATTGTTAATAGAAAGTTATTCAAATTGTGGTGTGATGCGGTTAACCGCGGTTTTTTAAAGGTGCAGATATTATTTCTCATATTCAAAACCACAGTGGATATGATGTGGATATGATGTTTGATTTTCCTACGTGGCGTGATGTTAGTTTTTCTATAAGGATCTGATTGGTTCGGTGGAAGTCATAAATTTTGTGGAACTCATTTTCCGGAAACTCTAGTTCCGTTTTTGGAACTTAAGTTCCATTCACTTCTATGCGATTGGTTTGTCATTAGTGTAAATATGGAAATTAATTAAAAAATTATCAGTTTTGCTATGTGATATATAAAAAATAAGGACGGAAAAGAAATAAAAAAGAATCATATTTATGTCTACTAATTAATATATTTTTAAAATAATAATCTCAGCAAGAAGTCATAATGCGGATGTTGCTCCCTTAAAAATAGAGGACGAAAAAAGTAAAAAAAGAATCATATTTGTGACTACTAATTAATATATTTTTAACATAATAATCTGATGGAGTTTTGCAACACCACTAAAAATCCTAAGGTGATGAATCCTTAGGTTTAGCCTTGCTAGTACTATGGTAAGAACTCCACCCACGTGTGCTAAGACACGTGGAAGTCTTATCGTAGTATAGTTAAGGGTCGAATCCTCGGGACAACGGTCTTGACGAAGTCAAGATGGAAAACGTTTTAGTTTTACTTAACTACTTAACAGTTGATATTTAGATCGAAAGTTTGATGTTGGTTTTAAAGCTAAACGCGAGGAAAGTAAAGTAAGAAAGTAAAGATTAAGGTTGTAAACAATTGATAAAAACCACTAGGATGTTATCGGGTTTCACACCACTACACATGGATCAAGTCATGCAACATAATAAAACAACCTGCAAAAAGAGTCAAATCAGTTAGTATCTTGTAGTCCTAGCTTCCTTTCGGATAACTAGCTACGAGAAGTGTGGAGTATTGCAATGCCAGCCATTCCATAATGAATGGTCACATGCTTTGCATTACTCCTGCATGAAATGTGTTCCTCGACCTTACCAAGGTTGCACTTCCATACGTCAACTGATTCCATTTCATAGTATGAAAGTGCAGCGATGGGGGTGAGTTTACTCCACTCATGAAAACACTTCTAGACACCGAAACAGACATATGGTGACTACATACATCCATAACCAACATTCAATCGATATTTAGATCTAAGGGTACAAACATAGACAATTCATACCAAAAGACAATATGTAACACAAGTTGATGATCAAGCAACTAGTATTCATTAAGCGATTGAAGTCAAACTGAAAAGAAGAGTATCTTCATTACAAGTTATTGAATTACATCACATGAAATGAAAACATGGGTAGCGGGGCTACTCCCCGCACCCTAGTGAATGAAACTACTCGCTCATGACAAAGAAGGAGGTGAGAAGAGAGAGAAAGAACGTCATCTCCACGGAGGAGGGAAGGTTGAACCCTTGGTGAAGAGAGCAACGATCTTCGCACTTCGTGGTTGCTTTGATGAAGGATTTTCTCTTCGCACCTTCTTTGTTGAAGAGAGAGAAAGAAGAGAGAGAAGGAAGCTTGATGATGAGCACGGATCTCAAAACTGGCAGCCTTGGGGCAGTGGACGGAAGACCAGAGTGCTCTGGATCTGGAAAGGCAGCCTTTGGGCGTCTTGAAATTTGATCCTTTTGAAGTGGCCCTTGAGTTCCTATTTATAGGCTCAAGTTGAGCCCAAACGGTCTTGAGACCGTTTGGTCTCAAACGGTCTTGAGACCGTGAGGCTTCTCGCGGTCTTGGGACCGTGAGGCTTGTCGCGGTCTTGGGACCGTGAGGCTTGTCGCGGTCTTGGGACCGTGAGGCTTCTCGCGGTCTTGGGACCGTGCGGCTTCTCGCGGTCTTGGGACCGTGAGGCTTCTCGCGGTCTTGGGACCGTGAGGCTTCTCACGGTCTTGGGACCGTGAGGCTTGTCGCGGTCTTGGGACCGTGAGGCTTCTCGCGGTCTTGGGACCATGAGGCTTCTCGCGGTCTTGGGACCGTGAGGCTTCTCGTGGTCTTGGGACCGTGAGGCTTGTCGCGGTCTTGGGACCGTGAGGCTTCTCGCGGTCTTGGGACCATGATGAGTCTTTGTAATTTTTTTTGTGTTTTCTGTAATAAAAAAAAGGAAAAGTTAGTTTATTGATGTATCTGCAATAAAGTAAGAAGGTTTAATGATTCTATTTAGTTTATCTAAGAAAGAGTATGGAAAACTAAAGATAACTAATAAGATAACGTCACAAAATGAGAGGTTATCACCCCCCCCTAACTTAGAATCTAGCTTGTCCTCAAGTTAGATAGAGCTAAGGCATGTAATGGCGAGGCAATTTTATTTGATTAGGGTTTCCATACTCTTGCTTCAATTCTAGGTCAGAGATCTACCGAGGTCTTATCAGGGCTTCTGCTTACACTAACTCTTTCGAGTATCAAAAGTTGCATGGATCTCAGGTTCCTTTTATATCGTGAATCTCGCATTGGGACCACCTTTCTTATTGTGTGCATGTCATCGACTCTAATCAGTTTTATACTTCTTTGGAGAAACCTACTGGTAGCTAGAGTGGGTATGGGGGCTGGCTTAAAAGGCTTATTGTGTAACTCCCCCTTCAAGTGGGGAAAGGTTTGTCTATGCTTTTTAGAGATTCACTACCGGGCACGACACATCTGCCTTCATGAGGGCAGCTGAATGTACCGGCCGGGTGAGCTCTTTTATCAGCCTTATCATATATTAGGAAACCATAGGATCTCATTACCGGGCACGACACATCTGCCTTCATGAGGGCAGCTGTATGTACCGGCCGGGTGAGATTTTTGTTGGCTCTTCATATAGGTCCTTATGCATGGCACAACTCTCATGTTTTTATTCAGCACTCTGGCTTTTATTCGAATCTCACAGGCTTAGGAAGTGGGTTTTGTTAGGGTTTTTGACTGGGCGGCCAAGCCTCTTTTATTGAAAGAAGAAAACTGTTCTTGGGGTTCCTGACATGCACTTATTTTTTTTTATTGGTGGTCCGCTCGCGAGATTTCTTGATTTTGGATTTCCCTGATTTCCCTCTTGACTTTGAGAGTTTTCGGTTCGCTTTGGCCCTGAAGTTGACCTGTGAAGAGTCTGAGATAGAATTGAAGCAAAAGTATAGAAACCAATAGTGAATGAATTTTATGGATTCGCCATTTCAAGCCTGTAAGCTAATCTTATTATTTATATGAGGACTACTTTATCTCTAACTTAGGTAAGGGTGATACTTTTCATGATGAAAGTTATACTTAGAAGTTGTTTTATTGAAAAAAAAAATTACTGGAAAAAGTCTAAGTACGAATAGAAAGATTGAAAATGATGTGCGGGAAAAAATGAGTTAGAAGAGTTGGAGAAGGATGATACCTCACCCTTGTCCAGTGCACTCCCCCCCTAACTTATCATGCACTCTGTCCACAGAGTGTCAAAGGGATAGGTTGAGAGGTGCATGGACAAGGGCATTTAGGCGTCAGTTAATCCTGAGCTTGCCCCTGGTGCTTGGAGGAGCTTAGCTGCAAACTGTCCACGCAGGGTGTGATAGTCTACGTCAGTCATATCCTCTACTGGTTTCTGAAGAACTAAGATGGTATACATCCAGTAGAGGACATGGAAGCCGCAGTCGTTGGATTGTCGGATTTGCTGGGGACACTTGTGGCAGAAGGAAGGGCGGTGAAAGTGTTCTTTGGCGTAAGCTTTTGTGTACTGACTAAGGAGATCAATTAATCTTTCAGCACATTCTTTTGCCACTACCTCTGTGGGTGTTTTTGGCGTTACGACGTAAACTTTCTGTCGTGGGTTGTACTGGCTATCGGAACTGTTATAAATTGTAATTGTTCCATCCGGTAGGTTTGCTGCCAGAAGTAGCCAGTGTTCATGGTAGAGGAAGGGTAGCATGATGAACTTCGGCATTGTGTGTTGTAGATATGAGATTAGTGTTTCAGCTGCGCCGAAGTTCTTTAGCTTTAAAAGATCATCCTTCAGATATGGAGACGCCATGTATGCTGTGGGGTGATCTTGTCCGAGTAGAAGCTGATAGGCGGACATAAGGCCAACAGAGAGGGATCCTTTAATTTGTAAAGATTCTTGCAGAGTGTCTGCCATTATAAGAATGTCACCAGACATGAAAACGAGCTCATCATTCTCGGCGGAAAGCTTTGACATAATGAGACGTAGTTCGTAGCTGGATAGGCCTTTGCAAGCATTGAGATCGAAGTCTGGAAAAGATGGTGTGATGGCAGACAACGGATCTTTGACGTCTTTGCTTTGCTCGGTAGTGGAGGTCGGTCCCTTTGATTTCTCTGACTCTTTTAGAGCTTGGCGGAAGGTTCGCCGCTGCGGTCGCTGGATAGCAGAGAAGAGGTAGCGAGGGACATCATCTGGTGCCATCGTTTGGTCCTTGAAGAACCGTCTGTCGCAGATGAGCTCCATCGCATAACGTCCTCTCAAGGAATGAAAATCTTCAGTGACCAAGGCAGAGAAAGGGATTTCTTGGTTCAGCACTTGGATGTGACGAATGGTGCAGAAAGCGCAATCCCCAGATCCTTCTGCGGCTTGAACTGGAGGGTTTATAATTTTGAACCAGGGCTGGCTCCAATCTTGGCGGAGAGATGGGCGTGCAGCCCAAATTAACTTGAGTAGCCGAAAGGGTATGCATCTTGCTTCGCCGGCTGCTTCGCCCACAAAGTTTATTGTGCCGGCGGGTAGCTCGGTGCTGCAGAAGTTATAAACCGTGGCGTCCCGAGCCTCTGTATCGACAATCATAGCTAGCCAATGGTTTAAAATTTGGAATGGCACAGTAAGATAACGTGCTCGTCGTGCTAGCCCGATACGCAGACGTTCGATGGATTTTTCTTGGATATCCTTGTATAGGAGGCCCAAGGATAGGGCGGGTGAGGCATTAAAGACAGGCTGCTTCCTCTTATGGCTTCTGTAAATTTCGATACAGTTGGCAAGGAGGACACGGAAGATAGACATTGGCATCGTCGACCCAGGTCGCAGGATTTTGCGAAAATCTTCACGTGTCAACTTGCGCTTCGTTTTAGTGTTGTGGTAGATAATATCATCTCTTGCCTTTGTATCGTCCACGATAGTATTCAATATAAAGATATCCTGAGCATCTAAAGTGGAAATGGCCGCCATATCAAGGTCATGCATTTTGTGCGGCAGGGGTGGTGGCGGGGGAAGCTCCTGTAGAGGGGGGGGAGGATGTACTTCTGGGGCTTCCTCAGAGCCAAGAGTGTCGTTGTCTGAGTCCGAGGCAGAATCGAGCTCTTCATCAGTATCTAATTGCACTCGTTCTGATTCGTACTCGTCGAGGGGTGAGGTTGCTGTTGTGGTGGGCGATGAGAGGGGTAAGACAGCTGTTGTAGGAGGGGTGGCGCCGGTTCCGATTATGCATTGGTGGAACTCGGCGAAGGCTGCATCTTTAGCAGCTTCCCCGATGGATCCCATAGCAGAGTAATCAAGAAATTGATCCCCATACGATATATTAATATTATCATGGTGTGGGGAGTTGGGATCCTTATCACCATCATGGTGATCTTTTTGTTGTCTGGGTTCTGCTCCTTGGCTTGGACCCTCCCCAGCATCATCTGGTTTGTCAGAGTCTTCATCTGAGGAGGTACTGTTGGTGGAGTCCGCCGAAGAATCAGAATCGTCATCATTATCAGCATCATCTTCATCGTCGTTAGTTGTCTTCTTTTGTGCTTTCTTTTTGCACAGACGATGGATTGATTGGAGTTCATCATATGCCACTTGCACGTGCTCGTGTGTTTCGAGCAGTGCTTCATGGGTTTCTTTAAGATCTGAATAACGTTATTCGGCCGAGAGGAGTCTTGCTGTGAGATCTGTTACTTGAGCTCTTAGCTGAATGAGCTCGTTATTTGATGACTCCTCCTGGCTATTATGTAGCTGCGTGAGGGTGGTGGTGATGTCGTCCAGGCGCGTGCTGAAAGCTTGCTGTTGTTGCTTCAGCTCGCGTAGGGTCTCTGGCAGAGGTAAAGTCTGCGCGGAAATCCTATCGACTTGCTTTGCCAACACTTCATGCTGGCGTTGTACTCCCTGGATCAACTGGGGAAAGTTGTTGCAGTGGCCGTCGATGTGGTCGACTTGCTTGGCCACTGCAGCTTGACGTTGTTGGATTCCTTGGAGGATGCCTGGCATGGCGCGGTTCTGCTCGCCGATATGGGCAACCTGCTTAGTTAGACCCTGCACACATGAAAAAATAGAATTTAAAATGTTAGATGGGTCGGTGAGGAGGTTTCGGATGGTGTCAAATTGACGTCCGAATTCCTCACCGACGTTAGTAAAAGGGACCCCAGTGAACGAAGGGTGAGGTGGCTGGGGTCGGGGTGGAATGATAGTGTCATGCGGAAAAGACACTATTGATGGACCCCGCGAATTGCGTGGTGACTGTAGATGGGGTCACCAGCGATGTCGGGGTGGTGGAGGATGGAAAAAATGGTGGCATTCCCGAAGAGGGAAATGGATCCGGGAATGTTGATGGAAAGTCAGTGGATGTGAAGGAGGAGAATTCGGGCATTGTGGTGGAGAATGGGGTGCCCAAAGTAAAGAAGGGTGGAGGTGGTGAAGGGGTGGTAGAGGAAGGTGGAGCGGAGGATGATAGAAGGGTGGTTGATGGTGGTGGGGTGGTAGATATTGGGGTGGTTGAAGGTGGAGAGGTGGTATTGAGCTCAGCATTTAGACTCATTATAAAAGAGTCTAGTGATGAGGATGTAATATTTTCTTCAGGGAGGGGGGGTTCAGTTTCAGGGTTAGGTTTCGATGTGGGTGTCCCTGACAGCTCATGAGCTTTGACGAGCCTTCGGGAAGGTCGTTTGACTAGGAGCTTTGTTGTTTTAGCTGTCGGGGCAGTTATACTAAGCTCTGCCTGCCCTGCCTTTGCTTTCTTTTCTCTGGCTTTGACTGAAGCTATGATTTTGGCGATCTCGTCTTCAGTGAATAGAAGCTTGTCTTTATCATAGTCAGCAAGCTCTGGAAGTGGGAGCAGGATTCTTGAAGATTTTGTGGGGCAGAACACGTAGTTCAGCCTTCCATCCTTATCCTTTAAGATGTAAGAGTTCTTTAGTGTCTGTTCATTGGTAAGAATGTCGCCTTTTATTGGGCTGCATTTGGGTAGAAGTCTATCCATCTTGAGATATTTGATGATAGATGTGATATGACCACCCGTGCAGATTTCTTTCCCGAGGGCGAAGGCTGATAGCTTGATCAGCATGTGCCGTCCAATGTTGACAGACATTCCGTTGAGGACTGACCAGAGGACAAAAAGGTCGGATATGAGAACATTTCCTCCTTCGGATCTAGGGAAAAGTGCGCCGACGATAATTTTGTGTAACGTGCGCACTAGGCCAGAATGAACGTTGGAGGCCTTGCTTGTCCTTGCATCAAAGGTTGGTAACCCCGTTAATGACTTCCAAAAGTTATGCTTGTTGAAACTGGGGTGGTCTGTGCCAGCAGCTTTGGCATTCTTCAGCTGGTCTTTATTGTCGATGAAAATTTCATTCAGGACATTTTCGGTGATGACCACCTCATTGTTGAAGATTCTGGAGGTTATTTTACGGTCACCACCGTCCCTTTCTTTATGCAAGATGTCCACCACTTCTTTGTTGAAGTAGGTGAAGAATTCAGTAGTTGGCTCAGAGTAGGAAATTTCAGATACAAAGCAGAGCCGGGAAAGGTTAGAATTGTCAAGAAGAGTGAAGATTCTGTGGTAGATCCCCATCTTCATCAGTATGCTGGGGCAGACATACTTGGTTGGTTTAAGGAGTTGGCTGATGGGGGGAATGATTTGGAGGTGAAGGTTCTCGGGTGGTGGTGCTGTGGTGGTGATGGGAGGAAAAATAGGAACAGTTATTGTGGCAGGGTTGGTGACGGTGGTGGAGGATGGTGGGATGTACCCTGCTAGGATTTGTTCTCTTGCACAGGCAGGGTGGACCTGCTTCCTGGCTCTCTTCTTAGATGTTGGCTCAGTTGTTGGTTCTTGAGCCAATCTCTTCCCCTTAGATTTTGTAGTGGGTGATTCTTTCTCAGGGGAAGGGTGGTATTCGGAGGCCTCGTCAGATGAGGTCTCTTCGACCTCCTCGTCAGAAGGTTCTTCATCTAGGCAGCGGTTGATTCGCTTGATGTCCTTCATGAAAGCAGTCAGGTTCACTTCTGCTGGGACTTTTCCAGTCCTTTTGAAGTCGTCAACTAAGCTTTGCAGATTTGCTCGTTCAGCAATGAGCTTCTCTTTTGTCCAGAAGGGAGCATCTGTTGGTCCTTGCTTAGCAGGTGAAGTCATTCTGAAATAATTCATAAGAAACAAAAGTTAGAAATCTTAAATTTTGAAATTGTAACAAAGTAAAATTATTTTGAATTTGAGTTTTATTAGTTTGATTTAGTTCAAACGGTCCTGAGACCGTTTGGTCTCAAACGGTCTTGAGACCGTGAGGATCCAAACGGTCTTGAGACCGCGAGGGTCCAAACGGTCTTGAGACCGCGAGGGTCCAAACGGTCTTGAGACCGCGAGGATCCAAACGGTCTTGAGACCACGAGGATCCAAACGGTCTTGAGACCGCGAGGATCCAAACGGTCTTGAGACCGCAAGGATCCAAACGGTCTTGAGACCGCAAGGATCCAAATGGTCTTGAGACCGCGAGGATCCAAACGGTCTTGAGACCGCGAGGGAGACGAACCGCGCGGGAGACGAACCGCGCAGCCGTTCGTCGGCTAAGAGCTGCGGAAATGATGATGGCGATAACGGCGGAAAGGAGCTCGAATGCGAGTTTTAAACGGTGATGCGTCAACCTATCGCTGAGGTCGGTGGGTCGGCGAAGGGGTAGCTGCTGCAGTGCTGACGACTAGCCGGGAGTGACGACGAGCTAGGAACGACGAGGACGAAGTCGAGAACGATGGCGACGAAGCCGAGAACGATGGCGACGAAGTCGAGTCGTCGGCGAAGCACTTGAACAGCGACGCGCGGGAGTGTAGAGATGAAGGTCAGAGTGGAATGAAACAGGAGAGTTCGAGAATTCGGGAATCAAGAAGATGGACACGTAGGTGGGGGGGTATATTTATAGGTTTGTAGGAGCCTTACGGTCGTGAGACCGCGAGGAGCCTCACGGTCTGGAGACCGCGAGGGGCCTCACGATCTGGAGACTGTGAGGGCCCAAACGGTCTTGAGACCGTGAGGAGCCTCACGGTCTGGAGACCGCGAGGAGCCTCACGGTCTGGAGACCGTGAGGGGCCTCACGGTTTGGAGACCGCGAGGGCCCAAACGGTCTCGAAACCGTTTGACCTCAAGATCATGTGGATTTTTATGTATTTTTGGATTTAAAGAAAGCAAAAGAAAAAGGAAAAACAAAGATAAACAAAGGGGTGTTTAAAAACAAAAGAAAAGGCTAGAAAAATCAGGGAAGGTGATACTCAGGCCTTGGGTTGCCTCCCAAGAAGCGCCTTGGTTTAACGTCGCTGGCTCGACAATATTTTGCCCCGGCTATGCTGACTTTATAGGGTCATGAATCTCTATGGTTTGTCTTGATAACTTGTCTGCCGGAGTGTGATACTTTTTTAATCTGTGGCCATTTACGGTCCTCTCTCCTCCATTATCGTCAATAATAATGACAGCTCCTGTCGGGTATATATGTTTGATTGTGAAGGGCCCCGACCATTTGGTACGCAGTTTTCCAGGAAACAGTTTTAATCTGGAGTTGAATAGGAGGACTTTGTCTCCGACGATTATATCTTTTCTTTTGATGTGGCCATCGTGCCACATCTTAGTTTGTTCCTTGTATATTCTTGCGTTGTGGTAGGCTGTCATTCGTAGTTCTTCTAGCTCTTGGAGTTGAAGTTGTCGGAATTCACCAGCACCTTTGAGATCGAAATTTAGTTGCTTAATGGCCCACCAAGCCTTATGCTCTAATTCAACTGGCAAATGGCAAGACTTCCCATACACTAATCGAAATGGTGTTGTTCCGATGGGTGTTTTGAAAGCTGTACGGTAAGCCCATAGAGCGTCAGATAGTTTGGTGGACCAATCAGTGCGGTGCCGATTGACAGTTTTTTCCAGGATAGCTTTAATTTGCCTATTGGAGACTTCAACCTGTCCACATGTCTGTGGATGATATGGTGTAGAAACTTTGTGGTTGACTCCATATTTTCTTAATAAGGCTTCAAAGCTCCGTTCCAAGAAATGTGATCCGCCGTCAGATATAATCGTTCTTGGGACGCCGAATCTGGGAAATATTATCTCTTTAAACATCTTGATTACCGGTTTTGAATCGCAAGAGGTGGTTGGTAGAGCTTCTACCCATTTTGAAACGTAATCCACATCAACCAAGATATACTTGAATCCATAAGATGAGGGGAAAGGGCCCATATAATCTATTCCCCATACATCGAAGAGTTCGATTTCTTGCCATATGTTCAATGGCATTTCATTTCTTCTGGTTATCCCTCCGGATAGTTGGCACTTGTCGCATGATCACACGTATTCATGTGCGTCTTTTGCGATGGTGGGCCAATAAAAGCCAGATTGCAAGACTTTGAGGGTTGTCTTCTTAGAACTCATGTGCCCCCCAGTGGGGCCTGAGTGACAGTGCTCAAGGACCGGAGTGATTTCCGTCTCTGGGATACATCTACGAAAGAGTCCATCTGCGCATAAGCGAAAAAGATAGGGCTCGTCCCAGAAATATTGCTTAGCGTCGTGAATGAATTTCTTTTTGTCGTGATAGGATGCGGATGGGTGAATGATTCCTGTTGCCAAATAGTTGACAATGTCGGCATACCAGGGAAATCCATTGGAGACTTTCATTAGGTGGTCGTCCGGGAGAGAATCTTGGATAGGAACTTTGTCTTCATCCTCGACTCTAATACGGCTGAGATGATCGGCGACGACGTTTTCCACTCCGCTTTTGTCTTTAATTTCCAAATCAAATTCTTGAAGCATTAGCACCCAGCGGATAAGTCTAGGTTTTGCGTCTTGCTTATGAATCAGATATCGTATAGCGGAGTGGTCAGTGTAGACAATGACTTTAGCTCCTATCAGGTATGAGCGGAATTTTTCGAAAGCGTAGATGACAGCTAAAAATTCCTTTTCTGTAGTGGTGTAATTTTTTTGTGCTTCATCCAGCGTTTTGGATGCGTAGTATATAACATAGGGTTTTTTTTCGATTCTTTGCCCTAAAACGGCCCCTATGGCATAATCGCTCGCATCACACATGATTTCGAAAGGTAACGACCAATCTGGAGCTCGTAATATTGGTGCAGAAATCAAGGCATCTTTCAGAGTTGTGAAACTTTGCAAACATTCTTGGTTAAAGTTGAACTCTGTGTCCTTGGTCAGCAGTTGTGTCATGGGTTTTTCTATTTTGGAGAAATCTTTAATAAATCTTCTGTAAAACCCAGCATGTCCTAAGAAGGCACGTACTCCTTTTACGTCTTTTGGTGGCATCAATTTTGAGATAACGTCAATTTTTGCTTGATCCACCTCGATCCCTCTGTCGCTCACTCTGTGTCCTAAAACAACACCCTCTGTTACCATAAAATGGCATTTTTCCCAATTTAAAATGAGGTTTGTTTCCTCACATCTTTGTAGGACTTGAACCAGGTTGAGCAGACAGTTGTCGAAGGAGTCTCCATAAACTGAGAAATCATCCATGAATACCTCCATTATAGACTATGTCAATCCCGCAAAGATAGCAGACATGCATCTTTGGAAAGTAGCTGGTGCATTACAGAGCCCGAATGGCATTCTTCTGAAGGCATACGTCCCAAAGGGACATGTAAAAGTAGTTTTCTCTTGATCGTCCAGGTGTATCGGGATTTGGTAAAAGCCGGAATATCCATCGAGGTAACAAAAGAACTTCTGATGAGCTAGGCGCTCGAGGACCTCATCTAGGAAAGGCAGGGGGTAGTGGTATTTTCGTGTTGATTTATTAAGTTTCCTATAATCAATGCACATACGCCACCCTATAACGGTTCTAGTGGGCACCAGTTCATTTTTGTCATTACGAACAACGGTGGTTCCCCCCTTTTTAGGGACCACCTGCACTGGGCTTACCCACTGAGAATCAGAAATTGGGTAGATAATGCCTGCCTTTAGAAGCTTGAGGACCTCGAGGTGAACCACCTCTTTGAGGTTGGGGTTTAACTTTCTCTGGTGTTCTCGTGATGGTTTAAATTCTTCAACCATGGGCAGTTTGTGCATACATAAAGCAGGGTTTATGCCCGTCAGATCAGTCATTTTATAACCAATGGCTTTCTTATGCTTCTTCAGTTCATCGAGGAGTCTGTTTTCTTGATCATCCTCCAGAGTGGAGCTGATGATTACTGGACAGAGCTTCTCATCATCAAGAAAAACATGTTTAAGCCCCTCGGGTAAGGGTTTCATTTCTGGAGCCTTAGGTGGCTCAGTGGCTTCTATAATTGTGATGGCTTTAAGTTCTTCAAACGTGGCTGTCGGAGCTTCTTCAGCTTTGTCTAAGTATTGCAGGCATTGTTGTACTAGTTCACTGGCCGAGAATTCTACCTCCGGATTTGTAAGAGTATTTTCCAATTCGTCGGATGGTTCAGACATTTCTAACTGGGACATTTGATATATAGCATCCAGGAGAAAGACTTCCTCTTGAATGCTTGGACCTTTCATGCTGTTTAGAACTCTGAACTGGAAAGCCTCCCTCCCAAGTCTCAAAATAATAGTTCCTGCTTCTACATCAATGAGAGCTCGGGCGGTAGCTAGGAAAGGTCTTCCGAAGATTATCGGATATCTCAGGTCTTCTTGTATGTCCATAATAACAAAATCACACGGGACATAAGAATTTGTTCCTATTCTGACAGGGATGTCTTCGATAATGCCAAGAGGGGCAGTTATGGTAGAGTCGACTAACTGAATTGTCATTGTCGTTGGTAACAAATCAGTGAAGCCTAATCTTTTACACATTGAATAGGGCATAATAGATATGCTTGCTCCTAGGTCTGCCAATCCTTTCTTGCTGGAGCCATTTCTAATGGAACACTGAATGCCGAAGGAACCTGGGTCCTTCTTTTTCTTTGGCATTTTATTAAGTAGAATATCTGAAGTGGTCTGAGCAAGTTTCACTGTTTCATGCTCTTCTGTCATATACTTTCTCGACAAGAGGGTTTTCAGGTATTTTTCCCAAGCGGGCACTTCAGAAAGGGCATCAAGAAAAGGAATACCAATGTATAACTTTTTCATAGCTTCTTTAAGTTTTTGGAACCTAGTGTCCATTTTGGTTCCTTTTAGTCTGTCTGGGTAAGGAATTCTTGGTGGGACTTCTGGGATTGGTTCCTTTTCCTTTTCTTTCTCTGCAGAATTTTCTGTTTCTCTGCTTGAATTCCCTGTTGGGGAAAGAATGGCTACGTCATCATCATCATGGTCGATTCTGGTGACATCAGGCAGGACACGACCAGACCGCGTGGTGACGGCATTAAGTTGTTCTGGTCTGTTTGGGTTATGACGTGGGTTTGCCTCTGGTTGCCCAGCAAATGTGCCGGCTTGAGGTTTCAATTGAGCGGCAATCTGTGCCAATTGGGCTTCTACGGCCTTTTGTTGAGCTTGCTGGTTTGCAAGCATGGTTTGTTGCGATTGAAGCATTTGTCTAATCAAGGATATCTCATCAGATGATTGGGGAGGAGCACCCCTTTGTTGATACTGAGTGACATGCTGTCCTGGTTGTTGTAGAGGTGCAGTTAACTGTGGCTGCTGGGGCTGCTGCAACTGGGGTTGCTGTGGCTGCTGCAACTGAGGTTGTTGCAACTGAGGGTGCAGTCCTGAATGGGCATATTGGTAAGAAGGATTCCTGGGATAGTTAGATCTTTGGAAACCTTGTCTATAATTCCCTTGATTGAAGTTATTCTGAAATCCTGGTGGTTGTCTATTGAAAGATCCACCTTGTGCCTGCTGCTGTGGGTTGGCAGTCCCTGCAGGATTCCCGTATTGAAAACCAGGATGGTTCCTTGGTTTATCTGGGTTGTAATACACTTGGCCAGGTATTGAATGTATGGAGTTGACTTGCTCTGGAATTTGGTCCTCGGGATGCTCGATAATGGGTTCATATTGCGGCATAGGTGGTTGTAAATCCATCATGACATTGTATAACAGGCCACATGATAATGTGGGATGATCGGATGCATGACAGGCTTCACAAGTTCCAGTAGCTGCCTTAACTTGTTGAACCTGAGAGCTTTTCTTCTTATCATATTCCCCGAAAGAAGTTTCGAGGGCTTGTTGCTTGCTAGCAATAGTCTTCAAGGCCTCAACAATGGCCTTGGGTTCCATGGATTCTTCTGCTTTGTAAACCTTGAGAACGCCTTTGGGTTGGTTAGATGACCTTCCCCAATTGGATTGGTTCTCGGCCCCTAGCGTAACTATATTCCAGGCATCTTCATAATTCTTTCTCATAAAGTTTCCTCCAGATGAGGAATCTAGGAATTGCTTAATATCATCACTTACTCCCCTGTAAAATGTTTCTATCAGTTGATTTTGAGATATGCCATGGTGAGGACACTTTCTCAGGAGTTCTTTGAATCTTTCCCAAGCTTCAGCAAGTGATTCTCCAGGTAATTGGGAAAAGTGATTAATCTGTCCCCTAATCTCATAGGTTAGCAAAGGTGGGAAGAATTTCTCAAGAAACTTCTCTTCTAAAGGAGTCCAAGTAGTGATGATGGGGTGTCTATCCAAAGCGTTGTACCAGCTTAGTGCTCTTCCAGATAAGGTGAAGTGGAAAAGGTGTAACATGATTGCTTCCAAGGCAATTCCTGCTTGGGGTACAAGTCGGCAGAGTGACTTGAATCTTTTAAGGTGATCCATGCAATCGTCTCCGGGTGCTCCGGAGAAAGAAATGCCTTGCATGATCTGGATCCATTGCGTCCGAATTTCAAAGTGTGGTATGTTAATAATCGGTGGTCGGACAGGATGATCGTCTTCATAATTCTTCGGGACTGCGTAGTCCCGAAGTTGCTTGTTTCTTAACGCAAGTTGAGCAGCAGCATGCTCTGCTTGGATGTGGGCTTGTTCCTTAGCTCGGATCTCATCTTGCACCTGAGCACGAGTGTCGGCAATAAGTTGTGCTCGTTGTGCTGCTATGGCGGCGTTGACTCTTTCTTCAACAAGGCGTTGCTCTTCGGCCATCTGTCTGGCTCTTTGGCGGTTAAGTCTATTCCTTCGGTGGAAACTTCTTTCTACCTCAGAATCGTATTCTGGTTCAGGGGAGAATCCGATGCTATGCGGGGGTTGCATACACGTTTTCTACCTGAGTAGAAGGAAAATCACACGTTAGGATAATGGAAGGAAATGAAGAAATCAAGAAGTATTGGAGTAGTTATCAAGAAAAAGTGTAAAATCCTAATCAACCAAGAAGTTGTTAAGTAAAAACTAAAAAGTTCCGTTGTCCCCGGCAACGGCGCCAATTTTTGATGGAGTTTTGCAACACCACTAAAAATCCTAAGGTGATGAATCCTTAGGTTTAGCCTTGCTAGTACTATGGTAAGAACTCCACCCACGTGTGCTAAGACACGCGGAAGTCTTATCGTAGTATAGTTAAGGGTCGAATCCTCAGGACAACGGTCTTGACGAAGTCAAGATGGAAAACGTTTTAGTTTTACTTAACTACTTAACAATTGATATTTAGATCGAAAGTTTGATGTTGGTTTTAAAGCTAAACGCGAGGAAAGTAAAGCAAGAAAGTAAAGATTAAGGTTGTAAACAATTGATAAAAACCACTAGGATGTTATCGGGTTTCACACCACTACACATGGATCAAGTCATGCAACATAATAAAACAACCTGCAAAAAGAGTCAAATCAGTTAGTATCTTGTAGTCCTAGCTTCCTTTCGGATAACTAGCTACGAGAAGTGTGGAGTATTGCAATGCCAGCCATTCCATAATGAATGGTCACATGCTTTGCATTACTCCTGCATGAAATGTGTTCCTCGACCTTACCAAGGTTGCACTTCCATACGTCAACTGATTCCATTTCATAGTATGAAAGTGCAGCGATGGGGGTGAGTTTACTCCACTCATGAAAACACTTCTAGACACCGAAAAAGACATATGGTGACTACATACATCCATAACCAACATTCAATCGATATTTAGATCTAAGGGTACAAACATAGACAATTCATACCAAAAGACAATATGTAACACAAGTTGATGATCAAGCAACTAGTATTCATTAAGCGATTGAAGTCAAACTGAAAAGAAGAGTATCTTCATTACAAGTTATTGAATTACATCACATGAAATGAAAACATGGGTAGCGGGGCTACTCCCCGCACCCTAGTGAATGAAACTACTCGCTCATGACAAAGAAGGAGGCGAGAAGAGAGAGAAAGAACGTCATCTCCACGGAGGAGGGAAGGTTGAACCCTTGGTGAAGAGAGCAACGATCTTCGCACTTCGTGGTTGATTTGATGAAGGATTTTCTCTTCCCACCTTCTTTGTTGAAGAGAGAGAAAGAATAGAGAGAAGGAAGCTTGATGATGAGCACGGATCTCAAAACTGGCAGCCTTGGGGCAGTGGACGGAAGACCAGAGTGCTCTGGATCTGGAGAGGCAACCTTTGGGCGTCTTGAAATTCGATCCTTTTGAAGTGGCCCTTGAGGTCCTATTTATAGGCTCAAGTTGAGCCCAAACGGTCTTGAGACCGTTTGGTCTCAAACGGTCTTGAGACCGTGAGGCTTCTCGCGGTCTTGGGACCGTGAGGCTTCTCGCGGTCTTGGGACCGTGAGGCTTCTCACGGTCTTGGGACCGTGAGGCTTGTCGCGGTCTTGGGACCGTGAGGCTTCTCGCGGTCTTGGGACCGTGAGGCTTGTCGCGGTCTTGGGACCGTGAGGCTTGTCGCGGTCTTGGGACCGTGAGGCTTGTCGCGGTCGTGGGACCGTGAGGCTTGTCGCGGTCTTGGGACCGTGAGGCTTCTCGCGGTCTTGGGACCGTGAGGCTTCTCGCGGTCTTGGGACCGTGAGGCTTGTCGTCGTCTTGGGACCGTGAGGCTTCTCGCGGTCTTGGGACCATGAGGAGTCTTTGTAATTTTTTTGTGTTTTCTGTAATAAAAAAAGGAAAAGTTAGTTTATTGATGTATCTGCAATAAAGTAAGAAGGTTTAATGATTCTATTTAGTTTATCTAAGAAAGAGTATGGAAAACTAAAGATAACTAATAAGATAACGTCACAAAATGAGAGGTTATCATAATCTCAACAAGCGATCATGATGCGGATGTTGCTCCTTTAAAAATATTTTAATCTGATATATTGTGGTTCAAATTACATTATAATATTTTTATTTCACTTTGTATGTATAAACTATTCTAATGATATGTACATTTTATACGTATGTAAATATAAGTTTTGGTTTAAAATTATTTAACAATATGTACAACATTAATTTTTACTATATTCTTCACGTACGATTATAGTTTATTATCATTTTCACATCATATTATTTAAATATGAATATAAAAAATACTAGATAAATTATTTTTTGTCACATGGTACAATCTGGTTATTTTTCATAGTGGTCTGGTTATTTTTCATAGTATTTTTATATTTTTTATTTTGTAGGCACAATGATAATGGTAGTTGTAGTGTAAAATATTTTATATGGTGTCACTTATAGTGTACAATATTTTGTCATATTATTTTATCATTTTGACAATAAACCATATCCACACACTAACATTCCGAGTCATAAATATTTTACACGTGTCATTTATGAAGAATGAAAAATATAATTATATAGAAAATGTTGTCAACTGTTCTGGAACTTGTTTTCTGCTCTTTTTAAGAGGGAACTCAGGAACTCTATTTTGTATATAACTCTGTAACTCACCGGAAGTCACGAAACTCGACTTCCAGCACTTACTTTAAACCAATCATGAAAAACTGCTTTAGGAACTCCAGTTCATAAGTTTTCCAGACCAGTTACAACAAACCAATTGGAGCCTAAATCGTACCATATCCGTACCACCGCCATCCCTACTCAGGACAGGCGACCCTAATACAATATCAAAATTACAACTACTTAACTTATGTTAGGTACTGAGCTTGATCATTATGTAACAATGTATCTACTACGATACAATTGATTAAGTCTCTATATAAAGTTACAACCATTGGACTATGAAACTTTGTTGTAGAAAATGTAATAGAAATAATGATTCGATCACATTCATTAATATTCATTTGCATCTCTCCCCAAGATTAAATTCAAACAGTGAAAAACTCCCTTAATACGTAGTATTAAACATATAGCAGTAAATTTTCAAGACGCTAGTTATATTACATAGTTTTTACTACCATGTATAGCCTAATTAATTTAGGATTTGTCGTTGTTTCTTTAGAGGGAATGGTAGGTACTTATATTCCAGTTAGCCTATTGGAAACATTACAAAACATACCTTATTGTCATATGACACTATTGGACTCAAAAGAAGACAAGTACAATGCCACATCCTATAATCACACAAACATTTAAATCAACACAAAACCAAAATACTAATTCTCACAATCAAGTTGAACAACAAAAAAAGTCCCACTCTCAGGGTAGTATTCTACCTTAGGTGTTGCCGTAGGTGGCTTTGTACCAACAAAAGAATACCTTATAATTGATATCCACAGAATACTGTACACAATCTCCAATAATCTGGGCAACACAAAAAAATAAGTAGATCCAAATCAGAATGGCATACAACCACTCTCATGCAATTTCCATCATTGGTGGACTCCAATTCGATGCAACACATGCGAGATAAGGCTATGCCCAAAAGCGTACTCAACAAAGAGAAAAAAAGTAGAAATCTAGATAATATCGACCATGGTTAGGGCTGAGAATAAAAGAGACAAGGCCATACAACCTAGCCAAACTATTTATTGGGTTTACAGCTAGATAGGTAAGTCGTTCACATTAATTTGAATATCCGAACCATTCATCACTATGTTGACTCATCTTGAGGGTGTACTTTTCCTAGACCAATACAAGAAAAAATTATGATTGTTGCAAAATGTACATTTTTGTTTTATTTATAGTTAATAATTTGGAGTGAACAACAAAATAATCAACAAGTTTGTATATTCGATACTATCAAACTAATACTCAATAAATAGAGAAAATGTTCCATTCCTTTTAAATGAAGTAACTAGTTCTAAGGAGTCGTGCAAGACATGCAAAATGGTTTTCTTGACGCAAAAGGGGGAATGGAAAATGATGTTTATCAGAACTCCTCATAGGCCGACGCCAATGACATTTCTAGTGACAAAGATGATAGATTAGAGAGTGTGATATCGGGGAGGAAAGAACTTATGGACGACCTCCAGAGGTTTTGTTGGAGGCAAAAAAATCCCTCCTATGTTGAGGTTTAGGGGGAGCGATATGATGTCGGAAGCGACAGTGGCGACTCCTACACCCGTGGTGACTGTGACAACTATGAGAAATTTGTCCAGAAACAAGCGGAGTCTCTGGATGATAGGATTCAGGGCGACAAAGATGTAGACATGATGGTAAGAAATATGTGTTCGCAGTGAGGTGGTTGTTGTGGATTCACAATCGGCCATGGTCACTGTGCAGGAAGAACTCAGACAAGAATGTGAGTCCCTCAAGTAGGATTAAATCTTATCTATGCAGACATGAGGGGTGATAATAATTACTCTGATTTGTTGTAGGATTCTAAAATGACATCTTATGTAGCTCAAACAATGCAGGATGTATCCTTCTTCGACTCAATGTTGAATCATGATGAATTGTCCTTGGCAGTTATGACAGTTACTCGCATATCCTTTTGTGATGCAACAATAGGGCCAACACTGATTCTTTCTAGCGATGTTTTTCTAGAGGAAGACATAGAATCCATTAAACCAAATGATATAGAAGTAATTACATAACACGGATGGCTAGAACTAAGGATCAACCCATATGAAACCTTGGAAATTTGTGGTGGTTGTTAACTTAGTTGGTCTGGATAGTGGATGTCTCACTCTATGTGACAAACTTCATCTCTTATGGAAACCAACAGATAGATGGAAAAACTATAAAATCAGTCTAAATCACTTTGTTGTGTAGTTTCTTTGTGAGCATGATTAATTGCACACTCTCGCTGGAGGGCGGTGGTCACTCTTTAGCTCAAGTTTAATGGTTTGGAAATGGTGCACATATTTCATGCTTTCTCTAGGGAACCCTACAAAGTGGTGTCCTAGTTGCGAGTGCTTGATCTTCCTTTGCACCTGTACAATTATGTCATCTATAGAAGATTGGAGACACCCTTGGGAGGTTTCTCATAGTGGATGATAACACCATCAACTGTAGGAGGAGTATGTTTTCTCTTATTGCAGTACAACTATATGCAACACAACCTATATATATGATGATAATTGTCCATGGAATCCCATATAGGGTGGAGTATGAATCTATTCCTACAGTTTGCAAAAAATGCAGAGTGATGAGGCATCAACATGACTAATGTAAAATGGATCACATTCGACTACTGAAGAGAGGACAAATAATGACTCCATTGATGAATCATAAGCCACTGGTGAAAGATGGGTAGAATATGATGAAAAATGGAAAACTTTTATGGATGTAACATTCATACTCGTTGTCCATAGAAAAACCAAATCAAGATTTTACGAAGGGTGAAGTCATCAAAGAGAAGTGCAACCAATAAGTTTGACATCTTATCTCAAGTTGATGACATAGATACCATGGATGTTGAAGCATCACAACAAATGGTGGATGAGGACAATGATGCCCCAAGTTTTTATATAAAGCCAATGAATTAGATGAGGAAACGGAAACAAGGACTAACAGTTCCAGTTCAACAACCATTAAGTGAAAACATAGAGCATGATATGAACAATCATGTTGCGAAGCCATTTGTTACTTCTGAAATGTCGAATGCTACAACTGATATAGGCCAACGACACTCTATAGTTGATATAGAAGGTGACACAATCATTCTTCATCACAAAGGTAATGAATACCGTTTCAATCTTGATGTTGTCTTTATTGCCAAATCTATTATACAATCTAATATCCTGCCAAGAGAGGATGGTTTGGTGTATCCTTATGCCTGTATTCTGAGTACTAAATGGAAAATGGGGAGGGAGTAAGAGGAAGTAGTGGAAAGATGAAGGAAGTACCTTAATTAACCCAAAGCCAAGAAAAAAAGTTAGAAAATGAGCCTACCTAGAGGATCACGAAGATTAATTTTGTTGTTGGCATTGATAAGAAAACTTCCTATTGGTTGATCAGAAATATGCATCCTTACCAGATATGTTTTAGTTTCATTTCAACCATTTGGCATCTATATAATATGCTTGATGGTTATTGTAAATTTAAGGACTCGCTCTATTATGGGATTTTTCTATAATGACTTCTTCCCACTTTCACATTAGGATTGTAATATAAATCTTACGATTAACCAAAAAAGAAGTAACCAGTACTCTAGATTTGAAGTTAATGTTTTGTGCTAAAGAAAAATATACATCTATCTATCTCTCTCTCTATATATATATATAATATATATATATATATAATATATATATATATATATATTCACACATATATATACATATATATGGGGATTTAATCAATGCTCGCGGGGGTATTTAACAATAGATACATGTGCTCAGAAGTCACGGTGGCATAAGTTGTAAATAGACCTAATAACATCTTTCCATTATGTTTATCTCTCCCTTTCCTATTATGGGATTTTCTCCATCTCCTGCGCCCACTCCCTTGCCTCGCCTGTCTTATGCACTGTAATATATATGGTCTCAATGGGCTTCTACTTTTTCATTTTCTTGTCCTTACATGCCTTGTTTGATATAAAAGTAATATTTATTAAACATGTCTACTCAATCATTAGAACCAACACTAATATGAAAAGAGTATTTAGTTGCATCCCAAATAAAAAGCATCCTATTTTATGTGAATTGATGGTGAAACCGCATATCATCTTAAAATACTAAAAATTAATAGGCTAGGTCAAGCTTGATGTGTGACTCTTCACACATGGAAATGTTTACTTAAACATGGTCTTAAATATAATTATCCACGGGTAAGTTCTTTTCTTTGAGGCCTTGAGTTACATGTAAACAACCTCCCTGTAATTTTCTTTGAGTCAACTTATACAAATCATTACTTTACAAGTCTTCCTATTCATAATGTTTCTTATGTATTCTCAGGCTTTAGCCATTCCATTAGTGCCTCAAAGGGTGTGTCGGTACTTATGGAGAGACTTTATCTTGACCCCTTAAGTTGTATGTACCTCTACATTTTTTTCACAGCCACAGGGTTGACTTTAGGCACCATTCTGATTAAGCATATCCAAGAAGGCATGAATAAACTTTATTTTGTAGAAATCAAAATTATTATTTGTATGACAAAATAGTGTCCTATCACTTTGTCATATTCCTATGTTTCATTGACTTATCTTGAACAAGGTATTGCTACATCTTGGATGAACTGTTGCAAAATCTCTTTCAAATTATAAGCCTTTTAATGTAATAGAGTTATTTTAGAATTTTACCAAACAGATATTCATAAATATATAAATTGAAACCACGTTTTAACAAAAAGGAATTGTTTTTTTACTTACATACATTTTTTGAATAGGTAGAATCAAGGGATTATTTTTCCCTTGAATTCTACGAATCATATCCCCATGGAATGAGGTTTATTTTTCCTCCCTAAGGTCTTTCCCTTAACTAGAGATGATCCACAATTGTTCATAATGACAATTATTGATAGAGAATTTGAGTCTCACACTGTTATTCACATATTAACTTAAGTATCTCTTACATACTTCATGGAACTCTTTTAGTACGTAATATTGGTAATTTAATTGCACATTACCCAAACTTGTTACAACCCCAAATTTTGGGTTCCTTTGGTGAGGAATGTAATTTCTCACATTAAAGATATTGGAACAAATAATGATATAATTTGTTTTGAATAAATGGATTTTTTTAACAATAGCCTTGATGATTGTGTTGTGGGCTTTATTGGCTATTGGGCCCAATAACAAGGAAATTCAATTAAGAAATGAATAATTGAGTTTTGAGAAAAGCGAGATGCGGTGAAAACCTGTAGAAGGCAAATCCAAAGAGGGATTTCGTGCCTCTTGGGTTCCTTAGGTTCCAAGGAATCCAAAGTTGCAAAGATAATGTAAAAAGAAAAGAAAAGATCAATTAAGTATTTCTTTATTAAGAAAGAAATTGAAAATAATGGTAAAATGTGGAAAACAAATGAAAAGAGGTATAATTGAGTTATTCTTGGTGGAATTTCGTATCCCAAGGATTTCTAATGTTAAAAGGAATACCAATGAGGAAAATAAAAGAGAAATAAAAATAAATCCTCAAAAAGAGATATTTTAATAAGAAATAAACATGATAAAGAAGAATAATGCATTTTGATGCATGTAGAAGAATAATGAGTATCCTTAAAAATGGATTTCGAAATCTTTGAGTTTCTTGGGATGCAAGGAGTCCCAATAAAGAGGAAAGAAAGAAAAAAATACCAAATTTCAAAATAAAAGCATAATAGGAATACATAATTAATGAATTATGTGGTTTTGTTAAGAAGAAAGTATTTCCTACGCAAGGAAAATATAATTTCAAGGCCAATGAATAAAAAGGCATGAATAAAGAGAATAAGAGGGAGGATTTTCGTATTTCTAATTATCCATGCAATAATGAATATCAAAAAGGTAAATAGGAGAGAAGGATTTCTTTTCCATGAAGGAATTTGTTTCATATTGGGAATAGAACTAAGTTAACCCATAGGTGGTCGTCTTAGGGCATGGATACTCACCCTATATAAAGGGGGTAAGGCCCTAGTTCGAGTCCAAGAGAGGGAGAGAGAATCCCACGCATCCTTATCTCTTCTTCCATATTTCCGTTCTTAAACCCTAGCTAAGAGGGACTGCGTGATCAGGAAGTCCTGAGGCGGCAAGGGTGGATTGCAATGTCATCTTGATGCCCCAAGATGCCAAGGAGATGCGTTGCCATCGTGGTCATGCCCTGGACAAGGCACAACAACAGCCGCATGGCTGCAGCACCTGATGCAGGTCGCACGACGACCCTGCTCAAACCAACCACTCTAGTCGAGATCTGGGTGGCGCCCCAAGTTCAGAAGGAGGTGGCGGAGCAAAGGCAACCTACGCCGGTGACCTTCGGGGTCCAAAGGAGGGAGAGCAGGCGGTGCAAGCCGCGTCTAGGGCTGCTGCAGCGGCTTGGTCGTGGGGAGTCTGAGGTTGAAGACACTCGAAGGGAGTTGGACGAGTTTTCCCCTCCGCAGGCTGAAGAAGCAACAACTTACGCGGGGGTACAATGGTAATTCAGTTATAATTCCTAATTGGACAACATTGCATGGGATTGACCACGTGGCGCTCCTGGATTGGCCCAAAATAAGTAATTTTGCTAAAATCATATCGATTTATTCATAGCTCAGATTAGCACACATAAAATATGAAAGTTGCTCAGAAAAATGAGGGGAATCCATTAAAAATATAATTGAAGTATGATTCCTTTTGCAATTTGAAAAGTAATGGAAGTTATTAGCTTTAGATGTAATAATGTTTAAGGTACCCTATTTTGATATGATTAAAGTGATTAGTAGGGTTTAATAGATGATTAAAGTTGATATTAGCCTGTTAATGATAAAAAGGAACATTAAGAAGAAAAAGGATGAACTTTGCATATAATTAGTTAATTTAGAGTTTCATATGCATGAATATACTTAATGGGCCTTGAAACCCTATTGCTGACTAATTCGACTATTAATGGCTTTAATTGATTAATTTCATGATTAAAGTTGGAATATGCTGAATCTAAGCTATTTCGAGGATTAAAGTTCCTAATTTGTGGATAAATACCCTAAATGTAGTAATTATGGTTTTCTCATGAATAAAAGGTGGAATTAATAGAAAATTGAGTTCATATGTGATTTGGACCATAATGAACTATGAATTGATGATAAATGCATATAATGATCTTGTCATGGATTAAAGGGATAAAAATAGTAGCTTTAATGTAAAAGAGGCTTAATGAACTTAATTAATGGTTAATTATGCCTTTAATCCAAAATCGAGGATTAGATGTGGAAATAATTAGGGTTTAAAATAGTAAAAGATGAAGGGAAGCCCTAATTGCAATAGAAACTCTAAAAGTGAATTAGAAACCCTAGGAAGCGAGCTAGGTTTAATGGATCTTGATGCCATGAATAACAAAAAGGGAATTACATGATTATTTCAAGATCTTGTTGAAAATGCTTGCTTGCTTGGATTCTTATTTGCATGGATATTTCTGTTCAAATCGTCAGATCAGGTATGTTGTTAATTATGAATAACCGCCTTAGTTTCTCGAGGATATTCGAGATGGTTAATTGCATTGAATGCAAATTATCAGTTTGGATGTTCATACTTGCAAACTATAAAGTCACTATGATTATCACATTAATAATAGAAGTATGGATTCTCGCACTTACATGTCACCCTGATGGATGATGCCAAAGGTCAGGCCCAGATGGGTAGACCAATGGACACCTTGAGTGGTGACCCCAGGCACCAAGCTCGGGAATGAGAAGGTGGCCTATGATATTGCATGACTAGTGGGCACCATGAGTGGTGACCCCCAGGCACCAAGCTCGGGATTGAGAAGGTGGCCTTAAGTCATTGACAAAGGAAACCCTAAGGTGGGTATGCCAGGGTTAGGGCAAAAGCGGTGGAGAATGTCATACTAAAAGTGTAAATTGGCTTGTTAATTAACTTGATTGTGATAATTAGATTGGTATCCTTATATGCAAACTTTTGGTTGTTCGCACATACCAGTATATTTCGATATACTAACCGACGTTTTGTTTGTCGGCATTTTAGGAACAACAATTGAAAGAACAAACAGTAAAGTGACACATTGTGGAAATAAGAAATAAAGTACAAGGAGGATTAGATAGGATAATTCAAGCTCTAGATAGATATATTTCCAAAGTTTTCAAAGGTAAGTAAAGTTATAATTTTATACCAAATTCCAGTTAGTTAGTAGAATTTCATAATTATTATTGATTATTTGTCGAACCTTTGATCCTGTTAATTGAATAACGGCTCTGACCTTTGGGTCTCCCTTAATTGGGGGTTACCGAGAGGCGGGGCCGTTACAAAACTAGTGGTGTCACGCAATACTAGAATTGCATGTGAAGTAGTCATCTAAGGGTATCATTATATGCTAACTCATATTAATCTGGTTGGACTTGAATAATCTACATATATGTTTAGGTTATTATGATATGAAATTGGTTCTGATTGGCATTTTTCTAGACTAAACATTCATTATGAATCTAGATATTTGTTATGTAGGCCTCAATAATCATGATTGGTGTTAACCTCTTTCAAATAAAAACATGAATGAGGCTACTATAATGATCCTCGTCCCTTGTTATCCTCATTATAGGTGGACAAAATAGGCAAGAATCATTATTTAGTAATTTTGGAAACAAAAGTTTTAATAAAAAAACCAATAATCATTCATGATTCCCAAATAAGGTATTTTTTATATAATAGAGGAAAATGTCCCTATAAGAAGTTAAATATACTTCAAATGAGGGAAACTACTATTTATTCTAGGAATGAACTAGTTTGATCATCCTAAGTGTGTCATCAACTCTACATGTTGTTGGTTATCTCTCTTAGTGTCCACATTATCATCCTAATATATGTGATGAACCTAAAACATCAAAAAGAAAACTCAAGAAAGCATGACTCAACGATTGTTATGTCGGTGTAATAGAAAAGTGTGCATGTTATATTAATGACATGCAATTTCACAATATCAACAGATTGAAAACAACAAACTTCTCATTTCATTCCAATGTCTAAGTATTGCATATCATTTAGTACTCCACTTTATTTTCATACAATGGACTCTACGGAGTTTGTCCCAGTAATGGAATCAAAAGTGATTGTCCCAACAATGGGCTCTATGGTGATTGTCCCAACAATGGGCTCTATTCACCTTATCAGATTGGTTTTGGTCACTCTCTTAACGATCTTCCTTTATATTCCAAAAGTCATTATTGCCTTAGTCCCCCTTATTAGGTTCAAGCATTATTTTGACTATGTAATCACATATATCTTTATGAATTCCATGTATTAAAAAAAAATAAGGAAATTTTCTATTAATAGTAAAGTACAAGTAAACATTGGTAATACTTGAAAGAAAAGCACAATTAATGGAACTTGGTGATAAATAACTCATGTAGCTAATTAATATAAAAAATATATGTTCTAATATACTTAAGTAGTATGTCCAATGAAGATCAAACATTTAAATCAATATGAAACCAAGTGTTAACAACCTCTGAAAAAGTTCTTGCCTTAGGGTTTTAAGGTCATGTTTAGAGTTTGGTTTGACATTTAGGGTTTGGTTACTTGGATCATCAATCTTGGGTTTGAGACCCCAAACCACCATTTTGAACTATTCCTTTATTCAGAACTTCTTATATTAAGTGAATGGTACATTACTACTTAGGATAAAATTATTATCTCATATGATCAATCCCTAACGAACTTCTACTTGATTTCAATATCTATCCCAAGATCAGGGTACATTAGTCTCATTATCTTGTCAATACTAGGGTTTTAGAACCAAAAGATTTAGAATAGGTAATTAAACCCAATATATATTTTTCATCATTCTTCAAAAACATTCTTAATATCACCACAAGAAAAGTGTTTATATCTTAACTAGATTATACATGACATTATGTCTACTAATTCTATTGATACTGGGGCCATAGAATCATAATCATTTTGATTGCACATTTAATAAAACTCAAAACATTTGCAGAAGATGATATTTTGGTATATTAGGGAACTTTTACTAGAAATAAACTATGCAAATATTTTTATTGGATCCTCATATTTTTATAATCAATATGGAGTACTTATTTTCCATGTTTGGGTTTAAGGTTGATTTTCAATGATTCTTTCTAAGATTTCAACATTTTTAAGCAGAATCTAGGAGAAGGGGAATACTTTTTTATTGCAAGAAATATATGGACGTGATATCTAGGATCATGGTGTTCCAAAAGATATTTGATGGTTTTTTTTCATAACCTCCACTAACTTGAGTATGGAAGACAGGGGATGTCATATGAATAATTGGTCATTGTTCTTGGGTCAAAGGCTAACCACAAGGAGATGAATCGGCTCATGCTCTTGTCCTATTCTCGAGTATCTTGCAAGGAAGAGGAGTGGTAAACAGAAGAAAGGCTCATTTTAGATAGGGATTTAGAGAGATGGGACCTCTGGGAGGGTCACAGATGGGATGGTTGGTCTTATAAGACATCTTTTTTATACACAAGGTATCAAATTATGCTGAGGAGGTCTGTGGCAAGAGGGAAGAGGTGGAGGATATTGGCACTGGTTGGGGTAAAGGTTGAAGAGGTTTGGGATGATTGGCTTCCAATTGGTAGTCATGGAATCATGATCTGGGCTCCCTATGTATTCCCATAACCTTATATTGGCTTTAGGTTCCTCACATTGCCATCTAAAAATCAAGTGGAGGAGGAGAGATGAAAGGAATTTGGGTGTCTCTTTCATCTTCCATAACGAAGCCCATAATAAGGGTCATTAGAATGATCCCAACATCTTAGACTTGTAGGGAGATATTCCATGAAGTTTTGACAATTACATAGGGAGAAAAAGGGATTGCAATAGAGGGGACTTGTGGTTACTATTTCCTTAGTTGCCGAAAGGTAGGTGATGATCGCATAGCCATCATTCCTAGAACTAGAGGCTAGTAGGCTGCATTACATGTGTAAGGGGCCATGTTAAAGGCCCCTTATAGTCCTGTGTGGCATTTATATGTCACTAATGTTTTGTAAATCAATCAACCATTGTCCAACTTTATTACTTAGAATCAAATTGTATAAATTGATAACTTACCAATGGTAACCCTAACAACCACAAAAGTTTAAGCACTACTTCCTTGTCATTTAATATCTATCCTATTATATTTTCATCACAAAAAGAAACCATCTTAATTTCCAAACCAAAATTCTAGCATGATATATGTATACACGACACATGATAATAAATTATGTGCTCCATTATGACATTCTAAAAGCCATCACATCCTTATAGTAGTTATTCATTATCATTTTTCATCAAAATGGCAACTAATTGGATAGCACTCAATCCTAGGACATCCTTCTCATGTTTACTTGAATAAATCCATAATGGAATGAAAATTCATCAATTAGACATCAAATTTCAGAAAACTACACTTGTAACTTTTGAAGACAATAATTAGACCAATTGAAATATTGTTGACCAATATTTCACTCAAAGTGTCACTTGATTTCCAAATGAACTTTAATTTCTTGGATTTTTTTTCCAAAAAGGGCTTGTGAGTAAAGATGTAGTCAACAATTTTATTTGAATTCTAATATTAATATCCTTTCGCAATTAATTTTTATTCAAAATAAAAGAAATTCCAAGTTCAAATAAATAGACTTATTTCTATTAGGATATTGGGTTTTATATGTCTTGGATTTTTCTTTTCTTGTCCTGAGGGAGTGAGGAAGAAAATGTTGGTATGTATGCCCAGAGAGCCAATCATACTATGATTGTAATTGGGCATTAGGTAATTGATTTGATAATGATAAAGTAAATTCCATTTATTATATTTGTCTTAATAATGAGATGGTGACACATATGAAGTAGATTGGCACGCTCCTGCCAATGGAGTTACACACTACTTAACTGAAGTTTGAATAGATGCAACCCCGCAGACGGAAGCACACAGTGGATTAAACTTTTGAATTTATAAATATCTATACTTAAACACACCTACTTCTACTAAAATTCTATCCCGCAAGTGTACATGGTCATGTCGTAGTATAGGTAATGCGGCAAGTATAGGGTAGATCCACAGGGAGAAAAGGGGGCACTAGAGCTATGTCAATTTTGCTAGGTTCCTACTGTGGAGACTAGGGTTAAGGGTTTAAATGTTGTTTTGATTGTTAACTAAGGTGAACAAGAAAGTAATTAAAGATAAGAATGAAATCTAAGTTAACCCTAGACTAGATTAAGACTAATTAAGTAGGAAAAGACTAAGCTAGATGTGAAAAGGAAATTTACACTAAGGCATGCAAGAAGAAGAATAGAGCAATTAAAGAGCTAAACTAGCAAGAACAAGGAAAAACTAGGGGAAGAAGCTAACTAAGCAAGAAAGGAGCTAACAAAGCAAGAAAGGAGCTAACTAAGCTAACGCTAGCTAAGTAGGATGAAAACTAGGGTTTTAAAGCAATTACTAGAGGAGTGGGATGTTTAGGGGATGTACTTATCACTTGAGTTGGGGATGATATATAAACATTATGATTCCATTTATATTATCCAAACCAAACAACAAGCTAGAGTCTAATGAATTAACCTAAGCTACTAACTGGTCGTGGATATGCTAGGTTGTGTATGGGGAACTAGCCCCTAACACTCCCTCCTACCTTTTGAGGCTCAATTGATCTATGGATTAGGTTCAATTCATTTAGAGTCTACACAATTCTAAGTTTCTAGATTATACATTCCTAGGGCAATTAGGGGCCAAGGGTAGTAATGGGGTGGTGAAATTAGGGTTTTGGACCCTAGTTCCCCCACATTCTAGCCTTGAGAAGGCCCCATGCTAATTGCACTAGAGTCACCTAATCTAGCTACTTGGATCTCTCATTTAGGCATAGGGAGATTGATTAGAATGCAGGAAGATGGGAGGCAACCTAGGGATCCAAGAATTGGACCTAGGGGCAAATCCCAAAATTCACACATATGAGCAATTTTCCTAAATTCTTAAGTGATTTCACACACAAACCAACAAGCAATTCATGGAGAATGAGATATAAATAGAACATAATCATTAGAAAATGGAATTACAAAGTTTACATATGATTTCCCCCCAACATGGTATCAAAGTAACATTTTAAACCCAAAACAACCCACCAAAAGGGGCTAGCTACTCATGGAAATGGAAAATACAAAAAGAAAGGAGAAAGAGGTAGAAGAATCCATAGAGCTCAGGGTAGATGGAGCAATCCTCCTCTTCAGCTATTGTAAGATGTCCTCCACTCTCCTCCAAGGTGCAAGGGTGTGAAATGAAGTGGATTATGGGTAGAAACTTGGATAAACTAGGGTTTTGGTGGTGGAAATGATGAAATGGAGTGGAATGGAGGAGGAAATGGAGTGGAATGGCTAAGGGGCGAAAATGGGAACTAGGAGGTGGTAGGAGGAAGCTAGGGGTGGCCAACCTCAGCCTCCACCTGCCACACAAATATATATAGCTGGGGAGGAAGCAACAGGTCAAGTAGGGGTAAAGTGGGAAATGTAGTGGAAAATTATATTGGTTTTGTGAGTAGCACGACCGTGGTGGGTAGAGGTGAGCATGGTCATTGTGGGGTAGATTGATTGTGGGAATGAAAATGGTTAAAAATGTCAGGTTGTTTTTGGGGAGTGGCTGGCTAGTAGCACAATCGTGCTAGGTAGTACGACTGTTTTGGGAGCCTGTAGCACGACCGTGTTGGGAGCTGATAGCACGGCCGTGTTGGGTTGTATGTGGCATGACCGTGTTGGATTGGTGGAAGAACGGTCATGTTGTGTGGCACGACCATGTTGGGTTAGTGGAAGAATAGTCATGTTGTGTGGTACGACCGTGTTGGAGGGTCGCAGCATGGTCGTGCTATGTGGCATGGCCATGTTGGGGTGTGGCAGCATGGTCGTGCTATGTGGCATGACCATGTTGAAGTATGCTCTGCACCTACTTCAAAAATGAGATTTTCCTATGATTTCTTCATTTACAGCATGACCATCTCATGTTACCACGGATGTGCTGGGGGCTTTGTTTGCACTTTGAGCTTGAAACTTCATTATCCATGGACTTCTTTGCTTAAGCTTGACTCTTGTCCACTAGGGGTAGGTTGGGGGAGCTGAGGGACCTTCTTTGGGCCCCTCCATTTCTCTCATCCATCCAAGTGTGGTCCAAGTACCTGAAAAATATGCAAATAATATCCATAAGTGCATTTTACACAAATATGCATATTAGGGGAATATCATGTAATCTAACATGTATAAATATGATTGAAATGCAATATGACACAAGATGGAGCACTAAAATAGGGCTGCATCACATATGTCTAAATAATGGTGTTGCCTGATGAGATATATCTTCAGGTTGAGGACCTAAACAATGAGGTCATATGTATGACAAGAGTACATACATTCTTGTTATATCCCTAGTCAGATATTTCCATGGAAGCAAAATGGACAATAGTAATACATAAAACTAGAGTGTGTTTTGACTAATGATAGAGTTTCATTAGTCATGTTATGGAATCTCAAGTCAAACACACATCTACATGTTAGAGATCAGTGTATCAGGAAGACCTCCTTGAGAGTGATACATGGGATAATAATCAAAATCAACTCTCATTGTGATAATGGTGATTTTGGTTCTTAAACTTGAATTCACTACACTCATCACATGTCATTTGATGTATTTTCACCTCTTACAACGTGACCTTGAATAAGGGTTGGCATAAAGGTGATGATCGGGTACGTTATGACATATGGGGATTGGGTATCAGTGATGTATATGAGATTTTTTCCTCTCAAAAGAGATAGATATCTTGGACACTTGATAATCAAGACTGAGAAATGTATGGTCATACTCATGTAACTTGATATGTGATATGTGAGTTCACTTGCATCTCTTAGAGTCTGGTCTAGTTCAAGGGACATGAATGGAACATTGAGATGATGACGATTCCTTGCCTGAAGTTTAATCCAAATATTAGAGACAAAGCAACTGTATGATAAATGTAACAATGATCACAAATTGTAGGTTGAAGTTGTTCTCCAACTTTCCAATCACTTGGGTAGCAATGATATGCTTCTAGACATCGCTCATTGCTTGTGATGTCATAAATTGGTTTTGGTCATTCATTGCAAAAGTAACATGGGACCTATAGGGTCACACATTAGATGCTCATAGAAAAAGAGTTTACTCATGAATATGGTTTAACTTGATTACTAAAGTGTTTAGGTATTCAATTTAAACAACATTGATTGTATATTGTCTGAATTGAAATTTGAATCACCGGTTCAAAAATGAACCACCCACTTTAGAATATCAATTGATCGGTTCACAAATGAATTGATAATTTCAAAATGTGAATTGACCATTCCAAATGTGGAACAGTCAATTGAGCGATCAGTATGACTAGATCAAGTATTGATACTAACATCATGTTATGCATCAATTGTCACATTAAAAGACAATATGTTTGTGAATAGGAAATATAGTGAACTGATTGATTCAAATGTTAAATCAATCGATTCACATGTGAATCAACCAGTTCAAGTGTTGAACTGAAAAATGTGAACCGACCGATTCATGATTCACAATAGCCAAAAATTTGTGAAAATTAATCTCTTCGACTCATGATTGATCTCGAAACCCTTCCCATAACTATTCTATTAATAGGAGGTGTAATAAGGATTCCATAAGACACAACAATAAGCTCTAACAATTGTTGTCCTCTCACAATTTTGGTAACGTGAGAGCGCGAGCAAGTCTTACATGTATAAGGGAGATACAAAAAGGGAGAGCAAGTTAATTACAGCATGTTGACGATCGAAGGGGCAAATCCTTCATGTTGGGTCTAGTAGTGCAAAGTGGAGTTATCGGTGGTCTGCATGGACTATATAGAGGCATGGAGGTCGTTGCCGCCATGCTAGGAGGACAACAACCACTGACATCTTTTGTAAAGCTAAATTTTAACATGATGTCAAAAACTACTATTGGGATGAACCTTATTTGTTTAGACTTTGTGTTGACGGTCTGTATCGTCATTGTGTTTCCCAAGAAGAAAGTTCTCACATTCTGGAACAATGTCATTCTAGCCCCTACGGTGGGAACATGAGTTCCCAGAAAATAGCTAGGAAAGTTCTATAGTGTGGGTTCTTTTGGCTCACCATCTTCAAAGATTCCTTTGAATATGTTCTCTCATGTGACCAATGTCAAAAGATGGGTAACATCTCCAAACGTGACCAAATGCCCTTAACTTCTTGACAGGAATTAGATTTTTTTGACGTCTAGGGAATCGACTACATGGTACCATTTTCTTCTTCTTATGTGTATGAATAGATATTAGTTGTCGTCGATTATGTGTCAAAGTGGCTTGAGGCTATACCCACCAAAACTTGTGATTCCAGACCCGTTAAAAGAATCTTTAAAGACATTATTTTTCCTAGATTTGGAGTCCCACGCACCGTCATTTCTGACGGGGGATCCCATTTTTTTGAAAAAATCTTTGAGGCTTTATTAAAAAAATACAGAGTCTACCATAAAGTCACCACCCCTTACGATCTTCATACTAGTGGGCAAGTTGAAGTATCCAATTGGCAAATCAAGTCCATCTTAGAAAAAAATCATTGGTCGCACTAGAAAAGATTGGGCCTTGAAAATCAATGACACACAATGGGAATACAGAACTGCCTACAAAACACCCATAGGCACTACTCCTTTCAGGCTGATTTATGGCAAATCATGCCATCTACCAATAGAACTAGAACAGAAGGCCAGTTGGGACATCAAAAGCTTGAATTTTGATCTTTCAGTAGAAGGAGAAACAATCTTCTCCAAATGAATGAATTAGATGAACTTAGAATGAGTGCTTATGAGAATGCAAGAATCTACAAAAACCGAACTAAACTATGGCATGAAAATCACATCAAATGCAAGGACATTAGAGAAGGTGACCGTGTTCTAGTGTATAACTCGAGGTTAAGGCTTTTTCCTAGAAATCATAAGTCAAGTTGGCATGGTCCCTACCTCATCAGATTTTCCTATTGACATGGTAATTTTATCCTCTGGGATAAGTTTTTAGATGAAAATAAAGTAAATGGGCATCAACTAAAAAGATATGTAACCACTGAAGACCTTGTCACTTCAGATACCATTAAACTCTCATTCTTGGAAGACCTCAATTGAACTGACCCTCAAACTCCCCCAGAACCTCAACCCGAAACATAAGTTGGTTTCTCACCTATCGGGCCTTTGACATAAAACAAGGCACTTGTTGGGAGGCAACCCAACCCTATCTTCCTTTTACCACTATTTAACTTACCTTGTTGTTTTATCTTGTTGTAGTTTCTTTTCCTACCCAAACCAAATGATTGGTTGGTAACACCAACCACTTGGTTTAGAATCCCTGAATACATTTCCTTCTATAGGCAAAATGATCAGTTGGGGGGCTCAAATGATCATCTCAAATAAATGCCCATTCCCCCCACTGCTTTCAAACCATCCTAGTTCCCTTTTCCAATGCATCGAGCCGGCCGAACATAATGGCCAAATGACGTACTGACACATCGACTTCCCTATAGATTGTGTCAACAAAGTAGCACGAACCGATCAGCTCACCTCACCAATCGACCAGGTCAATACTATGGATCGACTTTATAAACCAGCCAGGTTGAAAGCACCTCTCACAACAATCTCTCCCATCACCATAGTAGTGTGACAACCGACTTGCTCTAGTTCCTATTCAACCCCCCCTACTCTACCCTAGCCAGCCATCGCCGAACATATCGACCACCTCGTGCTGAGATGAGCACCTTCCTGGCGAGGAGACTGCCACCTCTGCTAACCTAGTTGAGCGTTTGCTTGGTTCGCCGATTCTGCTGCCACCTTAGCCATGGATACTGACTAGCTCATGCTGAAGTCGAGCTCCTTGTTCCACAACACTGGTGCCGAGGATGAGCATCACGTGAGTGTCCTACTCTGGATCACCCATTTCACCTCCTCCCGCAACCGCCGCCCGTGCCCAACCAACTGAGTGTCTAGGTAGTGAGTTTCTCATTTCCCTCGGCAAACCTAGTCTTCCTCACCCCAATTCCTTCGATCCACCACCATGCTCGCCGCTGTCGTTCCTCTCCTCCCCCACTGAAATGATTGTCTCAGAATCCAACCTCCTGTTTCATCATGTCAACTGACTGTTTCAGTAGCAAAAATGATCAGTTCATTCCATTCTATAGCCATGTTAAACCCTTTTCACAAGAATAAGGGGATGTCCACTGCCTCATCTTCTCGGGAACCACCTTGCCAATCCAGATCCCAATCCAAGATTCACTTCCGCACACCCACTGGTGAATAATCCTCTAAACTCTCTAAAGAAATGCTCAATGACATCTGGGAGTCAGAGGCTCTTGTCCTCGAGATGGAGGGCAACTGAAAAGCCAACAATGACCCAAATTTCACCACCCCATCCACCCCACATTGCTCCCATTCCGAGTAGCTACGTGTAGTTCACTAGCACTGAATACTTAGAGCATTTTGACTCCATGGCCTCTATAGGTGTTTTTCTCCCCTAATGGGCTTGTGGCACCACCCTTGATGCATTAGGAATTTGAGAAGCCACTGACAACATTCTCCACAAAAACCATATCCTTCTCTTTCCCTACCGTGTCAACTCCATCTATAGCAACCTCACTCTCAAGTTCATGACCTCTTTCCGTCACTATCACTGCTATCAGGGAAATTCTAGTTGTAAGATCTGAATTTTTGGGGAAAATCCGTAAATCTCTGCTCGACAATTCATCTTCTTCATACTTGATGGCAGAGACAATTACTGGTTCGATCGTTGCATTGACAATCCCACGATTCCTACCCCGACCAGAATGATATAGATAAATTCTAGGCTGAGATCACTAGTCTCATGCCCAACCTTCCTAGTTGGCCAAAAGCTTCCAGCATACACAATCATATTGTCTGCTACCTACACTACATTCTTGCCTACATTATTTTCAGTAGATGGGGTACTCAGGGAGCCATTATCCAGGTCGAACTCTATTCCCTCTGGTGCCTTCTGCATGAAGAACTCTTCAACTAGGGGAATGCCATTCTAGACCACTTCAGCACCCAAGCCCATCGTGCCACCACTTCCTCTTTCTGCATTTTCCACATTGTCACTCATCACGCTACCTTTCTTGGCTACACCCACATTCCATTCCCACCAATCCCACTCAAAAAATCACTTAATCGACTGTTACTATCTGAAGGGGAGAAAATTTATTCACTTTGGTGTTGACAACATTTCTACCTCCTCTTCAAATATGAACATGTGGTTTTATGGCTTCCCTTACACGCAAGGTTTTCTATAGCAAATCTGATTTACGAGCTGATAGATCTACCATGACACATCTAGAGGTACAGTCTGGTGAACCCAAATCTGGTCGCCATCCCCGAGCCACATGTCCACATCTGGAGCATCTCCTTGGAGGCACATGATGATGTCACTGGCCCACCACCACCTTGTTGTCACACTAGGCAGCGACCAGATGACGATGCAGGTGCCTACGGCTTCTACGAGGTTCAGTAGCAACTGGATGAGATTCAATGTGAGTAGCAGCGACAGGGTCACCAGCTTAACAACATGTACCTTATGTAGCATTCACATGAGTCTTGGCATGTGGATTGTGGCCATTAAACCCCTAGCCACCCATCCTATGAGGAGTATGTGACCCAGCAGGCCTACCCAGATATCAACTCCCCTTATAGGGTAAACTACTACTCCTACCTACAACATCCACCACCAGAGTGATATTCTTCCCTCCATATTGTTCTAAGAGTTTGCTCGAGATGAAAAAAAATTCCAAGTCTAGGGTGGGGGTGGGTGGTACATGATCCACCCCTTTATCTTCCCTTTTTAGTAATTTTGCATCTATATCTTAAATTTATTGTATGTTCTTTGTTTCTCTAAATATTGTCCTTTACCTAGTTGGCCAATTGTTGTATATTGTGTTCAAAATTGTATTAGATAAATCTTTTTCACAAAAATTATTTCAAAATTTTCACATCTTTTGAAAATACCAAGTCCCCTATGACCTAAATTAGAAATATTCTTAGAAAAGATGGCAAGCCTTATACTATCAAATAGAATCAAATGCAAACTTTTCTTATCTTTAGCATTAGATTAACTGATTAATTTTTCCCATATAATGTAGTTACACAATTTTCCTACTGATGCAACAACACTCTGGAACTACAAAAAGTGCAATTAAAACACGAGGAAAATAATCCGCACATCAACCCTTAAATCTTGGGTGGCATGCTCCTCCCTCCATTCTTCCATACCCTCATAAATATAATAAGGGCGTACCACCAAAAGATACCAAGAAAGTGCACACAAAAAAATTGTGGTCAATGTAACCACAAGTCCATGAATCGTATCCCAACTCAAATAGAAGAGGGATCATTCTTTCATACCCCTCATACCCCTCATAAATGTAACAGGGGCATACCACCAAAAGATGCCAAGAAAGAGAACACAAAAAAGTTGTGCTCAATATAACAACAAGTTTATGAATCATATCCCAAGTCAAATAGAGGAGGGATCCTTCTTCCGCACCCCACCTTTCCTCATCCCCATGTAAAAAAAAGTGTTAAATCATAAATAGGATAAAGACTGTTCATACAAAGTATAAGTTTGAAAGAGAAAGTTATGAAAAATGTTTTTATAAGAAATATAGAGTTTTGTATTTCGTGATTCTAGAAGATGGGTCGCTTGGCCATGAAAAGGATATAAGATTCTGCTAATTAAGAGAGGATGAACATGTTTCTTTTGTAACTGTAAATTATTTTGAAATTTTATTTGCTTAAGGACAAGCAACAGCTTAAGTCCGCTGTATTTTGACTTATGCTATTTCAACATCCTTTTAGAATAGCCTTTAATTCTTGTTACATGAAATTTCTCATTATTATCCACTAAAACTAAATAGAATGCTATCTTCCTCCTTCTATCACAATTAAGGTATATTCTCATCAAAACTATTCAATTCTTATAGATTTGTATCATGAGCCGATCGATTGGATATAACAACCGAGCAATTAAGATTCTAGACGGTCGTCCTAGACATTCATCTCGACACTCAATAAGCTTGCAAGACTGATCATCAAGGTCAGGCCTCCCACTTCTTAGACATTGGGTTAATACATCTAGATGAATGGCTTGCTCTTCCAAGACAATCAGTTGATGCTACCTTCAGCTACCACCACCTTGTTCAAACATCCAATTAACGGTGTGCTATTCAAATGCCAAACACCCAGTTGGCTACCGATTCTCATCCGAGGATAACTCTACTACCATTAGAGTAGACTGCAACAACCTTCAACTCAATTGCACCGTCGTCTTCCCGAGAACCTGCATGGGATTCGTGAATAGGAAAAGATGCTCCTGGCCTGAAAAAAAAATCTATGAAATCCTATATACCTACTCTATAGCTCTACCCTTCCTTCCCTTTAATTTTTATACTACATTTCCCACCGAGAGTTTCCACGCTCCAGTGAGTGAGTCAAGAGGCACCACCACTCATACTTAGGGTTGTTGACTAGCTTCCGTGACTCCCGCTCTTTCTAGATGCCAACCGGTCAGCTCGCCTCACCAACCGATCAGTTGGTAGCTCGAGCCCAATTCAAATCAGCAACCGCCAACCCCTCTTTCATCCTAAACCTAAATGTAAACCCCCCTCATTCTCCTATAAAAGGAGGGGCACTTCCCCATCACAAAGAATCATCTTTTGTATAGAATTATTCGGAGCAATTATTCTTTTGTACTTTGCATTCATATTATCAATAAAGATCATTTGTTCATTCTCAATGTTAAGTGGATTTTAGATTGTTCTTATTTCCCATTACTTTCAATTTCCATTAGATCTAGTTCTTCTTCTTCCCCTTATATATCTTGGAGTAAGGGACTAAGGATTCAACCATTCAATAGTCCCTAGCCTAAGGATTAAATTCCTTTCTATGTCTAGAATACTTTTTTCCTCTGCCTCCCTCTACTCTACAACCATAAGCGAGTAGTTTCTCTATCGAGGCAAGGGGAATAGCCCCTTAGCCATGGTTAATCAATCTATGCTTTAAAGACGACTCTTATTAGATGCTTTTTTGGTTTAGAAATCGATGATCTATCGAAGTGATTACTTGATTAGATCTTATGTTAATCCTTATGGAAATGACAATGGAAATAGGGATTTAGAACGATAAAATCAAATCACATTGAGATTTTAAAATGACCGTGGATTTATCTCTTTTCGAATGATGAACTAAGACACATGAGCACCAGGACCAATGGGCTGATGTGGAGTTCATCTTTTGTGGATTTATTTAATTCACATACCTTCATCTGTTTTGTTTTTTTTAACATTTGGTTCATTCTCGCCTAGGCTATGGTGGTGAAACCCCTAAAAGCCTCAATATTCCTTTAATCTAAATTCAACCATTCCATAAACATCGTTTGATCCATTTCTTCTAAGTTCTAGTTTTTGCATTCTTAATATTTTTGTTGTGCTAACAATCTCTATTTTTCTTTTGATAGAGTAACCTTGCTTCCTTTCTAGTGTAACCTTTACTTTTGCATTGTATTTCATGTTCTAGCATAAACCATCAAACCCAAATCTGATTCTTTTTCTTTTTCTCTAAATAACAATACCAAAAAGAAATAAAAGTTTAAATGAAAACCAATTGGGATTAGAGTCTACCATATTAAAAATATTGTCTTGTGGGATCGACCCTTTTATACTAGCCTTAATTGGACAGTAAAAAAGGTTAAACTCTAGGATTAGTATCTTAATGATTGTAGCGCACTTCGACGCATTCACAGTCCAATTCATGGATCCCTAGCTAGCTGCCCATTTTCATACATGCTAATCAATTCTCCTAACCCTAGTTGAGAGATCTAAGTAACTAGTTCAGATGAATTTAGTGTGATTAGCTTATAGCTTTCTCAAGGATAGAATGTGGGTGATGTGAGGCCTAAAATATCACTTCCACCCCCATTACTAACCTCATTCCCTAATCACCCTACGAACCTCTAACCTTGAAACCTATGCTTGGTTATACTCTAATTGGATTACACTTAGACCGTACCCAAGTTAGGCTCTTAAGGGTAGTTGGAGGTGTTAGGGACTAGTTCCCCTATACACAACCTATCCTATCCATGGCCAGTTAGTAGTCTAGGGCAATTCATTAGACTCGAGGTTGTTTTTGGTTTGATAATCTAAATGAAAGTAAATGTTCACATGTCACCCCCAACCATATTGATAAGTGCATCCCCTAACAACCCGCACATACCTTTATTGTTTTAAAATGCTAATTTCCTTCTTTCTTATCTAGTTTTAGCTTTGTTAGCTCTTTACTTGCTTACTTAGTCCATTTCCTTGTTCTTGCTAGTTTAGGTCTTTACTTTCTCTTTTTCCCTATTTGCTAGATTAGTGCAGTGTAGGCTTCTTCTGGCTTGCCTTATCATAGTTTGCATCATAAACAAGTATGTTGGTTATTTATACTATATCAATTATACGTGAGATTTTTTTCCCAAAGATATTTTAATTCCCAAGTACTCAAAAATTGGTTTCTTTTAATCAATGCTAGTAATAAAGATGTAATTGTTGGATCTAGGGCTCTAGAGGGGGTGTGAATAGAGCTTCAAAATTCTCCCCAAATAAGTTATACCTTAAAATTCGATCAATCAAAACCAATAGCTTAAGAGCAATTTTAAGTCCCAACTATGCAAGTATTACAAGGATGAGAGAAATTGAAAGAAGAACTTGGACAAGGTGTTTTAGAGTGGTTCCACTATCCAAACTAGGAGAGAGTTAATCCAATACCTAGAGAGGTCAACCTCTAGGACTTTACAATCTCTGTATACTTATATTCCATTCATAAGAGATACAAGTAGACCACCATACATCCAAGGACTTACATATTCAACACATGAGTCTTCCACCTACACATGGACTTACCCACTTGATAAAGATGTCTTCAGCCTTCAACAAGGACTTACCAACACTTGCATCAAGTATTTGGCCTTGAAGGAATTTTCCCACTCTTCTTGAATCTTGGCCTTGCCCTTCTGGTTCACCTGGAGAACATATTCATCTCTTATTCAACCTTGAAGAAGAACAACAACAACATCACCTTCACTCAGAGTAGCTTGCTTCAACCTTTTCTTCTTTGAAATAGGGGGTAGGGAAGATGGAATGGAATGAGAACTTTACAAGAACATGAAGGTATCTCTCTTACAACTGGCCTAACTCACTCATAATCATGAAATGCTATGTAAATGAGAGAGAGAAAGGGGCTCAAGGAGTTGCAATACACTCAACTATAGCAAGGACTTAGAATATCATGAATGATGAAACTTGGAATGAACTCCTAGGTGTCCTATTTATAGCTGGGGGTGTTACCTTGAGTGTGGGATCACTTAAGGGAAAAATGATATCTATTTTTCAAGTTACAACAAATTTATTCTCACTTAAAACAACTCACCAACGGTTATAATTACTTTTTCTACATTTTCTGTACAATACATTTGGTCGAGTTTCAATAAAGATAAGTCGATCGATCCACTAAGTGACAAAGCTAATTTTCAATTATTGGTTGAGTTTGTTCTGAGGAACTGGACCGATGAGTCAAAGCCAGTTTTTCTTAGTTGATCAATCAGTTGAGTTTTGTGAGTGTGCAACTCAACCTATTGGTCTCTCTAGAAAATCCAACACTAGATTGGTTGAGTTTCCAACTCGACCGATAAATAGTGTGTGACAAATTTTCTAAATCGACACTTGATTGATTAAATGTTGCAATTAAGTGTCCCTAATTTTTTTCCATCTTAGTTACAAGAAATATCATCAATATAAGTGATTACAAAAATCATTTAAGGTCATTTGGAGTGATTTCCCAAAATGCGCACTTGCATCACTTTTTGACTTGAACTTGAACAAGCTAGGTCTTATGTAATTTGATCCTTTTTATGTACCTAAACCTTATAATCAATTTTGAACAAACATTATAGTTACATTGCAATGGAATGGTTAAATCATTATCAAAATATGTACAATGTATAACTCTCAAGTCAACATTAATTGTATCACCTAAACTTAATATGATAAGAATCCAAATTAGATATCAGTATGGTGTTTGTGGAGAAACTTACTCCTAAAAGACAAGGTTTCATCTGATCCAAAACTATATGAAATTTGATAATAAAGGAAGAAACAAAAAACCATCATATTCATAGAAAACCCATGGGAAAAGAAATAGTAAAAAATTATGAATTCAATAGAGGAAAACCTATTGTTGGTGTATATGCCCAGAGAGCTAATAATATGATGATGATAATGGAATAACTTGTAAATGATTTGATTAATAATAGATGATATCCTCCAATTTATTCTATTTGTTCAGTTATTAGATAATTAAAAAACATAATAAATGTCTAGAGAATAATATTACTCAATGATGTATGTATTCAAGTTGAGGACCTTAACAATGAGATAATAAGGATGTTAAGAGTATATGCATTTTTGTTATGTCCCTAATCGTTTGTTATTGTGGAAGGTAGATATACAACAATAATACATAAGAGCAGAGTGTGAGTTGGTCGATGATAGAATCTCTTTAGTCATGATATGGTGATATCAAACCAAGCACACAGATACCTGTCAGAGAATAGTGTATCAGACAAACCTACCATTAGAGTGATAAATTGGAAACCTTAACTAGGTAAGTCAAAATCACGTCTTATAGTGATGGTGGTGTTTGTGGTTCTTAGACCTAAAATCACTAACTCATAACATGTCGTTTGGTACACTTTGAAATCATCAAACATAATCTTGAAATGTGGGTTGTCATAAAGGTGATGATTCAGTGACTATGATGCATGGGGACTAACTGTGAGTGATAGAGAATAGATTTGTCCCTATTATAGGAGTATGATATCCTAGGTCTCTTGATAAGTGAGACTGATAAATGCAGGGTTATGCTCATGTGAGTCAATATTTGATATTGAGCTTATGTATATCTCAGACAATATGCTTTTGTTTTAGGAACAAGATTGAATAATAATAATAAGGATGACTGCTCCATGCCTCTAGTTCAATTTGGATATCAGTGACAAAGGTACCATATAAATATTGTAACACCCTACACAGATTGTAGGTTGAAGTTGTTCTCCAACTTTGCATTTACTTAGGTATCAATGATGTGTGACAAGGCACCACTCATTGCTTGTGATGTCATAAATTGTCATAAATTGTGATGTCATAATATGCACACATAAGAACTCATCTAGAAGAGGATTTTAATCATTAATGATGATTGGATTGATTACTAAATTGTTTAGGTACTCAATTCACAAAACAAATCAATTGACTAGGCTACCAAATAATTGACTCAAATGTTGAGATAGTAGTTTGGAGTGTCAGATTGATTATAATTGAATTGGTTCTATTTTTCCTAAACTAGGAAGTGAGACGACAATTTTGTATAAGCGAGATGACCGTATCATGCTTGTGAGACCACTGTTTCACATAAATGAGATGACCATCTCATGGTTGTGAGATGAGCAGCTCACGAGAGAGAAAAGTTTCGTTCACAGAGAAATTTTATTGAATCAAGGATTATGCTGACACCATATTGAGCATTAATGGTATTCAAATTGTCAATTCATATGTGATTGGGAAACATGGAAAAACAACCATCTCGCTTAGAGAAACAACCTTCTCCCATGTGAAACGACCATCATGGTTGCGAGACGACCATTTTGAGTTTTGTAGGTTGTCAAAATTCATGATCTTCCAGTCCCTTCCACTCCCACATAGACTGAGAACCCTGACCGAAACCCCTCCTATAAATAGAGGGATACTAGGGACTACCCAGAGCACAACACTGACAATTGAGAATCAATTTCTCTGACAATTATTGTCCTCTCTGATTGTGGTAACCAAGAGAGCCCAAGCAAGTCCTAATCAACTAATGAGGGATATCATGGGAGAGAACAACTGAGGATCATTGTTATGGGAGAGTAGGTTGGTGACTAGTACACCAATGGGAGGAACAACTCCTTCCTGTCTATTCCAGTAGGATGATAGGAGTTCTTGTTGGTCTATGTGGGCTTCTATAGAGGCGAGGTGGCCTTTGCCCATTGCTAGGAGGGAAATGTCAGACTACAGTGTGTGGAGGAACTGTTGTAGACGTCATCCGAGTCTGTCATCTGTGGTGAAGACCAGGAGCTACATAGAAACCATCCAAGAGTGAACAACCACATTGACGAGGATTGTTGTTGGACTTACTCCAAGACCAAGTATATCTTCATTAAACCATCCTTCTCATTACATTGTTGTTGATGCGATCTGCTGGTTCATGGGAAATATGTCAGTATTTTTTTCCCTTCAGAAATTGGGAATGGACCAAGGGTTATATGTTTTCACATATGATCTCTCATATTTGCATAGTGTTGGCTTGATGAATATCCTTTATCTTTATATTACATATGTGTCAAAACATTTCTTTCACCCACATTCTAACATGCAATATATTGAGTTGGGTTTCTTGGCCTTTTAGATTAAAAGTGCAACCCATAACAATGGGAAAGATATAAGACAAACAAATATGGATCCAAAAGAATTATGGATGATCCAGATAGTGTATTCATTGCATTCTTAGTTTGGTTTTATAAATTTTTGGTTTATGTCATTATTAAACTCTCTTTATTTAAATCCATTACGAGATTTATGATCCATATATTTTTCAAACAAAACTTTTTTTCTTCTAGATAAATAAGTTATTACTTGGCACTATTATATTAAAACCAGGTCACAGAAATGTAAGAATAAACCCATCCCTGTCTCCTTCTATTATTGGAATTTTTGGCATAGGGTTCATTACGATTGGAATCAGAGCCCACAATTTTCATATATTATCAGCAATAGTCATAGTTCTAGTATTATGTATTGTGATGGGTGTCATTGGGGTTTCCTAAAGGTGGCGGTATGAACCCCACATGGCCAAAACATTATAGATATCTTAGATACTTAACCTACTAGATCTTCTCATCTTATTTTCATCCACTTGTCATGTCCCTAATCTCTTAACCTAAAAGTATCTTTATTAAAACCTACAATTAGATTCTCTCTTCATCTAAATAAGGGTTTTAGGAAAAATAGTGTTAAGGCATCTTCTCCACATCATCAACATTGTCATCAACATCAGAAGCTTCTGGCTTGTAGTCATCATCTCTGTCTGAAGGTGTAGTAGAGACAACAACATCACCTTCATTACTATCGGTACCAACAAAGCCATAAAAACCATCATCTTCCTCTTCATCCTCAAAAGCCTCCTCATAAAAAGGGAACCAAAACCACGGCCGGGCTAATGGGCATTCTGCTCAGCAAAAGACATGCCAAGAGCATGAAGCTCATTGGCCTATGGCAAGGAGGGAGCAGAAGTATCAAGATTAGCAAGCAGGGTGGCCAAGGGGCTAGTAGGTAGAGGAAACACTCTAGGGGTAGGTCCACCAACAGTAGAGGGTGTAGCAGTAGAGGCAATAGGTGGAAGGGCTGAGTAAAAGTGATCATATGTGTCGGATGCATTGTCACCTCCTAGGTAAGGCTGATAGGTAGGATAAGGATGCGTACAAGATAGGTTCATGTTAGACATGATGGAACAAAGATCATGATGCATGTGCTCTTGAACCTGAAGGTTGTTTGCATGTTGATGCATCATGTAGCCCATAATGGTTTCATTTGATATATGGAATGAGGCACAGGCAGGTCGGGTAGGCAGAGGTGGTGGAGGTATAGGTAGAGGCTCCAAGTGTGGTAGAGGATGGGATAGGCACAAACTTCTGGAGTGTGGTCTCCCTGATGCGAACTCCTTTCCAGGTAGGTTTGTAGTGAAGGTCATGGAAAAGTGATTTTCCACTAGAAAATTAAAAGAGACCATAGATCAGGGTTGGGTAGGGTGGATGGGTGCCACGGGTGTTCTTTCCTAAGTCAAAGTAGGTCATATGGTAGAGAACATATCTTGCCCACTTGACTCTATTGTTCGTCAAGAGACAAAACATAATTAACACAATATTTTCTTTAATTTGAGTCTGAATTTTCTTGGGATGAATATTGCAGTTAACAACTAAGGCATGTATGCGGCTCTTGAGGTCTAAGACGGAGGAGGGAAGGGTAAAATTCTTCCTATATGGGAACTAAGGCTTCTTCAAGAATTTATGAATATTAGGGAGGTTAACATCATACTTCTTGTAGAAGATCTCTATCTCAACTAGGTCAAAAACTCAGGGTAGTCCTTCCTCTAGGTATCAGTCACCTCAGTACCCGAGAAGAAGATGTTCAGGGTATCCTCAGAGACTTGGAACTTCTTCCTGGCGATCATGAAAGTGGGAAATACTTGAGTATAGGGTGGTGGTATGAGTGTTTCATAATTCCATTGCAAATTAGCATAGAATTCATGAAAGGCTTTTACACTAGTTATGGAATGGTTGTAGCACAAGCATTCGAGACACAAGGTGAAGAAATGGTGATTCTATAGCAACTCAGCCACTTGATCAATGACCCTTTTTCTATGTGTGGTTGGATCAGAAAGGGCATGGAATGGATAAGGATTCCTAGGAGGGAGCTCCTTTTACCTATCAAGAGCCTCATTGGAGAAAAATAAGGTATCGCCAAAGGGTATGTGACGCAAGTTGGAAGATGAAGATGGCTCTTCAGATGGGCCAACCACTTTCTCCTGTTGGACTCCATGGAGACGAAGTAGAGAGGATGGAGAGAGAAAGAGAAAGAGAAACACCACCACAACCCATCCACACACCTAGGGTTGATAGGAAAGAGGTCAAGGAAGGTCAAATAGGTCAAACTAGGGCTAAGGAGAGGAAGGTCAGTGCTAGGGTTGAGAGCTTAAGGGAGCTAGAGGCTGGATCGGTTGATTTTTCTCTAGTTGAGAGGGAGAAAATCAACCAAACCTAACTTATGTTTTTCTCCAGTCTGTCCATCAGTCAAGTTTTGTGACTCTCTACTGATAGGCTCTTTAAAAAGGCTCTTGGCCACCAATCGGTCGAGTTGGCAACTCGACCGATGGTCCAATTGAACCAACATTAGAAGTTCTAATTTCTAGCCACTTGAGTGCTAATTAAATTTATTTTTGTAGTCCATTTTGCATTTTAAACATACATAGACACATATGACTCATCATTGGGCACTATATTGTGATAAAACATGTGTTTGTGGAAAATACCCAAAAAGAAGCAAAAAATAAGGCAAAGAGAACATGAAAACTAAGTTTTAGCATATCAACATGCAAGGATTAATAAAAATATAGGAAAAACATATATAATAGATCAAAACTAGCTAGAAGGCATATCAAATTCATTCAAAGTAGTAATAAGAAGTTTAGATCTAACAAAGTTAAATTGCTCTCTAGCTAAAGGTTTAGTGAAAACATCTGCCAACTGATTTTCCATGTCCACATGCGTGATATAGATATCCTTTTTGGCAATGTGATCACAAAGAAAATGATGGAGAACCTCTATATGCTTAGATCTACTTTGTAAGATAGAATTATATGACAAGTTAAATACACTAGTATTATCACAATAGATAGGAGAAGCATCGAAATGAATATCAAAGTCTTGGAGCATTTGCTTCATCCATGGGACCTGGGCACAACATCTTCTAACTGCAATGTATTTAGCCTCAGTGGTTGATAATGCCACTGTTTTGTGTTTCTTAGAGAACCAAGACACCAAGAATGGTCCTAGGAGAAAGCAAGTGACACTTGTGCACTTTCTACCAATCAAAAATCCCGCATAATCCACATCACTATAAGTTGTAAGAGTAAAGTCCATTGACTTGGGATACGATAGACCAAAATTTGGGGTTTTGGATAAGTACATTAAAATCCTCTTAACAACTATAAGATGGGATTTCTTAGGATTTGATTGAAAGTGATCATACAAGCCAACACTAAACATTATATCAGGTCTAGAGGTAGTTAAGTAAAGTAAACTTCCAATCATACCTCTATAGATCTTCTCATCTACCTTCTCACCTTCTTCATCTTTATCATGTTTGGTGGTGTTTGACAATAGTGTGTCCATCAACTTGGTGTTCTCCATCCCAAAGTGCTTGAGTAGCTCACTTGTGTACTTTCCTTGGTTGATGAAGTTCCCATCTTTAGTTTACTTGATTTGAAAGCCGAGGAAGAATGTGAGCTCACCCATCATACTCATCTCAAATTCACTCTGCATAAGATCACTAAATTCTTTGCAAAGATCAAGGTTAGTTCCACCAAAAATGATATCATCAACATACATTTGAATGATAAGAAAATTGTTAGAAGTGTGCTTTAGAAAAAGGTAGAATCTACTTTGCCCATGATATACCCATGATCTAACAAAAAGTTCTTTAATTTCTCATACCAAGCTCGAGGTGCTTGTTTGAGTCCATAGGATGATTTTTGCAACAAATAAACATGGTTAGGTAAACTATCATGTTCAAAATGTGGGGATTGTGCAACATACACTTCCTCCTCAACTGTACCATTCAAAAATGCACTTTTAACATCCATTTGATAAATAAGAAAGTTTTTATAACAAGCAAAAGCAAGCAACATATGAATGGACTCAAGTCTAGCTATAGGTGCATATGTTTCATCAAAATCTATACCTTCTTGCTGATTGTAGCCTTGAGCCACTTACCTTGCTTTGTTCCTTACCACTTTGCCACTTTCATCTAGCTTGTTGTGGTAGACCCATACTGTGCCAATGATCTTTCTGTCACTAGGTTTTGGAACTAGGGTCCATACTTTGTTCTTTTCAAATTTCTCCAACTCTTCTTGCATAGCTAGGATCCATTGATCATCCCCAAGAGCTTCTTTGATGTTCTTTGGCTCGAGTTGTGAGATGAAGGCGATTTTGGCTTGTTCTTTGTTGAATGCAGCCCGTGTCTTCATTCTTTCAAATGGATGACCTAAAATCATCTCTTTTGAATGATACTTTGCAAATTAGGGAGTTGGATCCACTACAACAAAATTGCCCAATAGTGGCATTTATTCTAGTGGCTTTTATAAAAAAAAGCCACTATCTTTCTAATATATAGGAATTTTTAATTAAAATGCCTCTAAACCACCTATTATAGAGTTTCTAAAAAGGACATAACATTAAAGGCATTTTTATTTTTAATTAGTGGCAATCTTAAATTTCCATACCAAATTAGAAAAGTAATTGGTAACACAATATTTACTTCCCACTCCAAGTTTTCCCCTTCCCTCTCTAAAAATCGCGATAGTTTGATTGATCTAGCACTCTTCTCTTTCCTGATTGATCTAGCTCTCTACTCATCAGACCAGCGCGTGGAGCGTCCTGGACGATTGTTGCCCTAGCTAGGTGCTGGTGGAGACTGGTGGCGTCGGGCGAGGGAGTGCGGGTGCATCTATCTTGCAGACTAATCGTGCTCTTCTTCAGTGGATATCCTGCGAGGGGGGTCCTCTCCACCAATGAGTGGAGACCGATGTTGGTGGATTGCTTCTACTGGTCTGGGTGCGGTGCGGAGCTGATGACTCAAGGAGTAGGTCAAACATGGCCCCTCCACTCCAACACCTCCTCTCCCTGACTCCCTGCCACTCTCCTTCCATCTCAATCTTCTGAGCCCGCTTCCTAGCTTGAAAGACCACCCAGGGTGTGATGGGGTCGGGGAATCAGTTCCCTACAGACCTGGGTGATGGTGGCCGGCTGGATGGGGATGCTTCTCCCCTTTCTTTGGTTGTAGGTGAGGAGTCAGTGATTGTGACCCTATCCTCCTCTGATCAGGTGTCAGACTGGCTGCTGGAGTCATTGTCGGGGGTGGGGTGCCCAAGGGGTGTTTGAAGTTATGCCTCAAACATAAGGTCGTGCTAAAACAGTTGGTGTGTAGAGAGGTTGCGGGGGCTCACTGATCACACAGGGTGAAGATGCCTCAAAGAAGGCGACAATAGCTAGGATGGCTGACGTAGGGGCACTGGAGGTGGTGGGGGATCCGTCCAGCTCAGCAGTTGATGGTGATTTGTTTGCTGTGGGGTTGTTCTTCCTGGTAGGTGACCTCATCATCCCTTTCAGCTGGGAGACTGGACTGGAGGGTGTTGGATGCGGTTATGCTGAGAATTCACATCAACTGGCGTCAGATGGGACCGGGGTTCAGTCACCCCCCTTTGCAGGAGGAAACACAGTGGTGTGCAAATAATGGTTTTTCACACTGAGAGCTTAATAATTCAAATACGAGTAGTGAAGATTGCTTGAAGGTTACAACTGTGCAAATAGGTCCCAAATTAGATACCACCTTCTTAATCATCACTGTTATACATCTATACTTATGAAGGTTGAATGGTAGTACTGCAATTTATGTCTTCCATCTCTGTATAGATAGGTCCAATTTTGGATGGCAATTGGGCTCTTTAGATGAAAACTCAGTAGAGAAATATGACGATTGTCCTTCAGGTTGGTCAACCAAAAAGAATTTAAATTACTGATTTTCTTGATTTGCACGTTCAGAAGAAACTAATTCTTTAGGTTGGTTACCTTTACATGTTTGAACAAGGAGCCTCACCACTTACAGAGCTTACAAAGACCTTTTGCCAACCCTGTCGAGGATTGGGATGTGGAAGCTTGATGGTGTTTCCACCTGTCTTATGAGTAAGGATTTCCTTTACTATAGAACCCTTCATATTGGGGATTTCCTTTAGAAAATACATAACTTATGTATCAATTTTAATTACAATAAATGAGTCATCTCTTCCCCTCTTTATTTTGCATTTGCTACGTGTAAGCATGAGAAAATCACATCCAACAATAGAGGGTGGGAGGGACAAGAATTGCAATTCAAATGTAGAAAATAGAAAATTATATAGAAGACTACAAAAATAGATTTCAACCAAGACCTAGTAATCATGTATATCTTGATTTCAACTCCATTCTGATTTTCTTTATGCAAGCACACCCATATGGTACTGTTTTAGAATTTGTGAATAAACTACTGCATGAAGTTTCTAATAATATTATTTTTTAGAGTAAAACTTTTGATGTAGTGCAGAATCCCACAACTAAATGACTACAACGTTCATATTACATTGATTTTTCTTCTTTTGTGGTACAAGCTCTTACTCGGTTAAAGCCACCTTTTGAACAAACCAAGCATGTATATCTTTCCTTAAATCTAGATCAGGGACAACAAAATATTTGAAATATTTCTACTGTCTGATAAATTTAAATATCCAAAGTTGTGGTGAGATGCAGACTTGGTGATTGTCACAGCATTTTATTAGTACTTAGTTATGATATTTTAATTCTCTCCACCACTTTGCTGATAGGCAAAGTTTGGGGACAATATGTAATCAACTTTATAAGAATGGTTACTTTCTTTGATTAAACCTACCTTCACACTCCATCATTGAAAATAAAACTCAGTTTGATCACTAGCCTTAGTTAGTAAACTAATGTCTTTAGTTATAAAATAGTCCCTTTATATTCCAGTTCTAGATGTAGGGCCCATGAAATGTTGAATTTTGAGAAAGACTCATTCATGAGTCTCAAACTTATATGAATGTCAAGATGAAAATAGGAAAATCTATACTCATTTGTGATGTGATTTCCTTATGGTAAGTTAGAGGATCTGGTTAGTAAGGTGGCACATCATTGCAATTCATTTCATTCATTCAAACCCTAAATTTCCTTTAGGATTAAAGGTCTCGTATGGGGATTTTCTAGTAAACAACTATGATGGAGCTATTCTTAAGTATGTTGCTTCTACATATTACTTCATTCATCATTCAATGTATAAAAGATGATGTTTTATCAAATCTCCCAGTTCCTTCTTTTCCTCACCCCATTTGTAATGGCCCCATCTCCCGGTAACCCCCAATTAAGGGAGACCTGAAGGTCAGAGCCGTTATTCAATTAACAGTATCAAAGGTTCGACAAATAATCAATAATAGTTATGAAATTCTACTAACTAACTGGAATTTGGTATAAAATTAAAACTTTTCTTACCTTTGAAAACTTTGGAAATCTATCTATCCAGAGCTTGAATTATTCTATCTAATCCTCCTTGCACCTTATTTCTTATTTCCACAATGTGTCACTTTACTGTTTGTTCTTTCAATTTTTGTTCCTAAAACGCCGACAAACAAAATGTTAGTCAGTATATCGAAATATACTGGTATGTGGGAACAACCAAAAACTTGCAAATGTGACTAAAAATTTAATAATCACAATCAAATTAATTAACAAGCCAATTTACACTTTTCAGTATGACATTCTCCACCACTTTTGCCCTAACCTTGGCATACCCACCTTAGGGTTTCCTTTGCCAATGACTTAAGGCCACCTTCTCAATCCTGAGCTTGGTGCCTGGGGGTCACCACTCGTGGTGCCCACTAGTCATGCGATATCATAGGCCACCTTCTCATTCCCGAGCTTGGTGCCTGAGGTCACCACTCAAGGTATCCATTGGTCTACCCATCTGGGTCTGACCTTTGGCATCATCCATCAGGGTGGCATGTAGGTGCGAGAATACATACTTCTATTTTTAATGTGATAATCATAGTGACTTTATGATTTTGCAAGTATGAACATCCAACAGATAATTTGCATTCAATGCGATTAACCGTCCAGAAAATCCTCGGGAAACTAAGGCGGTTATCCATAATTAACCACATACCTGTTAAGCAGATTGAATGCAGAAATAACCAATCAAGAATTCAAGCAAGTATGCACATGTTGGTCCTGAAAAGACATCCAATATTCTCTATCATGGATATGGTATACAAATCTAATAGACCTAATGTGCCCTAGGTTTACTAGCCCTTTTTAGGGTTTTGAGTATAATTAGGGTTCTACTCCATTTTATTACTTTAAACCCTAATTTTACAAAATTACTTACCAACCCCAACTATTTCATCTTTCCCTCACAAAAGATTCTAAGTTCATCCTTTAGCAACAGGAAACCCTAATTTCATATTAGAAATGCTCTTCTTTTCTTTTTCTCTAATTTAGGGTTTCTAAGCATACTAAACAACATATTAGGTTTAAAACCCTAAATCTTGTACTTTTATTATCAAAATAGGTTAAAACCCATCTTATCCATTAATCAAGTTAATAATGCTCGAATTAAATCCTTTGCAAGATTAAACCTATTATCAATCATCAATTAGGGTTAATAATCACAATTTAATACCCTTTTATATCCATATTAGATATTTTGTAAAAGAAACTGATTTATATTTCCAAACTATTTTTAATGCATTACTCATATTTTTCTGATCATTTTTCATGATTAATTTTCTCCATCTGAGTTTCCTATCAACAGATATGATTTTTGCAAAGAAAATTACTTTTCTGAATTATCAATTAATTCTAGAAAAACGTAAGCCGTTTGATCGATGATCCTATGGACCCGGATGGATCTGACGATCATGATGTGTGCGCCCCGATTGTGATAGAAAAGAAAGAAAGGACAGCGATGCCCTTACCTGGCTATTGCACGCACAAGGGCAAAGGGGTCTTTGACCCCTATTGCTTCTTCAACCTCGCGATTTCTGTTTCTCGTGAGCGAAGGCCAACCATGGTCAGCGCCATGGTTGACTTTGAGATCCCGTTCCTCTCGGCACAAGACAAGGACACCTCGATCTCCCCCGCTCCTCCACGAACTCAGTCATGGTCTCAGCTATGCCCGATCCGGTCGAAGTTGCTGGATCGACTAGAAGGAGTCGCCGACGATGGTCCAGAGCAAGTTGGCTAAGAAAGAGAGTGCTAGAGGAGAACTTGGCGGTGAGGATAGCTCCCTTAAGCCTTATACTATCCTGCGAAGAGGCACGTAGCCTCAAAGAAGGGGAACTTCCCCTTATATAGCCCCTGGCTATGGAGAACGGCCAGCAGAAGAACAAAAATTAGGGAATTCCCCAAGGTACATCCAAAACATGGAAAACTTGGTATTAATTGGTGCAATTTTCTCTCCAGAATCCAATGGAGAGAATCCTAGTATCGCCCACAAACCGCACAGAGACAAAATCAAATCTATAAATCTCGTTTTACTATTCTGCCTTCCTTTTCCTACCCGAGGTAGGAGAGAATGCGGCCACCGTTGGATCTCAGATCCAACGGCTGTCACGTCATGCGCCCAAAGGATATAGAAACAAATCGTGACATTTAATACATATTTCCCACTTTAGGATATTTTGTAAAACTTATAACTCACAAACCGTTCATCCAATTAATCCCAAATTTTAAGGGAATCTTATTAATGACATAATCTATCATCATGCCAAAATTGGGATCATTATATAAAGAAATCGGGTCCCTTTCTTTGTTTGCAAGTTATTACTCAATTGGGTATATTTCTCACCTAATTTCTCTTTCCTTTGCTATTAAATTATTATTTTGAGTTCCTTGAACCTCAAAGAACCTTAATGGCTTGAAAACCCATCTTTGGAATGTTCCTTAGTATTTCACTTATCTTTTATGTATTTTCTCTTTCTTCTTATTCATTTCTTATCAAAATATCTCCTTTCGGGGATTTCTCTTTATCTCTCTTATTATTTTCCTTATTGGTGTTCCTTGTAATATTAGAAACCTCATGGATACGAAAATCTACCAAGGAGAACTCAATTGTACCTCTTTTCACTTATTTTCCACATTTTATCATTATTTTCAATTTCTTTCTTAACAAGGAAATACTTAATTGGTCTTTTCTTTTCTTATTGCATATTCTATGCAACTGTGGACTCCTTGGGACCCAAGGAACCCAAGAGGCACGAAATCCAACTTTGGATTGTACTATTTTGCCTTCTGGAGGTTTCCACACCTCACTTTTCTCAAAAACTTAATTATTCATTTACTAATTGAATTTCCTTGTTATTGGGCCCAATAGCCAATAAAGCCCACAAAACAATCATCAAGGCTATTGTAATGAAATTTATGCATTCAATCAAAAGACATCATTATTTGTTCATTTATCCTTAATATGAGAAATTACGTTTCTCATCAAATGAACCCAAAATTGGGGTTGTAACATCCTTCCCCTCTTATAAGAATTTTTCCCTCAAAATTCCATCAAGCAAACAAACAAACAGGATAAGAATTCCTCATGTCCATCATGGCTCCCATGTGGCTCTACCCTTTTCCATGGTGCTTCCCAAGAACCTTCATCATCTCATATTCTTCCATCTGAGTTCGTTCTTACCTTGGTATATCGTACCCTCATAGGTGACTCAGGACTTTTCAGCTTATCAAAAAAAAAAAAACTGAACAGGTTTAGGGCTCAACACATGGCTTGGGTACCTCACATAGTGCTCTAGACCAGACATATGGAACTTATCACACATCATGTTATCCTGCGGGGTAAGGTTAAACACAACCATCCCCACCAATCCATCTCAATTGGACCCATATATAGGGGACTCAACTTTCTCAGCTGTAGCTTAGAGGGGTCAGATTTTCACATCACATATTTTCCCATAGTGAACTGCATGTTAGTCTTCTTTGCATCAGCTCGTGACTCATGTCACCACTGGGCTCTTTCTCGGCCACTGCATGATCAAAGCGACTTCATCTACACACACTATGGTTCTATTCTGACCTTCGTGAGGCCTCCTTCACCAACATCATCTTAATGAAGTGGTTACCGACACAACCTCTCTATAAGACTTCTTGCATCCCGATAAAGGCTATGGTGGTTAACATCACATCTTAAGAACTGTCTCTATGTATCACCCTGAATGAGCACACATGCTCTCATCAAACCCTCTAGTCTGGATCATACTGTCCATTAGTATGGGGTGATAAATTGTACTATCATCGAGTTATCCACTTCCACCTCATGGAAGTGAACCTTGGTCATACCCAAGAACTTTTGAACTCACATCATGATGTAGTTGAACCATCTCTCTCTCTCTTATGTAGTTCAACCAGATCTGTCCCTTGACAGAACTCTTTCTTTCTCAGGTCATCTAGGTAAGGCGATCTACCGTAACCCATATTGCATCTTGACCTTCCTTGGTCTAAGGGAGACTCACATCATCCATAGCGATGAACTCCCATTCCCTCCCAGGAATTCTTTATACTTTATATCCATGCACTGGGTTATTGGTGTTTGTCCTCCACCTCCTGTCATGCATGGCAACAAGTCATGTGACACTTTATCTTAAGCATCTCAAGTACTAATGTCACTTACTACCTTCGTAGTACGGTGTATCATGATTTCCTATATCATCATGATTCCTCAAGATCAATTCCTTGGAAACCCCAAACCACTCTCATCAGGGTTTTATTACCTTCCTATCCAAAGAAGTGTATCCAAGGTTCTTTCTCTATATCAAGGACTAAACTGGCTAACCAAACAACCTTTAACTTGTTCAACATCTCTTGATACATCTATGTGTTAGCCAAAACACATATGCTTTCCAAACTTAGGGTTAGTCGAACAACCTCAACTTCTTCTAGCCTCTAGTTAAACTAGGCATCTATACCTCAACGAAAGCTTTCATTACCACTTCACCTCCTTAGGTGTCAGGTAATTTTGAAGACATATACCTCCATGTATTCCACTTATCATCTCTTCTCAAACTCTAAGTTTGTCTTCATCAAGAAACTTCTGAGCTCGTCCTCATGGTGATCAAACTCAACCTTGCATAACTTGCAATTCCACATAGCTCATGATAAAACATCCTCACAAGATGACTTCCTTGATACTTTAGTGTTTGTAAACCATCCATGTATCATTCGCTCCACAAAGGTATGTTATTATCTCTATCCTCATACCTCATTGCAACGTTCCAACTCGCATCCTTTTTTTATCCTTGGTGTATGGCATGCGTACTATCCCATCTCTACCTCCCATAACAAGAGGAAATAAGCATTTGGCGGCCGTCCAAACACAAAGTTCTTCCTGTTCCAAGAGTAGAGATGATACATCCCACATTGCCTGTACACCTTCAATTCTAAGTTGAAATGTGCAACTTATGTCTCTACATTACAAACCTCATGATATCAAAATTACTTCCATGGAAAACTGGTATCAAACTTACTTGGGTTACTTCAAAATCCTGGGTTATCCCCTCTAGGTCTATAGGGTGCCGGCACTTTTGGGGTCATCCCTCTTCCCTCATGCATCAGAGAGTGCCCTACTCATCTGCCCTTTGGGTCCCATGAGTTTATGAAGGTGATCAATCTCCTAACCCATGGCCCTCAGACAATGATAGCTGTTACCTCCCGACCCTATGGTCATGTGAAACTAAGGAATTAGGCAACTCCTTCTTCCATCGGTTTATCCCTACCTGACCCTAGGATAGACTTACGATTCTAACATAGTACATGTTAAACTTAGAACCTTACCCAATCCTTCATCATCTATCACTGCATTCATGACTGACTTTCATCCCTTCATAGGGGTCATGGCAACCTGCCTACCTTGGTCAGGCCCCATACCGGTTACCCCCATGGTAACACATCCTCATGCACTCAGAGATGGTTAATTATGGGTCTATAGGTCCATTCTCTTACCACGTACTCTTTACTTAGCTTCTCAAGATCCTATTAGACCTCTTTAGGTTACCTCAAAACCAACAGAACTGGTAAACACCCTACCAAAGGGTCCCTCTCCCAGGATGGGAGGAAACCACAACTCTTGACAACCAGGTCACAATCGTCCTTAGGGTTTACATTCACATGAGCATGTCTAACCCAACATCTACTAAGGCATAAGTAGAACACCTATTAAACCATGCTAGGTCCTACTTGTTCTCTTCCTCAGCATTAGACCAACTTAGTTGTGAGGGGTTTGTCAAACATACCCTAAACTTAAGGGGTTTCCTTTACCTCTACACATGAGGAGTACCATTCTCGAAACTATAGAGGCTCAAATCTCATTATGAGAATCGGATACACTACTTCCCCTCTTAGGCCTAGGAACCCTAGGTCCTCCTTTGGATATCCAACTACATGCTCAATCTCTTAAACATGAATCAAGCATGTTCAAGGTATGTCATGTACTCCCATGATCCTTTTACATGTGCAATACCTTAGAGTTGAGTCCTCCTCAAGGACAACCAATCTAGGTACAAAACCACACAACTGGTTACTTAAACCTCCTCAGGGTCTAAGGCACTCTTTATGTCACCTCGACAGGTAACCACCTATACCATAAGCACATAGGTACCAGAAACCTCATCCTCTCTCTAGGGTTTGATTCCTCTAAAGGCCACCAAGATATCATCAGCCTCCATGGGTCAAGCATAGGGAAACCACTAACATCCACTTAGGTCGCATCATCCTCGACTCCCCACTATTCTTCATGTCTTAGAAGCTAAGCTTCCAACCTTCTTGCTGGGTCCCTCTCTCTCTCGCTAGAGCTAACCTTACAAACCGTCTCACTATCAGAGGTCCTTTCTCCATGAAGATGGATCAAGATCATGAGCATACCCCTACCTGAGTGAAGCCTATGTTTGCTCAATATTATCCATAGCTCTTTATGCTTATCTCATAAGCTATCATGTACAACGTTTCAACCTATTGTCGTACCACTGACGTTCTTAGGGTGCAAGCTATATCCTACTTGCAACAGCTCATAAGGTTTCTATAGGTTCTTCTCTAACCTCATCCATGGAGGAGTTATCCTTCTCTCAAGCATGTTCGACCCTACCCAGGGTTGGTTTGCCAAAGGTACTCGGTGATGCGATGATTTTGAGTCGCATTTATAGACATATTTTACTTGTGTTTTATGCATTTATTGGTCATTTTTTGGGTTAAAATTGCATGATTCATTTACTTTGGTCTATGATCCTTCTCTATGTCAAATCTCCCTTATTTTAGTGTTTTGAGCATAAATGAATATAATAATATGTTTTATTTCGGCTTATGTGGTTTTGTGTTGCAATTTCAGGAAAAACGAGTATCTGCTACTATCGATACCATCGACACGACCACATGTTGTCCAGCCGCAAGGAGCATCGCAGAGTCAATACTATCGACACAGAAGTCGATGGTATCGAGATACCATCAGATTTCTGGTGAGAAGATAGTCGATACTATCAACCTTAAAGTCGATACTATCGACACGAGGAGTTTCAATGACGTAAAAAGGCAAAAGCGACGCCTAAGAGAGTCGATACCATCGACCCTCGTCGATGGTATCGAGTTAGCATCAGTCGCGACAAAGAAAGGAAAAGAAGACCAGCCGATATCGTGCAAGGTCGATACTATCGACTCGCGTCGATGGTATCGACACCGTCAGATACAAGTTTTCTTCAGATCAATCTAAATCCGATGGCTGTGATAGTTTGACGACCTAACTCGGTGATTATACCTAATGACGGAGGCCAAGAGAAATCCATCACGTCATTAGCCGATGCAAACGTCTCGAGAAGGTGTGGAGAGAAGGACGGAGCCCAGAAGCACGCCCCAGTCGTTCTGGATGCCGAAAAAGACATTTTCCACAGCCGAAAGGCTGGAGATCGTGCATTCTACGCCATGGACCGCTTGTATCTTCTCCGTTCAGGGATTTCACAACTCAATCACGTTTTTCTCCATGTTTCCCCTTTTCTCTACCATGTTTTACTCTGAGATGAACATGCAGGGCTAATCCCCTTTATCTTTAGGACCGAGAGTTTCCCGGGGAATGATTGTATGACAATTTTATCTTAGTAATTCATCTTTTATCTCTTAAATCTGTGGTATAATTTCGTTTTCTCAATTATATTGTTATGCTTGATCACCATAATAATAATCTAATGCCCTTAATTGCTTTGAAAGAATAATTAACGGTTAAAAAGAGACGAAATTCACATTAATTGACAAATCCCTTCAACAAGGTGGTGTAAGGTTAATGGTGGATACCCAGAGGTCGATTCTAATGCACCTAGTTTAGGGTATAGGTTACCACGACGGTGGAACCGACCTAGACATAGGTAGTGGATTGTACCACGACAGTGGGCAATTCTGGTTACAGGCCACTACCCGGATAGAGAGATAAATCTAAGTTGCTATATAGAAATTCATACAATGAAAACCCATGGTGAAACTGCAATCCTAAAGATCTCCACTTGAATTGATTAAACTAAACCTTTAATTGATTGTTTTGTTTTATTTTATTCCATTTTCTTTTAATCTTACAACAACTTCCAACTTTTTAGTCGGTCTAGCTGATTGCGAGTAGTTAGTAGTATTCTTTGATAGTTCAGTGTCCCTGATTTCGACTCGGGCCTCACAAAGGCCTATATTACATTGACGCGTACACTTGCGTTTGACGCACGGTAAAATCGTGTCAAGTTTTTGGCGTCGTTTCCGGGGACACGACAATTTTCGACACTACGAATGCTGCAAGCGGCCACTCTAGGCCACATTTTTATTTTATAATTTTATTTTCACTTTTTAAATTCAAAGCTTATCTTTCTCATTTTGTAGTTGTCTAGCACGGTACTGAACTCAATTTACCAATTTTGCAGGTACCTGTGCATGGTGCAGACGCGTAACACCGACTACACGCAACAAGCACCAAAGGTTCCACTGCCGGAACCGGACAACGAGGAGCATTACAATCAAGACCACTTGGAAGAAACAGATTCTGAATCCGAACAAGAAGAAATGGCAGAGGAACAGACGATATGGGAGAAGATCAAGGCGTCTTCCTCATCTGCTTTAAAAGGGCCAATCAAGAAACAGGTGATCAACATTCCGACGTACAAGATTGATCCTACATTAATTAATCTGGTCAAGTCAAATGCATTCCATGGGCTAAAGAACGAAGACCCAGTCTCGCATATAAGCCAATTCGTGGAGAACTGTGACATGATTAAAATTGACAGATTTCCACAGGAGACGCTCTACCTGAAGCTGTTCCTGAGTTCTCTGGCAGGAAACACACGAGGATGGTTGCACAATCTAGACGATGAATATGTGGAATCGTGGAACCACATGGTGGAGGTATTATTTGAAAGGTTCTTCCCGTCCGAGAAGACCAATGACATGATCAGGAAAATCCACAATTTCACCCAGAAGCCAGGAGAGACCTACTCTGAGACCTGGGAAAGGTTTCAGATCATGCTTAGGAGGTGCCCCCATCATGGGCTTGATAAGGAGACACAGGTAAAAATCTTCTATTTGGCTCTCTCCGAGCATGATAGAAGTAACTTAGATTCTGCAGGCTCAGGATTCTTTTTGAACAACACAAACACGAGGTGTTGGGAAATACTTAAAAACATGGCTAAAAAGCAATCTTGGGGTGACAGGGATGCCATACAACACGTTCGAGTTGTGGGGGAATCAAAGGCAATCAAAGAGCTGAATGAGAAGATGGACCTTCTAGCAAAGAAACTGCTTGCAAAAGAAGATACTGAATCTAAGGATGAAGCTCAAGTCAAATTCATGCACCAGCACCAGGGGTACAGAAACAACAATTATTCATGGAGGAAGGATAAGAAGTTTTCTTGGAAGGATCCGAATAACTTTTTGCAGGATCCCGATGTAAAACCCCAGCCGGTGGTGGAGGATAAGAGCACGGAGTTGCTCAACCAAGTGATAAAGCAAAATCAAGAATTAATGACTACTTTTGGCCTGTAGATAAAGCAACAGGGGGAATTTATGAATCAGTTTGGACAGACATTGCAGAGCCATGGGGCTCATATGAGGACGATAGAGACATCTATGGTGCAATTAGCAGCTGAGATAGCCAATCTGAAGAAGCCAGTGCAGCAAGGTTTTCCGTGTAACACCAACATTCCAGGAGGAAACCAATAGGCGAAGGCAATCTTGCTAAGGAGTGGCAAGAAGCTTTTAAACCCCAGGGCCGATGAACCGAGCAAACCTCAATCATAAACCGAAGGTGAGGCCACTGAGGAATTGCCAAACTCAGTCACAGATCCAGTTGAGGAAATAGTAGAGGATGTCACTGTGGACCCCATTATTTTGAGGAAGAGACACAGAAAAGGACACCATATGTGCCGCCGCATCAAAGGGCACAGGTTGTCCCGGTCCCATATCCGAATAGTGTGAAAGCAAGGAAAGTGGACGCCCAGTTTAAGAAGTTTCTGGACAGTTTCAGAAAGCTATCTGTCAACATCCCACTATTAGAAGCAATAGAGAAAATCCCCTCTTACGACAAGTTTTTGAAGGACATCATTACTAAGAAGAGGAAGATCCCTCACACTGAGGTAGTAGTTCTCAAGGAGTAGGTGCCTTCATCATGGGCACATTGCCACCTAAGAGGCAGGATCCGGACTGCTTCAATATTTCATGTTACATTGGTAAGGTGAAATTTGGCGAAGCACTGTGCGATTCCGGGGCAAGCATAAACTTGATGCCTCTCTTTACATTCAAGAAATTGGGACTGAAAGAAACGAGGTCGAGCAATATGACAATACAGCTGGCGGACAATTCAGTGGTGAAGCCCTATGGAATTTGTGAAGATGTATTGGTGAAAGTAGATTGGTTTGTGTTTCCAGCAGACTTCGTCGTAATGGTGATACAAGATGAACAAGGTAATGAGTTACTACTTGGACGACCCTTCCAAGCTACAGCTGACATGATACTTGAGGTGGGGAGAGATCGTTTGACCTTGGGTATTGCCGATGATCGATTTGAGATGGTCATGCCTTCCAGCACCATGTCATCTAAAGCTACAGAGCAATGTTGCATGGAAAAGCATTTTGATCACAATATATCACTTTGTCTTGGGAAGCCATTTTTAGATATGGCTCATGTAATGACTAAGGTAGAGAAAGGGACATTGTATGTTGACATCATGGAGCAAACCATGGTTGTGTCCCTTAGCAAAGCTGTAGGTTTTCCTAATGAAGAAGAGGAGGACATTCCGCCCTCTACTGAAGATGAGGCCATAGCGAGTTCTGTTTTCAATGCATATCCAGAATTACCACTTGAAGCCTGCTTGGTCAATATAACACATGATTGGATGAGAAGCAAGTCACTACAAGAGTGTGCCAAGATGCTTCAGGTGCTTCCATGCTTTTATGCTAGGTACTATGAAGACCTTGGCGAACTCCCACCACCGCTTCAGTCATCCTTAATCAGCCCATCAGATTTGGAATTGAAGCCATTGCCACCACACTTGTAGTACGCATTTCTAGCTGAGGAAGAGAAGCTGCCTGTGATTATTTCGGCATATCTGAGTGCCGAGGAGGAAGATCAGCTGTTGATTGTGTTGAAGAACCACCGAGGTGCATTCGAGTGGCCGGTTGCAGATATCAAGGGGATCTCCCCTACATTATGCCAGCACAAGATTCGGCTCGAGGAGGGAGCCAAGCCGGTGATTCAGCCACAACGTCGACTAAATCCTAGCATGATGGAGGTCTTCAAGAAAGAGGTGATCAAGCTCCTTTCTGCAGGTATCATCTATGCGATATCAGACTCGACGTGGGTGAGTCCCACACAGGTAGTCCCTAAAAATGGGGGAATTACAGTTACAAATAATTTGTTAAATGAACCTGTCACGACCCGTTTGGTAACCGGGTGGTGGGTATGTATAGACTACCACCGATTGAATGCGGCTACGCTTAAGGATCATTTCCCTCTTCCATTCATTGATCAGATTTTAGAGCGTTTAGCCGGTCGATCACATTTTTGTTTTCTTGATGGTTATTCGGGGTACAATCAGATTTCGATTGATCCTAAGGACCAAGAGAAGTCCACCTTCACTTGTCCTTACAGAACATTTGCATACCTCCGTATTCCTTTTGGATTGTGCAATGCACCGGCAACCTTTCAGCGTTGCATGCTCGCCATGTTTTCAGATATGGTTGAACGTTGTTTGGAGGTTTTTATGGACGATTTCTCCATCTATGGAGCGTCCTTTGACGATTGCTTATACAATTCGGACAAGGTTTTGCAACGTTGTGAGGACACACATTTGGTCCTCAATTGGGAGAAATGCCACATGATGGTAAGCGAAGGAATTGTGCTTGGACATAAAGTGTCTAGCAAAGGGTTGGAGGTAGACCCGGTAAAGATCAAAGATATTTCCAAGTTGCCCCCACCGAATTCGGTTAAAGGGGTTCGGAGTTTTCTAGGTCACGCCGGTTTTTATCGCCGCTTCATAAAAGATTTCTCTAAAATCGCCAAACCATTATCTGAGTTGTTGGAGAAGGATGTTGTTTTTTATTTTAATGAAAAATGTCTACATGCGTTCAACGTGCTTAAGGAAAAACAGATTTCCGCACCGGTTGTGTAAACACCGGACTGGACTAAGTCGTTTGAATTAATGTGTGATGCGTCCGATTTCGCAGTTGGGGCTGTTTTGGGACAAAGAGTGGACAATAAACCCGCTGTAATTTTCTATGCATCCAAAACTCTGAATGACGTGCAACTAAATTACATGACAACTGAAAAAGAACTTCTTGCCGTTGTTTTTGCTTTTGAAAAATTTCGGCAATACCTTGTTGGATCAAAAGTCGTGGTATGGACGGACCACGCTGCCATTAAGTATTTGATGGAGAAAAAGGATGCCAAACCTAGATTGATTAAGTGGATCTTGCTTTTACAAGAATTTGATATTGAAATCAAAGATAAGGCGGGCATTGAAAATGTGGTCGCGGACCATTTGTCTAGGTTGGAGAGGGTAGATGAAAAGGATTTGCACATACCCATTACTGAGACATTTCTGGATGAACAACTTTTAAAAGTAAAATTGAAAGACCCTTGGTTTTCTTACATCGTTAATTATCTTGCTTGCAAAATTATCCCGGATGATTGGACATACCAAGAGAAAAAGAAAATTTTCCATTCCTTGCGTTATTATTTCTGGGATGACCCTATTCTGTTGAAGCAGTGCAGGGATGGTGTCTTACGCAGGTGTGTACTGGAGGTGGAATACGAAATTGTTCTTCATCATTTGCATACACTACCGACGGGTGGCCACCGTGCTAGTTCTCGCACTACAACCAAAGTACTTGAAAGTGGCCTATACTGGCCTACTTTGTTCAAGGATGCTTATGATTTTGTGCGGAAATGTGATTCCTGTCAAAGGGCAGGTAACATCTCAAAAAGAAAAGAGATGCCCCTCAATGTATTTCAAGAGGTTGAGGTGTTCGACTTGTGGGGTATTGATTTTATGGGACCCTTTGTGTCCTCGAATTCTAACTTGTACATTCTTTTAGCTGTTGATTATGTGTCGAAGTGGGTAGAGGCAATACCTACTAGGACTAATGATGCCGCTGTAGTGTGCAGGTTTGTTAAAGAATATATTTTCTACAGGTTTGGTGTACGAAGAATGATCATTAGTGATGGTGGTACGCATTTCTAGAATCAAAAGTTCGCGTCACTATTGAGAAAGTACGGGATAAAACACAACATTGGTACCCCGTACCACCCACAGACACAGGGGCAAGTGGAGGTCTCCAATCGGGAGTTTAAGAAGAATTTGGAGCACACTGTGGCTTCCACGAGAAAGAATTGGAGCACCCTGCTACCGGATGCTTTGTGGGCGTATAGAACGGCATTTAAGACACCTATAGGCACTACGCCTTTTAGGTTGGCTTATGGTCGGGCCTGCCATTTGCCGGTGGAATTGGAGCATAAAGCGCATTGGGCGCTGAGGAAGTTAAATTTGAACTATGATGAAGCGGGAAAGAAAAGGTTGCTTGAGCTCAATGAACTTGACGAGCTGCAGATGAATGCATATGAAAGCTCACGGATCTACAAGGAGAGAACAAAGTTGATTCATGATCGCCATATTCAGATGCGCGTCTTCAAGAAAGGAGATCGCATACTTTTGTTCAACTCCAGGTTGAAGATGCATCCCGGGAAATTGAAATCTCGATGGAGTGGACCGTTCACCGTGGAAGAGGTTCGGCCACATGGCACAATCATGGTGCGTGATGGCGAGACAACATTCCTGGTCAATGGACAACGGTTGAAATTGTACTTCGGTGAAGATTACACAAGGAAGGTGAATGAGGTCAAACTCATTGCGCTTCCAGATGCATGAGGAGCTTCATGTCATCTAGCCTAAGATGGTAAATAAGGGCTCTTGTTGGGAGGCAACCCAACCATCGGTAGCGTAGTTTAGTTTATTTTACATTCGTACTTTGGTTTGATTTGATTTCATTTTTAGTGTAAACAAGGTACTGTGATCGTTTGCTTTATGTGCAGGACTGAGGTAGAGTCGATACCATCGACACAAGGGTCGATGGTATCGAGATGGGTATAGGTTGGTGGCTGTAGAAATTGCCCTGCTTCGATACTATCGACGGCCTCGTCGATAGTATCGACACACCAACAGGTTGATCGCAAAGTTGAGGTCGATAGTATCAACATGCATGTCGATACCATCGAGATCCCTGAAGATTTTCAGACGAAATTGTCTCAGTGAAGTCGATACCATCGACGTGCCTGTCGATGGTATCGACCCAGTTACAGGAAGAAAGCAACGGCCGGGCCTCCCGAGGGTGTTTCCCTAACCATGAGTCGATACTATCGACTCGCGTCGATAGTATCGACGCGACACGTCACCGATCCGCGAGAGGAGATTAACGGCGATCGCTGCGTCAGAAAAGTCGATCCGTGGGACGGGTCGATACCATCGACACCTGTCGATAGTATCGACACATCATCGATCCGGGACCCCACATCAAGCCATCGACGACCGTCGATACCAGCGGCAGACAGATTGTGCTACATGAGTTGATACCATCGACTCGCGTCGATGGTATCGACGGGCATACAATAACGCTGGCCACAGTTATATAAGAGATGTATTGTCGTCATATGATGTCACAACTTCAGAGCAAACCTTCTCCACTTGTGACGAGCATCTTTGTGAGCAATCGGATCCCAGCTACGAGCATCCACGGTGCGTGATCTTCACCAAGCCTTCATCGAGCGGAGATAACTTTCTCCGACCTTTGGCGATAACATTCTTCTTCTTTGACAATGGTGCACACCTCCGACGCATCTTCTTCACGCGCGACACCGATGGAGATACCGGTGTTCATTCCGCCACCGACTGCATCCATTCCACGTCCGTAGATCGTTCATCCTTCTGTAGAGGTTCGAAAGATCTACGAGGAGATCATGAAAAGAAAGCTCGAGCCGACCTGATACGTAATATGGGGTTCGACTCTAATCTTGCCTACGTCTTGAAAGGGCAGGCGAGGCACACGGGAAGGAGGCCCGATGAGATGGAATTCTATGCCAATGACCAGCCGTTCTTCGGTGAATGGCCAACATACAAGGAGCTGGTGGCAGAATTCATGGCGTCGCTGGATATTTGCGTCATGCCAAACGACATCATCGCCACTGACCGCGAATGGATCAACGGTCGTGTTTCTTTCTGGCTGTATAACAATGATTACACTCTCACCCTCAAGCAGTTCAACTCTACCTATAACTAGAATCATGGGCAACAGCAGTACCGGAGGCCAGACAACCGGACTGATTATGATGCTATCTTCGCCGAGCTAGTGACTATGCCGCCGGGCAAATCTGTGAGCTACCACAACACAGCGGTAGAGGATTTCGAGCATCCGTTCGTGTGGATTCTTCACCGCATGTTGTGCACCATACTCTTTTCTCGTGGTGACCTGTCTCTTAGCAAGTTTCAAGAGATAAACCTATTCTTCCTGCACAAGCTACTGAGAGTGCAACTGGGGAGCATTTTTCTTGCAGCGCGTGTTGGCTGTAAAGAGGAGCACGCGGAAAGCTTCAATTCATTTTGGAGGGCTCATTACACCGCTGGCTTCTTATCTTGGGTTGAATTTCTCTCAGCTGACTCCTCTCTCCAATAGAAGCAAGGTCAATTTACAGCACCTTCACCACTCTAACCTCATCCTGCTGCGTGATGGATTGGTGTATGCCCACTTCCACGTTAATCACACTTATCAGGAGTGTTCACTCCCCAACCCTGTCTTCCACATCAAGGGTGCTTAGCATTTTTGATGGCCGGTTATCGCCATTGATGATTCGGATGAAGACGGCGGCAACGACGATAACGACAATGATGGCAACGAGGCTGAAGAGGAAGAGGAGTCCTTCACTCCTCTTCGTATATGAGTGGCACCAAGGAAGCGTCCTCACATGCATCTGGGTGCATCTTCTTCTTACCAGCCTCCGCCACCACAACCACCACAGCCCTCGCAACAAAGCGAGGATGTCTACTCCTTGCAAGGAATGTATGCTATGCTGCAGGATATCCAGCAGACGCAGTAGCACCATACATCAACATATGCCAGTATTCATGATACAACGAACCAGCTGCTTGACAATCAAAGGGCTATTTTTGAAAATGAGCGCCTCCTCCTCGACAACCAACAACATATTCACGACAGGTTGCATAGGATGGAGATGTAGCAACAGCCCTTCTATGATCATTACTGGAGCCAGAACTACTTTGGGGGGTATCCACAACCTCCACCCATGCCCCAGTATGATCCGAGCTTTCAGGGACAGTTCCATCTTGGGACCCCACGGATCCACAGTACCCGCCTCTTCCAGAAGAGTGATCGGTATCTCTATTTCACCCTTTAAGGTTGTTTTTGACTATGAGGCCATAGTCGAACTCAAGCTTAGGGGGAGAGTTGGAACAACTCTATCTTTTAGTTTTCTCAGTTTTTAGTTTTTATTGTTTTGTTTTTGTCATTTCTATCTTGCAATTTTTAGTTTGTTTGTAGGATCCACATTCTATCTAGTGTAATTGTGGATGTATTAAGTCAAGTGTCATCTCATTTGCTTATACATGGGAATCAAGGGAAAATAAAAAAAAAAAAGTGTTTGCAAGCTTGAGTTGTTAAACTTTGAGCACATAACTTATGAAAATGATTGGGTTTGTCAACTCTAAAATAAAAAATCACAACTGTATATTCCTATGATTCATGAAAAGTGGACGAAATTGGTTGTTTGAGCCTAAACTGATCAAATGATAATGAGATATTAATTTGAAATAAGAGAGAAAAACCTCTTAATTACCACACATGTCAATAAGGAGGGACACATAATAATTTTTAAAGGTTCAGTCAATTAGTCTTGTGATCTAGCCACCTCATTGTTTTTCATTTTCCACCATAAGAATTGGAAGTACATTACGGTTTTAATATCCTTGATTGCATTTCATGTAGATAGGTCTTGCATTGCAGCTGTTTTCAAAAATTGTTTTTGCATAAAATAAGAAAAAGATTATAAATTTGTATACATGCACTTTCTCCTTAGGTGCATGTCATTTAGATGCATCATGTGTCATTTTGTAGTTGCATTCATATTTGATGCATATAAATCACATCTTGTATCTTATTTCTTCTGAACCATTAAAGGTGATAAACTTGTTCCATACCTTCTGAGTGTTTCAAATGTATATTTTATGAGACAAGAAGTGAGCCCGACAAATAACTCATTGTCATCTATGAAAATAAGGGTTTAAAAAATATATGAAAATGAAAAAAAAAAAGAATTGAGAAGTAAATAGGAATGAGAAGGAGAAAGGAACATGCTTTTCACTACATATTAAGAGGAATAAGAACATGATGTTGTTCTCTTAGATATTCCATCTCACCTTGAGACGGAATGATAGTGCATGCATCATTCCACCCCAAATGTAGGAATTAGGACATTTACACTTGCATATGTATCATTTAGGTCATTTTTGTTTTTTACATGTTGAAACCGTATAATGCTTCCATTTCTTCTATGAGCCACCCATTCCATCCACCCGTTGCTCGAATTGGTAGGCGACCGTGATTTTCTCCTCACTTATGAATATCAGGAGAGATGCTTCCATATATATGGTAGTTAGGGCGAGCAATGTAGTATAGGAGATCACAAGATGCACCGAGTCTGAACCGGCGAATTTTATTATGCTAACTGCCTTATATGATAGTGTTCATCAATTTTGAGGTATATATCTTTTATGGATGATTATTGTCACCTTTAGGGTAATTATCATTCCGTGGTTAGTAAGGGCCGGTTTGTGAATGTCCGGTGGGGATCATATGGTGATGTTTGTTGTGATGATCTATTCTTTAGTTGACCCTCGCAATTCTATTCTAAGGTTTAATTGCTCGAGGGCGAGCAATGTTCAAGCTTAGGGGAGTTAGATGCGATGATTTTGAGTCGCATTTATAGACATATTTTACTTGTGTTTTATGCATTTATTGGTCATTTTTGTGGTTAATATTGCACGATTCATTTACTTTGGTCTATGATCCTTCTCTATGTCAGATCTCCCTTATTTTAGTGTTTTGAGCATAAATGAATACAATAATATGTTTTATTTTGGCTTATGTGTTTTGTGTTACAATTTCAGGAAAAATGAGTATCTGCTGTTGTCGATACCATCGACAGTGGTCGATACCATCGAAACGACCACAAGTTGGCCAGCCGCAAGGAGCATCGCAGAGTCGATACTATCGACACAGAATTCGATGGTATCGAGATACCATCAGGTTTCTGGCGAGAAGACAGTCGATACTATCAACCTTAAAGTTGATACTATCGACACGAGGAGTTTCAGCGATGGAAAAGACAAAAGCAACGCCTAAGAGAGTTGATACCATCGACCCTCATCGATGGTATCGAGTTAGCATCAGTCGCGACAAAGAAAGGAAAAGAAGACCAGCCGATACCATGCAAGGTTGATACTATCGACTCACGTCGATGGTATCGACACCGTCAGATACAAGTTTGCTTCAGATCGATCTAAATCCGACGGCTGTGATAGTTTGACGACATAACTCGGTGATTATACCTAATGACGGCGGCCAAGAGCAATCCATCACATCATTAGCCGCTGCACACGTCCTGAGAAGGTGTGGAGAGAAGGACGGAGCCCAGAAGCACACCCCAATCATTCCGGACGCCGAAGAAGATGTTTTCCACAACCGAAAGGCCAGAGATCATGCATTCTATGCCAAGGACCGCTCGGATCTTCTCCGTTCAGGGGTTTCACAATTCAATCACGTTTTTCTCCATGTTTCCCCTTTTGTCTACCATGTTTTACTCTGAGATGAACATGCGCGGCTAATCCCCTTTATCTTTAGGACCGGGAGTAGCCCGTGGAATTATTGTATGACAATTTTATCTTAGTAATTCATCTTTTATCTCTTAAATCCGTGGTATAATTTCATTTTCTCAATTATATTGTTATGATTGATCACCATAATAATAATGTAATGCCCTTAATTGCTTTGAAAGAAGAATTATTGACTGAAAAGAGACGAAATTCACATTAATTGACAAATCCCTTGAACAAGGTGGTGTAAGGTTAATGGTGGATACCCAGAGGTCGATTCTAATGCACCTAGTTTAAGGTATAGGTTACTACGATGGTGGAACCGACCTAGACATAGGTAGTGGATTGTACCACGACAGTGGGCAATTCTGATAACAGGCCACTACCAGGATAGAGAGATAAATCTGAGTTTCTATATAGAAATTCATACAATGAAAACCCACGGTGAAACCGCAATCCTAAAGATCTCCACTTGAATTGATTAAACTAAACCTTTAATTGATTGTTTTGTTTTATTTTATTCCATTTTCTTTTAATCTTACAACAACTTCCAACTTTTTAGCCAGTCTAGCTGATTGCGAGTAGTTAGTAGTAGTCTCCGATAATTCAGTGTCCCTGAGTTCGACTCGGGCCTCACAAAGGCCTATATTACATTGACACGTACACTTGCGTTTGACGTACGGTAAAATCATGTCACTCGGTCATCAACTTCTAATGGATCATATGGCATCCAAGGAATATCTATCCTAACACCTGGTCTACCATGTCATCTCACTCTCTAACCTTCACTTAGGGTTAGAGTTAACATCATCCTCGAAGGATGTGATAGGTCTCTACTTTTAAGACTAACTGTCTTTACTCATCCTCCTGACAAGGAGGTCTATCCTCATGTCTCTCCCGAGGACAATGACAACTCGTGTCATATGACCTAAGCATGTATCTATTCTTTAGTTTGCGCTTAATCTATTAAGCTTATCTCCATGACATCTTATCTACATGCTTTTCATTAATTTGGTGGAGGATTCCTTAGACCTTATTAAACTTACCCATACCTCAAGAGGGTGAGGGGAAGTGAGAAAACCCTAATCCTTAAGGTCCTTAATAGAATTTGGGTTGAGAAGGGATGAACAAGATGAGAGAGTCCTAAAGGTATCTGATTTCGAGTCATATCCTAAGACATCGGCCAGGCAGTCACACAATCCAGGAGTCCTCATATTCTGACTAGTGGTGCGGAGGAAAATATTGCCAGCCCCCAGATGTGATCCTTTTCTAGACACCTCAGTCTTTCAGACAATCCTCTAATAACTCCTTTGGGTTCTATAGAATTTGTAAAATTTAATAATTATTAATGATTAGATGAGGAACCTACGCTCTGATACCAATTGTAACGGCCTCGTCTCCCGGTAACCCCTAATTAAGGGAGACCTGAAGGTCAGAGCCATTATTCAATTAACAGGATCAAAGGTTCAAAAAATAATCAATAATAGTTATGAAATTCTACTAACTAACTAGAATTTGGTATTAAATTAAAACTTTGCTTACCTTTGAAAACTTTGGAAATCTATCTATCCAGAGCTTAAATTATTCTATCTAATCCTCCTTGCACCTTATTTCTTATTTCCACAATGTGTCACTTTACTGTTTGTTCTTTCAATTGTTGTTCCTAAAATGCAGACAAAAAAACATCGGTCAGTATATCGAAATATACTAGTTTGTTGGAACAACCAAAAACTTGCAAATATGACTAACAATTTAATAATCACAATCAAATTAATTAACAAGCCAATTTACAATTTTCATTATGACATTCTCCACCGCTTTTGACCTAACCCTAGCATACCCACCTTAGGGTTTCCTTTGTCAATGACTTAAGGCCACCTTCTCAATCATGAGCTTGGTGCCTGGGGGTCACCACTCGTTGTACCCACTAGTCATGCGATATCATAGGCCACCTTCTCATTCCCGAGCTTGGTGCCTGAGGTCACCAATCAAGGTGTCCATTGGTCTACTCATCTGGACCTGACCTTTGGCATCATCCATTAGGGTGGCATGTAGGTGTGAGAATACATACTTCTATTTTTAATGTGATAATCATAGTGACTTTATGATTTTGCAAGTATGAACATCCAACAGATAATTTGCATTCAATGCAATTAACCGTCCGAAAAATCCTCGGGAAACTAAGGCAGTTATCCATAATTAACCACATACCTGTTAAGCAGATTGAATGCATAAATAACCAATCAAGAATTCAAGAAAGTATGCACAGGTTGGTCCTGAGAAGACATCCAATATTCTCTATCATGGATATGGTATACAAATCTAATAGACCTAATGTGCCCTAGGTTTACTAGCCCTTTTTAGGGTTTTGAGTATAATTAGGGTTCTACTCCATTTTATTACTTTAAACCCTAATTTTACAAAATTACTTACCAACCCTAACAATTTCATCTTTCCTTCACAAAAGATTCTAAGTTCATCCTTTAGCAACAGGAAACCCTAATTTCATATTAGAAATGCTCTTCTTTTCTTTTTCTCTAATTTAGGGTTTCTAAGCATACTAAACAACATATTAGGTTTAAAACCCTAAATCTTGTACTTTTATTATAAAAACAGGTTAAAAACCATCTTATCCATTAATCAAGTTAATAATGCTCGAATTAACTCCTTTGCAAGATTAAACCTATTATCAATCATCAATTAGGGTTAATACTCACAATTTAATACCCTTTTCTATTCATATTAGATATTTTGTAAAAGAAACTGATCTAGATTTCCAAACTATTTTTAATGCGTTACTCGTATTTTTCTGATCATTTTTTATGTATAAATTTTTTCCATCCGAGTTTCCTATCAACAGATATGATTTTTGCAAAGAAAATTAATTTTCTGAATTATCGATTAATTATAGAAAATCGTAAGCTGTTTGATCGATGATCCTATGGACCTGGATGGATCTGACGATCATGATGCGTGCGCCCTGATTGCGATAGAAAAGAAAGAAAGGACAGTGATGCCCTTACCTGGCTATTGCACGCACGAGGGCAAAGGGGTCTTTTACCCCTATTGCTTCTTCAACCTCGCTATTTCTATTTCTCGCGAGCGAAGCCCAACCATGGTCAGCGCCATGGTTGACTTCGAGATACCGTTCCTCTCGGCACTAGATAAGGACACGTCGATCTCCATCGCTCCTCCATGAACTCAGTCGTGGTCTCAGCTACGCCCGATCCGGTCAAAGTTGCTGTATCGACTAGGAGGAGTCGTCGGCGATGGTCTAGAGCAGGTTGGCAAAGAAAGAGAGTGCTAGAGGAGAACTTGGCGGCGAGGATGGCTCCCTTAAGCCTTATACTATCCTGCGAAGAGGCATGTAGCCTCATAGAAGGAGAACTTCCCCTTATATAGCCCCTGGCTATGGAGAACGACCAGTAGAAGAACAAAAATTAGGGAATTCCCCAAGGTATTGCCAAAACATGGAAAACTTGGTATTAATTGGTGCGATTTTCTCTCCAGAATCCAATGGAGAGAATCCTAGTTTCGCACACAAACCGCACAGAGACAAAATCGAATCTATAAATCTCGTTTTACTGTTCTGCCTTCCTTTTCCTACCCCAAGTAGGAGAGAATGTGGCCACCGTTGGATCTCAGATCCAACGGCTGTCACGTCATGCGCCCAAAGGATATAGAAACAAATCGTGACATTTAATACATATTTCCAACTTTAGGAGATTTTTTAAAACTTATAACTCACAAACCGTTCATCTAATTAATCCCAAATTTTAAGGGAATCTTATTAATGACTTAATCTATCATCATGCCAAAATTGGGCTCATTATATAAAGAAATTGAGTCCCTTTCTTTGTTTTCAAGTTATGACTCAATTGGGTATATTTCTCACCTAATTTCTCTTTCCTTTGCTATTAAATTATTATTTTGAGTTCCTTGAACCTCGAGGAACCTTAATGGATTGAAAACCCATCTTTGGAATGTTACTTAGTCTTTCACTTATCTTTTATCTATTTTCTCTTTCTTCTTATTCATTTCTTATCAAAATATCTCCTTTCGGGGATTTCTCCTTATCTCTATTATTATTTTCCTTATTGGTGTTCCTTATAATATTATAAACCTCATGGATATGAAAATCTACCAAGGATAACTCAATTGTACCTCTTTTCACTTATTTTCCACATTTTATCATTATTTTCAATTTCTTTCTTAACAAGAAAATACTTAATTGGTCTTTTATTTTCTTATTGCATATTCTATGCAACTGTGGACTCCTTGGGACCCAAGGAACCCAAGAGGCACGAAATCCAACTTTGGATTGTACTATTTTTCCTTCTGGAGGTTTCCACACCTCACTTTTCTCAAAAACTTAATTATTCATTTACTAATTGAATTTCCTTGTTATTGGGCCCAATAGCCAATAAAGCCCACAAAGCAATCATCAAGGCTATTGTAATGAAATTCATGCATTCAATCAAAAGACATCATTATTTGTTCATTTATCCTTAATATTTGAAATTACGTTTCTCATCAAATGAACCCAAAATTGGGGTTGTAACACCATTCCTTTCTAAATACTCTAACATTCTCCTCTAGTTTCCTTCTTTCCTATGGTTTTGTCTCATGCAATTCCTAAACACTCTGAATGATCTATCGACTGTTTGAATTCTATGAACTTGGTCTAATAGACTTTGAATTTCATCAACGATTTTCTCTATGAACTAAGAAGTACCTCCTCCTCACTTTGTAGAATTTAAATATCTACTGGTTCTTATCAGATGTATACAATAAATGTATCCTTCACTATATTGTTGGGTTTGATCTTGTTCATTTCTGTCATTAAATAGTAATGCAATAATCTTTGTATCTTCACAACTGTGTGATTTTTCAAAGAGGATTCCCTCCACATTTTCTTTGATTGTACCACTATTGAAGGCCTTTAGTAGGCAATTAACACGGGCTCACTACCTAGTGATGTTCCTAGATCTAGCATGGCACTGCTGGAAATGGATTTTGAACAAGTTTGAGACTAGTGTTATTGTAAAGATCATTAATGTATGTCTCACAACCTGGATAATAGAAACAGATTCATTATAGTTGTGAATGGTAGTCTCCAGCTTAAGCTATTCTCCAACTTGCTTGCTTGGGCTAACAGTCATCCATTAGCTACCTAAGAAGTGGTCCATATGTTAGGATGTTCACAAGGGTTTTCAATGAGGAATCTGAAGAATTGGCATTGAACTTGTCACTACTTTCTTGTAATGAACTCTACTTGTTTTAAACCTTTGAGATTGGTAGTTATATGTCTCACCTATTCAATTGACTTGGTGCCAAAAAAATAGATTACTGCTGCCAGATTCTTAGCTGTGATTACATGATGAATGAAGTGAGTTATTTTAGTCCTTTTGTAGATCTTCATAGGGAGGATTTGCCTCCTATCCTTTACTCTACCATAGGCTAGTATCTAAATGTATGGAACAAAAAGTAGAGATAATTTGTCCTATTCTGGGAGTTTGAATTAAAGGTGTGCTTTCTTTGCTTCTCTTAAATGCAAATGATGTTATTTTCTTTCTATATGATATAGTACTGACTTAATCAAACTTTATGCACATTCTTTTCTAAGTCAAGGAAGTTTTTGAGTCAAAATTATATATATAGATTAGTTGGTTGAGATACAGATCCATGGGAATAGAGTATTTAAAGATGCTAAACATGATTAGTTGTTGACAAGGAACTTTCCCATTCTCATTAGGTTTCCACTACTTCCTCCCTCACTCTTCATTATGGATTGTCTTCTTTGATAGGTATTCCGCTCCAGGATGAAAAAATGTAAATGCTTAAGAGACAGTTTTACAGAGGTAGCTGAAGTTCAGTTAGATCAGTCCTTGATGAATTACCTACTTATTCCCTGGTTGTTTTAAAGCTTTTAGTTGATGTCATGCATGTAGATTTAACAAGATGAAGAACGATTATTTTTGGCAGAGTGATCTTCATCATATTGGAAGTATTGCCTGTCAAGATAGTTTATTTTCCTAGGAAAATCATAGGAGTTGGGTTGGTTTATATGAAAGATCCCAATTCGGCCTTACTAGTAAAATGACTTTGGCAAATTAATTCTTCTTAAAATCAATTGGGGGATAATCTTCCAACAAAATATTTCCAAAATGGGAAATGGTGATCTGAGATGAATAGGCTCTGATCCCTAGTTTGGGCTACCATTCACCAATTTTTTTCTCTATTAACCTTTAAAAAACTATGTATTAGAACAGAGGAATCCGATCTCCTTTTGTATGGATAGATGGTGTACATGTACCAACCTGTAGAGAACTTTTACTTTTTTGCTGTGTAATTATTATCAAATTCACATGTATACTCCTCCTTTGCCTGATTTTTTTGGATGGGGAGAAAATTGAACTTCCAACAGCTTCAATGTGTTGCTCTTTATGTAACCAAGTCGAAGTTCTTTAAGTTCCAGAATTCAATTATATGGAAATTGGCATGTTAATCTTAAGATGTCAACTTTTATCGATGGTTATGTTGTAGAATTGTACTTTAATTTCCACTTTTTCTAAAGGTATCTTATAAACTACACTGATATTTGTTGATATTTAAGAAGAATAATAAATCATGTTGTTCAAAATCCATGAGGTTGGGTTACACTAAACCACTCGTTAGTTATTCAACATGGGAGTGTTTATAGGACATTCTCTACACGTCATGATATAATTAAGTAGTTTCTGGAGAGGCAATCTGTTTTCTTAGTAAGGTCAGTAGTAGACCCTTTAAATTAATTCTAAAATCATACTTAGATATTTTAGTATTATAAACTTCCATTTTATTGATGTATCAATTTATTCATTTGCCATTTGTGTAGTCTTCATAGTTTGAGCTTGAATTGGCTTCATCTCCTACAATGTTCCTTGTTTTTCCCCTAGCTGAGTTTAGTACACTGGAACAGTACCTCTGTCTTGAAGTTTTGATCTATTTTTTTATTCTAAATGAGATGAGGTGTAGCTAGTAACTTTTAAGAGGGTAGTGAAATTTAATTCTATATACAACAACTATTGTTCCTGACTTCTCAATAATGTACTGGAGTAGTTCGAAATTTTGGCTTGATTTCTATTCTCCACGAGAATTAATTCTTTTAACATCTTGCGAAGAGAGGTTTTTTTGGATTTCTTTTTGTGCAAAGGATTATGGGTTATTTCTGGCTTCTGATTTGGCTAAAAAATCATGTCATATCTTGGAATGCACATTGATCGCTTCATTTATTCTTATGTCTATATTGTTACTGTTCTGTAGTGGACTTGCTTTGTAATTTGAGAAATTATTGAATGTCACCCTATTCTACATACACTTGTGGATATTCTTATGATTCATTATATTTATTTGAATGCCTTTTGACCTTCTATAAGTTGTGTAGCATGCTGTCCTCTAGAGATTATACTTTATGTAGTGATTAGAAGCTCAAACTTCAGTCACATTATACTTTGTGCAGTTTCTAGTAAAAGAGATGATACCTAGATAATAAGTATAGACTCCCAACTAGGTAAAACTATTATATGACAGATGGAAAGGTAGAGTTAACATCTGATGTAGCTATATAACCCCCAACAAGATCCAAACACTTTGTAAAGGTTCCCACGAAAATGTCAATGTCAGCTATATCAACCCTTAGAAGCTCACAAACACCTCGACCTGATTTCCCAATTGCACCAATGTTGTGTCCTTCATCCAAGTGTGTGTACATCTATCCCACAAAGCAATTGTATAAAACAAGAAAAATGAAAACCAATTTTTTGCAAAGAAAATGTAGGCTTACGCACGAACTTATATTTTTTGCACAAAGATATAATCTCAGGAGGATTATATCGCTCCCCTTCCATATTGTAGATCCCCTCAATAATTACTAGAATTTTTTTCCCGTGTTTGTGAGTTCTTGGTCTATTTTGATAACTATCTATCAAAGATATCTACAGCTGCTTTCCTTCAGGTAGTTGGAACATCATATGCTTGTCTTGTATTCTACATAGGGAAGGTTATCTTTTTTGAAATTGAATTCTATACATGTAGTTACTACTAGTTAATATCCTATCATAAAATTGAATTTCATGCAAAAGTTTTATCTGGTTATCTTCAGTTCCTTCAAGTCTTATGTTGTAAGCATCCAACGATTTCTTCTTTGTTCTAAAATTTCTCCAGATCATGCAAAGAGAGGAGCAATTGTCTGATAGTCTTGTTTTATGGAAGTTTGAGGATGATGTTAAGTGTTCATGGATGATGAGAGTTAGTATGAAGCTCTCTTCATCTAGATTTTTTTTATTCTGAATGCAATTACTATTTTTGTTTTAGATCTGAAGTGATATCTAGTTTCATTGAAGACCTTTTGGTTTTGCAGAGTGTGTGATCTTGGAGAAGTGTATATGCTTCCTTTTTGGTTATGTATGAGCCTAATCTATAGTATGATCAGTTAAGATGATGCATGAGGTTGATTTATGAACTTTTTGATGTCATACATCCTAGTGTTATTCTTTTTTTATAATGTTGTTCAGATCATACAAAGAGAGGAGATAATTTCTATTTGTCCTAATTTGCAAAGGCATGAGGATGTTGTTACGAGATCATGGAGAAGGTGTCAAGGATAGTAGTCGAGGAGCAGGGAATGTGGAGAAACAACAAGAAAGTGAGTATGGAAGTTACTATAGTGTTTTCGGTTTATTCTTTATCTTTTTTCTAGACATTAAGATCAGTGATTTCAAATTAGTAAAGAAAATCTTAGAAGTTACATGATCAAGGAGGATCTATATCTGCATAGAACAAATAGATGCAAATGAAACCGCCATGGGGAATTGTAATCAATAGATGGTTAAATGTATCTTTATGGGGTATATCACAACAATTACACTTAGATGCAAGAAGGATCACACACTCAACAATATTATCATCTTTAGGCAAGGCATTGTTTAATTGCTTTCCAAATTGTAGCATTATCTTGTGGAGGAGTCTCCTTCCCCCAAACCCACTTTAAGTAAAGCTAATGTCTTGTAAGATTTGGCATCAATAACTTTTTTACCAACCACAGGGAGTAGCTGTCATTCCATTCAGATGCCCAAGAGGGTGCATCATCAACTTTCTCATTGTTGTGGAGGGTGATCTATTTCCTATTTATAGTATTTACTTGTGATGCTTCAAATCTCACATAATGGATTCTCATTCTTACATAAATAGCCACTTGTTTCTTCAACTAACACATTGCACTTTTATGCAGGACTATTCCCTTGTATTTTTATTCTTCTAGGCCTCTTTGTCATCCCAGAGTCTGCAAGATGGTTGGTGAGATGTTAGCATCAAAAAATAATCAACTATCTTTTACTTGTCTAATAAGTGAAGTATGTTTTCATATGTCAAAGAAACCATCATTAGAGCCATCTTCATTCATTCAATGACAAACCTGTCTTTTAAGCTTTCTTTCTTTTTCAACATTGGATTTCTTGAATATCTACATATAACCTATCTTTTTGGGTGTAGATGGAGGGCAAAGTGTTCTTTCATATGAAATAACCAATACTTTTATGTATTGACATGAACATTTCTGTAATCAAATTCTATTTTAGTATTAAGGAATGCAGATTTTAGTGCATTGACCTATGATGCCACTCTTTGCGGTCAGTCTTTGATGCCTCTCAGTCTCTAGGAGGTGAAGTTGTGATTAAAATTAACCACAATGATTTACACTTACAACATATTTGACAATTTAATCAACCAAAAAAGTGCTACCGCAAGTTTTTATAATATATATTTATGGCTCCCTAATTATTGCTCCTTATTTGGTGGTTTATCATCTTGGTGTAAAGTTGGGATGGAATTTTTCTGATTCCTCTTTTCTCTAGTATTCGTGATATCAGTTTGAAAACACGACATTGGATTACTAATGAGGTGAATTTCTACATCATTATGGATATCATTCGAATCTAACATCGTATATTTCAGGTATCTAACTATGTGGGCCTTCTTTCATTGCTTATGCATAGTGGATTACCATCATTCCCTTTTGAATTTCCTTATTACATGGATTATCATCAATGATTGTTAATGATGTTGCTTTATTATCATTCCAGATACTTGATCCAAGGATGCTATACCAGGAAACGCAACTCTACACTTCCAACTTTCCATATAAGCCAATAGGCATTGGCCTTATAATTCTTTTGATATGACATGTGTTTGGCAAGATAATACTGTTGTAGGAACTAGATGTTGTAGATTGACTAAACTCATAACTCTATACTACCAGCTTTCTATATAAGCCAATAGGCATTGGCCTTTATATTGGTTTTAGTATGACATGTGCTTTTAGTTTAGACGTTGGATTTTTATCTAACATGAGATCAGCTTCAGATTCTTTATACCAGTTTCAGTTTTTCTAGACTCTTATATGCCTCTAAACAACTTAGATGACTAATGTAGAGATGACAGTGAAGGCAGTCTCAACCAACCAACCCATTAGGGATCAGGTACAACATGTTTTAGAACACTATGCAAACTTGAGCTTTCTCAGCCAAACCCCCCACACCAGTTAATCTGCTTTCTCAGCTAGTGACTTTGAAGCAGTTTGAAGTGGTCCTTACAATCATAATCTCTCTTTCTTTAGAAAGAATACCCTTGCTTCAAGACTTTGTTTTCAAATGATATTAGATGGTTTATCACAGTTTGCATGGCTTTCTCAATATCAACTTGCATATGTTATATAATTACATAGAATCCAGAGCCTGAGAAGAATGAGGGAATTCTTTTTAGACTTCAAACTAGAGAACTACATGTCTCTATCGCCGTCTTCAACATTACGATGATGTTTATTCTCTTGTCAAGATTCTCCTTCATTGAATGAATCAGTGCTTCAAGTTATTCCTTTCCAAGATCTAGAGTAGGTTCAACCAAGGATATTGATAGATCTTTTTATATAATTTGTTGTATAACCTCTTTTACATAGAAACTATTGTGCTTGTTTTTCTTCCTGACTTAAACATTCCTCTCTAAGTAGATTATTTCAAGTTCTTCCACCAAGGATACGAGAGTTGTAGAGTCAGCTCCTCATAGTTTTCAACTCAGTGGGTTATGATCATTCACATTGTTAGGCCATCATTTTAAAGTTATATATATATTCTGCAACTTTGAATATTGTATATGAACTCATGCGATCTCATTTTTTTGTTTATAACATACCAAATATATAAATTTCTTTTTTCTATGGACATAAACTCTCACTCATTCATATTACTAATCATGTGGTTTCTATGTTATTGTACTTCCATATTTCAGTTCTAATCTTTCATCTTATGGACCTCAGTTTTGATATGCTTTTTTTTTTGCAGTTGGGAGACTTTTCAATCTGTATGTTGACTCCTTGCATATCCTGATTGGACTTCTTGGGACCAGACTGTTGAGTTTAGGACTACTTTGGACCAAACTATTTTGTATTGGATTACTAGGAACTAAGACTTAATCTAAATTATGCTCTCAAAAAATTCTATTGGTGTATATTAATCACTATATTCATGGTATATTTCAGATCTTATGAAAAGGTTGATTCTCTTATACTCATACCAATTAATTGGCATATTACAACTTCTAGGTTTGAGTTCTTACTTGATTATGTTTTCCATAAAGAGTTTGGACTTCTTCAGGTAGAGTTTGTTGATTATGGGGAAATGTTGTATGCTCAGGTCCATGTGGTTGTTGATATATTTATGACGTGTGTTTCTTTTCAATATTTGTTCCTGAAGTTGATCCATCGTGATAGATATAAACTGTTGGTTGTCTAAGAAAGGACAGGCCTAGCCTTTTATTATCACATAAACGATGATGCTAATCCTCACTGATCATACACCCATTTCTAATTTCTGTATACATGGTTATATTAATTTCTAATTGACTTATGGTTTATTGTAGTGGAATATTTGAGGGAAAATATAGAATATACCGACTACAACAATACATCACCTATTATCCAGTGGTTCTGGGAGGTGGTTCAAGGATTCCACCATAATGTAAAGCTATTTCTTGAAGGAGATCTGAAGTCGGCATGCTGAAAAGTAGATAGTCATATCAGGGAAGAGACAAATCTAGTGATGTAGAAGTTATTGTACTAAATAGAAAAATGTTGTATGAAAGTATATCATTGGTGTTGTATTCAATATAAGGGGCATGGTAAAATGTCCTCCCAATGTAATTGTCATTTGATTATAAATAAAAATTATTCATACTTTTGGAAAATTGAGTTCGACTGCAATTGGAATACAATAAGAAAATCTGATAATGAACCGAAAATTGAATGACTAAAAGCCATAAAAATGTAGTAATACAGAACTAGTATGTGATTAGTGGCTTTTTTTATACGCCATTACACTCAGGAAGAATCATTTCATACACCAACATAATACAATAAACTGGCATTTGTATAAAAGCCGATTCATGGATAGTGGCATTTTTATAAATGCCAAAAGTTGTTTTAGTTGCCTTTATTTGGAATTTATTGGAAGACACTAAAGCCAAACATTTAGTGGTGTTTACAACTTACACCACTATCTTTCTAGTGGCATTGGTACTAGAGGAATTTTTTTAAGTGTCAAAAAATGCCACTAAACATGTTTAGTGGCGTTTATTTTTTTCATTGGCATTTCTAAAAGGTCACTAATGTGAATGTTTTCTATAGTGATCCTTCTTTTCTTCATCTTTGTCTTTTTCTTGAATGACCACCTTTTTTCTCTTTTGGATGATGTTGAGTTCTTTTAGAATAGGAATTACCTCACATGAAACATCATCATTTGCAACAATATCTTTGGGAACAGAGGGGTTAGTCACAATAAACTTAACATTTATAGATTCTTCTATTTTAGGAAGATCAACATGAAACACTATATAAGCCTTGCTAATAGTTTTATAGCCAAGAAAGAAAGCCTTGTAAGATTTCAGATCAAACTTGTCAAGAGAATATTTCTTATTCAAAACAAAACAAGGACATCCAAAAACATGGAAATACTCGATAGAGAGATTTCTACCATGCCATAGCTCATACAGGGTTTTCTATAAAGAAGGATGTGTAAAAACCCAATTTGGCACAAAACATGAGGTACTAACAGCTTCAGCCTAAAACTTGTTTGGAGTGTCATACACTAAAAGCATGGTCCTAGCCATCTCCTGTAGTGACCTATTATTCCTCTCTACAACCCCATTTTATTGAGGTCTTCGAGGTGAAGAGAAGTTATGTACATAGCCAGATTCTTGAAAAAAATGTTCAAAAAGATCATTTTTCAAATTCTCCCCCATGATCACTGTAGATGGAAATGATCTGGCAAGAAGCTTCATTCTCAACTCATTTACAAAAAACTAAAAAAAAATCATGTATATCACTCTTGGAAACAAGAAAGAAGGTCCAAGTATATCTAGGGAAATCATCGATGATAATAAGGTAATACTTGGAACCACGAAGCGTTTGAGTTCTCATTGGTCCATATAGATCAATGTGAAGAAGTTCAAGATATCTCTTGGTACTAAGAACTCCTTTGGATTTGAAGGACTTGGTTTGCTTTCCTTGGGCACAAGGTTGGCATTCCTCACCCTTTTCAAAATCCAATTTGAAAAGTCCCTTGACCAATTCTTTTTTGCTCAACTTCTTGAACTGATGCATATTTACATGACCAAGCTGATGATGCCAAAGAGAAATATCATTTGAGTTGATTACTAGGCATCTACCAACAACAAGCTTAATAGAGTCAAGCATAATTACATAAAGATTACCACTTCTAGTTTCCTTGTATATAACTTGTTAGGTGAGGGAATCTAGAATCAATCATTCAAAATAAGTACATAACACAAGATAACCATTATCACATAATTGACTTACACTAATTAAATTGTGATCTAGGTCATCCAGAAAAAGAATATTTTTGATACACAAGGATTCACCTACATCACCCTCACCTTTGACCTTACCTTTCTTGTTGTCCCCAAAGGTAACATAACCTCCTTTCTTTTTAGTGAAGGTGTTGAAATGTCTTATGTCACCTGTCATATGCTTAGTGAGGCAACTATCAACAATCCCTCTACCTTTTACCTGCAAGAAAGGAGAGTGTGGTTCCCAATCCAAACATTGGGATATGGAGTTTGCTTGGGGACCCTTTTCATCATTGGGTTGGTCCCCTTAGGCTTGTAAGGACATTAAGTAGAGTAATGATCCATCACACTTACAATGAAAACAAATCATAGGGTTCTTAGTGCTAGAAGATTTTCCAATGAAAAAGGAGTTTTCCTTACTCTTTTTCTTACCTTTGGCTTTGTTCTTGCCCTTAGGTGCTCCCCTACAGATCCCAAACCACTAGTACCACTTTGTTTGGTAGAATGGTCAAGGATTTCATAAAGGGAGTTTTTCCCTTTTAGGAATTTATATAGAGAGGCTCTAAGTCTACAATTGTCATCATGAAGAGATATGATAGTAGAAGACAAACTAGCAATATCATCTCTATAATGAACAAGGTCAGCCTTTAAACAGAGGGTTTTAGTCAAATAAGAATCTTTCTCAAGAGAAATAGAAGCAATATCATTACTAGGAAAGATAGGTCTAGAGGATAAATCATTAAATTCACCAAGCAACCTAGCATTTTCAGATTTAAGCACTTGAATATCCTTAAGATAAACATCCCTCTCATCCCTACGAGCATAAAAAATTAGTTTAAATTTAGCATTTTTAGTTATAAGCGTTTCAAGCTCATTTAGGCACTTTTGGTTATTTTCCTTAAGAGTCTCAATGTTCTTAAGGTAAACACCATTCTTTACTTCAACTCTATTGTATTTGAGCTCAAGATCAAGATCTTGGCTTTGAAAGTTATCAATGCTCTCAAGATGAGTTTTCTCGTTAAGCTCAAGAATTTCAAGTTTAGCATACAAATCATCAATGATTTTTCCTAACCTTTTTCTTTTAGATTTACATTTAGTAAAAGAAGAATAGGTAGAAACAAGCTTATCTATAAGAGTTTACTTAGATAAGTCATGCAAGATTACCTGACTTACCTCACCAATTTCTTCACTAGTAGAGGTTATGAGTGCAAGGTGGCACTGTCCTTCTTCTTTGGAGATAGATCCACTTGAGGATGATTCCTCCCAAGCTACATGAGTTGAATTATTGTATCTTTTCTCTTTCTTTTCCTTCCTCTTGTACTTTCTATCCTTCTTGTACCCTTCTTCCTTCTTGGAGCTTCCCTTGTGGTGTGAATTTCTTTACTTGGGACATTCTCTCTTGTAGTGTCCCTTTTGTCCACACTTGTAGTAGAGAAGGAGGATTACTTTCCCTTAAAGTACTTGCCCTTGTTGTAGTTGGCTTCATACTCACTAGGGCCATCATATTCACTAGAGGAGGAGGGAGATGTCTAGAAAGCAAGTTGTTGTTAACGGGTGACCACCTCCACTTGTTCTTTGAAATCACTATCATTGATCTTCTTGGCTTCCTTCTCTTCTTTCTTAGCTTCTTCTTCTTACTTGTCAAGCCTTGGCTCATGAGCTTGGAGGTTGCCAATGAGCTCTTCGGTTGGGATGTCACCAAGGCTCCTCACTTATTCAATGGAGGTCACCTTTGACTCCCATATCTTTGGTAGAGTTCTCAAGATCTTGGAGTTGATTACACCTCTATCCATAGTGTTTCCCTAAGCAGCTACGCCATTGATGATCACATTGAGCCTAGAGTACATCTCCACAATCCCTTCTTTCTTGCCAATCTTGAAGTTCTCTAGAAGGTTGTTCAACATGTATATCTTAGCCTCCTTGAATTTCTTTGTGTCCTCATAGGTAATGCACAACTTATCCCAAATCTCATAGGTGGCATCCCAAGATGAGGTGCAGTTGAACTCTGTTGGGGTAAGGGCTACATAGAGGATTTTTATGGCTTTGGCATTGAGATGGGATTCTTTTAGTGGAACTTCATTCCATGTTGAAATAGATCTTGTTGGCTCCTTGTATGGTGTGACCATCACCTTCCACATATCAAATTTCATCCCTTGAATGTAGAACTACACATGCCTCTTCCAATAGAGGAAGTTGATGCCGTCGAGGACCGGAGGACGCATGGAGAAGACTCCTTGTAGGTTGAGTGAACCAAGTAGGTTGTTTCCCATCTTCTTGTCTTGTGGGAGATTGTTGGAGAAGATCCTTGACTCTAATACCACTTCTTGGATCTAGGGCTCTAGATGGAGGGTGAATAGAGATTCAAAATTCTCACAAGAAAAGTTAAACCTTCAAATTATATCAATCAAAACCAATAGCTTAAGAGAAATTTGAAGTCCTAACTAAGAAATCATAGCAAGGATAAGAGAAATTGAAACAAGCACTTGGACAAGGTGGTTTAGAGTGGTTCTAGTCTCCAAACTAGGAGAGAGTCAATCCACTACCTAGAGAGGTCAACCTCTAGGACTTTGCAATCTGTGTATACTTATATTCCATTCATAAGAGATACAAGGAGACCACCATACATCCAAGGACTAACCTATTCAAGATAAGAGTCTTCCACCTACACAAGGACTTTCCCACTTGATGAAGATGTCTTCAGCCTTCAACAAGGACTTACCCACACTTGCATCAAGTCTTTGGACTTGAAGGAATTTGCCCACTCTTCTTGAATCTTGGCCTTGCCCTTCTCCTTCACCTGGAGAAGAAATTCCCCTCTTCTTCAACGTTGAAGAAGAACATCAACAACTTCACCTTCACTCAGAGTATCTTGCTTCAACATTTTCTTCTTTGAGAAAGGGGGTAGGGAATATGGAATGGAATGACAACTTTACAAGCACATGATGGTAGCTCTCTTACAACTAGCCTAACTCACTCATAATCATGAAATGATTTGTAAATGAGAGAGAGAGAGAAATGGGCTTAAGGAGTTGCAACACACAACTATATCAAGGACTTAGAATAAGATGAATGAGCAATCTTGGAATGAACTCCAAGGGGTTTTATTTATAGTTGGGGGTGTTCCCTTGAGTGTGGGATCACTTAATGGTTAAATATAGCCATTTTCCAAGTTACAACAGATCTATTCTCACTCAAAACAACTGACTAATGGTTATAATCACTTTTTCTACATTTTTCGTACAATATATTTGGTCAAGTTTCAAAAAAGATAACTCGACTGATCCACTAAGTGACAAGTCCAATTTTCAAGCAATCGATCGAGTTTATTCTAGGAAACTCAACCGATGAGTCAAAATCAATTTTTCTTAGTTGATCGAATGGTCAAGTTTTGTGAGTGTGCAACTCAACTGATTGATCTCTCTAGAAAATCTATCACTAGATTGATCGAGTTTCCAACTTGACTGATAAACAACATGTGGCACATTTTCTAAATTGACATTTGAGTGATCAAACATTGGAATTAAGTGTCACTGATTTTTTTCATCTTAGTTACAAGACATATCATCAATACAAGTGATTAAAAAAACCATCTAAGGTCATTTGGAGTGATTTCCCAAAATGCGCACTTGCATTGCTTTTGACTTGAACTTGAACGACCTAGGGATTGTGTAATTTGATCTTTTTCATTTACCTAAACCCTGAAATAAATCTTGAATAAACATTTTAGATACATAGGAATGAGATGGTTTAGTCATTATCAAAATATGGACAATGTATAACTTTCAAGTCAATAGTAATTGTATCACCTAAACTTAATATGCTAAGAAACTGAATTAGATATCACTAAGGCATTTGTAGAGAAATGAGAAAATTACTCCTAAAAGATAAGGATGCATCCACTACAAAACTATGTGAAATTTGATAATAAAGGAAGAAACAAAAACCATCATATTCATGCAAAAACCCTAGAAAAGAAATAGTATAAAATTATGAATTCAATAGAGGAACACCTAGTGTTGGTGTATATGCCCAGAGAGCCAATCATATGATGATTGTAATGGAATAACTTGTAAATGATTTGATTAATAATAAAGTCTAGATTCCAATTTATTTTGTTTGTTCAGTTATGAGATAATGAAATAACATAGTAAATTTCTAGAGAATAATATTACTCAATGACATGTATTCAAGTTGAGGACCTGAACAATGAGATCATAAGGATGTTAAGAGTATGTGCATTCTTGTTATGTCCCTGATCAGTTGTTATTGTGGAAGGTAGATACACAACAATAATACATAAGATCTGAGTGTGAGTTGGTCGATAATATAATGTCATTAGTCATGGTATTGTGATATCAAACCAAGCACATAGATACATGTTAGAGAACAATATATCAGATAGACCCACCATAAGAGTGATACATGGAAACCTTATCTAGGTAAGTCAAAATCACATCTTATAGTGATGGTGGTATTTCTGGTTCTTAGACTAAAAATCACTACACTCATCACATGTCATTCGGTACACTTTGACATCATCAAACACAATCTTGAAACATGGGCTGTCATAAAGGTGATGATTGGGTGACTATGACACATGGGGACTGATTGGGAGTGATAGAGAGAAAATTTGTCCCTTCTCTAGGAGTATGATATCCTAGGTCTCTTGATAAGTGTGACTAAGAAATGCATGGCCATTCTCATGTGAGTCAATATGTGATATTGAGCTTACATATATCTCAGACAATATGCTTTTATTCAAGGAACAAGATTGAATAATAATGAGGACGACTACTGCATGCCTCTAGCTCAATCTGGATATCAGTGACAAAAGTACTATACAAACATTGTAACACCATACACAGATTGTAGGTTGAAGTTCTCCAACTTTCTATTTACTTGGGTAGCAATGATGTGTGACTAGGCACCGCTTGTTGCTTGTGATGTCATAAGTTGTTATGTACATTCACAACCAATGTAATATGGGACCTATAGGGTCACACACATAGGAACTCATCTAGAAGAGGAGTTTAATCATGAATGATGTCCTCAACGAAAAAGGAACAACACCAGGGCAGGGAATTTTTGGGGAGTCGCCCGCTTCTTCATAAACTTCCTGGCACATACATTAAAGGAGCCATCAAAAGGTGGCTGAAACACCCGAAATGGGAACTACCCGAGTTAATGATAGAGGAAAGAACACTTTTGGACCAGGTCCCATTGTTGGATTGATTATGAAATTGTTTAGGACTCATTTCACGCCACAAATCATTTGACTGGACTGCCAAATGATTGACTCAAGTGTTGATAGAGTCATTTGGAGTGTCAGATTGATTAGAATTGAATTGGTTGTGTTATACCTAAACTAGAAAGCAAAACGACCATTTTGCATAAGTGAGACGACCATCTCATGGTCATGAGATGGCTATTTCACATAAATGAGATGACCTTCTCATGGTCGTGAGATGACCATTTCTCATAAGTGAGATGGCTATCTCGTGTTCATGATATGAGCGACTCACGAGAGTGAAAAGACTAGTTCATGGAGACATTTCATTGCATCAAGGATTATGCTGACGTCATGTTGAGAATTAATTATATTCTAATTGTCAATTCATATGAGATTGAGAAACATAGTGAAACAACTGTCTGTCTTAGCAAAACAACAATCCCCCATGTGAAACAACCGTCTTGGTTGCTAGACAACCGTTTTGAGTTTTGCAGGTTATGTAAATTCATGATCTTCTAGTCCCTTCCACTCCTGTACAGAATGGGAACCCTGACCCAAACCCCTCCTATAAATAGAGGGGTTTTGGGGCCTACTTAGAACAGAACACAGATAATTGATAATCAGTTGCTCTAAAAATTATTGTCCTCTCTGGTTGTGGTAACCAAGAGAGCCCAAGCAAGTCCTACCCGACTAGGGAGGGATACCATGGGAGAGAACAACCGAGGGTCATTATTATGGTAGAGAAGGTTGGTGACCAGTACACCAACGGGAGGGACAACTCCTTCCTTTCTGTTCCAGTAGGACGACATGAGTTCTTGTTGGTCTATGTGGACTTCTCTAGAGGCAAGGTGGCCTTTGTCGGTCGCAAGGAGGGCAACGTCAGACTACAATCTATGGAGGAGTCGTTGCAGACACCGTCCAAGTCAGTCATATGTAATGAAGACTAAGAGCTTCACAGACACCATCCAAGAGTGCAAAACCAAATCGATGAGTATTGTCGTAGGACTTGCTCCAGGACCAAGTATATCTTCAGTAAACCATCCTTCTCATTACATAGTTGTTGACGCGATCTGTTGGTTAATGGGAAATATGTCAATAATTTTTTTTGTTTCACCGCCTAACTAATGTCGTATTTCCCAACACCTAGTTCATCTAGCTTTTATAAAATGATAGTTCAGAAATTGGGAATTTACCAAGGGTTATATATTTTGACATATGATCTCTCGTATTTGCATAGTGTTTTCTTGTTAAATATCCTTTAACTTTATATTACATATGTGTCAAAACATTGCTTTCACCCACATGCTAACATGCATTATAATGAGTTTGGTTTGTTGGCCTTTTAGATTAAAAGTGCAACCTTTAACAATGGGAAATCTATAAGAGAAGCAAATATGGATCCAAAAGAATTATGGATGTTCTAGATAGTGTATATATTGCATTCTTAGTTTGAGTTTATAAATTTTTGGTTTATGTCTTTATTAAACTCTCTTTATTTAAATCCATTATGGAATTTACTATCCATATATTTTTCAAATAGAGATTTTTTTCTTCTAGATAAATAAATTTTTCTTGGCACTATTATATTAACATCGGGTCTTAGAAATGTAAGAATAAACACATCCCCTTCTCCTTATATTATTGGAATTTTTGGTGTGGGGTTCATTACAATTGGAATCAGAGCCCACAATTTTCATATATTATCAGTAATAATCATAGTTCTAGTATTATGTATTGTGATGGGTGTCATTGGGGTTTCCTAAAGGTGATGGTATGAACCCCAAATGGATAAAACCTTACGGAGATGCTAGATACTTAACTTACTAGACATTTTCATCTTATTTTCATCCACTTATCATGTCCATACTCTCTTAACCCGAAAGTATCTTTATTAAACGCTACAATTAGATTCTCTCTTCATCTAAACAAGGGTTTTATGAAAAATATTGTTAATGCATTACCATGTACTACACATTAAGGTTCTAATTCATCGAACATGTTTATAATGTTTGATTCTTCCATATAGGAATATGGGGATAAACATGAAAATCTTTAATTCTAAAGAGCTAATGAATGCATATTCATCAGAATTTCAATTACCATCCTAGGATAAATTTGACTCAATACATCCAATTTCACCTGTTAAATATCACAATGTATCATAAAGTGCAAAATTACCTAATTGATTCGATTATCAAGGTTTTTAACCGAGTTCATGTTGATTTTATGCAGAACATTATCAGGTTCAACTATCAGATGTCACCCACCTCCTTTCAACCCTAATCCATAAGAATCACCACCATTCTATCTTCATCAACCATCATCAAAATCAAACCCCTTTGAGTGGGACCCACCTTTCTCCCCTTAGTTTCACCATTTGGTCTTGACCAATCAGTTTCATCCATTCAGTCTCAAGACCGAATGGACAGTTCCACCTCAAAACCATTTGGATTTAACACACCTTCGAGACCATTTGAATGTCGCACGGTCTCAGACTATTTGGACGCAATGGTCACCGAGACCGATAGAGCAATCGATTGCAGACCGTTTGGAGGCTGGTGCGAGATCGTTTGGATGTTAGACACTCGAGACAGGTTACCGTCAAGACCGTTTACAGCACTCGACTCCACCTTCATCTTCCTCTTCTGTCATCTTCTGCCTCCAGAAACCCTAACAGCACCTACACCCTCTTCCACCGCCATCGTAGCTGAATCCTAACTCATCCTACAACAAACTTGATCGTGCCACCACCTCCTCACACCAGCAATGATCCCATCAATATCGTGCAGCTCTCCTTCACCCTCCAGCCTCGATGCCACCATCGCCTTGTGCCTCTTTTGCTACCTTCCACGCCTCCGGACGAACCTGCATCGCGAACGTCCTCAAGACAGCAACAACAAACGGTCTCAGACTGTTTGGACGCCAAGGTCGCAAGACTGTTTGCCGCACAGCATTGCAGTCGGATCACTATTGAAGACCGATTGTGGCCAGCGTGAGACCATTTGGAGGTCGGACATCTGAGGACCATTTGGGAAATCATCCGCGAAGACCGTATGGTCACAATACTCTCAGACCGTTTAGAGATCTGCCTGAGCCTGATTGGATAAGCTACTAGCAAATCATTTGGAGCCCAGGGTTGCAAGACCGTTTAAAGAAAGACACTAAAGACCGTTCGATGCCGCTAGCATACCAAACCGTTTAGAGCCTTAGCTGTCAAGACTGTTTTCACATGCATAACACAAACCATTTGGAAAGAATACTATCAAGACCATTTTTTTATTCTATGTATAGAAAAACTGTTTGATCTATGCAAAGCAAGACCGTTTGGTCACTTAAAGTACCAAGATCGTTTGGTCAATTATAACTAAACCGTTTGGAAGGTCAAAGCAAGAACGTGATTATCCCATTTGATCCTATAAATAGGACCCCAAGGGTCCTCATTTTGGCAGCATTTCCGGGACGTCGACAGGTTGCCTGTACGCTAGTCTAGCCCTTCCACTATCACTTCACATGTCGTTCCTGCTGCAACTCAAGGAGACCGAGAACAGAAGGAAGGAGGAGTGAGAAAGACTGCCCGACCTATCTTGGTGTCCCTCGTTCTTTGTCCAGATATTCTCCGACACGACGTAGGAGACCGCATCATCTTCACTGAGCTACGACCACCTTCTACATCATGCTCATGGCGGATTCCTCTCTCTTTCTTATTTTTCTTATTTCTGACATCATGAGCAAGTAGTTTCTTTTTCACTGGGGTGTGGGGAGTAGCCTCGTTACCCATGCAACCATGTCTTTTCATTTAACATTCCAAGGCAATGTATATAACTTTTCATTTCGGTGCTATTTGATATGCTTCTAGTTGATTACCTACTTACTTTCACCTTATTCTTCTCTTTGTAGTATAGAATGTCGATTAATGAGGTAGACTCCTTGACGAGAAATCTGATAGGGTTCCTTGAGGTCGTAAGTGTATGATCTGTGAGGGCACGAGCCATCTAGCCTACGGTGATGCTTCTATGGTCTAAACATCCCTCAGGCAGGATCACAACCTTAGTTGGATGTTGTAATCATCGATGTTTGCTTGCAGACTAATCGCCTACATGCTTGTCAATTAGGCTCCGATTGGTTCACAGTAACTAGATTTTTTAGGGAACTCATTTTCCCAGAAGTTGAGTTCAGTTCCAGGAAAACTAGATCAGATGATTGGTTGAAATTATGAGTTTTTTCTGCAAATGACTTCCACGTGATTGGTTTTCAGTAAGTCAAGTAAAACGTTTACATGAATTATAAGTAAATCACAATGCATCACATATTTTTGCACAACCAAACCAACTTCAAACAAGAAACATAATGAGATCTTGTATATGAAATGATTGTTTCCACTTCACATGAACCAAACAAACTTCATTTAAAAAAAATAACAAAATCATGTATACAAAAATATTGTAGCAACTTCATAACAACCAAACCAAGTAACATTTCAAAAGAGTAAGGTTTCAATTGAAAATAAAATAAGCTTCATAAGCTTGGAGTTCTAAGTTGATAACAAGAAAACTTCATCAATGACCCATAAAATGATTGTTGTCTCCGGTACTGGTATTCTGTCTTTTTGAAATGAATTTGCGAAGCCAAATGATTCACTTTTCAGATTTGCAACCCATGAACACTTTGGCATCAACTTGGCTTCCACATAAATGTGCTAGGGTCTCTATAATATCATCATCATCAAACTCTCCAATTTCATTCAACTTCTCTAATTCATCAGATATCTTACTCGCATCCAAGTATGCAGGCTCTGGTCTAGGCTTTGAGAACACATCAACTAGCCTGTCAAGTTTGTTGTTGAATTGTTCAACCATATCATCTTCAGCTTCTCGTTCTCTTCTTTTGTTCTTGTTTTTTATCCTTGTGCAATTTGCAGGAGGTGGTGTCTTTTCTGATTCTACATTTTGTGATTCTGGGACATTTGAAATCCCACATTGAAGTGTACCTTGACCTACTATGCTTAGAAAAATTGCCATTTGTTCTTCGACATACATGTTTAGTGTATCATATAAAAGGCCACACTGCCTCATCATATTACAAAGTCTGAAAAATGTTAATCTTCACATTCTCGTTTCTTGAAGGCAACTATTATCAGTTCCTAAAAAAATTCGGTTCATTACTGTAGATGTTGGCTTATCTTTGAGTGTATAAGATTTTGAGAGTTTGAGATAATTTTTTTGGCGCCTCTTGATGAATATCTTCATGATCATCAATATCATGATCATACTAAGTTGTTGATTTTCCTCAAAGTCAATATCATCAGCCATCTACATCGTAAAATAAATCAACTATATTAAGTGCCAGGAAATTTCTCTACACAAGCATATTCTAATCAATTGTATTATAGAGGATAAATAGTTGACGTTTTATTGTTTATAATTAAGTTCATATGTTCTACAGAACAAATGCATGAATGCAACCTATACGCAAGGCATGAATTTGTTAGTTAAAAGATTATATCCAATGACCAAAGAAGAGAAGTAGACTAATTATAGCATGGTGATCTCAACATTTTATACAACCAAAATCATTTACTATGTACGAGGGTCAAATAAAAAAGTTGATATACAGTGAATAGCTTGTCGTGATCGGCAAGTTCGAGCTATTACCATTGCAAGAGCAATGACGAATTGCAATCAGGTTCTTCAAATAAATATGTGAAATCCATTGACTAGGAATCATAGTATTAGGATTTAAGTCTTGCAATAAAAATATGGTAGATATGTGATCTACTAATCGCCGCACTCAATAGGATATGCAAAGAAAGTAAGGTTGAGAGTGAGATCATGATCATGAGATGAATATTATAATCGCCACATGGAGAATGCGAGTCCAGTATTACCGTGCACCAGAGTCTTGGAAATAGAGAGTCTTCATTCTTCAAGAAATCCACACGGGAGCGCAACAACGAGAATCCAGTGACACTGGTCTTCTCAAATAGGCTTCCACAGCGTGAGGACTCAGAACATATTCGCAGTCGCCGGTCGGGAGTCTTCGTGCGCCTTCACGGGAGCGCAACGACGAGAATTCAGTGACGCTGGTCTTCTCAAACAGGCTTCCACAGCGTGAGGACTCGGAACATATTCATAGTCGCCGGTCGGGAGTCTTCGTGCACCGTCACGGGAGTGCAGCGACAAAAACTCATTTTCCTTTCTTTTTTTCCGGAATTCGTGAACTTAAACCCTATATATACCTAGGGAACTCTAGAAAATTCCAGGAAAAAGAGTTTTGTCAATTACAGAAAACCAATCACTAAAAATATGTTCCGTAACTCCAGTTCCCATGTTTTTTAGCCTAGTTACTGCGAACCAATCGGAGCCTTAGTACGGTTGACTCCCGGACTAGATATAGAATGGGGTTCCTTGAGGTCGTAAGCGTATGATCCGTGAGGGGATGAGCCATCTAGCCCACGGTGACGCTTCTGTGGTCTAAACATCCCTCAGGGAGGACCACAGCCTTAGTTGGATGTTGTATCTTCAGAACCGTAAGTGCATGATCTGGATGGCGACGAGAAATCAGATGCCTAAGGGGATGCTTACGTGAGCCGAAACATCCCTCTGGGAGGGTTCGCAGTAGTTCCATTTGAATAGTTAGATGCTTGCCTGGATGTTATGTGTTTGGATGTGTTTGCATGTGTAGTGATGGTGAAACCCAATACCATCCCAATGATTCCATATCATTTAATCTAAAACAAACTTTCATTCTACTCATTTACTTTGTTGTAATTAGTTTCATTAACCTCAACCAATTCAATTGTTCTAAATATTAGTCTTACTTGAGCTAGATTCGACTGATGAAGATTCTCAAAAATGTTGTCCTTTGGTATTCGATCCTTAACTATATTGTGATAAGCCCCATCCGCTTGCGGGTGGTATTATTGCACGAGGTTTTGGTAAAAGCTCGGGGATTTCAACCCTGAGTGAATTTGTTAGTGTGATATTTGCCACGTCAAATTCCGGCGTCGTTGCCGGGGACAACGAAATCAGTTAGTCAAATCCATTTCTCTTAAGGATAATCTAGGATTTTGCTTTTTCATTTGATACAATTGATCATCTACTTGAATTCATTTCTATTCCATCACCCTTACTTCAGAAAGATCTTTCCATTTCAGGAACAACCCAAAGCATAGTGTATGCACTGTTCGGACAGTCCTAGACTCACAGTGAACTTTGATCCTGAGATAAATAGAAATTTTCATCATCAGATCAGAGAGAGCCAAGCAAGAATGACTCAAGAGGAAGAAATAGCCCGAAGGGTGGCCCAAGCCCTTAATGCATAGAGAGAAAAATTCATGCAAGAAGCTAGCGCTGCGGTTCAAGAAGAAATTCAAGCAGCACAAGCAGCAAAACTACAAAAGGATCTTAGGGAGTTCTCAATCCCTAAAGCTACTGACGTTCATCACCCAGTTCAACCTCCTCTCATCAACGCTCCTAATTTCGAGATATGAGCACATTGGATCACCTTGCTTCAAAACAACCCATTCTATGGCAAACAAGGAGAAGATAGTCAGCGACATCTCCTAAGGTTTATTGATCTATGTGCTATGACAAAGAAAAATGGAGTATCTGATGATGCCATTCGACTCCATCTCTTCAAGTATTCCCTTGCTGATAGAGCTATAAGTTGGTACAATTTGTTGCAAAGTGAAAAACCCATCACCACCTGGGAACAACTCCAAAATGTTTTTCTGGAAAAGTTTTATCCTCCATCCCTCACCTATGAAATTAGAGGCCGAATAATGAATTTCACTCAAGTCCATGGAGAAACCCTTGCTAAAGCATGGGATAGATACAAAGAGCTTCTACGCAAGTGTCCAAACCATGGAATTCCTGAGAACCAACTCATCAAAATTTTCTATAGGGGTGTGGGCGATGATATCAAAAGACTTTTAGATTCCTCATCTAGAGGAAACTTCATGCGTCAAAGTTATGACAACGCATGGAGGGTCATAACCCTTGGAGCTAAAATTCAAGCTAATTGGGGTAGATCTGTAGGTAAAGGAGTCTTGAAAGTAGCTATGGCTGAAGCTACTCCTGAGTACAAGTCTATCGTTGAAACCCTAAAACTCTTAGTTGCCAAGAAAGACCATATTGAATCATCCCCTATTGTGATTTGAAGAGGGTGTTCGCCCTCTCCACAACAAGAATAGGTCAAGTCTACTTTCCTATCATGTGAAGCATGTAAAGGAACTGATCATTCCACCTTAGCATGCAATGTTCTCTATGATGTTGTTTTAAGCAACGTTTGTAACCAAGGAGATAATGGTCAAATGGAAAATCTTAATGATGTTAATACCATCCCTAGTCAAGGTTATTACAATCCAAATCAGAATACGAACCATCAAGGTTTTCAATATGAAAACCCCTCTGGAGCAGTAAACTCGCATCAATTTGGTTCAAATAATCAACAACAAGGTCCACCCGGATTCCAGTATAACAACCAACAACAAAATTTTGGGAATCAAGGAAACTATAGAGGAAACTTCCAGAATAGGAATTTCAACAGTTATCAGAACAATTCCCAGAACCAAAGTCTTAATCAAGTTCCTAATCAACAACAAGGACAACAAGAAGGTCCCATATCACCTGATGACAAACTATCATCCATTGAAAAGATGTTGCAAACTCAACAAACTATGATAGCTAACCAGCAAGCTCAACAGAAGGCTATTGAATCTCAACTAGCTCAACTTGCAGCTAGCATTAAGCCACCTACTGGAGCCTTTGGTGGCCAACCCGAGAACAATCCTAAGCACCCACAACAACTGAAGGTGGTCACAACCAGATCGGGAAAAGATTATCCCGATCCTCCCTTCAAGACACCTGTGGTTATTACAGAAGAGGATGAACCTGGGATTGACCAAGACTCAACAACACCTGAGTCTCAACCAAAAGAATCAGTAACCACCGATAAGACAGACAAGGGAAGCCCTGAGAAACCTATCAATGAAGAAATTGAAATGCCAGAACCTGAAATCCCTATATGTAAGCCTCGTATACCTTTCCCTTCTCGTTTAAGGAAAAGTAAGCTTGATACTCAGTTCAATAAGTTTAAAGAAGCTATGAAGAAACTTCATGTTGATATACCATTTTTGGATGCGCTGGTTGCTGAGATGCCAGCCTGGACAAAGTACTTAAAGTCTCTCCTCACAAGGAAATATATAAATGAAGAATATGAGACAGTCAAGTTAGATAAAACCACTTCAGATATCATCCAGAGCAAGATGCCAAAGAAGTAGAAAGATCCAAGATATTTTGGGATTTCCTGCCATATCGGTGATTCATCATGCAAGAAAGGTCTGGCAGACCTTGGTGCTAGCATCTCCATCATGCCACTCAGCCTTTGCAAAAGGGTTGGGTTTGCTGAACTTCTCCCAAATGGTGTGAACATACAACTAGCAGACAATTTGATAAAACACCCGTTAGGAATTATTGAGCATGTACCCATCAAAGTAGGAAAAGATTGCTATGTTCTGTGTGACTTTGTCATCATGGACATAAAAGAAGACCCCAGATATCCTCTCATCTTTGGACGTCCATTCCTCACCATTGCAAGAGTTCTAATTGATGTTGAAGCATGAACATTTCTACTCAGACTTGGTAAAGAAACTCTCAAATTCAAAGTTTTTGAAAGCATGCAAAGACCAAGCATGCATGAAGAAGTCTATATGATTGACTACATTAAGCAAATGTCACTCCAAACACAAGAGGAATATGAACAAGATGATCCTTTAGAAGTAACTCTAACAAACCCATATGCTAATAATTCCATCACTGAACAAGTTAAAGAGTGTGTCCTTGACCTAGACACTGCGGAAGAAGATGTTAAAGCTACTTTTAAAGAACTCAAGGCTGTGGAAGCTACTGAAGAAACATGCAAAAAACCATAGGCCCCCGAAATGAAGCCCCTTCCCAAGGGACTAAAGTACGTGTTTCTGGATGATCTCAAGGTTTGTCTAGTTATTATAAATTCCGATCTAATGATCGAACAAGAAGATAAGCTCCTAAAAGAATAAAAGGAAAGAAAGAAAGCCATTGGTTACAAGATGAGTGACCTCACTGGGGTTAGTCAAGCGCTTTGCATGCATAAAATCCCCATGATGGAAGATCACAAGCAAACTATTGAACATTAATGGAAATTGAATCCAAATATGAAGGAAGTAGTCCGTCGCAAGGTCATTAAACTTCTCACTGCTGGAATAATCTATCCAATATCGGACTCACCATGGGTGAGCCCAGTACATGTAATCTCAAATAAAGGTGGAACAACAGTAATACGAAATGAAAACAATGAACTCATTCCCACCCGAACGGTCACATGGTGGAGGATGTGCATTGATTACAGGAAATTAAACAAGGCAACTCGAAAAGATCATTTTCCAATGCCTTTTCTTGATCAAGTATTAGAGTGATTGGCTCACCAAGAATAATTCATTTACCTCGATGGTTACTATGGATTCTATCAAATACATATACATCTAGATGACCAGGAGAAAACTACTTTCACTTGCCCATTCAGAACATACGCATTTAGAAGAATGTCATTCGACCTCTGTCATGCACCTGCAACTTTCTAGCGTTGCATGGCTGCCATATTCGTCGGTCTCACTGAAACAATTATAGAATTTTTAATGGATGACTTTTCTATGTACGGAGACTCATTTGATTCATGTCTAAAACACCTCTCCCTTGTTCTCAAACGATATGAAGAAGCAAATCTTGTGTTAAATTGGGAAAAGTGTCACTTTATGGTAAGGGAAGGCATTATCCTCGGCCATAGGGTCAGCAATAGAGGGATCAAAGTAGATAAGGCCAAAATCGAAGTGATTTCCAAGCTCTCCATCCCTATCAATGTAAAGGAAGTTTGAGCATTCCTAGGTCATGCAGGCTTCTATAGATAGTTGATAAAAGACTTCTCAAAGATAACTAAGCCGATGACAAATTTGTTACTAAAGGAAGCTGAATTCAATTTTGATGAAGACTGTGTTAAATGTTTCAACAAACTAAAGTATGCCCTTACAACCACACCCATCATTAGATCTCCCGATTGGGACCATCCTTTTGAAATAATGTGTGATGCAAGCGATTATGTTTTGGGTGCTATCTTGGGCCAATGTATAGAAAAGAAACGTTATGTGATCTATTATGCATCGGAGACCCTCGATGAAGCTCAGAGGAATTATGCTACTACTAAGAAAGAACTTCTGTAAGTCATGTATGCCTTTGAGAATTTCAGATCCTACCTAATTGGTTCAAAGGTCATTGTCTACACAGATCACACTGCCAATCGTTACCTTCTGGCAAAGAAAGATGTAAAACCTAGGCTAATAAGATGGATTCTTCTCTTACAAGAATTTGATCTAGAGATAAGAGATAAAAAGGGTACATAGAATGTGGTAGAATACCACCTTAGTCACATCCACACTCTGGACATTGAGAAGATTCCGATTAATGACTCCCTTCTTGATGACCAATTAATGAAGGCCTCAGAAGATGCACCATGGTACTCATATTTTGTGAACTACCTTGTTGCTGGGGTTATTCATCCTCAATGCACCGGAAATGCACTGAAGAAATTTATGCATGATGCGAAACAGTACTACTGGGATGAGTCGTACCTTTTCAAACTATGTGTTGATGGTCTATATAGGCAGTGCATTGCTGAGGAAGAAGCTCAACTTATCTTGGAGCAATGTCACTCAGGACTAGTTGGAGGACATATGAGCTCTAAAAAGATTGCCTTGAAGGTTTTGCAATGTGGATTCTTTTGGCCAAACATATCCAAAGATTCCCATGACGTTGTGTTATCATGTGATAAATGTCAAAGATCAGGAAACATAACAAAAAGAGATGAGATGCAGCTGAGCCTGTGGCAAGAAGTAGAGATATTCGATGTTTGGGGGGTGAATTACATGGGTCCATTCCCATCTTCTCATGGATTTTCATATATGCTAGTGGCGGTGGACTACATCTCAAAATGGGTTGAAGTTATACCAACATTCACTAGTGATTCCAATCCCGTCATCAAATTATTCAAAGATATTATTTTCCCCCGTTTTGGAGTACCACGAACTGTGATATCTGACGGAGGGTCTCATTTCCTTGAAAGAAACTTTGAAGCTTTACTGAGAAAGTATGGTGTGACACACACGGTAGCCTCACCCTACCATCCACAAATGAGTGGACAGGTAGAGGTTTCTAACCGTCAAACCAAGGCTATCCTGGAAAAGACAGTAGGCTGCAATCGGAAGGATTGGTCGGTAAAAATTAATGACGCATTGTGGGCCTACCAGACTGCTTTCAAAACTCCCCTTGGAACTACACCATTTAGATTAATATATGGAAAGGCTTGCCACCTTCCTATTGAACTTGAGCACAAATCATGGTGGGAAATTAAACAAATTAATTTTAATATGAAGGAAGCAGGCCAAGCTAGGATTCTACAACTCCAAGAGCTGGAAGAACTCTGGATGACAGCTTACGAGAATGCACGAATCTATAAAGAATGTACGAAGCTTTGGCATGACGGCCATCTAAAAAGAAAGGACATACAAGTGGGAGACCAAGTTCTTCTGTTCAATTCTAGATTGATGTTATTCCCAAGAAAACTCCGTTCTCGCTGGTTAGGGCCTTACATTGTCAAGAGCATCTACCCACATGGTGCTTTCTCTTTATGGAGTGAAAAGTCAGGTGAATTTGTGGCAAATGGTCAACAATTGAAGAGATATTTCACCTCTGCTGAGACAGGCTCTGAAACGATGCTAGATCTCACCAATCTAACATATCCACTGTAGAAGTTGAAGGAATCAAGTCGAGCCATCGACGTAAAACAAAGGCGCTTGTCAAGAGGCAACCCGATAATTAAAATTTGTATTTAGTTTTAATTTTGAATTAGGATTTTTCTTTAATTTTGTTTTTACCTTTTAGATAATTTTACACTAATAAAATAGCATCGCAAGATGCTATTTTGAGTTCTGATTGGTCTTCATTTCTGAGATTTTTTAGATGGAGGATGCAAGCTTATTAGAACGCAACCACATCTGGTGGTCCAATCGGCATGCAAATTCCCCTCCATCTCGGATTTAGAGTTTGCTCGGGATGAGAAAATTTATAAGTTTGGGGTAGAGGGTGGGTGGTACGTATCTTACTTTCCACCTTCACCCATCTAAATCAAACTTAAGAGTTCATCGTTTCATTATTGACCAAAAATTTCAAATTATTCAAATAAAATTTTCAAAATTTTAAGTTTTTTTGAACAGATATTGAATGAAGTGTTGACAATTTTTTTATATCTCTATGCATTTTGAATCATTATACCCTCCTTATTCGGAGCAGATCCTCAAAAGGACCTTCTTCTGAAAACTAGCATTTTGATTGAAATCATCTTGTGAAGCTTATGAATCCTAACGTCATGATCTTTATGCAAAAAAAGGGAAAGTGTCTGTCAAACTGATAGGGATCAAACATATCAAGCTTCCTAACTGACTAGTGGAACAACAACATGGAACCCCCACCAGATCCTCATCAAGTCATTATTTGAGCAGAGTATGATAAAGAGAACAACTCGGTGCACGTAATTGTAAATCAAGTTGCATTCTGATCTGAACCCTCTTCTACACTTCTTCTATCATCTTCGTACCCCTCCATCCATCATAAAGAAACAAAAATAACCAAAATAGTGCCAAACCCTAAGTTCAGGGTGGCACGCCACTTCCCTCTATATCCTCTTCTTTCATACCCCTCGGAAATTAATAAGGGGTGTACCACCAAGAAAAGATGCCTAAGTGCACACAAAAAGAAATGCAATCTCAAGTCGAATAGAGGAGATATTTGCAAAAAAATGCAATAAATGAAATTGCAAAAATAATAAAAATATCGAGTCAAATAGAGGAGAGATTTACTTCTTTTCATACCACCCCTCACTCATGTTTCTACCTATAGGCACAAATAAATGCCTCCACCACCCTGAAATACACCAGTGTCATATCAGATGCACACTTGATGTTCTGCAGGTATCTATGGACTCTTACAAACCTCTTTGACATGCTTGTTGTTGGAAAAAGTGAGGAGGAAGTGAAGTTGGAAAGCAAACTCAGGAACGAAGATATGGTAAGATGTGTTTTGTGGTCTCAGGAAGTTGAGATACTGAGTCATACTGAGCTGAAAGAAAACAATCGTGATGTGAAGATGAGGCAATCACACGAATTGAATGTATTCATTTGGTGACCATTTCAGATTTTGTGTTACTCAAGGACGAGCAACATTTAAGTTCGGGGTATTTTGATGAATGCATATTCATCAGAATTTCAATTACCATCCTGAGATAAATTCGACTCAATACATCCAATTTCACCTGTTAAATATCACAATCTATCATAAAGTGCAAAATTACTTAATTGATTCAATTATCAAGGTTTTTAACTAAGTAAATGTTGATTTTATGCAGAACATTATCAGGTTCAACCATCAGATGTCACCCACCTCCTTTCAACCCTAATCCATAAAAATCACCACCATTCAATCTTCATCAACCATCACCCAAATCAAACCCCTTTGAGTGGGACCCACCTTTCTCAGCCTTGGTTTCACCATTCGGTCTTGACCAATCGGTTTCATCCATTCGGTCTCAAGACCGAATGGACAGTTCCACCTCAAAACCATTTGTATTTAACACACCTTCGAGACCGTTTGAACGTTGCACAGTCTTAGACCATTTGGACGCAATGGTCACTGAGACCGATAGAGCGATCGATCGCAGACCGTTTGGAGACTGGTGCGAGATCGTTTGGAGGTTAGACACTCAAGACAAGTTACCGTCAAGACCATTTGCAGCACTCGAATCCGCCTTCATCTTCCTCTTCCATCATCTTCTACCTCCAAAAACCCTAACAACACCTACACCCCCTTCCACCACCGTCATAGTTTCATCCTAACTCGACCTACAACAAACCCAATCGTGCCACCAACTCCTCACACCAGCAATGATCCAATCGATATTGCGTGACTCTCCTTCACCTTCCAGCCTCGACGCCACCATCGCCCTGCACCTCTTTTGCTACATTCCTCACCGCCAGACAGACCTACAGTGCGGACGTCCTCAAGACAGTGGTAGCAAATGGTCTCAGATCGTTTGGACGCCAAGGTCACAAGACCGTTTGCCACACAGCATAGTAGATTGATCGCTGCTGAAGACCGATCGCGGCCAGCGCGAGACCGTTTGGAGGCTGGACATCCAAGCACCGTTTGGGAAATCAGCCGTAAAGACTGTATGGTCACAATACTCTCAGACCGTTTGGAGATCTTCCTGAGACCAATTAGATAAGCTACTAGAAAATCGTTTGGAGCCCAGGGTTGCAAGACCATTTAAGGAAGGAAACTGAAGACCGTTCGATTCTGCTAGCATACCAAACCATTTAGAGCCTTGGCTGTCAAGACCATTTGCACATGCATAACGCAAACCGTTTGGAAAGAATACTATCAAGACTATTTGGTCTATGTATAGCAAAACCATTTAATCTATGCAACGCAAGACCGTTTGGGCACTTAAAGTACCAAGACCGTTTGGTCAATTATAACCAAATTGTTTGGAAGGTCACAACAAAAACGTGATCATCCCATCTGAGCCTATAAATAGGACCCCGAGGGTCCTCATTTTGGCAGCAGTTCTGCGATGCCGACAAGCTGCCTATACATTGGTCCATCCCTACCACTGTCACTTCACTTGTCATTCTTGCTGCAACTCAAGGAGACCGAGAAGAGAAGGAAGGAGGAGTGAGAAAGACTACTTGGCCTATCTTGGCGTCCCTCGTTCTTTGTCCAGATCTGCTCCGACACGACGTAGGAGATTGCATCATCTTCACCCAGTTGTGACCACCTTCTACATCATGATCATGGCAGATTCCTCTCTCTTTCTTATTTTTCTTATTTCTCACATCATGAGCAAGTAGTTCCTTTTTCGCTGGGGTGCGGGGACTAGCCCCGCTGTCCATGCAACCATGTCTTTTCATTTAACATTCCAAGGCAATGTATATAACTTTTCATTTCGATGCTAGTTGATATTCTTGTAGCTGATTACTTGCTTGCTTTCATCTTATTCTTCTCTTTGTAGTATAGAATGTTGATTAATGAGGTAGACTCCTTGATGAGAAATCTGATAGGGTTCCTTGAGGTTGTAAGTGTATGATCTGTGAGGGGATGAGCCATCTAGCCTACGGTGACGCTTCTTTGGTCTAAACATCCCTCAGGGAGGATCACAACCTTAGTTGGATGTTGTATCTTCTTGTTAATCATCGATGTTTGCTTGCAGACTAATCACCTCCATGCTTGTCAATTAGCACAATTGACTCCCAGACTAGAAATATAATGGGGTTCCTTGAGGTCGTAAGTGTATGATCTGTGAGGGGATGAGCCATCTAGCCCACAATGACGCTTCTGTGGTCTAAACATACCTCAGGGAGGACCGAAACCTTAGTTGGATGTTGTATCTTCAGAATCGTAAGTGCATGATCCAGATGGCGATGAGAAATCAGATGCCTAAGGGGATGCTTACGTGGGCCTAAACATCCCTCCGGGAGGGTTCACAGCAGTTCCATTTGGATAGTTAGACGCTTGCTTAGATGTTATGTGTTTGGATGTGTTTGCATGTGCAGTGGTGGTGAAACCCGATACCATCCCAGCGATTCCATATCATTTAATCTAAAACAAACTTTCATGTTGCTCGTTTACTTTCCTGCAATTAGTTTAATTAACCTCAACCAATTCAATCGTTCTAAATATTAGTCTTACTTGAGCTAGATTCGACCAACGAAGATTCTTTAAAACATTGTCCTTTAGGATTTGATCCTTAACTATACTGCGATAAGACTCGTCTTCTTGCGGGTGGTATTATTGCATGAGGTTTTGGTAAAAGCTCGGGGATTTCAACCCCGAGTGAATTTGTTAGTGCGATAGTTTCCACATCAAGAGCCTAGAACCAAATATGATAGATGGGAATTAAAATCCAAATTAAGTAAAGTATATATTTAAACCCATGGAATCTACGAATATTAGGAAGAATAATGAAAGGTTTTAGTTGAATAGATGCAACACTAACTTCAAGTGAAGTTAGTTTAAGTGCTCTTATTATTACCTCAAATCATATAAAGTGACTAGCTATCCTTCTTATTTGTTGAACTTCAGACTAATACATCCTCTAGGTTTGATCTTATCCATAGAAAATACTTTCAGATGTTAGGCATAGTGTAGTATAAGGAATTAATCCATGTCATTCATATGGTAAAAGGAGCATCTTGACTTTAGAGATAAAATGAATATGTAGCCAAGAACTTTCTTCTCAATCCTACCATTGGGGGAGTAAAGGGAATGCTTTCTCAAATATGCATTCCATGCACATCCAAGAAAGAAACAAAAGGTACTCTATTGTGCCTATCCTCTAAGTGTAGTGGTGTTGACCACTCAAGAGGTTTTCTTATACCTTGGAAGAAGAAACAACAAATACATCCCTCAATATCATCCTTGAATGACCCATATGCCCCTTGTTATACTTCTAGTCCACACACTTTAGATGAGGCTAAAGACTTGGCACTACAGTGGGAGTGTATCTCTGGTTTACAAAAGGAATTCGTGATGGAGTATTTAAGATATGTTGAGGATATGGTAAGGAAGGAAAAATCCATGGAGTATAAAACAGCCTTTATCAAACCAAGTGCATGAAAACAGTCTTAGCAAAAATAATGATGAAAGGAATAAAAAGTATTAGAGCTATCCATGCCAACGCACTGGAGCATGTTTAAATACCCCCAAAGTGTACTTCAATTTTTTGAAGGACATTATGTGTAAATTTCCCCATAGGCTCTAAACGAAATCTTTAAATGAAGGTAAGTACTCTAAAGATATGTATATCATTATGAAAAAGAATACTATCTTATGTATATACACATGGGAATTTTCAAATAACAATGTTATATTTGTAGTAAATATATATGACTTTTCTATTTAAGTATATGGACTACAGAGAAGATAGTGGGAAAAAAAATTCCCTATTCCTTGCGATAGGGACCACGCCAACAATGATGCATCTAGGAAAGAGTATTTCAAGAGGTATACCTGGTACTAGAGCTAGTCCATCAACTAATCTAGTACGGTGATGTACACTCTTTACAAGACTCACACGAACAACCAGCGATAATGACCTGATGGTGTTGCACCACAAATGGTGGTGATTGTTGTCATCCTAGAATAAAGGCAACGAACTCCACACCTCTACATAGTCCACACGGACCATAGGGAAATCTATGTTGCGCTACCAGCACCAACAGGAAGGAGTTGACCCTTTGAATGTCAACATTCTAGCGTTGACTTTCTCTCCCTTGTTGTCTCTCCTTTTTACGGGTAAGACTTGCTCAGTCTCTCATGTGACCATGACTATGAGAGGACAACAATTTGTAGGGCTTATTATTGTGTCTTCTAAAAGCCTTGACAAAACCCCATATTTATAGGATGGTCATGCACAAGGACCTCAAATATACTGGGAGACAAAGAGACAAATTTCACTAATTTCTGGCTGTTACAAACTACGAATCATTCATTTCACAATTGAAACAGTCATTTCATTTATCACCCGGTCGTTTCAAAAGTTGAACTGTTCAACTGACGTGTGAATCAGTCGATCCAACATTTGAATCAGTCAGTTCATTATATATCCTATTCGCAAACATAGTGGCTTTCAATTTGATGATTAATGCACAACATGACACCAAAATCAATCCTTGCATGACACCAACATCAATCCTTGATCCATTCATGTGGATTGCTCAACCAGTCATTTCACATCTGAAATTGTTGATTCACATTTTAGAACGTTCAGTTCATTTGAATTCGGTTATTCATATTTTGAACCAGGCAATCCATTTATGAACCGGTTGATTCAAGTTCTAGTTCATCCAATGCACAATCAATGTTGTTTAAATGGAATTCCTAAGCATTTTAGTAATACAATTAAACAATATTCATGATTTACTCCTTTTCCATGTGCATACAATGTATGTGACCCTATAGGTCCGAAGCTATGTTGGTAGTGAATGTCCATAAGCAATTTATGACATAACAAGCAATGAGTTGTATTTCAGAACACATCATTGCTATCCAAGTAATAGGAAAGTTGGAGAACAACCTCAGCCTACAATCTATGATCAGTGTTATAGTGATTGTATAGTTCCTTTATCTCCAATATGTGGATGAAACTCGAGGAATGGAATCATCATCCTCTCAACGTTCAATCTATGTTCGTTGAACTAGAGAAAACAATATAAGATGCATGTTAGCTCACATATCACATATCCAATCACAGGAGTATGGACATACATTTCTCAGTATCATTTATCGAGTGGCCAAGATATCAATTTCATGTAGTAGAGACAAATCCCATCTACATCACTGACACTCAATCCCCATGTCTCACAAAGTACTCAAGCATCACCTTTATGGAAATCCTTATTTAAGGTCATGTTGGATGATGTTAAAATATATCAAACAACATGTGATGAGTGTAGTGACTTCAGGTCTAAGAACCATAATCACCACTGTCACTATGAGGAGTTGATTTTGACTACCATTCCAAGGTCTCCATGTATTACTCTCAAGGTGGGTTAGTCTAATACATTGTTCTCTATCATGTACATATGTGTTTGACTTCATATCCCATATATTGACTAGTGAGTCTCTGTCATTATTCAACACACACTCTAGTTTTATGTATTATTGTTGTGTATTTTTCTTTCATAGTAATATCTGACTAGGGACATAATAAGAATGACTGTCCTCTTATCATACATATGATCTTTGAAGAATTTTCATCTTTAGCAATCAAGTCAAACTTCTCATTTAGTGTTTGATGCGATGATTTTGAGTCGCATTTAGAGACCTATTTCATATGTGTTTTGTGCCTTAATTACTCATTTTCATGGATAATATTGCATAATTCACTTAATTTGGTCTTTGCCATCATATTATATCAAATCCCCTTTGTTTTACTATTTTGAGCATTATTTATCATCTTATTATAAATTGTGTGGATTTACTTGGTCTTGTTGTGAAATTTTAGGAAAAACAAGTATCTGCTTCCATCGATACCATCGACGGAAGTCAATACCATCGACCAAGCCACAGATTGCCAGACGAGAGGAGCAGCACAGAGTCGATACCATCGACACCCAAGTCGATGGTATCGAGATCCCTTCAGATTGCTGGCAAGGAAACTGTCGATACCATCGACCCAAGTCGATGCCATCGACACATGGAGAGCTACACCGTCGCTAGAAGACAAAACTGACGCTACAGGAGTCGATACCATCGACGCCCAAGTCGATGGTATCGAGATCACCACAGGCGCTCAGAATAAAAGAAAGGAAAGCTGCCGCTAATCCACTGCGTCGATACCATCGACCCGCGTCGATGGTATCGACGCCGGCTGATATGCGTTGGATCTATTTTGATCTCGATCGGACGGCTGTTGTTATTTGACGACCTAATTAGGGACTTATGCCTAATGACGGCCGCCCAGACGAGACGATCATCTCATTTTTTTTGGATTGCACGAGTGCCGAGGAGGAGAAAAAGGAGAACGGAGGCCGAGAAGCTCATCCAGGGTGATTCGGACACTGCCGAAGACGTTTTCCACCACCGACAGGCGGGGAAGCTCGTGTTCTATGCCAAGGATCCATCGGTTCTTCTCCGTTCAGGGGTTTTCCCATTTATTTCCCGTTTTTCTTATGAATTCCCCAATTTCTACCATGTATTCGTGTGAGGTGAACATGAGAGGCTAAAACCCTCAATCTTTAGGACCGGGAGTAGCCCGGGAATGCATTGTATGACATTTTTATATCAATAATTCATATTTCTCTCTCAAATCCGTGGTATCGATTCGTTTTCTCCATTTCTATTGTTATGCTTGATCACCATAATAATAATTGAACACCCTTAATCACTTCGACAGAAGGATTAACGGTTGAAAAGAGACGAATTCTACATTAATCAATAAAACCCTTGACAAAGGAGTTGTAAAATTAATGGTGGGAACTGAGGGACCGTTTATAATGCACTTAGTTTAGGGGAATGATTACTACGACGGTGGAATCAACCTAAACCTAAGTAGTGAATTACACCACGATAGTGGGTAATTCTCATTTCAGGCCACTACCCGGATAGAGAGAGAAGTGTGAGGAATTATATGAAACCTAATACAATGTTGACCCGCGGTGAAACCGCCATCCTAAAGATATCCCTTTGATTTGATTAAATTAACCTTTAATCGATTGTTTTCTTTGTTTGATTTTTATTTTCTTTTAATTTCAACAACAAAACCCTATTTTGTTAATCGGTCTAGCTGATTGCGATTAGTTAGTAGAAGTCTCCAATAATTCACGTATCCCTGAGTTCGACTCGGGCCTCACAAGGCCTATATTACTCGACGCGTATACTTGCGTTTAAGCGCGTAGTAAAATACACGTCAAGTTTTTGGCGCCGTTTCCGGGGATACGGCGAATTATTGGCACTTTGAGTGCTAAGAGCGGCCACTCTAGGCCACATTTTTTTATTTTATTTTAAAACAATTTCAAAAATTCCTTTATTTCTCTATAATTGTGTTGACTCGTTCAAAGCATTGTACTGAACCCCTATTTCCATATTTCAGGTACTTTGCATGGTGCACACACGTAGTCGAGACTACGTGAATCGCACAACTGAGGTTCGATCTGCGGGACCAGAGGATGAGGACTACTACGAGGAGGAACACCAAAGTGATATAAATTCTGAATTTGAGCAAGAACAAGAAGAAGAAATGGCTGAAGCACAGACAATATGGGAGAAGATCAAGGCATCTTCTTCCTCAGCATCAAAGGGGCCTATAAAGAAATAGGGGCTAAACATACCTACATACAAGATTGACCCGACACTGATTAACTTGGTCAAATCCAACGCATTTCACGGGCTGAAAAATGAAGATCCAGTGGCACACATTAGTCAGTTTGTTGAAAATTGCGATATGGTGAAGATCGACAGGTTCCCGCAAGATGCGTTGTATCTCAAGTTGTTCCCAAGTTCATTGGTAGGAGCAGCGCGAGAGTGGCTACACAACCTCGACGATGAGTTTGTTGAATCATGGGATCACATGGTGGAAGTTTTCTTTGAGAGGTTTTTCCCTCCTGAAAAGACCAATGACATGATTAGGAAGATTCACAATTTCACCCAACAAGCGGGTGAAACATATTCTGAGACTTGGGAGCGATTCCAGGTCATGTTGAGGAGATGTCCACATCATGGATTGGAAAAGGAGACACAAGTGAAAATCTTCTATTTTTCTCTCTCCGAGCACGATAGAAGTAATCTTGATTCAGCCGGATCCAGATTTTTTCTGAATAATATGGATACCAGATGTTGGGAGATACTGAAAAACATGGCTAGGAAACAGTCATGGGGTGATAGAGGGGCTGTGGAACATGTCAAGGCTGCTGGTGAATCCAGAATAGAGAGGGAGCTGAATGCCAAGTTAGATCTTCTAGCCAAGAAGGTGCTAACTAAGGAAGATGCATCTGAGGATGAGGAAGCCCAAGTGAAGTTCATGCAACAACAGGGTTATAGAAACAATGACTATGCATGGTGAAAAGACAAAAAGTTTTCATGGAAGGATCCAAATAATTTTCTACAGGATCCGGATGCCAAGCCACAGCAGAGAACCGAGGACAAGAACACTGAATTGCTAAGTCAAATGGTTCAGCAAAACCAAGAGATGATGGCCATCTTTGGTAAACAATTGCAATCTCAAGGTGACATTCTAACCAAATTTGGGCAGACGCTGCAAAGCCATGGAGCACAGATGCGGGCATTAGAGACCATTGTGGCTCAGATTTTGAGTGAAGTGGCGGCCATCAAGCACGCCAATCAACAGAAACTGGCTGAGATTGCGAATGTGCCACAAGCACATCATCAGGTCAAATACATGTCTGTGGTAAGCACTGAGGAGGAATCTCAGGTGCAAGAAGCTGTAGAAGAAAGAAAAATGACTTTCAATGTGAATGCAACACCAGCAATACCATATCCATGCACGTACTATGGATTGCCGGGCGGAAACCCTTTCTTCAGAAAATCACAAAGAGTGGTGAATACTGTATCTCCACCTAGGCAGGCAGAACAAGTGCAAGTTGTTTGTGCACATGTGGAGACATCTAAGGCGAGAGAGGAACCACAACAAGCTGCCACTATTGAGGATGTCTTGCCAAAGCCCACACCGGAGGGAGTAATTGAAGCAAGCTTAGGGGAGGTACCCCCGAAAAGCACCTATGTGCCACCTCATAGGCGTGTTGATGCAGCTGATGTTTAAAATCCGGTAAATCCTAAGTCAAAGAAAGAGCATCGTCACTTTAAAAAATTCCTGGAGATATTCCGAAAACTCCACATCAATATTCCATTAGTGGAGATGATCGAGAAAGTACCCGCCTATGGGAGGTTCATCAAGGAAATCATTAATAAGAAGAGGCGGATAAAAGATGATGAAATTTATTGGATGAATGAGACGGTGAGCTCGATGATTCACGGGAGTTCACCAAAGAAGAGAAAGGACCCAGGAGGTTTTTACATTCCGTGTTCAATAGGTGGTCAACATGTTTCTAAAGCGCAATGTGATTCCGGCGCTAGTATAAATCCCATGCCTTTGGCTACATTTCAAAAGTTAGGGTTAAAAGAGATAAAGAAGTTGGCTGCAACAATTGAATTGGCAGATGGGTCTACCGTGAGACCCTATGGAGTATGTGAAGATGTTCTCGTCAAAGTGGATAGATTCATATTTCCTGTGGACTTTGTCGTCATGGATATGCCACCACTCCATAGCTGTGAAATTCTCCTAGGAAGACCGTTTCAAGCAACGGCAGATGTCGTGACTGCCTTAGGGAGAGGTACCTTGTCTTTGGGCATTGGAGGAGATCGTGTTGAATTCAAATTACCGCATGATCCTCTAAGTGCAGTCCCCAAGGTGAAAAGATGATGACTGTCATACGTCTAGCCTAAGACGTTAAAGAAGGGTGCTTGTTGGGAGGCAACCCAACCATTGGTACATTAGGATAGTTTAATTGTAGTCTTAGATTGCTTTTATTCCGTTTAAATTTTAGTTTAAAAATGATACCTTGATCCGTTTGTTAAATGTGCAGGAACAGGCAGGGTCGATACCATCGACACACTTGTTGATGGTATCGACATGGGTTCAGGTTGACACCAGCAAAAATCGCACTGCGTTGATACTATCGACACCCCCGTCGATGGTATCGACATGGTCACAGACAGGTCGCAATAAAAGTGTCGATGGTATCGACACCCCAGTCGATACCATCAAGATCTCTAGAGATATTCAGACGAATTTTGCTCAATCAACTCGATACCATCGACGGCCTCGTCGATGGTATCGACATCATCACAGGTTGAATGCAACACAACGGCGGTGTCGCAATAAAAGCAAGTCGATACCATCGACCCGCGTCGATGGTATCGACGGACATGTCACCGATCCGCACACAGACATCGACGACGATCATAACAGCCACGACAGCGATCCGGGTGTTGCGTCGATACCATCGACTTCCGTCGATGGTATCGACCCGTCAGCAATCCAGGTTTCTCGATCCAGCAAACGTCAGCCGTCGATACTCGCGAGGGAGGCGGATACCCGCGAGAAGTGTCGATACCATCGACCCGCGTCGATGGTATCGACGGGTCACCAGTGGCGCCGATCAAGCCTATTTAAGGGGACTTGCAACGTCATTTGACGTCACACCTTCAGAGCAAGTATCCTCCTTTGCGCCGAGCACTCCCCCGAGCCCTCCAAGACTGAAGAGAAGCATCATCGAGCGGAGATCTTCATCGAGCGGAGAATTTCTTCTCCATCTTCACCGAGCTCTTTTCTTCTAATCCCATCTTTTCTCGCAACCATGGTGCATGCCGCCGGAGCGTCGTCATCGAGCGCACACCCTATGGAGATAGAGGAGTTCGTTCCTCCCCCAACCGCTTCCATCTCTCGTCCACGCCTGATTCATGCCCACATGGAGGCGAGGAAGGTCTACGAGGAGATAATGAAGCGAAAGTTCGAGCCAACCCTGTATGTGGACCGGGGCATGTTCCAGGAGTTGGGGTTCGAGGCCAACTTGGCCTACGTGTTGGCCAGGCAAGCCCGACACACCGGTCGCCTTTACGAGCAGATCGAATGTCATGCGGATGGGCAGCCGTTTTTCGGCGAATGGGCCACATACAAGGAACTGGTGGCTGAGTTCATGGCGTCTCTTGACATCTGCGTCGTACCAAACGACGTGGTACCATCAGACCAGGCGTGGATCAAGGGAAGGGTGTCCTTCCGACTCTTCAACAACAATTACAACATCACATTGAAGCAGTTCAACGACATCTTCAACTGGAACCACGGCCGCAATGATCACCGACGCCCCGACGCCCGCACCGACTACGACAAAATCTTTGCCGAGCTAGTTACAGTGCCGGCAGGAAAGACTGTGAGCTACCACAATGCAGCGGTAGCGGATTTTGAACACACGTTCGTCTGGGTCCTGCATAGGATGTTGAGCTTGACTTTCTTCGCTCAAAGCGATCTTGCTTTGAGCAAGTTTCAGGAGAGTGACATGTTCTTTCTCTACGCACTCCTTAAACGTCAAGAGTGCAACTGGGGGGCGTTCTGGCTACAGCGCGTCCTGGCGGTGAAGAGGAGGACAAGGAAGGCTCCAATCCATTTTGGTGGTCTTGTCACCAGGTTGGCGTCTTACTTGGGGCTGAACTTTCAGTCCATGACTTCGATTTCTACGCGGAGTAAGGTGAACGTGCAACACTTGCACCGTTCAAACCTCATTCTTCTCCGGGACGGGTTGGCGTACGCTCATTGCCACGTCAACCAAGCTTATCAGGAGGCATCACTACCGGACGACGTCTTCAACATTGAGGGCAAGCAGCACTTCCGGTGGCCAATCATAGCCATCGAGTCCTCCGAGGAAGAAGGCGGAGGTGACGAGCTAGGAGGCGAGGCTGCAGAGGAAGAGGAGGCTTTCACACCTCTTCGAGCACGTGTGGCACCACGGAAGCATCCTAGGATGCATCCGGGTGCATCTTCATTATCTCAGCCCCCGCCACCATCACCACAGCACGAGCAGCCAACCAAGGATCCCTATTCCATGCAGGGGATGTACACCATGCTACAGGACATCCAGCAGACTCAGCAGCAGCACATGGTTATGTATACCGACATTCATGAGACTACGAGCCGGGTACTTGACAACCAACAGGCTATGTTCGAGAACGAGCGGCTCATCCTCGCCAACCAAGAGCAAATGCACACCCGGTTGCAGCGGATAGAGACGCAACAGGAGCCCTTCTTCGACCATTACTGGAGTCAAGACTACTTTGGAGGCTATCCACAGCCTCTGCCGAGGACCCAATATGATCCAAGCTTCCAGGGGGAGTACCCGTCTTGGGATCCTACGACACCGCAATACCCACCACCGCCTCCGCAGGATTGATCAGGGTATCACTGTTCCACCCTTAAGTTGGTTTTTGACTATGAGGCCATAGTCGAATTCAAGCTTAGGGGGGTGGCTGGAACAGATCTATCTTTTATCTTTTCTTTAGTTGTTTTTAGTTTTTGCTTTGTTATTTGTTCTTGCAATTTTAGTTTGTTTAGGATCCACATCTATCTAGTGTAATCGTGGATGTCTTAAAAATTGTCATCTCGCTGTTTTCATGGGAAATTTAAGGGAATTTAAAAAATTTTGTGTCTTTTGGATAGCTTAACTTGGTTGTCCCTTGGTAAACTTGTCCTATGAAAATGATTGATTATGTCAACTCTAAAGCAATATGTTACACCCACACCCCCATTGACTCATGAAAAGTGGATAGTAACAGTTGTTGAGCCTAACCTAATCAAATGGTAATGAGACCTTAATTGGATATAAGAGAAAGAACCCTTTGAACTACTACACATGTCAGTAAGGAGGGACACATGATATTTTTCTAAGGTTCAGTAACTTAATCTTGTGATCATTCCACTTCATATTTTTCCATAATCCACCAAAGAATTGGAAGTAAAGTACAATTTTAATTCCTTCTGGCGTGCATAGCATGTAGATAGGATTTGCATTGTTATTTTCATACTTTTGCATAAAATGAAAAAAATGTATAGTGATTCATGCACATTACCTTTAGGTGCATGTCATGTAGTTGCACTCATAACTTTCATTATTTTCATGCATAAGTACACCATGTACCTCAGTTTGTCTTGAAAAGTGATCTAAATTGTTCCATACCCTCGAAATAGTACAAAGATTTCCAATCATGAAGAAAATAGCCTAACACGTGTATCTCTAAGCAATTATGGATATGTGGGCTAAGAAAAAAAAAATTTCTGAAAATCTGAAAAAATTGAGAAAAGAAAATAAAAAAAAGAGAGAATTTAGAAGGAAATGGAATAAGAGGGAGAAAGGAACATGATATCACTTGCATAACAAGGAAATTTAGTACATGATGTGGCTTAATTAGATTTCTATCTCTTTTTGAGGTGGAAGGTTAGTGCATGCATCATTCCACCCAATTATAGGCATTAGGGCATTTTCAATGTGCATTCACATCATTTAGGGCATTTTGTTTTACGCATTTTGAAACTGTGTAATACTTCCAAATTCTTCCATGAACCACCCATTCCATCCACCTTTTGCTTGGATTGGTAGGCCACCGTGATTTTCTCCTCACTCATGTTTATCAGGAGAACTGCTTCCATGTAGATGGTAGTTAGGGCGAGCAACGTAGTGTAGACGATCACAAGATGCACCAATGCTGAATCGGCAAATTTTATTATGTTAACTGCCTTATGTGATAGTGTTCATCGGTTTGAAGGATAATTTCTTTTATTGATGATTATTGTCGCCTGTAGGGTAATTACTGTTCTGTGATTAGGAAAGGCCGGTTTGAGAACGTTCAGCGGGAGTCATATGGGATGTGGGTTGGTATGTTGATTGTTAGTTGACATCTGCAATTCTATTCTAAGGATTAGTTGCTCGAGGGCGAGCAATGTTTAAGCTTAGGGGAGTTTGATGCGATGATTTTGAGTCACATTTAGAGACCTATTTCATATGTGTTTTGTGCCTTAATTACTCATTTTCATGGATAATATTGCATAATTCACTTAATTTGGTCTTTGCCATCATATTATATCAAATCCCCTTTGTTTTACTATTTTGAGCATTATTTATCATCTTATTATAAATTGTGTGGATTTACTTGGTCTTGTTGTGAAATTTTAGGAAAAACAAGTATCTGCTTCCGTCGATACCATCGACGGAAGTCGATACCATCGACCAAGCCACAGATTGCCAGACGAGAGGAGCAGCACAGAGTCGATACCATCGACACCCAAGTCGATGGTATCGAGATCCCTTCAGATTGCTGGCAAGGAAACTGTCGATACCATCGACCCAAGTCGATGCCATCGACACATGGAGAGCTACAGCGTCGCTAGAAGACAAAACTGACGCTACAGGAGTCGATACCATCGACGCCCAAGTCGATGGTATCGAGATCACCACAGGCGCTCAGAATAAAAGAAAGGAAAGTTGTCGCTAATCCGCTGCGTCGATACCATCGACCCGCGTCGATGGTATCGACGCCGGCAGATATGCGTTGGATCTATTTTGATCTCGATCAGACGGCTGTTGTTATTTGATGACCTAATTAGGGACTTATACCTAATGACGACCGCCCAGACGAGACGATCATCTCATTTTTTTTTGGATTGCACGAGTGCCGAGGAGGAGAAAAAGGAGAACGGAGGCCGAGAAGCTCATCCCGGGTGATTCGGATGCTGCCGAAGACGATTTCCACCACCGACAGGCGGGGAAGCTCGTGTTCTACGCCAAGGATCCACCGGTTCTTCTCTGTTCAGGGGTTTTCCCATTTATTTCCCGTTTTTCTTATGAATTCCCCGATTTCTACCATGTATTCGTGTGAGATGAACATGATAGGCTAAAACCCTCAATCTTTAGGACCGGGAGTAGCCCGGGAATGCATTGTATGACATTTTTATATCAATAATTCATATTTCTCTCTCAAATCCGTGGTATCGATTCGTTTTCTCCATTTCTATTGTTATGCTTGATCACCATAATAATAATTTAACACCCTTAATCACTTCGACAGAAGGATTAACGGTTGAAAAGAGACGAATTCTACATTAATCAATAAAACCCTTGACAAAGGAGTTGTAAAATTAATGGTGGGAACTGAGGGACCGTTTATAATGCACTTAGTTTAGGGGAATGATTACTACGACGGTGGAATCAACCTAAACCTAAGTAGTGAATTACACCACGACAGTGGGTAATTCTCATTTCAGGCCACTACCCGAATAGAGAGAGAAGTGTGAGGAATTATATGAAACCTAATACAATGTTGACCCGCGGTGAAACCTCCATCCTAAAGATATCCCTTTGAATTGATTAAATTAACCTTTAATCGATTGTTTTCTTTGTTTGATTTTTATTTTCTTTTAATTTCAACAACAAAACCCTATTTTGTTAATCGGTCTAGCTGATTGTGATTAGTTAGTAGAAGTCTCCAATAATTCATGTATCCCTGAGTTCGACTCGGGCCTCACAAGGCCTATATTACTCGACGCGTATACTTGCGTTTAAGCGCGTAGTAAAATACACATCAGTGTTCAAATAACCTTGGACTCCCTAACACTTTTAAGGGTTGTCGGGTCCTCTCTCTCTTCTCTCCATGTCTGGTTCATGGACATGTTCTTCAAGATTCCATGACAGCGGGCATGTTTGTTGTTGAGGAAGAAACCCACTCCTACTCTATAAAGTGTATTCCTTTCTCCCTTGAGCAGACCCTAGTAGAAAATCTTCACTTGACCTAACAAATTAATACCATGTTGGGGGACCTTCCGCAACACGTTTTGGAATCTACCCCATTCCTTAGAATATGACTCATCAGCTTGTTGTCTAAAGTTGTGGATCTTCTTTACCCAGTCATTTGTCTTTTATGGCGGAAAGTACCGCTTGAAGAAAGCATCAATCATTTGCACCCATGTTTCAATGCACTCATCGTCAAGGTTATGAAACCAAGACTTAGCACTATCTGCTAAAGATGGTGAAAATATATTCAGGTATATGATAGTTGTTGACACCCTATCTATCTTGATCATATCACAACTTTTGATGAAATTATTAATGTGCGTAATAGGGTCCTCAGAGTTGTGGACATGAAAAGCATGTGATTTGACGAATGACACCAACCTTGGATCGATGTTATAGCTGCAAACATTGATGGCTTGTCTCTTGATTGGCCCTTTTTGAGCAGTTGAAGATGATGCCTTGATCCTTTCCCATATTATCTGTTCCTCCGCTTGGTCACCCATTTCTGTTGGCTTAGGTTCCTCAGGTGGCTCAACTCCTTCAGGAAGAGGTGTAGGTGGTGAAGTTTGATTAAATATGTCCACTGATCTTCCGTACTCTCATTCTCTATGATGGAGTTTTGCTTGACCTAAGCCTAGTGAGGATGACTCTTCATAGTCGTGGGCTCGGGTATGCACCATGCACTAGTACATCAAAATGATAAAAATAGTTGTGAGAACATGATACTAATGGTTGAAATAACAAAGATATTAAAATTCATCCTTCAATGAAATAATAATAAATAATTAATAGGGTTGGCCTAGAATGACCGACTAATGCACTTGTAATGTTGAAGTTATCGTTTCCCCGACAACAACGTCAAAAAATGATATGAAATTTCTATACGCTCAAACACAAGTATACACTATTGTAGTAATATATTGTTTAGGTCCTCAACATGAAGACATATGTCATTGAGAAATAACATTCTTTATACATCTACTATGTGTGTGCCCTTATCTCATGATTGTGACAAACATAGTATATGGAATTACCTTTATCATTATTAAATCAATTATCTACAACACTATTATAGTCGTCATATGATTTCCATTCATTCTAGGAATACATACCAACAGAATCCCACTTGCACTTAGAGCCAATCACCCATGAATCTTATTCCAAGTGATCTTAACATGTCCATCATGTTTCTTATTTACAACTGCTTTTGTATTGGATTAGAAACATTTGCTTCAAGATGATACTTTGCAAGTATTCACATCTCCTCATTGTACGGTATCATATGACATGGAAATGTTGTAGTATGCAATCTGGATTCCTTTGCTTAAGCAACAGATCCATTGTTGTAACAATATCTCTTCTACATCATTAGTGGTTTGGAACCTCCCATAAGTTCATCTAAATGAACTTCTTGATCCATACAATATCTTTTGTTGTGATCATAACACCAAGATACTCGACTCTTATTGTAGAATTAGCAGCTATCTCTTACTCAAAACTTTTCCAGCTTACAATTCTACTTCATGGTCATACACAATTTTAGATTTGTGATTGTTAATATTCTTTGTCATTTTGAAAGCTTGCATCAACCCTTTACACCCAATTCTTATTTATTACCATAATAAATGAATTAATAATTTTTGTGCTTATCAAGTACTTAAGGATATTCTTTATGGTAGTCTAGTGACTTTCACTAGAATTTGACAGATTTTTTCTCATCATGTTAATACAGACAAGACTACAAGATGAGTGCATAACATTTCATTCATGATAGATCAAATTGTGAATGCATATCACATCTTAATCATGTTTTCTCATTCTTCACAAGAACTGGGACACAAGCCTATTGAGAGAGTAATTTGTTGAACATGGACACATTTTCTCTCATTGAGTCCTACATATTGAACCCTTTTAACATCTTGTCAATGTTTGTGCTCTTACTTAGGTCAAGAAGATTTCTAGATCTATCTCTATAGATCTTGAATCCTAAGATATAGGCTACTTCTCCTAAACCCTTCATAAAGAAGGTACTTTCCAAGCTAGCTTTTAATATTTGTAGTATAATGTGCTATTCCCCATCATTATGTGAAATATAAATATGCTCCCACTAAACCTTTTGTAGTCACATATTTCATCTTCATTTTGATTAAAGTCAAACTCTTTTACTGTCTTGTCAAATTGAAGATTCTAGTTCTGAGATGCTTTCTTCAATCCAAAAATTAACTTCTATATCTTACAAACTTTATTTAGAGTAATATGATTTATAAAACCTTGAGGTTGTGTCAAGAACATATGCTCTACAATTTTCATGTTAAAGGAATGTAGTTTTAACATCCATCTACCGAAATCTCATAGTCATGCTAAGTTGCAACGACAAGCATGATCTTGATGGATTCAACCATGGCAACTGGTGAAAATATTTTGTCATGTTCAACATCTTAAACTTGTTTGAAACCTTTAGCAACCAGTCTTCCCTTTTAGGTTTGTACATTATCATCCATGTTGGTCTTCTTCTTGAAGACCCAACTGCACCCTATGAGTTTTACCCCTTCAGGTGGATCCACCAAGGTCATACCTTGTTGCTATACATGGCCTCAAGCCATTTCTCAGACTCTGGTCCCTCAATATCTTCTATATGGTTGTTGTCTCATCATCTATGATCAACTCACCACCTTCCTGAGCCATAAGATATCCTAATATTTCAAGCTCAACGTGCATCCTACTAGATCTATGAGGTTTTGTGTTACCTAAGGAACTTGAAATTCCACAAAAAATTGTGATTCTCATTGTTCTTATTATGCCTCTTTAGGTTCAATTTTTTCTTATTGGTCGTGAAATTTTTGAGTTCTACATTTTTCCCACTTATTCCTTTGGAATTAAATTCCTCTTAAGGATTACAGTCATTCTAGCAACAAAACACTTTTGTGGTCGGATTGGAATATAAAAGTACGATTCAACAAAATAACATTTATGTTATTTCTGAACAAAGCTTTTCAAGAAACTATTTTCTTACATAAGCTTTCATCCTAAATCTTTATAAAAGACATATCAGTACGCTTCCCATGACATATCTCATTTGGTGTCTTTTGAACCAATTCAGAAAGTACATTCTTTTATTGTAAAGCATGTACCAAAAGGAAATTGGAAGACAAACTAGAATAATTGATGATTGGACCATGACAAATAGTGTGTGATAACTTGTAATGACCCCGCCTCCCAGTAACCCCCAATTAAGGGAGACCAAGAGGTTAGAGTCGTTATCCCAATTTCCGGATCAAAGGTTCGACAAATAATCAATAATAATTAACAAATTCTACCACACTAAACTGAAAGGCTGTAATAAAATTTAAGTTTTCATACCTTTTTCAAAAACATGGATATCTACTTCTATCCACATGGAGTCTATTCTAACTAATCCTCCTTTGAACTTTAATTCATATTTAAGTCCACACATGCCACTTTACTGTTTGTTCTTTTCACTTGTACCTAAAATGCCAAAAAACAAAACATCGGTCAGCATAAAGCTGGTATGTGGGGGAAACAATAATCGTGCAACTATGATAACAATGTAATCAGCCAATTATCATTTAACAACCAAGATTAGGACTTAAGCAATACTACTCAATCCTTACATATCCCCTATTTCTGTGTTGTCCCTGCAGTGTTCTTGGATACTACCTCTCTCTATGGTAGATCCTTACCCCCATGGCCCTACCTCACAGGTAGGCAATACTTAGGGTTATAGAGTCGCAATGCCCTACCCAAAGGTAGCCCAATCCCTGACTCAAGGTGACTTGATGGACCTACCCCATTGGTAGCCATGTATTAAGTCATCCAATGACCTGATGGACCTACCCCATAGGTAGCCATGTACTAGGTCAAACCATTAAGCCATAGAGGGGACTAGGATCTGAGCTAGTAGGCACATATCTTAAGTGATAGTCAATTCCAAATTATAGTTTGCATGAATTAAATTCATCCAACAGTTTAATTCAAGTCATCGAGGAAAACTTTGGAAAACCGTCAAAAACTAATTTGAGATATTCATAAGCGTAACCACATACCTGTCAGGCTAATTTGAGACCGAATAATCCATGCAAGTAAGAAACCCAAGCAAGAAAGAACACATAACAAGATCCTGAAATAATCATGCAATTCCCTTTTATTACTCATGTCATCAAGTTCTATCAAACCTAGCTCGCTTCCTAGGGTTTCTATCCCACTTTAGAGTTTCCTTTGCAATTAGGGTTTCCCTTCATCTTTTACTATTTTAAACCCTAATTTTATACCATTACTCATAAACCCTGATTATCTCATCTATTCTTCAATATTAAGGTTATCTTTTAACAACATATAGCCCTAGTTTCAGAAAAAGCATAATTAACCATCAATTAAGTCCATTAAGCCTCTTTTACATTAAAGCTACCATTATCCTCATTTATCATCAATTCATAGTTCATTATGGTCTAAGTAACATATGAACTCTATTTGTCATAAATTGCACATTAATCCACTAGAAAACCCTAATTCTCAAATTAAGGGTTTTCATCCATAGTTAGGAGCTTTTATACTTGAAAGAGCTTAGAACCATCATTTAACAACATATTTTCACACTATTCAAATTAAATATGATCTTCTCCTCTTTTACCCTAAACCATGCAATAATTCATCTACATCAAGTTCAAGTTCATCATTAACGTTTTAATAGGTTGCTATTACTTAATTTCATCAATTAAGTATCATGACTTTAACCATTAACTTCAATTAGGGTTCCTAACATGATTTCAAAGAACTTTCATTAATTTATCATACTTTTGCAATTAGGAGTGCAATCAGATTCTAAAATACTTTTATTGAATTCTACGCATTCTACTGATCAATTTTCATATTTTGCATATTTCCATCAGAGCTACCAATCTTTAGTTATGATTCATGCAAGAAAATATACCTTTCAGCCAATCAGAGAGCGCCACGTCGTCAATTTCCATGCAAAGTGGCCCGACTTCAGTTATAACGAAATGTCCATTATACCCCTAGGTTGTGGATCGCTTCTTCATGCCCAGGAGGGGGATAATCATCCAAAACCACTTGCGCTCCTTCTTCCTTGCGACAAACCCTACGTTGCCGCTAGCAGCGGTTCGGGGAGGGTTTCTTCCTCCAAACGTTGGTCCCTAGGGTACTGACGGCCCCTCCATCACCTCTGCCTCCCTCCACCACACCTGTGGAGGGCTTAACCCATGGTCGAGGTGGCATGGATGTGGTTGGGCAGTCTGCTACACGTGGAAGTCGTAAGCAGCCAAGCTATGGTTGCAGCGTTCGGCTAGGATGAGGGAACGGTCACCCGAACCTCCCATGACATTGCAGGGGTGGCGAACCTCCACTGCAACTCCTCCATGAAGAAGAAGAAGAAGGAAGAGAGGTGTGTGTCGGATCCTTCCTAGACTCGAACTAGAGGGTCTACCCTTTATATAGGGGTGAGTAACGAAGCCCTAAGGTGTGCCTCCACGAGGACTCATGTCCTTTTCTCAAAAGGAAACATACTTTCCTTGGTTGTGAAGCAACCACCTCTCTCTTCAGTATCTCCTTAGATAACTATATTATTAGAAATTCGAAAACATTTTCCCTTATTCTCTTTATTATTACCTTTTAATCCATTTGCCACGAAATTATATTTCCTTTTTGTAGAAAATACTTCCTTTTAACAATACCTCATAATTCATTAAATAAGCATCATATTATCTTCTCATTTTTCTATTATTGGTATTTTCTCTTTCTTTTTCCTCATTGGGACTCCTTGGATCACAAGAATCTCTAATATTTCAAAATTCCTTTTTAAGTATATTCATTATCCTTCTAGATGCATCTATACCCATTATTTCTCATTATCTTATTTATTTCTTATTAAATATCTCTTTTTGAGGATTTCCCTTTATTTCTCTTTTATTTTCCTCACTGGTATTCCTTTTAACATTAGGAATCCTTGGGATATGAAATTCCACCAAGGATAACTCAATTATAACTCTTTTCCATTTATTTCCCACATTTTTCATTGTTTTCAATTTCTTTCATAATAAAGAAATACTTAATTGATCTTTTCTTTTCGTATTGCATTTTCTTTGCAACTTTGGACTCCTTGGGACCCAAGGAAACCAAGAGGCACGAAATCCACCTTTGGATTATATTCTTTTGCCTTCTAGAGGTTTCTACATCTTTCTTTGCTCCATTTCATATTAATAATGGAGTTCCTTTTGTCTTTTCCTTGTTATTGGGCCCAATAGCCAATAAATCCCACAAAACAACCAACAAGGCTATTGTAAACAAAACTCATTTATTCAAAACAAATTATATCATTATTTGTTCCAACATCTTTAATATGAGAAATTTCATTTCTCACCAAATGAACCCAAAAGTTGGGGTTTTAACATCCTTCCCCTCTTATAGGAATTTTATCCTCAAAATCCCATCAAGCAAACAAACAATTCAGGATAATATTTTTCCATGTCCATCATTGGCCCCTATGTGGCTTTACCTTATCCATGGCGCTTCCAAAGAACCTTTATCATCACATATTCTTTTCTCTCAGTTCTTTCACCTTGGCATCTATAAACCTCATAGGTGACTCAGGTCATTTCAGCCTCCCTTGGGGCTCACTAGGTTCATTGCTTTGCACATGATCTGGGTACCTCACATAGTGCTCTAAATTAGACACATGGAATTCGTCACACATCACATTATCCTGAGCAGTAAGGGCAAACTTAACCTTCTCCACCAAACCATGTCAAAAGAATCCCCTACATCGGGGACTCATCTCTCTTATCTATAACTTAGAAGGGTCGGATTTTCATGTCACATATTCCCCCACAGTGAACTGCATGTCAGTCTACTTTGCATCAACTTACAACACATGTCATCTTTGGGCTCCTTTCAGCCATTGCATGATCAAAGCGACTTCATCTGCACACATTGTGGTCCTTTCTTGACCTTCGTGAGGTCCCTTCACCAACATCATCTTAATGAAGTGGTGACCAACACAACCTCCCTTACAGAGTTTCTTTACAACCAGATACTAACTATGGTGGTTATCATCACCACTTACAAAAGACAAGAACTTTCTCTATGTATAAACCTGAACGAGCACACATGCTCTCATCAAACCCTCTAGTCTAGATCACACTAACCATTAGTTAGGGGTGATAAATGGTACTAACATCGAGTTCATCATGTACCTACTTCCACCTTATGGAAGTGAACCTTTAGGTCATACTCAGGAACTTTTGAACTTGCAGCATGGTGTAGTTGAACCATCTCTCTCATATGTAGTTCAACTGGATCTGTCCCTTGATAGTACTCTTTCTTTCTTATGTCATCTAGGTAAGGCGATCTACCATAACCCATATTGCATCTTGACCTTCCTTGGTCTACGGGAGACTCACCACTACATACATAGTGATGAACTCCCATTCCCTCCCAGGGACTCTTAACATCTGTATCATTATACTGGGTTACTGGTGTTCATCCTTTACCTCCTGTCATGCATGGAAACATACTACATGCAACTTCATCTTAGGCATCCAAAGTACTATTGTCACTTATTATCTTGGTAGTACCATGGTATATGGTGATCTTAAATCATGAACTCCCGTATGTCATGATTCCTCAAGATCGATTCCTCAGAAACCCTAAACCAATCTCATCAGAGTTTTATCACCTTCTGTTCCGAAGAAGTGCATCTGAGGTTCTACAACCATCCTTTCATTGCATCAAGGCTTAGGATGGCTAACCAAACAACTACTAACTTGTTCAACAGATCTCGTTACATCTGAGTGTTAGCCCAAACATATCTCTTTTCCAATTGAGGGTTAACCTAACAACATCTTCTAGCCTCCATCTTAACTAGGTAGATGTATCTCATCCAGAGCATCTATTACCACTTTGCACCCTTAGGTGTTAGATAAGGTTGAAGACTTACTCCTCCATGGAATCCACTTATCACCTCAAACTCTAAGTCTATCATCATTAAGAAAACCCTGAGCTTATTCTCTTGGTTTTCGAACTCAACCTGGTATAACTTGCAAGTTCCACATAGCTCATGATAAAAAATTCTCATAATATGACTACCTCATTTCTCTTAGTGTTTGCAAACCATCCATGGATCGTTCACTTTACCAGTGTATGTTATCTTCTCTATCCTCATATCTCGTGGCAACGTTCCAACCCACGTCATCTTTATCCTTGGTGTATGGCATGCGTACTATCCTATCTTTCACTCCCATAACAAGAAGAAATAAGCATTTGGCTGCAGTCCAAATATAGAGTTCTTCCTATTCCAAGAGTAGAGATAGTACATCCCACCTTGCCAATACACCTTTAAATCTCAGTTGAAACGTGCCACATAAGTCTCTCCATCACAATCTTCTCATTATTGAAGTTACTTCCATGGAAACTGGTCTCGAACCTACTTGGGTCCACACACATTCCTTGGTCATCTCCTCTAGGTCTATAGGGTGTCAGCACTTTTGGAGTCATCCTTCTTCCCTTATGCATCCAGAGAGTGCCCTACTCATCTACCCTTTGGGTCCCATGAGTTCATGAAGGTGATCAATCTCCTAACCCATGGCCCTCAGATAATGATAGTTGTTACCTCTCGTCCCTATGGTCATGTGCAACTAGGGAATTAGGTAATTCCTACTTTCCATCAGTCTTATCCCTTCATGACCCTAGGATAGACTTAGGATTCTATTACAATACATGTCCATCTTAGAACCTTACCCAAGCCTTCATCATCTCTCTCTCTACATTCATGGGCTAAATTTTCATCCTTTCATAAGGGTCATGGCAACCTGCCTACCTTGGTCAGGACCCATACTAGTTACCTTCATGGTAACACATCCACATGCACTTAGAGATGGTTATCAATGGGTCTACAGGTTCATCCTCATACCATGTACTTTTCACTTAGCTTCTCAAGATCCTATGAGACCTCCTTAGGTTACTTCAAAACCAACAGAAAATGGTGTACACCTTACAAAAGGGTCCCTCTCCCAGGATGGGAGGAAACTTCATCTCTTGACAACCAGGTCACAAACATCCTTAGGGTTTATATCCATATGAGCATGCTTAACCCTAGTAAGCTACTAAGGAACAAGCTGACCACCTACTAAACCATACTGGGTCATACTTGTTCTCATCCTCAACACTGGATCACGATCATACTTTCCCATGTCATCAACTTAGCTGTGAGGGATTCACCAAGCATACCTTAAACTTAATGGATTTTCCTTTCCTCTAAACATAAGAAGTACCATGCTTGAATCTCCAATCTCGTCATGAGCATTTAGGTGCACCACTTCCCCTCTTAGGCCTAGTAACCCTAGGTTCACTTTTAGGTGTCCACAAATCAAGCATGTATAAGGCATGACATGCACTTCCTGTCATTCCTCTACTTGAGCAACACTTCAAAGTTGAATCCTCCTCAAGGACAACCAACAAGGTATAAGGCCTCACAACCTGTTACTAAACCTTTCCAGGTCTAAATAACTCTTCTTCCTATCTCAGAAGATAAACACCTATACCATAGGCACATAGGTACCAGAAGACTCATCTTCTCTCTAGGGTTTGGTTCCTCTAAAGGCAACCAAGATACCACCAGCCTCCAGGGATCAAGCATGAGGCAACAACTATCATCCACTTAGGTCACATCATCCTCAACTCCCCACTATTCCTCATATCTAAGAGTCTAGGCTTCCAACCTTCTTACATGGGTCTTGCTCTTTATCTCTAGATCCCCTACAACCAACCTCACTACCTGAGGTCCTCTCTCCATGAAGGTGGGTTAAGCTTACGAGCATACCCCTACATGGTGAAGTCTATGTTCAACTTATGTTTGCTCAAGAGTATCCATAACACTTTATGCTTATCTGATAAGCTATCCATCATACTCTCCTAGATAGGGTTTTAGCCTAATGTTAGCACTATTGACGTACTATGGGTGCATGCTATGCCCTACTTGCATAATCACATAGGGTTTCTATAGGTCCTTCACTAACCTCATCATCGGAGGAGCTATCCTTCACTCTAACATGCACGACCCTTTCTAGGGTTGGGTTGCCAAAGGTTCTAGGTCATCCAACCTCTCATGGCTTATATGGGCATCCAAAAGCACATCCACCCTCACGACATCCAACTCCTCATGTCATCGTTCTCTCTAACCTTCACTTAGGGTTAGGGTTAGCATCATTCTCAGAGGAGGTTCCAGGTTTATACTTATAATGGAGGTTTCTACCCCCAAAACTAGCTCTCTTTACTTATCCTCCTGATAAGAAGGTCTAGCCTCAGGTCTCTCCTAAGGGCATGACAAATTATGTCATACGTCTTAAGCATGTATCTATTCTTTAGTTTACGATTAAACTATTAATCTTATGTCCATGACATCTTATTTACATGTTTTTCATTAATTTGGTGAAGCACTCCTTAAACCTTATCAACCTTACCCATACCTCAAGAGGGTGAGGAAAAGAGAGAAAACCCTAATCCTTATAATCCTTAACAACATTTGAGTTGAGGAGGGATGAACAAGATGAGAGAGTCCTAAAGTTATCTTATTTCGAGTCAAATCCTGAGATATTGGCCAGGCAGTCACACTAATCCAGGAGTCCTCGAATTCTGACTAGCAGTGCGGAGGAAAATCTTGCCAGCCTCCAGACGTGATCCTTTTCTAGACACCTCTGTCTTTCGAAAATTCCTCTAATAACTGCCTTGGGTTCTACAGAGTTTGTAAAATTTAATAATTATTAAAGATTTAAATGAGGAACCTATGCTCTGATACCAAATGTAATGACCCCGCCTCCTAGTAACCCCCAATTAAGGGAGACCAATAGGTCAGCGACGTTATCTGAATTTCTGGATCAAAGGTTCAAAAAATAATCAATAATAATTAACAAATTCTACCACACTAAACTGAAAGGCTGTAATAAAATTGAAATTTTCATACTTTTTTCAAAAACTTGGATATCTACTTCTATCCACATGGAGTCTATTTTAACTAATCCTCCTTTGAACTTTAATTCATATTTAAGCCCACATATGCCACTTTACTATTTTTTCTTTTCACTTGTACCTAAAATGCCGACAAACAAAACGTTGGTCAGCATAAAGCTGGTAGGTGGGGGAAACAATAATCGTGCAACTATGATAACAATGTAATCAACCAATTATCATTTAACAGCCAAGATTACGACTTAAGCAATACTACTCAATCCTTACATATCCCCTATCTTTGTGTTGTCCCTGTAGTAGACTTGGATACTACCTCTCTCAATGGTAAATCCTAACCCCCATGGCCCTACCTCACAGGTAGCCAATACTTAGGGTTATAGAGTCGCATGGCCCTACCCAAAGGTAGCCCGATCCCTAACTCAAGGTGACTTGATGGACCTACCCCAATGGTAGCCATGTACTAAGTCATCCAATGACCTGATGGACCTACCCCATAGGTAGAAATGTACTAAAATGATTAAGCCACAGAGGGGACTAGGATCTGAGCTAGTAGGCACATATCTTAAATGATAGTCATATTTACATTATAGTTTGCATGAATTAAATTCATCCAATAGTTTAATTCAAGACATCGAGGAAAACTTCAGAAAACCTCAAAAAACTGATTCGAGATATTCATAAGCGTAGCCACATACCTGTCAGGCTGATTTGAGAAAGAATAATCCATGCAAGTAAGAAATCCAAGAAAGCAAGCACACATAACAAGATCCTGAAATAATCATGCAATTCCCTTTTATTACTCACACCATCAAGATCTATTAAACCTAGCTCGCTTCCTAGGGTTTCTATCCCACTTTTAGGGTTTCCTTTGCAATTAGGGTTTCCCTTCATCTTTTACTATTTTAAACCCTAATTTTATACCATTACTCATAAACCCTAATTATCTCATCTATTCTTCAATAGTAAGGTTATCTTTTAACAACATATAACCCTCATTTTAGAAAAAGCATAATTAACCATCAATTAAGTCCATTAAGCCTCTTTTACATTAAAGCTACCATTATGCTCATTTATCATCAATTCATAGTTCATTACGGTCTAAGTCACATATGAACTCTATTTGTCATTAATTTCACATTAATCCACTAGAAAACCCTAATTATCAAATTAAGGGTTTTCATCCATAGTTAGGAGCTTTTATACTTGAAAGAGCTTAGAACCATCATTTAACAACATATTTTCACACTATTTAAATTAAATATGATCTTCTCCTCTTTTACCCTAAACCATGAAATAATTCATCTACATCAGGTTCAAGTTCATCGTTAATGTTACAACAGGTTGCTATTACTTAATTTTGTCAATTAAGTATCATGAATTCAACCATTAACTTCAATTAGGGTTCCTAACATGATTTCAAATCATTTTTCATTAATTTAGAATACTTTTGCAATTAGGAACAAAATCAGATTCTAAAAGTATTTTTATTGAATTCTACATGTTCTCTTGATCAATTTTCATATTTTGCATATTTCCATCGGAGCTACCAATCTTTAGTTATGGTTCATGCAAGACAATATACCTTTCGGCCAATCAGAGAGTGCCACATGGTCAATTTCCATGCAAAGTGGCCCGACTTTAGTTATAAAGAAATTTCCATTATACCCCCGGTCCGCAGATCACTTCTTCACACCCATGAGGGGCATAATCGTCCAAAACCACCTGCACTCCTACTTCCTCGTGACAAAGCCTACGCCACCGCTGGCAGCGGTTCGGGGAGGGTTTCTTCCTCCAAACATTGTTCCCTAGGGCACCGAAGACCCCTCCATCACCTCCGCCTCCCTCTGTTGCACCTGTGGAGGGCTTAACCCACGGTCGAGGTGGCATGGATGTGGTTGGGTGGTCTGCTACACGTGGAGGTCGTAAGCAACCAAGTTGTGGCTGCAACGTTTGGCTAGGAAGAGGGAACGGTCACCCAAACCTCCCATGACATTGTGGGGGTGGCGAACCTCCACTGCAACTCCTCCTCAGCCTAACGCGGCTATAAGAAAGCCTTTCTCTCCGCAACTAGGGTTTGTACGCAAAGAATCACAAAGAAGAAGAAGAAGGAAGAGAGGTGCATGTGGGATCCTTCCTGGACTCGAACTGGAGGGTCTACCCTTTATATAGGGGTGAGTAACGAAGCCCTAAGGTGAGCCTCCATGAGGAATAATGTCCTTTTCTCAAAATGAAACATACTTTCCTTGGTTGTGAAGCAACCACCTCTCTCTTCATTATCTCCTTAGATAACTATATTATTAGAAATTCGAAAACAGTTTCCCTTATTCTCTTTATTCTTGTCTTTTAATCCATTGGCCATGAAATTATATTTTCTTTTTGTAGAAAATACTTCTTTTTAACAATACCTCATAATTCATTAATTAAGCATCATATTATCTTCTCATTTTTGTATTATTGATATTTTCTCTTTCTTTTTCTTCATTGGGACTCCTTGGATCCCAAGAATCTATAATATTTCGAAATTCCTTTTTAAGGATATTCATTATCATTCTAGATGCATCTATACCCATTATTTCTCATTATCTTATTTATTTCTTATTAAAATATCTCTTTTTTGAATATTTCTCTTTATTTCTCTTTTCTTTTCCTCATTGGTATTCCTTTTAACATTAGGAATCCTTGGGATACAAAATTCCACCAAGGATAACTCACTTATAACTCTTTTCCATTTATTTCCCACATTTTTCATTATTTTCAATTTCTTTCTTAATAAAGAAATACTTAATTGATCTTTTCTTTTCTTATTGCATTTTCTTTGCAACTTTGGACTCCTTGGGAAACAAGGAATCCAAGAGGCACGAAATCCACCTTTGGATTATATTCTTTTGCCTTCTAGAGGTTTCTACATCTTTCTTTCCTCCATTTCATATTAATAATGGAGTTCCTTTTATCTTTTCCTTGTTATTGGGCCCAATAGCCAATAAAGCCCAAAAAACAACCAAAAAGACTATTGTAAACTAAATTCATTTATTCAAAACTAATTATATCATTATTTGTTCCAACATCTTTAATATGAGAAATTTCATTTCTCACCAAATGAACCCAAAAGTTGGGGTTGTAACATAACTTCTTTATGACACATTATTATGTTCAAGTGGAGCTCATTGTGATACATTATCATAGTCTCCTATATGGTCCTCCAACCCTTAGTTCAAAATATATTCTACATGGATCATATCAAAGTGTTTTAATACTTTTACCAATGGTTATGTACTACATTCATGATGTCCTTGAACAATTCAACATATTCAAACTTGTACTTCATTAAATATAGACTACAATATTTATTGAGATCATCAGTAAATATAATGAAGTACTAGTAACCACCTTAAACATTTATTCTAAAAGTTCTAAATACATCAATATGTACGAGCCCTAATAGAATATTCTCCCTTCCACTATTGATAAATATATACTTATCCCTTTATTTTCATCTTTTAGATATCTTTCTAGGATTGTATTGTTATTTATCTTCTTCATTTTGTTATTAATTGTATTAGTTTGGAATTTTATATTTATTTAGAGTTTTAAATATATTTGCTTTTTTTGTGGAAAATAGCTCATGAGTAAATTCCCCTAGAAGATATTTTTGCACAAATTCCCGTAGTGTCTGACTTCAGTATATACCTTTCACCAAAATTAGTATAACTCCCACATCCCAAAGTGGAATTTAATGTGCAAGTATGAGTTAGAAAGAGAATTAAATTTTCTACAGGAAAAACATATATTCGGACTGATTCCAAATTTTTGACTTGCCCAAAAATATTCTCGAAATCACTATTGCGGGAAATTACTGCAAAAAGAATGCAAAGCAATCAATTGTTTCCTCTATTGACTAGATCCAGAAAGTTAGCAGCCACCGCCGGCCATTTCTTTTGCCCTAAACCTAATGTATACCCCCCTCCTTCTCCTATAAAAGGAGGGACACTTCCTCCTCCTTGGGTATCTTGGATTTCACTTTTGTACTAGCATTCTCAGAGCATCTCATTCTTGTATTCTTCTTCTAGTTCTGCAATAAAGTAATTTTTCTTGAAGCATTGTTCATTCTTAGATTGTTCCTCGACTCTTTTATTCTGCTTTTAGATCTAGATATCCTTTTCCCCTTTCTTTAGTTCTGGGGTAAGGAATTAAGAACCTGGCCATTTCATTGTCTCTAGCATAAGGATTGATTTCCTATTTTGGGCTAGACTATGGCCAAGGTACTTTCTTCCTCTGTCTCCCCCTTCTCCTCAACTATGAGTGAGTAGTTCCATATCGAGGCAAGGGGAACAACCCCTTATCCATGGTTTGATCGAATTAGTTTTAATCGATTTCTTTTAGAAAGTGATTGGTTTATTAAATCGATAATCTAGCAAAGTAATTACTCGTTAGATGTATATGTTAACCCGGATGGAAATGACCATGGAAATCCGAGTTTAGAATGATTAAACAAATTTGCATAGAGATTCTGATGTGACCGCAGATTTATTTCTTTTCGGATGACGAACTAGGAAACATGAGCATGAGGACCAATGGGCTCATGTTGAGTTCATCTTTTGTGGGTTTTTGTGATTCCCATGTCGTCGCCTATTTGTTGATTAATTGTTAATTCATTTTCTTGCCATGGATAAGGAGGTGAAAACCCCTAAGCCTCGATTCTCTTCCTTTGATTTCAATCACCGACTCATTTGTCTTAGTTTTTAGTCTTTTTTTTCATAATTGCTTTTTGTGCAAACAACAATCTTGTTTACCTTTTGTAGGGCAAATAATATTTTGTTTAAGTACAATTTAATTTCAGCAATTTCCTTCCTTAGTGTAACCATTCATCACTCAAACCGATTTTATTTTTAGTTCCAAATATGAAAATAGCAAAAGTAAATAAATAAGTTATTCAACAATTGGGTATTTAAGAAATAATCTTTAAAATTTGTCCTTTGGGATTCGACCCTTTCTATACTAGCCTTAATCGGAAAGTTAAAAAGTTTAAACTCTAGGATTAAAAATCTTAGTGATTGGTGTGTTAAGCAATGTATATCAATTTGGCATTGTTGTCGGGGACAACAGATTGTTTTCTCAAACCCCAAAAAATCTTTTGAAAAACTTTTTTTTATTTTTTTATGCCTTTCGAGTAACATTCTGGAAGTGCTACTCCTCCTTCTCTCGAGTTTCCATTCCGGCAGTCTGTTTTTTTCTGCAAATATGCTAGTTTTAAACAAATGTTAGTTTTGTAATTTTTACCCTAGTGTTATAATCCCTTAGCTTTTCCTTTTAATTTATGGTCTTGTATAAATCTTTAGTTCTTTTTTGAATTGTAAAAAAAACCTTTTCAAATGGAGTGGGCATCCCAATATCCCCCACAATGTTATTATTGTGGTCTTTACAACCATGCATCTCTTGCTTGCCCGACTCTACCCCATGCTTATGATAGCACCCCTTTTAATTATGAGCCCTTTCATCCTGGTGGGTACAATGTGAATCCACATTTTTTTTAGAACCATTATGGCGAATTATGCTATTCATATTCTAATGGGGGATATGATCAACAAAATTTTGTGGGGTGTAACCAACAAAAGCTTGGGGGTTATGAACATGTTTATGAAACCCAATATAATCCTTAACAAGAAGAGAGACTTAGGGCCCTACAGAAGATAGCAGTAGAAGAAGAAACAAAACTTAAAACCAGCCAAGCCTTCTTAACCGCCCTACTAGAAGCCCAAACCCAAAATATAGATTGTTCAAATATGTTTCCTAATGAATTGGTGACACCTTATAATATTGAATCTTCCTACCAAGATGGATGCAATGGAAGTTACAATCCACCATCTTTTAGAGATTATTATGAGGAGCAATGCCACCCAAAACAATATGAAGGTTACTATGGCCAAGGAAACTATGGGGAGTGTGGCGAGGATGGACAAAATTTTGGGGTGTATAAATCCTATGGTGAAATGCAATTTAATCTTAAACTCGAAGAGAGACTTAAGGCCTAAGAAAAGATGGCAGCAGAAGGACAAGAAAAACTTGAATCCAGTCAAGCCATGTTAGCTACCTTACTAGAGGATCAATCACAAACTCCCCCTATAGATATTGAGCAACCCAAGATGGTTCTTCCTAGTGATGATGACGACGATGATCCTATTTTTATGTCATATATCTCAGATCCTGAAGAAATAGCACAAAAAATGGAGCCATAGCATGCGGTGAGGATGTGGGTATCCCTATCTTTCCTTTACATACTTTACTACTTGAATATGAAAAGTCAAAGTAGGAGAGTCAATCTAAAAATCCAAATACTCCCTCCACCACTTACAACAATCCAATTGACATCAAAGACCAATACCATTATTTTGAGTCTATTTTGGATAATAAGCATCCAACCCCTTTGACAAAATGATTCCACACGTTCTGTCGCAACCAATTCCCATTCCATGCACAACTGATTTAGAAGAAGAGACACAACCATTAGGAGAAGTCTACATACCCCCTTCCACTGACTACAAGGAATATGTCCCCATTTTTATCCCTCATGAACCCTTGGGAACTCCTTGCATAGAGGAACTAGAGTTACATGCTATATCAACCATGAATCTCATCTATCCCAAGGTTGATTGCATGAATTTTGAGTAGAGCAAAAATACTTATCATGCTGATTTAAATTTAGTTGTCCCTTTCATATCACCACCAATTCTCCTATATGTAGGTCAATATAACCGAGGAAACCAGAGCCAAATCCTCCGCCTAACTTTGCACATCTGGCACTGCATGTGTTACTAGTCGGGTACCCACCAACCTCCCCCAATCCACATCCATCTTCAACACTTCCTTCACTATTGATGGAAGATATGTGGATCCTATTGGAGGGAATGCGAGGTGAAAGAAAATATGAGCACCTCGCTGAACTTCTACAAATACCCTATCATAGGGTACACTATGAATCTCCTCAGATAAAGGTCTCAACCCTCATACACATCCCCTTCAGCTAGACATTTTTTGAGCTACCATGGCCACCTGGAAATCCTTTCTCTTCTCTTCCCTCCATCTCGGGTTTCGATTTTTCTCGGGACGAGCAAAAATCTGAGTCTGGGGTGGTGGGTGATATTTTCTATTCCACCCCCTTATCTTTTTATTCTTGCATTATTTCTACTTTTTTTTTAGTTTTGCATATAGTTGCTTTGTTCATGGGCATTATCTAGTCGGCCATATTTTTATTTATTTTGTTGTAAAATGGCCTTTATCTAGTCGGCCAATATGAATAGATGGTTATCATGGTACCCCTTTGAATTTAGTAAACTTTTTGCAAAGACTATTACAAATTGTCATGTCTGAAACCACCATGTCACCTAGGACCCCTAATAACATCACTCCTCAGAATAGTTGGCAAGTCAAAGGAATCGATCAGAACCGAGTATAATTTTCCCTATATTTAAGCAATGGATTATCTTGTTATAAAATTTGTATGATGTGATTAATAGAAATACACTAACTAGAGTAATGACACTCTCTGACAAAAATATATGAAAAAAATGGAAGTTATAAGTACAAGAACATCTCCTCCTTGCCTCTATTTTTTTCTAAAAAAGAGAAGCAAACAATCACCACCATAAAAAAAATCATGTACGGGGTGGCATGCTTCCCAAAATGAAAACTCCATACCCCACAAAGGGGCGTACCAGCAAAAGATGCCAAAAGTGCACATGAAAAAAATTGTGACCAATGTAGCCACAACTCCATAAATTCATATCCCGAGTCGAATAGAGGAGGGATCAATATATTTTCATAACTTCTTTCTTGTTTTCACACCTCCAAATTCGTCCTATTCTTATGCAATAACTAAAAAAATAGTAATCAAAATTGAGAGTGTCAAAGAGAAAGTAAGACAATGCCTATTTTTCTATAAATTCTTATTTTAGAAGCTAGATTTGACAATTGTTTTGATAGGGAATATAGAATTTTATGCTATGTGGTTCTAGGAGATTGGGTCACTTGGCCAAAATTTGGAGGTGAGGACTGTAATGATGTTATTAAGTTGAGGATGACATATTGGGAGTATAAATTGGACTTTATTTGTGATTTTATTTGCTTGAGAACAAGCACAAATTCAAGTCCGGGGTATTTTGATAAATGTATACTTCTCCCTTTATTTTTCATCTTTTAGATATCTTTCTAGGATTGTTATGTTATTTATCTTCTTTATTTTATTATTAATTTTATTAGTTTGGAATTTTCTATTTATTTAGAGTTTTAAATATATTTACTTTTTTTGTAGGAAAATAGCTCATGAGTAAATTCCCCTAGAAGATATTTTTGCACAAATTCCCGCAGTGTCTGACTTCAGTATATACCTTTCACCAAAATTGGTATAACTCCCACATCCCAAGGCGGAATTTAATGTGCAAGTATGAATTGGAAAGAGAATTCAATTATATATAGGAAAAACATATACTCAGACCGCTTATTAATTAATGACTGGCCCAAAAATACGTTCGAAATATCTGTTGCGGGAAATTACTACAAAAAGAATGCAAAGCAATCAATTGTTTCCTCTATCGACTAGATCCATAAAGTTAGCAGCCGCCGCCAGCCATTTCTTTTGCCCTAAACCTAATGTATACCCCCCCGCCTTCTCCTATAAAAGGAGGGAGGCTTCCTCCTCCTTAGGCATCTTGGATTTCACTTTTGTACTAGCATTCTCAAAGCATCTCATTCTTGTATTCTTCTTCTAGTTCTGCAATAAAGTAATTTTTCTTGAAGCATTGTTCATTCTTAGATTGTTCCTCGACTCTTTTATTCTGCTTTTAGATCTAGATCTCCTTTTCCCCTGTCTTTAGTTTTGGGGTAAGGAATTAAGAACATGGTCATTTCATTGTCTCTAGCATAAGGATTGATTTTCTATTTTGGGCTAGACTATGGCCAAGGTACTTTCTTCCTCCATCTCCCCCTTCTCCTCAACTATGAATGAGTAGTTCCATATCGAAGCAAGGGAAACAACCCCTTATCCATGGTTTGATCGAATTAGTTTTAATCGATTTCTTTTAGACGGCGATTGGTTTATTAAATCGATAATCTAGCGAAGTAATTACTCGTTAGATGTATATGTTAACCCAGATGGAAATGACCATGGAAATCCGGGTTTAGAATGATTAAACCAATTCACATAGAGATTCTGATGTGACTGTAGATTTATCTCTTTTTATATGACGAACTAGGAAACATGAGCACCAGGACCAATGGGCTCATGTGGAGTTCATCTTTTGTGGGTTTTTGTGATTCACATGTCATCGCCTATTTATCTATTAATTGTTAATTTGCTTTCTTTCCATGGCTAAGGATGTGAAAACCCCTAAGCTTCGATTCTCTTCCTTTGATTTCAATCACCGACTGTCTCGTTTGTCTTAGTTTTTAGTCTTTTTTTCATAATTGTTTTTGTTTGCTAACAACAATCTTGTTTACCTTTTGTAGGGTAAATAATATTTTGTTTAAGTACAATTTAATTTCAGCAATTTCCTTCCTTAATGTAACCATTCATCACCCAAACTGATTTTATTTTCTATTCCAAATATGAAAATACCAAAAACAAATAAATAAGTTATTCAACAATTGGGTTTTTAAGAAACAATCTTTAATAGTTGTCCTTTGGGATTCGACCCTTTCTATACTAGCCTTAATAAAAATTTAAAAGGTTTAAACTCTAGGATTAAAAATCTTAGTGATTGGTGCGTTAAGCGACGCATATCAACTATTTCTAGTGAAAGGTGGTTTTGTCATATTTCTCACCAAATGAGATTTGCATGTATCTATTGGTTCAATAACCAAAATATTTACAACCATCTTTATGGGTTCTAGAAATGTATTTCTCATTTATGTGCCCTAGATGATAATGCTACTGGTACCCATTATTTGAGTCAACAAGTCATTCAGTATATGTGTTATGCATATTTGTCTCTACAATTATCGAGTATAGAATATGAGTCATATGCCATCTCCATATAAGATCTTATCTTTTAAAATGAAACATCAATTTATTCATAATATATTTTTCCATAGAAGATACATGATGTTTTCATTAATGCTAGGTACATAATAGCAATGCACTAATTCTATTACATGCCCCTCAGGCTAAATGATTAATTCCAACTGTAGTGGTCGCAACTCTTGCTCCATATGGTTCTATATTACTTATTCTTGGGTCCTGAAGTGGAGATATCTATCTTCTTCTTATTCTTCAACCTCTCTATGTAAAGATGACAATTTTGTTTCGAATGTCTAGGCCGGTGACATTGACGGTGCTTCCCTTTCTTATTCACTCCTCCCTTAGCTTTCAGTGTAGAAGACTTTGGGTTCTGGCTAGCTTTACAACTCTTCTTAGTTTTTCCTTTTCCCTTAGACTTCTCTTTGCCTCTGCTAATAAACAACAATGATCTTCATTTGCACTTTAGTTGGGCTCAACATTCTATGTAATTCTGACAATAGTTTGTCAAAATTATTCATGTTGTAGTTTAAGACAAACTAGACGTACGATTCTGGTAGTCACTACAAAATCAAATTTATGGCCAACTCTTAGCCTGAGGTAAATCCAAGTATATCAAGATTCTCCACATACCCAATCAACTTGAGTGCATGGTGACCTACTGTATCTCCTTCTACCATGTTGCACTTTAACAATGCTTTTGAGACATCATATCTTTCTTGTCTTTCCTAATCTTGGTACATGTTCTTAAGATTTGTTTCCATCTCAATAACATCTATGTTCTCATACTGTCTTTGTAACTCATAGTTCATTGAGGAAAACATCAAGCACTTGACATCCACATCATCTTAAGTGCATCTTGTAAGCAACCCTGTCAACGTTAGTTGTGGTGGAAGCAGGTACATATGGCTTTGGTGTCTCTAGAACATAGATCTTGTGCTCTTTAGTGAGAATAATTCTCAACGTCCAGAACCAGTCATGAACGTTTATCCTCTTCAGCTTGTCTTTCTCAATTACCGATTACAAAGCAAATGTGTTTGTGTTTCTCTATAAAAGAAATTTTGAAATTTTTATCAAAAAACATTTTGATTTGATTTGATAATATTGACAATATTAATTATGCATTTCATTAATGATCATTCCCACTATTTGTTCAAATTTATAGTCATCACCACCAATTTGGAATATTGTAGCATATAATCTTCTAGTGTGCCAAGATCCATATTTCGTCAAGTCATGACTCAGTTTTGGTTGATCGCCCACAACTTGACTATTTAGGTAGGCAACTTTTTCCAATTGCATCATTCAACTCTTGGATAGTTGATATGCACAACTCCTTGTCATAATCCATCTTTAGGCTTCTAGGAACTTAATCTCGTTAAGGCCACCTAGCTAAGCCTGAGCCAAAAGACAACATGATAGAATATGCACCCTACTTTGGCGGAACTACATATCTACCATCACACTTCTATGAGATAGACATCGCGGCATGCTTTGGTCTAACTTACGCTTGGTCTATCAAGATTTTCATGTGTGTCACTTATGAAAAGAATCTTAGGTGTAATATTTTTCGAGGGATTTTATATAAATATGTATACATATCCAATCACCACATACTTATAGTACGTGTCATATACATGCTATATCCACAAACAAAAATCATGCAATCAAAAATATACAAGCGATGGTTATGGCCATACTAATACAATTTTTGGAACCACAATGAATTATTACCACCTCAGGTCATACATCTCATGTAGCAGTCTATATTGGATTACTTGTGTTGGCCCGGTCGGTCCTTTGAATCCTTCAATCGATCGGTTGGCTTTCAGGTCATTTGGTTGGCTCCTTCTATATGTTTGCCTCCTCAGTCCTCGAGTCGATCAAATCAACTCATGAAAAACAACAAATCTTTCCAAAACAAAAATGAAAACTATATTTCATATGACAATGTAAAAGGGAAATGTCAAGTTACATTTGAGGGAAATATATGAAGAAGATCATAAATTTATATATTTGGAAAGGAGGGGAGAGGCTTGGTATGCAAACTGAGTAATAATAGGAAGGAAAATGAAACAACCAAGCATAAACATCCACATGGGTTTTGACCATAACCATGTATACATCCACCATCAAAACACTTTTAGGGAGACACATATAGATTGCATATATATCATACATATACATACATATATATTGGGATCATATGTGGTATTTAATTCTATATGCATATTAATCATTTTTAATATTTGCATCGAATGCAATAAAATAAATCCGATCATATTGAATTTAATCCAGATACACCATAAATTGGCATGGGTCTGATACCATAGTTAGAGAATAGGGATGGCAGAGAAGGTAGCGGAAACAAAAATGTTTGCCCATATTCCTTCCAATCAATAATGATATATCTAGGAAAGAGGGTAGCATAGGTATACCTAGTCCTGGAACAAGTCCAACAATTACTCTTGCATCACTATGTGCACTCTTTGTAAGATGCACATGGGCCTATGTCCCTTGTATTCAGGGTGCAGTACACCAGCAGCTAAATAATTTACAAAGTCAGGAAACCAAGGAAATTGGGAGTCTACCTTAAGCAGTTGATCATCGAGTAGGGATTTAGTTATGGGGTTATCATCAGTTTGGCTATATCTAAGTCGACTTTGGTGATCATCCATGACATTTTCATACCCCTTTTTATCTATGATTTCTAGGTCAAACTCCTGCAACAACATGATCCACCTTATGATTCTAGGTTTGGCATCTTTCTCAGTCATAAGGTAACGAATGACTACATGATCATTGTAAACGATGACTTTATAGCCAACCAAGTCTGAGCAAAATTAGTCAAAACCATAGATAATGGCTAGCTTGTATTTTTCAGTGATAGTGTAATTTCACTAAGCTTGCTCTAAGGTCTTGGATGCATAGCATATGATATAGTGTTTCTTATCAACTCACTATCCTAGGATGACACCTATGATAAAGTCACTAGCATCACGCATGGTTTCAAAAGGTAGGGCCCAATCTGGTCCACAGATGATTGGAGTGGATGTGGATGATTGGAGTGGATGTGAGAGAATTTTTCAAATACAGAAAACTATCCATGTAGGCTTTGTCAAAATTGAAGGGCACCTCCTTTTGAAGAAGGTTGGTGAGAGGTTTGGTGATCTTAGAGAAGTCGTGTATGAATCGCTGATAGAAATCGACATGTCCTAGAACGGCTCAAATATCTTTGATTGAGGTCGGGGGTGGAAGCTTGGTGATGACCTCAATTTTAGCCTTGTCAACTTCTATGCCTTGGTTACTTACTCTATGGCCTAGAACAACTCCCTCCTTAGCCATGAGGTGACACTTCTCTCAATTAAGGACTAGGTGTGACTCAACACATCTATCAAGAACAAGAGTTATGTTTCTGAGGGAAGAGTCAAAATTGTCTCCATAAATGGAGAAGTCATCCATGAACACCTCCATTATGGTTTTGGTTAATCCTACAAAGATGGCTGACATACACCATTGGAAGGTGGTTGGTGCATTGCACAAACTAAAGGGCATTTGTCTAAACGCATAAGTGCCAAAAGGACATATGAAAGTTGTTTTCTCTTGATCTTTAAGATGGATGGGAATCTGATAGAATCCTTAGTAGCCATCTAGATAACAAAAATATTGTTGATGGGCTAAGAACTCAAAAACTTGGTCTAGGAAGGGAAGTGGGAAGTGGTCTTTCCTAGTTGCCTTGTTGATCTTCCTATAGTCAATACACATTCTCCATCCTATAATGGTGGGAGTGAGAATGAGTTCATTTTTATCATTTCTAATGATAGTGGTCCCCCCTTGTTAGGAAAAACTTGAATAGTACTGGCCCATGGTGAGTCGGTGATGGGGTAGATTATTCCTGTAGTCAAAAGTTTGATTACCTCTTACAGGACAACTTCCTTCATGTTTGGATTGAATTTTCTTTGCGGATCCCGAGAGGGTTGGTTGTCTTATAACATGGGGATTTTTTGAATGCAAATGGATTGATCTATCTCGAATAAATATGTCATTTTGTCCCCTAAGACAATTTTCCTTTTTCTAAGTTCCACCATAAGTTTTTTTTCTTGTTCAAGAGTAAGATCAAAATTTATGATGACAGGGCACAATTGTTGTTCATCAAGGAAGACATATTTCAAACCTATGGGAAGAGTTTTCACTTCTGGGGCATTAGGTGGTTTTGGTTTTTCATGTATGCAGGAGATCATTTTAAGATCCTCAATTTCAACATTAGGAATTTCCTCAAAATCATCTAAATGAGCCCTACATTGATCTAATTGTTCATAATCAAGGTCACATTCAGAAGGGGTAGTGAGGACCATGTGTAGGGGATCATCAACTAACTCCCATTCTTGCCTCATTTGGTATAGTTTATCTGTTGCCTTACATTTTCATTCTCTGCCTTGAGAGACTGAGCCAGTTGATTGCTCAAGAGGTCGCCAACCACTCCTGGAAACTCATCATCATCTCTAAGTCAAAAATCCCCATCACTCATGCGAGCTTTGCGGATGACATTATCCTTTTCAGAGAAGCTTCTATCTCTCAAGCTAAAACTATCAAGGCATGTCTCAGAAGATTCAGCGATGCTTCTGGATTGTTTTTGTCACATGAAAAATCCACCTTGTTCTTCTCGCATAATACACCAAGAAGCCTAAGAACCACGATCTGCAGGAGGATAGGAATACAAGAGACCAGCAATCTGGGGCATCATCTTGGAGTTCCAATCGTTCACAAAAGGAAAAGGAAAAGTTGATGGCACCAACTACACCTATTGGAAGAGGAGGATGCAATTCTACTTTCATGGGATGAGCTAGGATCTATGGAGAATGGTCTCAAATGCCTACACTCTTCCTCAAACAGAGTATGCTACATGGGATGCTAATACGGTAAAACTAGCCCAACCAAATGCAAAAGCTGTAAGTATCCTTTATTGTTCAATCTCCATAGGTGCGTTTAATAGAATTTCAAATTGTGAAACAACATATGAGATATGGCATAGACTCTCTATCACTTATGAAGGAACTGTTCAAGTTAAAAATTCCAAAATTGGCATGCTTAATCAAAAGTTTGAACAGTTTCTTCTGGAACCATATTAGTCTATTAGTGAAACATATGCAAAGTTTTCTTCTATTATTAATGGGTTGAATGCATTAGGTAGAGCCATTAGTGAATAGGATCAAGTATCAAAAATTCTTAGGTGCTTGCCTCTAAAGTACAAACCAAAGGTGACAGCCATTGAAGAAGCCAATGATCTCACTACATTAAGGATGGAACAACTCATTGGCAACTTGGAGGCTCATGAAGCAACCCTAGAAGAAGAAGAAAGATTGGCGGCTGAACACAAAAAGGAGAAAAGAAAGGACATTGCATTCAAAGCATCAACCAAGAATAGTCATGACACAAGTGAAGAAGATAGTGAAGAAGAAACACTCATTGTAAATGGTAAGACGTATATAAGTTTTAAAACTAACAAACTTCCTAGTGTTTCTTCCTCCAGGTGCTTTGAATGTGGCAAAAAGGGACACTTGAAAGGTGATTGTCCAAAACTCAAGAAGGGGAAGAAATCATCTCACAAGAAGAAAGAAAGAGCATATAAAGTTGCATGGGATGATTCAAGTGATGATAGTGAAGATGGAAAAGAAGAAATAGAATGTCTTATTGCTAAAACAAATGAAGAAGAAGAAGAGGTAAGCCTTTTTTATTTTCAAAAAGAAGATCTAATTTCTAGTCTTCAAGATACACATGAGAAATATGTTGATTGCAAAAAGAAACTAAAGAAGGCTACTAAAACTAATGAGGATTTGTATGCTAAATTAAATAATCTTTCTTTTGAAAAGGACAGTATTGTTTCTGAAAACCTTACCTTGAAATCATCTTTAAATGATTGAAAAATGAAGTTTCTTACTTTAGAAAAAAATCATGATCTTCTTTCTCAAGAGAAGGTTGATTTTCTTGCAAAATTGCATAATTTTCAGACTCAACCTATCCTATGTAATCATCTAGATTAAGATGCTATTGTTAAGGAAAGAGATGCTTTATCATCTAATCTAGATCAAGCAAAGTTAGATATCAAAAAGAAAATGGATGAGATTGCTAAATTACAAAGATAAATTAGTAGCTTGAGAAATAATGATATTCTTGATAAAATTCTACAAGATTCTTCTAGTCAGATTGGAAGAAGAGGACTAGGTTATAAGCCCAAAGGTAAATATTTTCAAAAACCTAGAATGAGAAGGACACAAGTGCCCAAGACTAAAGTTATGTATGTGCCTAAAGCCAATTCAGCTAAGAAGAGAAATGAAATCGATTCTATATGTTGTCATTACTATTTACGTCTTGGACATTATTCATTCTCTTGCTCATACAAGAAAAAGGATGTTGATCTAGTTTGGGTTCCTAAAACTTAGAGATTTTAATTTGATTAGTTGAGATATGACCTAAAACGTTATTTTGATATTCAAATGTCTTATCTCAACTAAATTGAGCATTAACTTGTATAATTTTGTAAAATTGATCTATGTTTTTACTTGAAAACAACTACTGAAAATAGTACAGAAACAATCTCGGTCGAGAAAGTTGTCGACCGAGATACTGTCGGTCTATAAATTAGTCGACCGATATAGTTACTTTCTTAAGCCTGCAAAAACCTGATAAATGGCCGATCGACAAATATTTCGACCGAACCTCACTCGGTCGAGAAATTTGTCAACCGAGGGAAACTCTGATAGAAATATTCAGTAAAAAAAGATACTTCAATTACAATTAACTTAAGTATGTAATGAACTTTATATACTGCATATTTGTATGATCATAATTAAAAGGAAGAACATATGAGCATTAAAACTTTATACTTTTCATGATTAAATTGTATTCAAGAAGAAAAGATTGATTTTACTAAAATCATGGATTTGCTTCTCATGAGATTATCTTGGTTGATCTCCTACATTGTTTGGCTTAAAACTGAAAATTATGAACCATGTTAAATTAATCAAGGAAATTACTGTTTTATAATAATCCACATGGTTTTTCCTAAGTATTTTTTGGTTTATCTATATAGAAATCATGTGTCTTGAAATTTTCCTTTAAATGATCATGATCATTGTAATTATGGATATGACTTTACTATTTCACCATGATCATTGTGTTTCATCTTTTACTTAGTTTCCCTAAAATAATCTTTGATCTATATGTATGTAAACCATAAATAAATATTGTTTTCAAAAAGATCACAGCAATTCAGCTCGTTACACATAAACATGACGTTATCATTGAAAATGCAATTTTTACATAAATCTCTATGGCACAAACGCATCTAGACATATTAGTTAAATGATTATCTTGTGGAAAATGATATCATCCTTTTTATACATGAATATTTTTTATGTGATACTCTGTAAGCTATGTTTCAAATATTCAATCAAGTAGGTCATTGAAAATGCTTAATCTGGAAAGATGCAGAAATTGCCTCTCGGTCAAAATATAAAATAAACCGAGGGGCGCCTAAGTCGAAGTCAAGGTCGACCTAAAATAAGCTTAACAAAATGCTTCATTGTAAATCATTTCCTTGCACTCGATCTTAGTATATTGAAAACAAGATTTTAGTGCATAGCTCTCATAAATGGTCAACTTATTATGATCTAATGCTTATTATGACCTTAGAATCCTTAATTTATCTTGATTATAAGATTCAGGGGGAGCTCACAAAAGCTATCTTGACTATTAAGAAGGAGTTCACAAAACTTTGTAAACATCATAAAGAAAATTTGAAATAAGTTATGACCTTAGTATCTTTAAAGTAATCTTGGTTATGAAAATAAAGGAGCCTACAATATTTATGAATATAATGTATATCTTGTCCTTAATGGAATTCTCTAAACAAATTAGGGCTTAACATCCTGTGTATTTGGTTAGAGATACATTCATTGACTCTACTATAAGCTTAAAAGAATCTCATATCATTTCAAGGCTTAACATCCCTTGTAAAATGGATGAGAAATCAAAACACATATGCCATGAATCTAAAAGGATCTCATATCATTTCAAGGCTTAACATCCTTTGCAAATGATTGAGAAAAAAATTGTGGCTAAATTTGACATAAAAATAAGTGGTTTGCTTTGAGTATCAAATTATCAAATTAAGGGGGAGAAATAAAAAATATAATTAATGTTTAGCTTGGTTATCTTTTTGAAATGACAAAGGGGGAGAAATAATATGAAATCAATAACATAAAATAAAATGAGTTTCATAATCTCTCGGCTAGCATCATACTTGCAAACAAGAGAATGGCTACAAAAGGTAAACTTCAGGTATGAAACTCATATGATTTATATTGTCTTGATTTATATTTCTGAAATGTTTTGTCGTCTTCAAAAGAGGGGAGATTGTTGGCTAAATTGGACATTATTATAATCCCTTTATTTTGATGATGACAAACATTTCTTTCTTGTGGTTTTAACTTGCTATTTGAGTGTTTCAGGGACAAGCATATAAGGTGAGACTTGGAAGATCAATTTGCTAAAATTGCTTTATTTTCATGATTGTAATCAATGTAAAAAACTTGTACAAGTTTATAATGTACAAGTACTTAGATATCATGTAAATCAAGCATTTAGATCTTCCCTATCCACACACAATACTTGGATAGGTCATCCCTAAGTGAGCATCACAATTGCACATTCATTTCTTACACTTAGCATATGAGTTAATGTTTTGAAACAGAGTCGGTCTCGGTCGACAAACTTCTCAACCGAGATACTCTCGACCGAGAAACTCCCAAGTCAAAAAATGAACATCTTTGCATAACCTACTAAAAGCAATCACAGAGAAAGGCTCGGTCAAACTTTACTTCGACCGAGACAATATCTCGAGCAGATTCTATAGTTGTTAGACTTGGTTATATAACCGTTAGAGTTAGTGGAAAAAGTGGTTGGAAGTTGAGTTGAACGTTGCTCCAGACTCACCCTCGGTGGACAATCTTCTCGGCCGAGAGACACTCAGTCGAAAAACTTCTCGACCGAGAAGGTGTCTGTCTGCACTTTTCAGAATTAATTAACTAGTCATTACTAATCCAATTAGTGGATACCTAACGGCTAGTTAAGCACTAAGAACCCCCTATAAAGTGTCTAGAATGTTCCTAAGCACTAGTAGGCCATTCCTATAAATAGGACATGCCTTAGGACACCTAAACTCACTTGAGTACACAACTTTCATATACAATTCACTTGAGATCACATTGTAGCAAGTCATTAGCAAAGCTTTCACTTGCAAAACATTTCCACAAGTTGTGAATTCATGTTCTATAGGCTGATATCTCCTATCCACTATACATTCACATCCATGCACTTTGGTTAGGAGATCAAACGCTTGATATATGATTCAAGCCTTGTGCTACATTGGTAAAGTTGTACTTTCCTGCTTCTTTCTTGTTCCTTTTTATTGCTTTGGTTCTCCTTTGCTACTCCTAGGTTGGAGGTTGTGGAAAGGAGGTTGTTGGAGCTTCTTCAGTGGTGAAGGTAGCTCGGCGGACTTAGGATTACTTCAATAAGGCGGTCTCAACGGGTAGCTACTTCAAGAGGAAGGCTACTTCAAGGGGGAGCTGGGAGTCACTTCAAGGAAGGTTGATTCAAGGTTGGTGAGACTACTTCTACGTGAAGGCTATCCTAAGGGTGAAGGTATTTGTATCTTATGTAACATCCTTGCGAGGTAATAAAATGCAAGTGATTTCAAAATCCCAATTGGAAACAATTGGGTAGTGGACTAAATCCCTTAGTATTTACTAAGCGTGGAACCACTCTAAACACCGTGTCTCCTTCTCCAAATTTTAATTGTGGTTGCTTGGTTGAATTAATTTTAAATCATCATAAAACCCTATTCACCCCCCTCTAGTGGTTTTTCACCAACAAACCCTATTTTGACAAGATTTCATGCACCCTTGCACTGCCAAAATGAGCTCTTTGCTCTCCTCTCTCACCCTGGTAGCTATGTCTTCACCTAGATCTTGAACTAGCCCTAAACCTCATCCTAGTGCTATAAAATCCCTCACATATCACTCCCTTCATCACTCCGTAAGAGATTTCCCCCATTTCATGCTCTTTCTTGGTCTCGAGCACCCCCAACCACCTCTTTCTCTTATTCCTTGCTCCATGGCACAGTCACTGCCACCTCCTTGGGCGTCCTTCCTTCTCTCCTCCTCTACTCTCTCTCAGGCCACCAACAACATTGCGAGAACTCACCGAAGCCGAGAGGCACCTCAGCCGCTTCTCCCGCCCACTCCTTCTCTCAGAGCGGCTCCATGTTGGCGAGCCCCTCTGCCCTGGTCTCAAGCTCGCGTAGGGCTTTGCGCAAAGGACTCTACGTGAGGGAAAGTTGACCGAGAACTACCAGTTTAGAAGGAATATTGATAACCTCCCATTTTGTGACGTTATCTTATTCGTTCTCCTTAATTTTCCATACTCTTTCTTAGATAAAATAGATAGAATCATTAACTTTTTACTTTTCTTATTGATATACCAATAAACTAAACTTCTCTTCTTTATTATTGCAGGAAAACACAAAAAAATTATTACAAAGACTCCATACGGTCCCAAGACCGCATGAAGGTCATACGGTCCCAAGACCGCATGAGTGTCATACGGTCTCAAGACCGCATGAAGGTCATACGGTCTCAAGACCGTATGAGCCCATGCGATCTCAAGACCGTATGAGCCCATGCGGTCTCAAGACCGTATGAGCCCATGCGGTCTCAAGACCGTATGAGCCCATGCGGTCTCAAGACCGTATGAGCCCATGCGGTCTCAAGACCGTATGAGCCCATGCGGTCTCAAGACCGTATGAGCTCATGCGGTCTCAAGACCGTTTGAGCTCATGCGGTCTCAAGACCGTATGAGCTCATGCGGTCTCAAAACCGTATGAGCCCATACGGTCTCAAGACCGTTTGGGCTCAACTTAAGCCTATAAATAAGACCCCAAGGGTCACTTCAAAAGGGAGATCTCTCAGACGCCCAAAGGCTGCCCCTCCAGTTCAACCTTCCCTCCTCCGTGGAGATGTCGTTCTTTCTCTCTCTTCTCACCTCCTCCTTTGCTCTTGAGATGAGCGAGTAATCCTTTTCACTAGGGTGCGGGGAGTAGCCCCGCTACCCATGTTTTCATTTCATGCAATGTAATTCAATCGTTTGCAATAGAGATACTCTCCTTTTTGGCTCAACATCAATCGTTTAATGAATGCTTGTTGCTTGATCACCAACTTGTGTTACTTATTGTCTCTTAGTATGAATTGTCTACGTTTATACCCTTAGATCTGAATATCGATTGAATGTTGGTTCTAGATATATGTAGTCACCATATGTCTGTTTCGGTATCTAGGAGTGCTTTCACGAGTGGAGTAAACTCACTCCCATCGTTGCACTTTCATACTATGAAATGGAATCAGTTGACGTATGGAAGTGCAACCTTGGTAAGGTCGAGGAACACACTTCATGAAGGAGTAATGCAAAGTAAGTGACCATTCGTTAGGGGATGGCTGGCATTGTAATACTCCACACTCCTCATAGTTGGTTATCCGAAAGGAAGCTAAGTCTACAAAGATACTAGATGATTAGTTTCTCTTTGCAGGTCTTTTTATTATGTTGCATGTTTATGATCCATGTGTAGTGGTGTGAAACCCGTCAACATCCTAGTGGTTTTAATCATTGCCTACAACTTTAATTTCTACTTTCTTGCTTTTACTTTCCTTACATCTAGTTTAAACAATCAAATCAAACTTTCGGTCTAAATATCAATCGTTAAGTAGTTAAGTACGGCTAAAATGTTTTCCATCTTGTTTAACTCTAAACAAGACCGTTGTCCCGTGGATCCGACCCTTAAACTATATTACGATAAGACTTCCGCGTGTCTTAGCACACGCGGGTGGAGATCTTACCATAATACAAGCAAGGCTAAACTTAGAGATTCATCATCTCTAGGATTTTTAGTGGCATTGCTAAACTCCATCAAAAATTGGCGCCGTTGCCGGGGACAACAGAACGTTTTAAGATTTTACTTAACAACTTCTTGGTTGATTAGGATTTTACACTTTTTCTTGATAACTACTCCAAATCTTCTTGATTTCTTCGTTTCCTTCCATCATCTTAACGTGTGATTTTCTTTCTCCTCAGGTAGAAAACGTGTATGCAAACCCCGCATAGAATCGGATTCTCCCCTGAACCAGAGTACGACTCTGAGGTAGAAAGAAGTTTCCACCGAAGAATTAGACTTAATCGCCAAAGAGCCAGACAAATGGCTAACGAGCAACGCCTCATTGCGGAGAGAGTTAATGCTGCCATAGCAGCACAAAGAGCACAACTCATCGCTGACACTCGTGCTCAAGTGCAAGCCGAGATTCGAGCTGAAGAACAAGCTCACATCCAAGCCGAGAATGCTGCTGCTCATTAGCATTAAGAAGCAAGCAACTTCGGGATTACGCAGTCCCAAAGAATTATGAAGATGATCACCCAGTACGACCACCAATTATCAACATTCCAAACTTCGAAATCCGGACGCAATGGATCCAGATCATGCAAGGCATTTCTTTCTCTGGAGGACCGGGAGACGATTGCATGGATCATCTTAAGAGATTCAAGTCACTCGGCCGACTTGTACCTCAAGCGAGAGTTGCTCTTGAAGCTATAATGTTACACCTCTTCCACTTCACCTTATCTGGGAGAGCTCTAAGCTGGTACAATGCTCTGGATAGGCATCCTATCATCACTACTTGGACTCCTTTAGAAGAAAAATTTCTTGAGAAATTCTTCCCACCTTCACTAACCTATGAGATCAGGGGACAAATTAATCACTTTGCCCAACTACCGGGAGAAACACTTGCGGAAGCCTGGGAAAGATTCAAGGAACTCCTGAGGAAGTGCCCTCACCATGGCATATCTCAAAATCAACTGATAGAAACATTCTATAGAGGAGTAAGTGATGATATAAAGCAATTTTTAGATTCCTCATCTGGAGGAAACTTTATGAGAAAGAATTATGAAGATGCTTGGAATATAGTTACGATAGGGGCCGAGAACCAATCTAATTGGGGAAGGTCATCTAATCAAACTAAGGGAGTTCTTAAAGTTTACAAAGGTGAAGAATCCATGGAACTCAAGGCTATTGCAGAGGCCCTGAAGACTATTGCTAACAAGCAACAAGCTCTCGAAACTTCTTTCGGAGAGTACGACAAGAAGAAAAGTTCTCAGGTTCAACAAGTGAAAGCTGCTACCGGAATCTGTGAAGCCTGTCATGCATCTGATCATCCCACATTATCATGTGGCATGTTATACAATGTTATGATGGATTTACAACCACCAGTGTCGTAATATGAACCCATTATTGAACACCCCGAGGACCAAATGTCGGAGCAAGTCAACTCTATTCACTCAATACCCGGCCAAGTGTATTACAATCTAGACAAACCAAGAAATCACCTGGGTTTCCAATATGGAAACCCTGCAGGAACTACCAATCCTCAACAACAGACATAAGGTGGATCTTTCAGCAAACAACCACCAGGATTTCAGAATAACTTCGCCCAAAATCAAGGGAATTATAGAAATGGGTTCCAACGATCCAATTATCCTAGGAATCCCTCTTATCAATACCCAGGACTGCACCCACAGCTGCAACAACCTCAGTTGCAGCAGCCACAACAACCGCAGTTGACAGCACCTCCACAGCAACCCCAGGGGCAACAAGTCACTCAATATCAACAGAGGAGTGCTCCTCCCCAACCATCTGATGAAATATCTTTGATTAGGCAGATGTTGCAATCTCAGCAGACCATGCTTGCGAATCAACAAGCTCAACAAAAGGCTGTGGAGGCCCAATTAGCACAGATTACTGCTCAGTTGAAACCACTAGCAGGTACCTTCGCTGGGCAACCAGAGGCAAACCCAAGGCATGACCAAAATAGACCTGAGCAACTGAATTTTGTCACCACAAGGTCCGATCGTGTCCTTCCTGATACCATTAGAATCATCCATGATGATGATAATGTAGCTATTCTCTCACCAACAGAAAGCTCAACTCATGAAAAGGAAAAATCCACTAAAACTACTGAAAGAGAAAAAGAAAAGGGACCTATGCCAGAAGCTCCACTCAGAATTCCTTATCCGGACAGGCTGAAAGGAACCAAAATGGACACTAGGTTCCAGAAATTCAAAGAAGCTATGAAGAAACTGTATATCGATATCCCATTTCTAGATGCCCTTTCTGAAGTGCCCGCTTGGGCCAAATACCTGAAAACCCTACTGTCGAGAAAATATATGACAGAAGAGCATGAAACAATGAAACTAGCTCAGACCACTTCAGATATTCTGCTTAACAAAATGCCAAAGAAAAAGAAGGACCCAGGTTCCTTCGGTATTCAGTGTTCGATTGGAAATGGCTCTAGCAAAAAGGGATTAGCAGATCTAGGAGCAAGTATATCCATTATGCCCTATTCTATGTGTAAAAGATTAGGCTTCACTGATTTGTTACCTACGTCAATGACAATTCAGTTAGCCGACTCTACCATAACTGCTCCCCTTGGAATTATTGAAGATATACCCGTCAGAATAGGAACAAATTCTTACGTCCCGTGCGATTTCGTCATTATGGACATACAAGAAGATCTACGATACCCGATAATCTTCGGAAGACCCTTCCTAGATACCGCCCGAGCACTCATCGATGTAGAAGCAGGAACGATTATACTAAGACTTGGGAAGGAAGCTTTCCAATTCAGAGTCCTTAACAGCATGAAAGGACCAAGCATTCAAGAGGAAGTTTTTCTCCTAGATGCTATATATCAAATGTCCCAGTTAGAAATGTCCGAACCCTCTGATGAGTTGGAAAGTGCCTTGACAAACCCGGAAGTAGAATTTTCGGAAAATGAACTAGTGCAACAATGCCTTCAATATTTAGAAAAAGCAGAAGAAGCCCCAACAGCCACCTTTGAAGAACTCAAGGCTGTCACCGGTATAGAAGCAACCGAGCCACGTAAGGCCCCTGAATTGAAGGCCTTACCCGAGGGACTCAAACATGTCTTCCTTGACAGCGAGAAACTTTGTCCAGTGATTATCAGCTCTACTCTGGAAGAAGACCAAGAAAATAGACTTCTTGATGAGCTAAAGAGACACAAGAAAGCTATCGGATATAAAATGACCGACTTAACTGGTGTAAATCCAGCTTTATGCATGCACAGATTGCCTATGGTGGAAGAATTCAAACCATCAAGGGAACATCAAAGGAAGTTGAACCCTAATCTCAAGGAGGTAGTTCACATCGAGGTTCTCAAACTTCTGAAGGCAGGTATCATCTACCCAATCTCGGATTCTCAATGGGTAAGCCTCGTGCAGGTGGTCCCTAAAAAAGGGGGGACCACTGTTGTTCTTAATGATAAGAATGAACTGGTACCTACTAGAACAATAACTGGGTGGAGAATGTGCATAGATTACAGAAAACTTAATAAAGCAACAAGGAAAGATCATTTCCCCTTGCCCTTCTTGGATGAAGTCCTCGAACGTCTCGCCCACCAAAAATTTTTTTGTTATCTTGATGGATATTCAGGATTTTACCAAATTACAATCCACCCTGAAGATCAAGAAAAAACAACCTTCACTTGTCCTTTTGGAACATATGCCTTCCGAAGAATGCCTTTCGGTTATGTAACGCACCCGCAACCTTCCAAAGATGTATGACTTATATCTTCGCCGGACTAACAGAATCTATCATGGAAGTCTTCATGGATGATTTTTCTGTATACGGAGATTCTTTTGATAACTGTTTACTCAATCTAGGAAAAGTCTTACAAAGATGTGAGGACACCAACATGATCTTGAATTGGGAAAAATGCCACTTTATGGTGACTGAAGGTGTGGTCCTAGGACATCGAGTAAGTGCAAAAGGGATTGAAGAAGATAAAGCAAAGGTCGATGTCATCTCAAAGCTAACTGCACCTAAAGACGTCAGAGGAGTCAGGGCATTCCTTGGTCATGCAGGATTCTACAGAAAATTTATAAAAGATTTCTCAAAAATAGCAAAGCCAATGACTCACTTGCTGACCAAAGAAGCAGATTTTATTTTTGACCAAGAATGCCTTAATAGCTTCACGACTCTGAAGAATGCCCTTATCTCTGCCCCTATTCTAAGAGCTCTTGACTGGACACAACCATTTGAAATTATGTGCGACACTAGCGATTATGCTATAGGGGCAGTCCTTGGAAAAAGGATCGACACCAAGCCTCATGTTATATATTATGCCTCCAAGATGCTTAATGAGGCACAAAAGAATTATACTACTACCGAAAAAGAGTTTCTGGCAGTTATCTATGCTTTGAAAAATTTTGGTCTTACCTAATAGGGTCAAAAGTCATAGTATATACTGACCATTCTGCTATACGATACTTGATCCAAAAACAAGATGATAAACCCCGACTTATCAAATGAATGTTAATGCTTCAGGAATTTGATCTAGAGATTAAAGACAAAAGCGGGATTGAAAATGTCGTCGCGGATCACCTCAGTCGCATTAAAGCTAAAGACACTGACGAATTACCCATCCAAGACTCTCTACCAGATGATCAACTAATGAAAGTTACTACTGGATTTCCTTGGTATGCCGACATTGTGAATTATTTGGCAATAGTAATCATCCATCCGTCTGCATCATATCAGGACAAAAAGAAATTCCTTCACGACGCTAAGCAGTATTACTGGGATGAGCCCTACCTATTCCGCTTATGCGCTGATGGACTTTTTCACAGATGCATTCCAAAAATAGAAATCATCCCAGTTTTAGAGCACTGTCACTCAGGCCCTACTGGGGGGCACATGAGCTCTAAGAAAACCGCTCTTAAAATTCTTCAATCCGGTTTTTACTGGCCTACCATCGCAAAAGATGCACACGAATACGTGCGATCATGTGACAAATGCCAACTCTCCGGAGGAATAACCAAACGGAACGAAATGCCTTTGAATATGTGGCAAGAAGTCGAACTCTTTGATGTTTGGGGAATAGATTACATGGGTCCCTTCCCCCCATCTTACGGATTCACGTACATTCTAGTTGTTGTGGATTACGTCTCAAAATGGGTGGAAGCTCTACCGACTACTTCCTATGATTCCAAACCAGTCATCAAAATGTTTAAAGAAATAATATTCCCCAGATTTGGCGTTCCAAGAACAATAATATCCGATGGCGGATCTCATTTTCTGGAGAGGAGTTTCGAAGCACTTTTAAGAAAATATGGTGTCAACCACAAAGTTTCCACACCTTATCACCCACAGACTTGTGGGCAGGTTGAAGTCTCTAACAGGGAACTCAAGGCTATTTTGGAAAAAACTGTTAACAGGCACCGCACAGATTGGTCTACCAAACTTCCTGATGCTTTATGGGCTTATCGCACAGCTTTCAAAACACCAATTGGAACAACACCATTTCGATTGGTGTATGGGAAGTCGTGTCATCTACCAGTAGAATTAGAACATAAAGCTTGGTGGGCTATCAAGCAATTGAACCTTGATCTCAAAAGTGCCGGTGAATCTAGACAACTTCAATTACAGGAATTGGAAGAACTGTGAATGACAGTATACCACAATGCCAGAATTTACAAAGAACAAACTAAGATGTGGCATGATGGCCACATAAAAAGAAAGGATATAATCATCGGAGATAAGGTTCTCCTATTCAATTCCAGACTAAAATTGTTTCCTGGAAAACTACGTACAAAATGGTCGGGGCCTTTCACAATCAAACATATTTACCCGAAAGGAGCAGTCATTATCCTTGATGATAACGGGGGAGAAAGAACCGTCAATGGTCATAGATTAAAGAAATACTACGCTCCAGCAGACAAATTACCAAGACAAACTATAGAGATCCTAGATCCTACAACATCAGCATAACTGCAGCAGAATTTTGTCGAGCCAGCGATGTTAAACCAAGGCGCTTCTTGGGAGGCAACCCAAGACCTGAGTATCACCTTTTCTAATTTTCTAGTCTTTTATTTTCTTTTAACCTTTTTTCTTCTTTCTTTAAGTTCTTTCTTCATTAATCTAAAAATACAAAAAAATTCACATAATCTAAAAACAAATATAAAAACACAAGATCTTTTGCGGCTAGGGGCGCATCCCATAACCCTTAAATACCCCCCTCACCCCCCATTCTTTCTTCCACTTTCTCGAATTCTCGGCTTCCCTGTTTCATTCTAGAGCTTCGTTTTCGCGCTCGTTTCCCTCTCTGACGCTGCCGTCGTCTCCACCACCGTTTCATCACCTCGCCGTCGACTCAGCTTCTTCGCTATCGTCTCCGGCTCCGTCGTCATCCCCGCGCATTGCCGCGCTCCTGCTCTACTGCTCCCCGCGCCCAGCATTCTCTCCGCCCTCTTTACAGGTAGACCACCCAGCAGTTCGTTGGTTTGCACCACCACGAGACGGTCACGATTTTTCGAACTCTATCGTCGCCGCCATCGCCGTCGGTAACGTCAGCATGCTTACCCTTCGTCGCCGTCGCAGTTCCCTGCCAACAAACAGCCGCACGTTTCGTCTCCCACGCGGTTCATCTCCCATTCGGTCTCCAAACCGTATGAAACCATTCGGTTTCCAAACAGTATGGAACCATTCGGTCTCCAAACCGTATGGCACCATTCGGTTTCCAAACCGTTTGGGACCATTCGGTCTCGAAACCGTATGGAACCATTCGGTCTCCAAACTGTATGGAACCATTCGGTTTCCAAACCATTTGGGACCATCTGATCTCCAAACCGTTTGGGACCATTCGGTCTCCAAACCGTATGGAACCATTCGGTTTCCAAACCGTATGGAACCATTCGGTCTCCAAACCGTATGGAACCATTTGGTTTCCAAACCGTATGGAACCATTCGGTCTCCAAACCGTATGGAACCATTCGATTTCCAAACCGTATGGAACCATTCGGTCTCCAAACCGTATGGAACCATTCGGTTTCCAAATCATTTGGGACCATTCGGTCTCCAAACCGTATGGAACCATTCGGTTTCCAAACCGTATGGAACCATTCGGTTTTCAAACCGTATGGAACCATTCGGTCCCCAAACCGTATGGAACCATTCAGTTTCCAAACCGTTTGGGACCATCCGACCTTCAAACCGTTACTTTGTTATAACTTCAAATTTAAGCATTCTAACTATTGTTTTCTTGTCAATAATTTTAGAATGACATCACCTTCCAAGCACCCTCAAGGAACAACTGATGCCCCTTTCTGGACAAGGGAAGAATTAGAAGCTGAGCGTGACAAACTACAACAAGTCATAGATAACTATGAAATGACTGGACAGCTCTCGGCAAAGGTGAACCTGCTCAACTTCATGCATGAGATAAAATGCCTCAACAGATGCTTAGGTGAGGTGCACTCCAAAGAAGAGGTCGAGACAATTTCATCCGATGAGGACTCGGAATATCAGCCTTCCCCCGAGGCAGAATCACCCACTGTAAAGTCTAAGGAAAAAAGAAAAGCCCAAGCAACCACATCAGAACCAGCACCTAAGAAAAGGGCCAGGAAACAAGTTCACCCTGCCACTACAAGGGAACAAACTCTGGAAGGGTACATCCCATCACCCATCACCACCACCACCACCCCTTCCACAATTACCGTTCCTATTTTTCCCCCCATCACCACCACCTGAAAATCTTTATCTCAATAACATCCCTTCCATCAGCCAAATTCTTAAACCAACAAAGTATGTCTGCCCAAGCATACTTATGAAGATGGGGATCTATAATAGAATCCTCACACTACTTGACAATTCCAATCTTGCTCGGTTATGCTATGTACCCGAAACACCCTATATTGAGCCAACAACAGAATTCTTCACCTATTTCCACAAAGAATCGGTGGACATCATGGATAGAGCAAGGGACGGTGGTGACCGTAGAATAACCACCAGAATCTTTAACAAAGAAGTGGTCATCACTGAAAATATGCTGAAGGAAATCTTAATCGATAACCAAGACCAGCTGAAAAAAGCTAAGGCCGCTGGTACAGAACACCCCAAGTTCAACAAACATACCTTCTGGAAATCACTAACGGGGATACCAAATGTTGACGCAAAGACAAGCAAGGCCTCTAACATTCATTCTGGCCTAGTGTGCACACTTCACAATATCATCGCTAGCGCACTCTTCCCTAGATCAGAAGGAGGAACTATACTCATATCTGATCTCTATGTTCTCTGGTCCGTCCTAAATGGAAGGCCAGTTAACATTGGACGTCTTATGCTCATCAAGCTATCAGCCTTCGCCCTAGGAAATGAAATTTGCACAGGTGGTCATATCACATCCATCATCAAATATCTTAAGATGGATAGACTTCTACCCAAATGCAACCGAATAAAGGGCGACATCCTTACCAACAAATAGACATTAAAGAACTCCTTTATCATAAAAGAAAAGGATGCAAAGCTGCATTACGTGTTCTGCCCCACAACAAAATCTTCCAGAACCCTGCTCCCACTTCCAGAACTTGCTGACTATGACAAGGACAAGCTCCTATTCTCAGACAATGAGATCGTCAAACTCATAGCCTCAGTCAACGCCACAGCAAAGAAAGCAACACCAGGGCAGGCAGAGCTCAGCATAAATGCCCCGACAGCCAAAATAACAAAAGTTCCAGTCAAACGACCTTCCAGAAGGCTTCTGAATGCGCACGAGCTGTCAGGGACACCAACATCAAAACCCCACCCCGAATCTGAGCCCTCCCTTCCAGATGAGCATATTACAACCTCATCACTAGACTCTTTTATAATGAGTCTAAATGTTGAGCTCACTACCACCTCTCCACCTTTCACTACCCCAACATCCACTACCCCACCACTTTCAACTACCCCACCATCTTCCATTTATCCACCATCAACCACTCCTCAATCATCCTCCACACCACTTTCTACCACACCACCCTTCTCCACAACCATACCACCACCCCCACCCTTCTTCACTTCGGGCATCCCATTCTCCGCTACAACGCCTGAATTCACCTCCTTCACCTCCACTGCCTTCCCATCAACATTCCCGGATCCATTCCTCTCTCCGGGTATGTCACCACCTTTTCCATCCACCACCACCCCGACATCGCTGGTGACCCCATCCACAGTCACCACGCAGTTCACGGGTCCATCAATAGTGTCTTTTCCGCAAGACACTACCATTCCACCCCGACCCCAGTCACCTCACTCTTCATCTACTGGGGTCCCTTTTACTAACGTCGGTGAGGAATTCGGACGTCAATTCGACACCATCCGAAACCTCCTCACCGATCCCTCTAACATTTTAAATTCTATTTTTTCTTGTGTGCAGGGTCTAACACAACAGGTCGCCAAGATCGACGAGCAGAACCGCACCATGCCAAGCATTCTCCAAGGAATCCAACAATGCCAAGATTTAGTGGCCAAGCAAGTCGACCACATCGACAACCACTATAAATGTTTGCCCGAGCTGATCCATGGAGTACAACGCCAGCATGATGCGTTGGCAAAGCAGGTCGATAGGATCTCTACGCAGACTCAACCTCTGCCAGAGACCCTCCGCGAGCTCAAGCAGCAACAACAAGCCTTCAGCACACACCTGGACGACATCAATAACACCCTCACACAACTACATAAAAGCCAGGAGGTGTCATCAAACAATGAGCTTATTCAACTACGAGCTCAAGTAACTGACCTCACAGCACGACTCCTCTCAGTCGAAGAGCGTTATTCTGATTTAAAAGAAACCCATGAAGCACTGCTCGAAGCACACGAGCACGTGCAAGTGGCATATGACGAGCTACAATCCCTCCATTGTCAATGCAAGAAGAAAGCACATAAGAAAAGAACTGATAAATCAGCAGCAGATGAAGCTGATGAAGATGACGATGAAGATTCTGATTCCTCCGCTGACTCAAACAACAGTACCCCCTCAGCTGATGACTCTGATAAGCCAGATGATGCTGGGGCGGGCCCCAGCCAAAGAACACAACCAAAACACCAGAAAGATCACCAAGCTGGTGATAAAGATCCCAAATCCCCTGCTCCCACGGAAAACGTCAACATATATTATGGGGATCAATTCCTAAACTACTCCACGGGATCTTTAGGGGAGGCTGCAAAAGAAGTGGCTTTTGCTGAGTTCGAAAAATGTATTCTGGGAACCAGCAGCAGTATACCAGCCACAATAGCTCAAAAATTCTCCGCACCTGAGCCTTGGATCAATTCCTAAACTACTCCACGGGATCTTTAGGGGAGGCTGCAAAAGAAGTGGCTTTTTCTGAGTTCGAAAAATGTATTCTGGGAACCAGCAGCAGTATACCAGCCACAATAGCTCAAAAATTCTCCGCACATGAGCCTTCAGTGCCTGAGCAGGAAGAATAAAAAAGAGTACGCCTAGACGCTGATGAAGAACTAGATACTCCTTCTGATTCTGACAGAGATGAAGATCTGCAGCATTACATGGACGACTTCGAGCAGACTTTTACCCCCACACCGCAAAAACTACCCCCGCCACCACCTCTACCTCATAAAATGCACGACCTTGATATGGCGGCCATCTCTACCTTAGACGCACAGGATATCTTCATCCTGAACACTATAGTAGATGATGCCAAGGAAGGGGGGGATGTTATCTATCAAAACACAAAGACCAAGCGCAAGTTGACACGTGAGGATTTCCGCTCCATCCTCCGACCCCGTTCTGAGGTGAAGATGGCGACCTTCCGCACCCTTCTTGCCAATTCTATCGAAATTTATAGAAGTCCCAGGTGGAAGCAACCAGTTCTGAACACCTCACCAGCTCTGGGTTTGTGCTTGCTATACAAAGAACTACAGCACAAATCCATTGAGCGGTTGCATAAGGGAATGGCCAGAAGACCACGTTTTATAACTGTGCCATTTCAAGTCTGTGGTCACTGGCTACTTATGATCGTGGACACCTCAGATAGAGATGCAAAAGTGTACAACTTCTGTGCTAGTGAACTGCAGGCCGGAATAATCAACTTTGTCGGCACTGAAGCTGGGGAGGCTAGATGCATCCCTTTCCGGCTTCTAAAACTCATATGGGCAGCTTGCCCTCCTCTCCGCCAGGATTGGAGTCAACCCTGGTTTTGAATAATCAACTCCCAAGTCCAAACCACTAAAGGATCAGGGGACTGCACTTTCTACGTTATACGACACATTTTAGCGCTCAACCAGCAAGTCCCATTCACCGATCTCATTAACGAAGATTTTCACTCCTTACGAGGGCGGTACACCATGGAGCTTATCTGCGATAGAAGGTTCTTCAACGACCCTACTATGGCGCCAGATGACGTCCCTCGTTACCTTTTTTCATCCATCCAACGTCCGCAGAGGAGACCATTCAGACAAACCCTAACGGAGTTGGAAAAAGAAAAGCAGCCAACCAAAGTCACCAAGCAAAGACAATGGAACCCTTTCATCTTCGACCTGGCTCCAGATAAAGGTGATGTTGAGTTGATATCCGGGGCAACCATCAAGAAATCCTCACTACATATGGTGCCCCCATCTGCCATTGAACCATCATTTCCAAATTTCAATCGAGAAGCTTGCAAAAATCTTTCAGACAATGAACTCCGGCTCATAATGTCACGGCTATATGCCGAAAAGGATGACCTTGTATATATTGACAGGGATATCTTGGTTATGGCAGATGTCCTCCGTGAAACTGTACAGATCAAAGGTTCCATGTCTGTAAGTGTAATGACTGCTTATCAATACTTGCTCGCACGGAATTACCATACAGTCTTTATGGTGTCAGCTTACATGAAGGATGATCTTTTAGGGCTGAAGAACTTCGGAACAAAGGAGCCACTCATCTCTTATCTTCAGCATACAACTCCGAAGTTCATCATGCTACCTTTCCTTCATCAAGAGCACTGGATGTTACTGGCAACTAATCTTCATGAAGGAACAACAATAATCTACAACAGTTCCGACAGCCAGTATGATCCGGAACAGAAACAATATACCACAACTCCAAAGACACCAACAGAGGAGGTGGCGAAGGAGTGTGCTGACAAATTACACGATCTTTTGGGTCAGCACACGCGGGCATATGACAAAGATCACTTCAAACCACCAGCCTTCTGCCACAGGTGCCCCCAGCAAATTAAAGAATCCAACGACTGCGGCTTCCACGTCCTCTTCTGGATGTATACAATTTTGACCCTTCACAAGCCTATAGAGGACATGACAGAAGTGGACTACCACGCACTACGTGGAAAGCTCGCAGCCACCTTACTCAGAACTCATGGGGCAAATAAAGGATTAATAGAAGCCTAATGCCCTTGTCCATGCACTTCTCAACCTATCACTTTGACACTCTGTGGACAGAGTGAGTGATAAGTTAGGGGGTGGAGTGCACTGGACAAGGGCGAGGTATCATTCTTCTTCAACCCTTGTATCTCTACCCTTTCCCTTAACTCATACTTTTTCACACATCTTTTTCAAAACCTTCTGTTCATATTTAGACTTTTTCCAGTAATTCCTTCAATAAAATAACTCTTAAGTATAACTTTCATCCTGGAAAGATTCACCCCTAGCTAAGTTAGAGATAAAGTAGTCCTCAAGAATAAAATAACAAGATTAGCATATAGGCATGAATGGCGAATTTATACATTACATTCACAATTGGTTCTTTATGCTTTTACTTCAATTCTATCTCAGACTCTTCACAGGTCAACTTCAGGGCCAAAGGAAACCGAAAACTCTCAAGATCAAGAGGGTAATCAGGGGGAAATCCAAAATCAAGAAATCTCGCAAGCGGACCACCAAACAAAAATAAGTGCATGTCAGGAACCCTAAGAATAGTTTTCTTCTTTCAATAAAAGAGGCTTGGCCGCCCAATTAAAAACCCTAACAAAAACCCACTTCCTAAGCCTGTGAGTTTCGAATAAAAGCCAGAGTGTTGAATAAAAACATGAGAGTTGTGCCACGCATAAGGACCTATATGAAGAGCCAATAAAGATCTCACCTGGCTGGTACATACAGCTGCCCTCATGAAGGCATATGTGTCGTGCCCGGTGGTGAAATCCTAAGGTCTCCTAATATATGAAAAGGTTGATAAAGGGATCGGCCGGCCGGTACATTCAGCTGCCCTCATGAAGGCAGATGTGTCGTGCCCGGTAGCGAGACCCTAAAAGCATAGGACAAAACCTCCCCCACTTGAAGGGGGAATTACACAATAAGCCTTTTAAGCCAACCCTCATACCCACTCTAGCTGCCGGTAGGTTTCTCAAAAGAAGTATAAAACTGATTAGAGTCGATGACATGCATATAAAAAAAATGGTCCCAATGGGAGACTCACGATATGAAAGGAACCTGAGATCCATGCAACTCTTGATACCCGAAAGAGTTAGTGTAAGCAGAAGCCCTAACAAGACCTCGGTAGATCTCTGATCTAGAATTGAAGCAAGAGCATGGAAACCCTAACTAAATAAAATCGCCTCGCCACTGCATGCCTTAGCTCTATCTAACTTGAGGACAAGCTAGACTCTAAGTTAGGGGGGGTGATAACCTCCCATTTTGTGACGTTATCTTATTGGTTCTCCTTAATTTTCCATACTCTTTCTTAGATAAAATAGATAGAATCATTAACTTTTTACTTTTCTTGCTGATATACCAATAAACTAAACGTCTCTTCTTTATTATTGCAGGAAAACACAAAACAATTATTACAAAGACTCCATACAGTCCCAAGATCGCATGAAGATCATACGGTCCCAAGACCGCATGAGTGTCATACGGTCTCAAGACCGCATGAAGGTCATACGGTCTCAAGACCGTATGAGCCCATGCGGTCTCAAGACCGTATGAGCCCATGCGGTCTCAAGACCGTATGAGCCCATGCGGTCTCAAGACCGTATGAGCCCATGCGGTCTCAAGACCGTATGAGCACATGCGGTCTCAAGACCGTTTGAGCTCATGCGGTCTCAAGACCGTATGAGCTCATGCGGTCTCAAAACCGTATGAGCCCATATGGTCTCAAGACCGTTTGGGCTCAACTTAAGCCTATAAATAAGACCCCAAGGGTCTCTTCAAAAGGGAGATCTCTCAGACGCCCAAAGGCTGCCCCTCCAGTTCCAGAGCAATTCCATCCTTCATCTATCGCCCCAAGGCTGCCGGTTTAAGGTCCACGTCTCATCATCAAGCTACCTTCTCTCTCATCAACAAAGAAGGTGGGAAGAGAAGATCCATCATCAAGCAGCTACGAAGTGTGAAGATCGTTTCTCTCTCCACCAAGGGTTCAACCTTCCCTCCTCCGTGGAGATGTCGTTCTTTCTCTCTCTTCTCACCTCCTCCTTTTCTCTTGAGATGAGCGAGTAATCATTTTCACTAGGGTGCGGGGAGTAGCCCCGCTACCCATGTTTTCATTTCATGCAATGTAATTCAATCGTTTGCAATAGAGATACTCTCCTTTTTGGCTCAACATCAATCGTTTAATGAATGCTTGTTGCTTGATTACCAACTTGTGTTACTTATTGTCTCTTGGTATGAATTGTCTACGTTTATACCCTTAGATCTGAATATCGATTGAATGTTGGTTCTAGATATATGTAGTCACCATATGTCTGTTTCGGTATCTAGGAGTGCTTTCACGAGTGGAGTAAACTCACTCCCATCGTTGCACTTTCATACTATGAAATGGAATCAGTTGACGTATGGAAGTGCAACCTTGGTAAGGTCGAGGAACACACTTCATGAAGGAGTAATGCAAAGTAAGTGACCATTCGTTAGGGGATGGCTGGCATTGTAATACTCCACACTCCTCGTAGTTGGTTATCCGAAAGGAAGCTAAGTCTACAAAGATACTAGCTGATTAGTTTCTCTTTGCATGTCTTTTTATTATGTTGCATGTTTATGATCCATGTGTAGTGGTGTGAAACCCGGCAAAATCCTATTGGTTTTAATCATTGCCTACAACTTTAATTTCTACTTTCTTGCTTTTACTTTCCTTGCATCTAGTTTAAACAATCAAATCAAACTTTCGGTCTAAATATCAATCGTTATGTAGTTAAGTACGGCTAAAACGTTTTCCATCTTGTTTAACTCTAAACAAGACCGTTGTCCCGTGGATCCGACCCTTAAACTATATTACGATAAGACTTCCGCTTGTCTTAGCACACGCGAGTGGAGATCTTACCATAATAAAAGCAAGGCTAAACTTAGAGATTCATCATCTCTAGGATTTTTAGTGGCGTTGCAAAACTCCATCACATATCCATCAGTTCAATGGAACCAAGCTAATCACGATTGGACCGACTATTTGGAGTTTGAACCATTGAATCAAGGATCTAAACTGGGCTGAGAATCCTTTGAACCAGCGAGCCACAAGGCCTATGTGGTTTAATTAGGTCCTTTCATTACACAATCCAACGACCCCTATTTTTTGTAAATAAAGTAATTATATCCCTCTCTGCTCAAAATTGCAATAAATTCCTAGATCTCATTTTAATCATAGAAAATGCATCAGAACTCCAAAAATGATGAACAAATAGTCAATCTTAATCAGAAAAATCCAATGAATCTTTTAATAATACTTGTGGATCCCAATTAGATATGGATCTTACTAATATCCCTAAATTTTATCTCTTTCTTATTTAGTTTATCAAATATCTCAATAGTGGTGTTTAATCCTTGGAAAACCTAATATATGACTCTAATGATTATCTTGAAATACAAATCTAGATCTAATCTAGTTGACTCTTGAAAATGAATCATTAGTGATCTAGATCTAATTACTTGATTCAATCTTGATTATAATCTTTATGAATAATGAGTAATCTTGATATGTATCTCAATCTTGCAAAACCCTTGATATATTTTGACCCATCAATCTAATCTTGAATTTCCAATTATACTAAGTATCATGATGATGATTTGAAATTTGATGATGACTTGGATAATGACCATAATATAGGGTTAACACATATGATCCTAGAAAACCCAGGTAAGTCATTCACACTCAAAAATACATGACACTTGAAGAAATGATTTACATATTGAAATATGGTTTGATTATAAGTGAATGACCCAACCCTAAGGTTGACATAGGAAAAGTGTAACCCTAATCTCGAATATTGAAACATGATATTCTAAACATCATGATCTTAACCCTTGATCTAATCTTGTGATTTAGGATCTTACTTGAAGGCTCTACCTATTACATGTTGATCTATATTTGAAATCTTCAGTGAAAGGTACACAATCATATAACACCTCCTTGATTGTATTGAAGATACTTTTATGTATCTCTTGACTATATACTTGGCTACTTACTTGGATGATATACTGTTCCCTATGATTAGTCTTCTATTTTTCTATACTATATTTTGAAAAACATGAAAACATAAATTGCATGCCTATTATGACTGCCAATATATTGATAATGATGATGATGTGAATAATGTTGATATTGGGTGCAAGAGACCCCCCCTCATTGAGAGGTGGGACTTGTACATTGGCCTCCTACCTCATATGGAGAAAAGGAGCCCAATGACTTCCCCCATCACATTGGGGTGATAAAGTCACACAAAAATATATAAGCATGCTTCTCAAATTACAAAATAATGGGAACTCATAATAAAAGTTGTATCGTTTGAAAAAATTGTCGAATAACTTTTGGTTTTTGCAAATTGCTTGTTATACTTTTGTAATATAAGTCATGCCAAGTACACTTATTTTATTATAAACTATTTTACTTGATTTTGATAGCGTAACGTGCAATTGCATGATTGTGTCTCAATTTTCTTGATTTTAGGAAATACATATGGAACACTGATTAAGATTGCTTCCGCACTCTACATACTTTGATGACAAGAATAATCGACGATATCTCCATATTGGGTTATTTTGTTCTTTAAATTTCCCATTTTTGAGCTATTTTTTCTTATTGTATATGCCAGTGTGTTAGATCCTTTTGTGCCACTCATGGACGAGCAATTCAATACCTTTACCACTGTCCAGGCAATGAGATTGGGATTGGGGTAAAAATGGTTCTGTGGCAGACACAAAGCTCTTTGTCGTATTTGTATGACATATACTATATATTTGCATGTAGGTTCTTAATTCTATTAAGATGACCTTGTTAAGTCCACCTCATAGACCAACATTATAGATTATGTTCTCTTCTTTGGAAAATCGGCTAATATATTTTTACATCTATAAAAGATCAATACAGAACCTTCCTTTGTTAATCCCATGGATGTAAATCAATGTTTTAATGTGAAGATATATTATATACAATCTTTTATTTGTGAGATTTTTATGACATAGATATACATATCCAAGCACCACATACTTAAGATTCGTATGATATGTATCATATACACATTATATAGACAAATCACTAATACATGAGAATTGGTTATGATCACAATAATGTGGTCCTTTGAAGCAACACATGACAATTCTCCATTTATGGTCATTGATTTTTATGCATCATGAACATGTGAACTCCCGCACAAACTTGTATTTGCCATGTATCACTTTGAATTGCACCAAGGACTCTCCTCAAAGTTGGATCTTGAAATTTGCCTTGTCACACCAACTCCTTATTAACTAATGTTATTCCTATCTAATATTCCTAGTACATTATGAAGGATAGTTTAGAGGGAAAATAAGAACATACTTATAAATAATAAAGTAAGTGAGGATAAATGTGTAGTTTGAATACATTTATAACTAATATAATCCAATCAACATTCACATCACATGGAATAAAGGTCATTGGCCAGAACCAAATTATCATCCATAGAACACATTTTCTAAGATGGCTTGTGTTATTTTATTATATATACAAAATTATATGTATATATAATTTAAATAATAGAATATTTTAAAATGGTCCATTTGGTATAGAAATATATTTTGACAACATGGAACCTAGGTGGTATATGCATTGGCATTTCTTCAATGTTGGGATTGCATCCCTACTAGGTACGGGTGTTGGGATTTTAGGAAAGGGGGCGCAACAAAATAACAAAATATTCTTTCCCATTCTACTCAAACCAAGAAAGGGTGCAAAAAAAAAACAAAAAGTGATTTCCCATTCTACCCAAGCCATTGGATCCAAAATAGCGACAAAACGTCAGTGAACAAAAAACATAAGATGAGATAAAGGTGATACCTTTGTGAACACTACTTGTACAACAAGTAGACACATCTTATGTCAGTGAAGAACTTGATCCTCTAGATCTAGACCCAAAACAACTACCAAGAAGTCCAAAATGATAAGAAGAAGAAGATCCAGATTAGGTGCCAATCAATATCTTGTTTCCATCTAGTCGAATGTGTTCTCCAAGCCTCCACACATACATCTCAGCCTCTACTTCATTAAACATATGATGGAGAATATCGTGCACCAACTAGGCCACCAAATCGAAGGGAAATAGGAGTTGTGAACATTCTAGGTGTCCCAAACCTCCCTTTGTTAACCTATGTTGGGCAGCAATCCTTAGGGTGACTTCCTCTCCAAGAGAGAGAATATTGACTGGCGGCTTGTCTCAAAAATAGTCTCAAGAGTTGTATATAACCCTTTGGGACGTGCCCCCTTAAATAGGAGAGGCATGAACTTGAAAAACTTAATTCAAATCCCTTTCGTAATAGAAATCTTAAAAATGTTAATGCTAAACTACTAACTGTGTTAGTGATCGATCAATCATGTCTTGTGATTGCCCAACCAAAACCCTAATTGCCTGATCATATTAGTTACTCGACCAATCACAACAATGTAGATTATATCTAACTTGTTTTGAAATTTTAGAGTTTGCCTATAACATGTGATTTCCCAGTCCATTGGTATAATTGACGGATCACATGTATCCAATGGAAATCTTAATCGATCAATTAACCATCAATTGACCTATTTAGCCAATCCATATGATTGCATGATCAAACATTCCCGTTACCCGATCTGTGACAACCAGTAACACAAAGTGAGATTACTCAAAACTCAAACACGATCAACTACTAATAAAATACATATCTAAAAAGAGCGTTAGTTAAAACTGATTAAATTTTTAAACTTACTCAAAAAACATTGTATGAAAGTCCTACATCTCATATTATTTCATAAATCATACCAAAAATCTGTTACACTGGTTCAATGACCTATGTCGCAACATATAAGCATGATATATCATCCACATGTACAACATAAGAATACTGTGAAAGCTCAAGTTGATAAAACACCATATATAAAACTTTCATGCACAAACATGAGAGTATAAGGATGACTCTAGGACACACTAGACATCTAATCAATTCCTTCTGGGTTCCATCACATCATCTTCTCTTCGCTTCCACGGGTTCACTACAACCAATGATGATCACGTAAAGAGATTGTGGTGACCCACGGGTGAGACCCATGTCCCAGTGATTGATATAACTCTCAATAATGCTTATTGATTACAACAGGTTATGTAATTAAAAAAGTTAAGTAGATTAAGCAGATTAAATACATAGACAGATAAAGCAAAAGAATAGAGTTATTAGTGATAAGGGTTGGTTAAGAGCTATTCTAATCAAGGTCTTAGAAGATAGCATTATTCTCAATCACCAGATTTAGATTATACTATGAGCATAACCATCATCATGATCCTAACTAGCATTTTATATATCGATGACAGTATGAGCATATTTGAACAGTAGGAGCATGTCTAACAATATATCATGTCTACATCACAAACAAAACTAATATCGTAAGCATATCTAATAGTATACCATATCTAACAATATAAGCATATGTAATAGGATGAGTAAATCTAACAATGTGAGCTTGACTATAGGTTAAAAAGATCTGCATCATATGAGGACCTAACCATATAAGCACGACAATCTACATAACCATGGCTAGAAGTATAAGTATAGTTAACAACATTAGATAACTATCATCATAAACATAACCAAAAGTAGTAGTATATCTAACAACATAAGCATGGCTACTTATCTTATTGCACTATTCATCATCTAAATGTGAAAAGAGCAAAAAAGAGTTATCATCCAATGTGAAGCGATGTATATAACCACTATAATTATTTTACCAAACAAGCCCTTTCTCGTGTCTCGCATCTCGCGTCTGGAGACCGAAGGGGCGACTAGGGTCGGCGCTCCTGTGCATGGTGGATGGCTTGGGGGAGGGGTTCCGGCTGCCAGTGTTCGCCGACCTGCTCCCCCTGGGCTCTCTCTTTCCTTGGGTAGGGCGGATCTAGATCATGGTGGTCAGCTGTGGGGTGATCGACTTCCTCCTCTTCTGCTCCGAGCGGCGCCGACATCTGGACCCTAGGGTCTGGTTCTCGACGGTACTCACGGTGGGGGTGGTGGCTGCAGTGCAAGGGGTGCTGAGGCACAACTTGACTCCCCTCTTTTCTACTATGATTGCTTTCTACCACAGCTTGCCGACTTTCTGGGACAGCAAACCCAAGTTTCCCGCTTCCTTCCTTTGTGCGTTTATCAGTCTACATTGTTTCCCTTTTTTCATTCTGTGTTGGCTTGTTTAGCCAGTGGTTTTGGCAGTTTATCTGCCTATTTTGTCACCGCTAGTAGGCATTTATCTATCGCACTTCATTGCGACCTCTCTTCGGGAGAGCGATGGGATATCTTTCTACGGTTGGATCTCATCTTTGCTTTGGATTGATCTTATTACTCAGTTGTATGGCTTCGTTTGAGTTGATATACGAGCAGAATATCGTCTTGTTCCGGCTCCTCTACCACTACTCAATGCTCAGGTTGAAGGAATTCTTCATGAAAAGCTGCTTAAGACAGCCTCAAGGAAGAAGAATCAATGCAGAAGTGTCTTTCTCTTATTCCAATATGAGTTGTAGTGCCCTTGGGTTACTGAACATGATGTTTGTATGTTCTGTCTATATGTTTCTTCCCAATTGTAGATGATGTATGGCTAACAAGTAATGAATCGATCCATTTGCTATAAAAAAAAGTGATGTATATAACCCTAACAGATATACTAAGAGGTTGTATTACATCTTTCATTAATGCCCTAAGGAATTGAGGTATACCACTCAATTTCAACTAACCACTGCTAACTCAAAATTAGTTCCATACATGATCTAGGAGAGTCATACTTCTAGGATCTCCCTCACCCTCGGCCAGTACAAGTATGCCACAGTGGGACATAAAGAAAACTACAAAACACCTAGCTTGCCTTGGTATATAGATCACGACGCTAAACACCAGGGTATAAGAAACCCTTCCACTGAGGTAAAACCATTGTTGTCCTCAAACACATCACATGTGCAAAATCTTTGAGATACGATCAAAGTCATTCTCACACCAAGGCATGATCATAGACATCCTCCATACTCCTGGGATCAAGATCACAAGAACACACAGTCTATTGCACCCCACATACTCAATACCATGCATTCCTAGTTTCCCTTAGGAATACTCATTTCACCATCCAACAAGTCATGATACTAGAACAAATCTATGGCATAGGGCAGCTACATGATTAAGGTTTCACTTTGATTAGTTATTATCAATTGGGTGAATTAAGGCTTAATCAAACAAGTGGATAAAAAGACCTAATTCATTTCTTGTAAGCATTAATATATAACAATTCCAAATGATAAAAAATTTATGAGGCATATTCCCTATTTCAACATCAAAAGGTACTATTTCATTGCCATTAATGATACTCTACTTGTCATCACACCAACACAGGATATAAATCCTTATCACATTATCCCAAGTTACCAACACTTATCACATTATGAAGAGAATTACACCTCCATCAGGGTTTAACCATTCACAAAGGTCATTAAGTCCATCAAATTATCTCTTGCAAGAACATTATTGTCTTTCCATTCCTTCCAAAAAGTGCGACAAACCATCATCATATTTGTGATACTTCTGTTCAACATAACATTACAAAAAAGGAACTAAAAATGTTCACAAGATAACATAGTAAGGATATCTTATCATTAAAGGCATTCCTTTCTCATGACAATATGCAAGGAAACTAGATATAATTAACCACCATGATTTTGTTGTACTAGGGTTAGAAATAACAACACAAGTTTAACTTAACATTACAAATCAACATGTCGCAATAAATTTAGTTCTATATTTTCATTTGAGGGCAAAGGTAAGATTACAAACTCATGGGGTTAAAAAAATTGACTCTAAATCTTCAAATACAAACCATTGATTAGGTGCAGCAAGTACAAGCCATCAAATCATACGTAAAACTATCTGTTCAAGGTAAGCATGACCTTTAAATTATGTGTATTAATCACCACCATCAGATTAAAAGAACTAAGTACAACCCATCAAATCATACACCACACATCTGACCATCAGATTCAAGACAATTAAAACCATTGTGTCATGTGCATGAATCACCACCAAAGAATCACAGTTCCATAAAACATTACCATCAGATTAGGGCATCAAACCCAAAGCTTCCAAGTATAAATCCTCATCAAAGACCTTCAGATGTTAGATAGGTAAAACCATCAGATGAAAAACATATAAGACCTTGATACATTCATCTAGGAAAACTATCAATTAATGCCCTAGAAAAACCATGTATCACCATCAGATATGTTCTCTAGACTCACCATCAGTTGTGGGCTCTAGGCTCACCATCAAGTTCAAGAGCAAGGAAACCCATCAAGTTAGATATAAGTGAAACCATCATTTGTCTTAGCCATGAAAACCGTCGATTGAGAAACTAAGTGAAACATAGTTCCATAATTCATAACCTTTTAGGATGACCATCGATTGTGTCACTAAAGAGTACCATCGATCTAACACTTAGAGAAATTAGCAAATCAACAATTAGGGTAAAGATCACCATCCAGTCATTAGAGGGGAAAAACCATAGTTTGTCTAGGGTTTAAGTAACCATCAAAGATAGGATAAACATCACCATCAATTCTTGAGTTAATAAAATCATCAAAATAGAAACAAGGTGTGAACCATCAGTTTTCACAAGAAGCTCAACCATTGGGTGCTAAAGCAAGAATAGTAAATAGTTCATAACACCTAAGGAAAACCATTATTTGGTGGTGGATTCCAGGAGAGTGAAACGGGATTGTATGCCAGACACCAATAGAGGTTCTGAGCTCGTGGAGTCCCAATGTTGCTTCCCAACACTTCAATCTATTGTAGAGCTACCAGAAGACCTTTCCCCTCTTCCCCCTTTCCATCTGCAGCGATGGCCCATTGCAGTAGGCTTTGCTTTGCCAAGACGTCCATTATTTGTGAGGTTTAAGTTAACCATCAATCATTCTGTGAAGAAGGCAAGATGTACATCATTTCTTGAGCTCACTAAAATCATCAAATAGTAATTAGGGTGCCACCAATATTTCTTCCAAAAATCCAAACCATCAGGTCACACAACAAAGGAGAAATTAGTTCAAGGAACCAAGGAAACCCGTTGTTTTAACACTCAACCATTATTTGATATGGTTATGGAAAACATCGACCGTCCAAAGGTAAGAGTAATATAATGATAGGTTTCCTGGTCTTCTAATAAAGTAATAAAATAAGTAATAAAAACAACAACCATCGTTCTACACAAGGAACTAACGATCAAATCATGTGGAAAGGTAGAAATCAATGCAAAACATATCAAGGACGACCATCAATTCTCACAACAACAACACATGATTCAAGGTCAAGCAAGGCCTCAAGCTCATCTTCCAAAATAGAGAATGTGCACAAGGTTAAGAAGAGTAATAAGAAGATTATATACTAAAAAATCATCATAAATATATGCACAATTTAACTAAGAATTCAAATTTTCTACTCGTTATTATGTTTTAGAGCAATATTTGTTCATGGCAAGTTGAAAGTAAGCAATAAACATGAAGAGAGTTATATAACTCACCTCAAGGATGAATATGAGGATCCAAAAAGTGAGGTGGCTCAATGAAAGAGAGAATAAAATCCTAGATTTGTGTTCCCCACTCATCCAAGCTAGCTTTTCTCCAAGAACAAGCAACCCTCACTAGTACAAAAACAACATTCAGTGTCGCTTTTCTGGGTGTCGGTTATTTAGGAAAACCGACGCCTATAATATTAGATGTCAGTTATTTATGCAAACTGACGTATATATCCGAAGACCAGCCAGACACGGGTACCACTTTGTATTCAGTGTTGGCTGGTTATAACAGACCGACGCCTAAAATCGCCCGCGAAATCCAATTTTCGAGCGAAAAGAAAAAGTGTCACATATAGCGTCGGTTATTTAGATAGAAACCGACACATATGTATGATGAGAATTTGCCCAAAATTATTTGGTGGGAACCACTATCAGCGTCGGTTATCCGTCGATAACCGACGCTGATTGTGGTTCTCGCCAAATAATTTTGGGCAAATATTGTCCAATTGGACGTCGGTTTTTACGATACACCGACGCTGAAGAGGTTTAGGTGTCGGTTTTATAAACAACTGACACCGTTTATGAACTTAATATCCCACGATCACCCGACTCTTCCCCTTTCTTTTGTTTCATTTCGAGAATCTCCCCCGCTGTTGATGCCGCCCGACCCTCCGCAGCTGCTGCTTGTGCTTGTGTGCTGCCCTCCGCTGTTGCTGCTTGTGTGCCGCTGCCGCTTCCTGCTCCTTCTGTGCCGCCGCTGCTCCACCACCGCTCCCTGCTCGTCGGTGTCGCTGCCGCCTGCCTGCCTTGCGTCGGTGGTCCTGGAGCTCGCCGGTGTCACCGCTGCCCACCGACTCGACCATCTCGACCTCACCTCGCCTTGACCTCACCATGATCGCTTGCCGAGGTACCTGCCGACCTACCTAGGCACCACCCAGGCGCGCCTAGGTGGCCAGGCGTTCACCTAGGGTCCCAAACCCAGGCGCCCATCCTAGTTAGGCCTCTGGGATGCCTGGGCGATGCCTGTACTGATTTGTATTGCATACCTTCTACAATTATTGAGTCCAATCATTCTAATGGCTAGCTATTTTCAGCTTCTAATCAAATGAATTAGTTTAGATTCATTCAAACATCTTTATATGGTAATTGCATATGTGATTAAACAATAGAGAAATCAACAGACCTTGCTACAGCCAACAAAAATCATTTTACAAGTTTTCCTTTGACTCTGTTCCATTTAATTGAGCTAAATTAACTTAGTCTTATTGTTTGTTCTTAATTAGATGTCTAGTCACAGAGTTACAGATTGATATAACAGTCATAATTTTAGTCTTTTCTTATATATACCAACCTTGGATATGTCCCTGCACACATAGATGGATAGTAATGGAATTTCAACATCTAAGGAATTGATTACCTATAACTATTAGTAGTAGCTTTATTAATTTACTAGTATCTAGAAATTTTGAACGCCTACTTTCAATTGTAAAAGAAGAAACTAGTTAGAGCCTTTGTTCATTAACCTTTTTTCTATAAAATTCTTTTATCAAATCAACATTGTTGAGTTTCCTGGGTTTTATCTTTAGGAGGATCTGTATAGATCAACATTGCAAATGTTAAACCGTATTGGATATATATAGCAAATAATAACTTTATTTTGTTTTAAAGATGGTTAAAATTTAACTTATTTTGTTCGATGTCTGATATGATGGTATTGGATGCCTATATAGATGTGATTCAATCAGGATATCAATTTGTGTTTATTTATGTACTGATTTGTATTTATTTATGTATTATTTCAGGAATTAATTGATCATCTACTACTGCCCGCCGTCTCCCTGCCCGTCGCCTGCTCACCTACCTGCTTGCCTGCCTACTCGCCTACCCTCCATCTCGCCCTCTCTCCCTGCTAATGCCCGACTAGGCTCAAACAGAGGTAAACCCTGTTTTATTACACTGCTTGATCTTTAATCACATAGACTTAATCAACATTGCTACTTGTACACTCTAGAATCAAGATCTAATACTCTTATGTTATTTTAACACCATGAGACATTTTTTGCTCATTCTAGTGGATTATTATGACCTATGATGACCTAACATGAAACCATGCTCTTAATGATATGATTTACATATCTATTATTGTGTTTGTTGGCCTAGAAACCCGTCCAAGATTTACTCATTAGGAGTAAATCTTGGATAGTCCCCAGTTTGGGACTGTTCTTGAACACCTAATCTCACTTAGGATGTAAGTGTATAATGTGTATTGGGTTTTCGAGAAAATTTCCATAGCATTTCCCCGTTTGTTCTCTAAGTACATATGTACTTAGAGAACAGCGGGGAAATGCTGCTGAAATTTTCTTGAAAACCCAATACACATTATACACTTACATGCTAAGTGAGATTAGGTGTTCAAGGATGGGATAGGTGGTACACATTTATTATATATAAGAATAACATCACATGTGTTTGTTGGCCTAGAAACCCATCCAAGATTTACTCATTAGGAGTAAATCTTAGATAGTCCCTGGTATGGGACTATTCTTGAACACCTAATCTCACTAAATTATATACTATTTGTATGGAGTCCGGCTTCATTATAGATAATAGGAGTAAATCTTGGATAGGATGTAAGTGGATACCCTAATCTTGTCCTAATATATACTTGTTTTCTCTTTGATCATAGAATGGATAGATCATGGATGTCCATTTGCAATCGCTGCACCCCAGAGTTTATATCTGGTCTTGATCAGTTTATTAGATTTTCCGAGGAACATAGGAAAAAACCTATAGATAGGTTCTACTGTCCATGTAGGCATTGCGGTAACAACTTGAAAGTCAGCGCTGGTGAGGAAATCAAAAGTCATGTCATGTGCAACGGGATTGTACAAGGCTATACAGAATGGCACTGGCATGGAGAGATTTCAAACTCGAAACTAGTAGATGTCGATAGCAGTGCTTGGGTGGAAGAAGAAATTGCCTCCGATGACGTAGATGTGAACGAACCAGTTCCAGTAGACATCGTTGATGCGATGATGGATAGTTGTAGGGTAGAGCACACCGATCCACCTCCTATATTTAGAAACATTTTGCATGATGTTGAGATACTGTTATACACAGTTTTAGAGGCATGTATGTTTATATTTTTTTATTGAAGCTAAATGTTTGCTTTTTTAATATCAATATCATTTTCAGATTTGATTTTTCATTATCTTCTAGTTAATACAAATGCTAAATGTTTGCCTTTTTCTAGTTAATACAAATGCTAAATGTTTGCCTTTTTCTAGTTAATACAAATGCAAAATGTTTGCCTTTTTCTAGTTAATACAAATGCTAAATGGCCTGTTACATGAAAAGGATCTAAAATCCAAAGCCCTAGAATGGGTAAAGTTCAAGTCAAAATGGCTACAAGTGTTCGTTTTGGGTTTTCTATGTAAACGACCTTAGAACATCTATGTAATCACTTGTAATGATGAATTGACTTGTAACTTAGAAGAGAAAAATGTTTGGGACAAATTTCACCAAGTGCTAATCACTTTAAATGCAAATTAGAAAATGGATTACAGGCACTTGGTCGGTCGAGTTTTCCTGGATTGAAACTCGACCGATCATCCTTGGTCGATTTTTTGAAGATTTCATCGGTCGAGTTGTGCACTCACAGAACTCAACCGATGCAATCTTCAGAAAATCGACCAAGGATGATCGGTCGAGTTTCAATCCAGGAAAACTCGACCGACCAAGTGCCTGTAATCCATTTTCTAATTTGCATTTAAAGTGATTAGCACTTGGTGAAATTTGTCCCAAACATTTTTCTCTTCTAAGTTACAAGTCAATTCATCATTACAAGTGATTACATAGATGTTCTAAGGTCGTTACATAGAAAACCCAAAACGCACACTTTTAGCCATTTTGACTTGAACTTTACCCATTCTAGGGCTTTGGATTTTAGATCATTTTCAGATTTGATGTTTAATTATCTTCTAGTTAATACAAATGCTAAATTTTTGCCTTTTTAATGACATTTGCATATGGCTGACCATGATAAGCATGATGTCCATGATGAGCATGAAGTCCATGATGAGCATGTTGTCCATGACGAGCATGGAGAGGATACCAATGTAAGTTCTAAAAACATATCTTGTATTTCTATAAAATTCATTATCTTCTAGTTATGTCATATATCCCATATTTCTATATTGCGCTAATTCAGTGTGTTTATTTTTGTCAAATTTTAGGTTGATGATGCACGGGTACCCACTGAAGCACTAGAGCAACTTGATGCGCAGCACCAAACACTTAACAAGAAAAGGGGCATCACTCTATTGAAGAAGTTAATAGCGCTAAGTGGCAGTGGATCCAAATTGGTTGTGGAGTTTGATAATGGAGGAAATGCAATTGGAGTGAACCGCAATAATTTTGTAAACTATCTTGGGTGTGTCACTCGAAGCCATTGTGGTGTTAAGTATGATAATTGGCATAAAGTTCCTCAGGGGAAGAAAGACTTGATATGGAAGGATCTATGCGTGAGTTATTATTATTTGCAATTCTATTTTATAGATTACAAATTATATTATTTGCAATTCTATTTTTGGATAGTAGTTAATAAGAATTCTATTTTACAAAATCTATTTGCATTGGATGAGAAGATGCATCGTAAAAACATGATGCAACATGCTAGAAAGATGCTTAGGAACTATAGGACAAATCTCAATAGAGAATACATAAAAGATGGTGATAAGAAGAAGAAGTCATCCCTTGAACAGTGGAACTTCTTGGACAAAGAAGATTGGGACAATTTTGTTGCTTCAAGAAAATCTGAAGAATTCAAGGTATTAGGCGTCACTCCCAATTTAATTAATATACATTGTATTCACCTATTCAAGATTAACATTTAGTGCTACTAACCAAATCACTAATGTGCATACTAACTAGGCCCTCAGTGACTCGCAAAAAGCAAGGCGTGCACTGAATGTGCATGACCACACTATGGGTCCAAAGGGCTATGCAAGCGTTCGCCAAAGACTACAGGCAGAGTCTGCGGCTACTCAGGAGTCTGCTCCTACTTAGGAGTCTGCCACACCCATGCCTCACCATGATATCTGGATAGCTGGGAGGAAAAATAAGAAGGGTGAAATAAAGAAGCCCGTAACTGCTGAGGCGGCTGCGAAAATGGTAAAATACAACTCTTAGAGCAATCATTTGAGTATTGATTATTTGTGGTGTTAACTTACCAATTTCTGTTGATGGTGATTAGCGGGAGCTGCACGAGCAGAGGAAACAAGGCACGTTCATCCCTCAGGGCACAAGGGATGAATTGACAGTTGCTCTGGGTAACCCAGAGCATCCTGGACGTGTTAGGGGTGCAGGCGCTGGTGTGGGCATCAAAGCATTCTTTGGGCCATCCCAGCGCAAACCTAGAGCGGGACTTTCACAAGAAAAGGTAACCTATTCTATTTTTAGAATGTTACTGCAAAAGGGAATTCAATAATAAGAATCTAATGTTTCTTTTATCCATGTATAGGAGAATAAGAGAGTCGAGGATATAGTTTTTAAGAAGGTCAATGATATAGTTGCTGAGAAGGTCAAGGAAGAAATAGTGCGGTGGCAGGCATCTCAGGCTTCCAATTAGCCTATGGCGACCCACTCTTCTCCTGATGCATAGACTGCGAGTAATCCTGGAGACCCATCGCCTAACACGTCTGTTGTAAGTATTGTTTATGACATTGTAGCTAGTCTTTTCAAGATGATATGTTTTCAAGATGATATGTATATATGTATACATTCTTTACGTAAATTTGTAGGCATTGAAGCCATGCCACTTAAGAATGCAATACTATGTTGTTGTAGAAGTGCAGGCTTACCAGTCCCTTCCTGGGGCAACGTTTCATGGGGCTACGTTTGTGTGAGCCTGATATGTGTATTACCCGATTGGAGGGAAGCTGCATTGCCATATGCCCACCCAGATATTGATACACTTGGTGAGGCAGAAGGCGGGGTGATATTGTGGCCCAAAGCAGATGTCGTCTACACTATTGAAATTGTAAGATAAATTTACATTACTTTAGATTGTTAATGTGTAAATATGAGGTCAACTGATCTGAAATTATATATACAGGTTAAAAAGAAGACACCCAGAGCACCTAGGCCTCCACCTCCACTTCCTGCATTACCAAGTTGGGTTCCAACTGACCTAAAATACCTGTTAGGTCCTGCTTGTAGGGGAATGGCATGTTGGCTACGGGCACATAATATACATTGCCCTATAATTGTTTCTTTAGAAGCAGATTATGCAGGTCAATCATATGATAGATCTTTATTTATACAAGATATTATTGAGTTGTTTATGTATGATTGGCTGAATACATCAATGATAGAGACATGGATAAGGTGAGATCTTGTTTATACATCCATATACCTTGTGTAAGATCCGGTGATCTGGTTTCTTATATATTAATGCATACGTAATACATGTTTTGCAGCTACTTAGTCGAAGATCAATGCAAACAATTTGCATTTGATCATGTGGGTTTTTTGATTCCATCATTGATTAGTATGGTAGCTAAAGACTCTGATAGTGTTCAACAATATTGTATAGATGCTTTTACAATTTTCGGTCAGTAAAAGAAGACGATAATAATAGCTCCATTCAATGTCAAGTAAGTTTACCTTATTTATAATTTGGACTTAAGAAAATTCCATTTTTATTGTGCATTTTGAGTTGTTAATTTTTAACTTTTTTACCTCTAGCGGTAGACATTGGGAGTTACTAGTTATTGTCCCCGGGACGTTCACTGTTTATTATCTAGATCCTAAGGGAAGTACATTGAACACTAAAATTGGACACATATTGAGAATGCCATTATTCTGGTGAGAAATATTTCATTTTTATATCCGTTAACATCTGTTATTACATTACTATTTAATTATGCAATTTACTGTGTTTCATTAACATGTAGGGGTTTAGATGCATTCAAAAATGCTGGAGGAAATGTCCCAAGGAGAAAGAACCAGCCAATAATTTGGGAGAACGTAAAAGTAAGTTCCCGACTCCAATGTATATATTATTTATGTGAACCGTGCTTCGTTGTTTTTTTTAATATTTTGTATGTTTCAATTTATAGTGCGCTACACAAGACAACGGCTGGGCATGCGCATACTATGTGATGCGATTTATGCAGATGATTATCCGACATGCCGCATTGGATATTAATACCATACATGAGGTATTATATATAGTCTCATTAGTTAATATGAAATATATCAATCTTATTTTTATATTATTACTTATATATATACATCATTCTCTTTGCAGGTGTTTAAAACTGACCACACTATAGGTAAATGCTTAAAAAATGTACATACTCCATATACGATGGAAGCATTAAATGAAGTAAGAGAAGAATGGGCAAAAGCCATACAAGCAGTGGTGATTGTAAGATATAATTGGGATGCTGATAGCGATGTTGAATGATATTTTGTAAATGAATATTTCTGAATGTTTATACATGTATGAATGTTTCTACATGTATTTGAATGTTTCTGCATGTGTGAATGTGAGAATTGAATTGATGTCTGAATGTATCTACTTGTGTGAAAAAATATTTGTTGATTTTATAGGTTTGTGGCCTGTTTGTAGGCTGATATCAATGGATGTCGTAAACCTGCAGTTCAGAAAACTGAACTGTAGGTTCTCATCCTACTGACCAGCCACAGCAGGCCTGCAAACTGGTAAGAAAAAAAAATTAAAGTATAGGCGTCGGTTATTTATAAAACACTGTCATCAAAGGCCTACAACGTCGGTTATTAGATAAAAACCGACGCCTAATATGACAAACAACTTGATCGTGCAGGAAAGCACGGTCGTGGTGGAAAAGGCGTTGCTTATTCGTATAAAACTGACGCCTATAGTACTAAACACGGCCGTGCAGTGAAGTAAGGCTGTGTCATCTGGGAGTATGGCATCGGTTGTTCAGTTGTTAACCGACGCATAAAGTGCCCTAGGTGGTGCCCTTCTTTGTGGTGCGAACCCTATAGACGTCGTCCAACTATATATAACCGACGCCTATAGATCATATAGGCGTCGGTTAGAAAACTGACGCCGAAGAGTTTGACCTTTAGTGGCACCCACATAGGCGTCACTTGTAAACCGTCGCCAAAGGGGGTTAAACAACCGACGCCAAAGGCGTGTTCTGTAGTAGTGCCTAGGTCAAGGAAACAAGAAGAAAGGTGTTCTTCAACAGTTCTAGCATAAACTTAATCATGGAAATCATGGATCTAACCAAGAAGAAGGGAGGGGAAGGTAGGAAAGTAGGGAAAACAAAGTAAAGAGAAAAGGTCTTACTTTCTTAGGTGGGGTCAAGAACAAGCTAAGGAAGCTCCACAAGCTTGAAGAGAGGGTAGATCCGAGCTCTAAGTGGACATGCAAGAAGATCGACCAAGATTCATCCACATTGGGCTCCTTCTTCTCCACCAATAAGGGTAAATGAGATCCAGTCTGCAAGGAATAATAGAGGGTGAAGGGAGTGTGTATGGGATCCTTGCATGATGGGAAGCATAAAAAGCTAAAGGGGAGAGTGAATGAAGAGGCAAGGTGTCTTCGTCAAACTTGCCAAGTGTCCATGGTCAAGAGCATCTTTTCCATGAAACCTAGCATCCTATCATTAGTGGAAGTCAAGAGGCCGATTTAAAATTGTTTCCCAGGTCAGACACCATCCCAACCCATAAGAAAACCCATTGAATCTATTACACAAGGTAGCCCATCTATGAGAGGAAATCCTAAGTTCAACTTTAGGTAGATGTCACACACAAAACCAAGGTGCATCTAGGTGCCTCATGGTGAAATAACTTCATAATTCTATGAAAACATGTGAGACAAAACATGAATGTGATGAACCACAAGAAAAACCTCAGACATGGGTAAATTGCATAAAAGTCCAAAACATGCACAAAATTACATAAGTTGTACAAATTGTGTCCAAACAGGACCAAACTTGAAACATGGCATAATTAACTGATATCAAAGCACAAGAATGAGTTTTATTAAGAATCTATGCTTACAATTTAGTAAGTTAAGCATCATTAGAGTTTACGCTAGGTCAGGGGTCTTACAACCATAAAACCCTAACATGGATTTCACCCCCGAATCTGAAGCAAACAAGGATAGTTATCTTCTATGCATATCCTACTATATAAAAATTTATGATGTCATGTCTGGTTTTTATAACATATTGTTCCATCACTCACCTATCTTGTGGAAGCCATCATGTTTCTATTGCGTTGCTCTGATCGGATGGCATACATCATGATGTCACCTATCTACACATCTTGTCTTGTTGTTGACAGTTTTATCATCATTGGATCATTCTTACTTATCCTCGAGAGTTACTAGAGAACCTTAAAAGCTGACTCTCTCTAGGGGAAAGGAATATGAAGAACTCATATGTACTTCTCCAACTCATGTACCACTGATACACCCTGAATACTAGGACTCATAACCTTGGTATCCACTACATATGTCAAGAAGACCTCACATCCTTGTTTTATCAACTTCTCTACCATCACAAAAGGCACCCAACATGTTGGAAGGATCTTCCTAACTTTTAAGAAATCTCAAAAGGTGTTTTTATCAAAAAGTCATGATCCTAGAATTATAGTTATCGATCAACACATTGATACCATCCCAAGGGTTCTAACAAGGGGGAAGGGTATACCTCTCACAACACATTGATACCATCCCAAGGGTTCTAACAAGGGGGTTATCGGTCATACGGTTAGCAAACAAGTTACAACATTTTATGTATTATTCACTTTTTACTTGGTTTACATGTCAGTTGCATAGGAATTTGACACAATTATTGTACCTTATTACTCTTTTATGTCAGTCTTGTATCATACTTATGTGTATCATTTTGTTTACCATGTTTCTTTTTCACCCTTTTAGGGGTTAGTTCATCATATATCTCATTCTTATCCATCCAATAGGGATAATTTCCTTTTAGTTTCTTTTATATGTCATGATAATTTTACATTAATATCTTTTTTGACATAGGGGTGTGTGTGATATTAACTTAGGTTCCTCTTTGTTCATCCATCTTTGTGCACTTTTATTATTCCATATCACAATTATCATTGGAATTCTCTTATTCTTATATGAATTTTACACCTTCGGTTATTACACTAACACAGATTCATCTTTGTTTTACACTATTATTTTCTAGAATCATAGTTTTAAGAACTCCTTCTTAGCTTATTTTCGTTCGAATTTCAGCTTCACGACGTCGTATCTCTTTCTTTAATAATGACATTTTCAAGTTTTGATGAGTTACAATATGATTTTCACCTTTCCTTTAGGGTATAATTAAGATATGTTCACATGATTTCTTAATTATAATGCTCTATGGATTGTTTCCAACTGGCAACTTGATTAGGGTCATCAGAAAGATAATTATCAAAGAGTTCCATGTTTGCCTTTGTTTTGGTAAATGAATACTTGGCCTGGGCATCCAAGTACTAAATTCAAGAAGTATGCATTATGTTCATGTCATTTTCATTACTTAGTTATCATCCTAGTACTAGTGTCCCTATAGACTCAGCAAACCTAGATCTCTAATACCACCAAATGTGACAACCTATCACACAAAGTGAGATTACTCAAAACTCAAACACAATCAACCAGTAATAAAACACATATCTAAAAAGAGGGCTAATTTGAATTGATTAAATTTTCACAAACTTACTCAACAACATTTGTATGAAAGTCCTACATATCAGATTATTTCATTAATCATACTAGAAATCTCTTAAAATGGTCCAGTGACCCCAGTCACAACATATAAGCATGAGATATCATCCACATGTATGACATAAGAACACTATGAAAACTCTAGTCAATAAAAAACCATATACAAAACTTTCCTGCCCGGACCTAAGAGTACATGGTTGACTCTAGGACATGCTAGACATCTAATAAACTTCTTCTTTGTTCCATCACATCAGCTCCTCCTCACTTCCACATGTCCTCTACAACTACTGAGGATCACCTAAAAAGATTGTGGGGACCCACGGGTCAGACCCATGTCCCAGTGAGAGATATAACTCTAAACAACGCTTATTGATTACAAAAGGTTATGTAATTAAACAAGTTAAGTAGATTAAGCAGATTAAACAGACAGACAAATAAAGCAACAGAACAAAATTATTAACCATAAGGGCTTGTTAAGAGATATTCTAATTAGAGTCTTAGAAGCAATCATTATTCTCAATTACCAGATGTAGATATTACTATTATTATAACCATCATCATGAGACAAAATAGAATCATAAATATTAATAAGAATATGCACATATTTGAATAATAGGAGCATGTCTAACAATATAGCATGTATACAGTCATAAAAAAAACTAATAGTGTAAGAATATCTAATAGTATACCATATCTAACATTATTAGAATAGGATGAGTTAAGCTAACAACATGAGCATGTCTATAGGTTAAGTAGATATACAACATATGCAGAGGTAACAGTATAAGCACAATTATCTGCATAATCATGGCTAGCAATATAAGCATAGGTAACCACATGATATAACTATCATCATAAACATAACCAATAGTAGCAACGTATCTAACAACATAAGCATGGCTACTTCTCTTATAGAAATATATATCATCTATATGTGAAAAGAGAAAATAAGGGTTATCATCCAATGTGAAGTGTTGTGTATAATTCTAACAGATATACTACATGGTTAGATTATGTCTTTTATTAATACCCTGAGGAATTGACGTATACCACTCAATTCCAACTGACCACTTCTAAGTCTAAATACGTGCCACACAAGATCTAGGAGAGCCAGACTCCTAGGATCTCCCTCTTTGTCGGTCTTTACGAGTCTACCATAGTAGCATATATAAAGTCAAACTGTAAAACACGTAGCCTGCCATTGGTATATAAATCACAATGCTAGACACCACAGTATATGACACCCTGCCACCGAGGTACAATCGTCGTTGTCCTTAAACACATCACATGTGCAAAATCTCCAAAATGCAATCACAACCATTCTCACACTGAGGCATGACACTAGACACCTCCATACTCATGGGATCAGGATGACAAGGACACATAATCTCTTGCACTCCTCTAGTAGAATTTCAAAAATGATGACTGGCCACATAGACTACCACTAGCCTTCACTACTATGGTCTTTTTCCTTACTCATGTGCAAGTCTGCATCAACTAGCCAACTGGTCACCCATCCTAGTAATACTACGAGTTGAGCATGCATAACCACATAGTTCTTTAGTAATTGGATCCCTAAAAAGGAGGCGTATGGGTAGTCCAATCATTCCATTTCAGATCATTTTATTTGACGCCTCATATCCTGGGATGTTACACTTAATATGTATTCTTGTGCCCTAATATTAATATAGATCTAAATTTTTTCTCTCCCCTATAAAATCATATTTTACCCTACTCCTTTTAGACACTATGTTGTGGATGTCCACCTGAGTCATATGTTGAAACCTAATGACCTAAGTGGTCAATGTGAATAGACACATGTATGTTGGAAATGTTGGTACCAAGTTTGGAGTTTGATGCATAGATCCTAGGGGACATCCACCTAACTTTAAATGTGTTTCTTTTGTCGTTATCTTCCATACCTAAACAATCTTCTATTCTTGTCTCTCATGTCTTAATGACCCTTGAACTTGGTTTCTCTATTATGCGTGTTTTGACCCTAGAATGTACCTATATGATATAAACCTTGTACAATATGTGTGTTGAGTTTCCCTTAGGAATACTTCTTTCACCATCCAACAAGTCTTGATACTGGATTGGATCTATGGCACATGGCAACTAAATGATTAGGGTTTCACTTGATAAATTATTGTCAATTGGGTGAGATAAGGCTAAATCAAACAAGTGGAGAAACAAAACTGAATTCATTTCCAGCAAGCATTAATATATAAAAACTTGAAGAAGATATAAAATGTATGAGGCATAATCCTTATTTCAACATCACAAGGTACTATTTCAATGCCATTAATGAGTCTCTACTTGTAATCACACTAGAACAGGGTATTAACCCTTATCACATTATCCTAGGGTACTGGCCCTTATCACATGATGAAGAGAATCACACCTCTATTAGGGTTCAACCATGCCCAAAGGTCATTAAGACCATCACATTATCTCTTGCTAGAACATCATCATCTTGGAAGAACATGATATTTGTGATACATATGTTCAACATAACATTGCAGAAAAAGAATTAAAAGATGTTTACAAGATAACATAGTAAGGATCTCTTAGCCTCAAGGGAATTCCTTTATCATGACAATATTCAAGTAAAATATGTATAATTATCCACTATGATTTTGTTGTACTAGGGTTAGAATTAACAATGCAAGTTGAACTTAACATTACAAATCAGCACTATACAACAACTTTAGTTATATATTTACATTCGAGGGAAAAGGTAAGATTACAAAATCATGGGCTTAAAACAATTGAATCTAAATCGTCAAGTCCAAACATTGAGTTATATGCAGCAAGCACAAGCCATCAAATCATATGTAAAACTATCAATTTCAAGGTAAACGTGACCTTTGAATTATGTGCATTAAGCAACACCATCAGATCATGTGCGCACCTAGCACAACCCATCCAATCATAGACCACACACCAGACCATCGGGTTCAAGGAAATTAAAACCATTTCATTATGTATATGAATCGTCACCATAGAATCACGATTGCATAAAATATTACCATCGGATTAGGGAATCAAAACCAAAACTTTCAAGTATAAATCCTCACCAAAGACCTTCAGATGTTAGATATGTAAAACCATCAAATGCAAAACATATAAAACTTTGAGACATTCATCTAGGAAAATCATCAAGTTATGACCTATAAAAACCATGTATCACCATCGAATGTGAGCTCTAGACTCACAATCGGTTGTGAGCTCTAGGCTCACCATCGATTTCAAGAGAAAGGAAACTCATCAAGTTAGATATTAGTGAAACTATCATTTGTCTTAGCGAAACAAACCATCGATTGATCAAATAACTAAATTGTAGTTCTAATACTTAGAGAAAATAGTCCATAACCTTTTAGGATGACCATCAGTTGTGTAAGTAAAGAGTACCATTGATCTAACACTTAGAGAAATCAGTAAATCAGAAATTAGTATAAAGAGTTGTTTAAAAAAAATATAGGAGAGGCATGACCATTGGTTCTTTAACACGTCAAGTCATCAAAATAGAAACAATGTGTGAACCATCGGTTGTCAAAAGAAGCACAACCATTGGGTATTGGAGCAATAAGGGAAAACAATTCATAACACCTAAGGAAAACCATCGTTTGTGAGGGTTAAGACAACCATCGATCAATCGGTGAAGAAACCAAGGTACCCATTGTTTCTTGAACTTACTAAAGTAATCAAAATAGTGACTAAGGTACCACCAATGTTTCTTCCAAAAATCCAAATGGTTGAGTCGCACAACAAAGGAGAAATCATTTTAAGGCACACCTGAAAACCCATTGTTTCAAGACTCAAGAACCATTATTTGCTATGGTTATGGAAACCATCGACCATCCAAAGGTAAGAGTAACATAACCATAGGTTTCCTAAGCTTCTAACAAGGTCATAAAATCAATAACCAAGCACAACCATCATTCTACACAAGGAACTAACCATCAGATCATGAGGCAAGGTAGAGATCAGTTCAAAACATATCAAGGACAACCACTATTTCTCACCACAATGACACCATAGATTCATGGTCAAGAAAGTCTAAATCTCATCTTTCACATCAAAGAACATGGAAAAGATTAAGGACACTAACAAGAAGATTATCTACCCAAAAATCATCATATATATGCCCAACTCATTACTATGTTTTAAAGCAAGATTTGTTCATGGAGAGTTAAAAGTATGCAATAAACATGAAGAAAGTTATATAACTCACCTCAAGTATGAAGATGAGTCTCCAAAAAGCAAGGTGGCTCAAGGAAAGAGAGAATAAAATCCTAGCTTTGAGCTTCCCGTTCGTCCAAGATAGCTTTTCTCCAAGAACAAGCAACCCTAGGTCAAGGAAACAAGAAGTAAGGTGTTATTCAAGAGATCTAGAACAATCCACATCATGGAAACCATGGACCCGACAAAGAATAAGGGATGGGAAGGTAAGATAGATGGGAAAACAAAGGAAAGAGAGAATATATTACTTGTCTAGGTCAAGAACAAGTGAAGGAATCTCCATAAGCTTGAACAGAGGGTAAATCTAAGCTCTAAGTGCACATGCAAGTAGACCAACCATTCTTCATCCACCTTTAGTTCATTTTTCTCCACCAAGCAGGGGAAACGAGATCCAGGGATTAGGGAAGAAGAGAGGGTGAAGTGAGTGTGCAAGGGATCCATTTGCATGCAAGGTGGGAAGCATAAAAAGCTAAAGGGGAGAGAAAAAGAAGAGGCAAGGTGTCTTAGCCAAACTTGTCAAGTGTGCATGGTCAAGAGCATATTTTCCATGCAACCCATAATCCCATCATTTGTGGAAGTTAAGAGGCCCACTAAAACGTGTTTCCCAAGTTAGACACCAACCCAACTCAAAAGAAAACCCATTGAATCAATTACACAAGGTAGCCCATCTATGAGAGGAAATCCTAAGTTCAACTTTAGGTAGATGTAACAAATAAAAACAAGGTGCATCTAGGCACCCCATGGTACAACTAACTCCAGAATGACATGAAAACATGTGAGGCACAGTAAGAACATGAAAAATTACAAGAAACCTCAGATATGGGTAATTTTCATAAAGTCCAGACACATGCAAAAAATTACATAACTTGTACAAACAATGTTTAAATTGGCCCAAACTTGAAGCATGGCTTAATTATCTAATATCAAAGCATAATTAAGAGTTTGATTAATCATCTAAGCATCCAATTAAGAAAATTAATAATAATTAGGGTTTAGGCTAGGTTAGGGGTCTTACACGATCATATACTAAATCAACATGTTTATGATTCAGAACCATTCTAAATTGTGACATTCAATTCCCTTACACATCCTTATGTGTGTGACCCAATAGGTTCATAATTATCTTGGTAGTGATGTTCTAAACAACACAAGAAAATATTGGTGTCACGCCACACATCATCACCACCCAAGTAATAGGAATGAGTTTGAGAACAACTACATCATGTAAAGTGAACAATGTTACCATGACCATATAATCTCATTATCTTAGATATCTAGATAGAACTAAAGGAATGGAATGTCATCCTCTTAATCATGTAATCAATGTTTCCTAAATTATAGTAGACTATTAGAGATAATGCAAGCTCAATATCATATATTGACTACAACTTGGCCATGAATTTCATAGATTTGCTTGCCAAGTAGATAGTAATATCACCTAAAAGGAGGGATAAATTTCAACTACTTCACTCAAAACATGCCCCATTTGTCACATTGTACCCAATCAACACTTTTTTGGAAGCTCATATTTCAGAACACATTGCTCTAGTGTCGAAGTACACAAAAAAAATGTTGTACTATCGTGTCTTTAGGTCTATGGATCACATTCATCATTGTCAAATTGAAATATGACTCTAACATGTAAGTTCAATGTGTCAATCTCAAGGTCGATCTGTCTAGTACAACTTGTTATCTAACGAGTACCTATGCATTTGAGTTGATATCCAATATCATGATTAAAGATGCATAGTCATAACTTACTATACATGCTAGTCTTGTTCCAATACTATCCACAATAGTAAGTGACTACAAACATAATAAGAATGAATACTCTTATTTTACACAAGATCTCAAGTTTAGGTCTTTAACCAAAACCATGTGTCATTGAGATAAACATTCTCACGATATTATCAAGTTTATTCATTATATCAGTAGTAAACAAACATAATAAGTGGAATTTTCTATTACTAATAATCAAATCAAGTACAAAATATCCCTTTTTCAATCATCAAATGATGTCTCTCAGGCATATAACCAATAATCTTCCACTTGAACTTGAGCCAATAACTAATGTACATAAGTTTAATAGATCTAACATGACCATCATGTTTTTGTTGTGGATGTGCTTTAGTTAGAGGATCAACAAAGTTTCTTTCAGTAGGTACTGTGCAAAGATTTATATCACATTGTTGTACCATATCATGTATGAGATGGTAATGCCTAAGTATGTGCTTGGAATGTTGATGTGATCTTGGTTCCTTAGCTTGTGCAATAGCTCCATTGTTGTCACAGTAAAACTCTACTACATATTCAATGGTTGGAACCACCCCAACTTCACTAATGAATTTATTGATCCCTACCGATCATTTATAGAATTAGAGGCAGAAATATACTTGGCCTTTGTTGTAAAATTAGCCATGATCTTCTACTTTTTTCATCTTACAACTCCACCATTTAGGAAAAACACAAAATTGTATTATGATTTGTAATCATACTTGTCGGTTTGGAAGCTTGCATCTGTGTAACCTTTTACAACTAACTCTTCCTCACCATCATAAGTTAGGAACCAATCCTTAGTTGTTCTTAAGTACTTAAGGATGTTCGTTACAACTATCCAATGACTATCACCTAGATCTGAGTAGTACCTTCTCTTCATGCTCAAATCGTATGAGAATTTGGAAGTATACATATCATTGCATACATGATAGATCTAATTTCCAAGGCATGTGGAATCTTAATCATGCATATCTGCTCTTCCAAAGAGGTGGGCCATTGAATTATTAGACATTTATTCCATGACAAATGGGTAAGTCCCCTCTCTTAGAATTATGCATGCTAAACCACTTTAGCACTCTGAAAATATATGTGCATTGACTTAGGCCAATAAGCCTTCTAGATATATCATTATAGATGATGATTCTTAGAATATAGGATGCTTTTCCTAAGTCCATCACAGAGAAGGTATTGCCTAGCCATGTATTAACCAATTGTAGAGTAGGTATGTCATTTTCCATCAATAGTATGTCATCTACATAGAATATGAGAAATACAACCATGCTCCCACTAACCTTCTTGTAGACACAAGGTTCATATTCATTTTGAGTACATCCAAATAATTTGATTGTATCATAATGGAGATTCCAACTCTAAGATTATTTCATTAACCCATGGATTGACCTTTGTTGCTTACATACTTTATTGGCTTCATTTAAAATGATAAAACCATCAATATGTGTCATGTACACAACCTATAGAAGATTCTCATTAAAGAAAGTAGTTTTAATTCCCGTTTGCCAAATCTCAAAATCATGATAATCTACAATAGCAAGCATGATCCTAATGAATTTAAACATGGAAACTAGTGAGAAAGCCTCATTATAGTCAACGCCTTATAATGCTTGAAAACTTTTACAACCAATCTACTTTTGTTAGTTTGTGCATTACCATGTATTCTAGTCTTCTTATTGAAGAACCATTTTCACCCTATGGGTATTACCCCTTTAGGTGATCCATCAAGGTCCATACCTTGTTGGTATACATGGAGCCCGTCTTAGATATCATGGATTCAATCTAATTCTCAGAACTTAGTTCGTTAATAGCCTCATTTTAGGTAGTTGTCTCACATATTAAATAACTAACAGATCATCTTCTTGAATCACGAAAAATCCATATCTCTTTGGCTCAAGAGGCACCCTACTAGACCTTCTAGGTTTCCATGTTATGATAGGCACTTGAGGTTCAACAACTATTTTGATTCCTATTTTTCCTTATCTACCTCCATAGACTCAGTTTTATCTTGTTGATTGTGAACTTCTTAAAGTTCTTTTTTCCTCCCAGTGGTTCCTATGGATATAAAATCATTTTCAAGGACTAGAATAGTTATGGAAGCAGAAACTTTCTTATCAAATGGAATAACCAAGTAGTAACCATTAGTTTTTTTAGGGTACCCAACAAGGATACATTTATCCTATTTTGGTCCATGCTTTTCAAAGAATATCTTCTTCACATAAGCTTCACATCCCTAAACTTCCATGAAGAACATATTGGAATGTTTCCCATTCTATATCTCATATGGTGTCTTTTCAATAGATTTATACAATACTCGATTAAGTGTAAACAAGATGGGTTCTACAACATGTCCCCAATAGAAAGCAGAAGATTAGCTAAACTCATTATTGATTGTACCATGTCCAACAAGGTGTGATTCCTTCTTTCTAATACAACATTATGTTGGTGTGTTCCAGGTGGAGTCCATTGTGATACAATACCACAATCCCTCAGTAGGACCTCAAAATCTTGGATACGATATTCAACACCTCGATTTGATTTATAATTATTTTTCTAAGTTGATTTTATATTTCATAAATGAATTCCTTGGACTTTAAAGGGGATTCCAATTTGTATTTAATAAGATACACATGTCTAAATCTACCAATGTCATCAGTAAATGTGAGTAATTACTTATACCCATTTTTAGAACTTGTACTAAAATGTCCACATACATCGATATATATGAGTCCTAATAAGTCAACAACTCTCTCATTGTTACTAGTGAAAGGTGATTTTGTCATCTTTCCCAATAAACAGGATTCACATGTCTCTATTGATTCAAACTCCAAATATTCTAGATAACTATCTTTATCAAGTCCAAAAATGTGCTTCTCATTTATGTGCCCTGGATGACAGTGCCAAAGATATGTTTTGCTTGAGTCATTGATCTTTAACTTCTTAGTATTTATCTTATATACATTTGTCTCAAAATCTAATAGACAAAAACCATAACACATATGGGCACTTCCATGAAAGATCTCATCTTCAGAAATGGAAATATGACCATTCTTTATTAGAAACTCAAAACCATTCTTGTCTAATCAAGATACATAAATAATGTTTCTATTTATGATAGGTACACAATATTTTCTATAACTCTATTACAAGCCCACTGGACAGAGATACACAATAGGTGCCTACTTTATTGGCATCAACTCTTGCTCAAATTGCAACACATAATTTTACCTACCCTTTGTTCAGAGGTCTACTACTTTTCAAATGATGCATATTTGAGTGTATGTGAGATCCACATCCATTCAATGACCATTATGAAAAATAGATAAGTTTATTTCAATAACATATATACCTAAAGTGAATATCTCTATCCCATGCTTCTTGTTCTTCAATTCCTCAAGGTAGAGAGGGAACTTTCTCTTCCAATGTCCATTTAGGTGACAATGGTGATAATTGTATGCTTTAGCCAGTCCTCCTTTTGTTTTAAGTGAAGATGACTTTTGTTTAGATTTAGAATCTTTCGAAGCATCACCTTTTCCCTTTCTTTTTGCGTGTGCTGACCATTAGCACAAAATTGGGCTTGTCATTCATTTTCCGTTCAGTAGTTCTTAACATGCCAAGTATATCAGTCAATGGCTTATAAAATTGATCATGTTGTAATTCATGACAAATTGCTAGTATGAATTTGTCATATATTGCATCATTACGTCAGTATCCAACTCTTGACCTAAAAGAAATCCTAGTCTTACAAGACATTCCACATACCCATTTAACTTGAGTAGATGGGGTCCAACTGGATCACCTTCTACCATCTTGCACTTAATTAGGGCCTTGGATACATCATGTCTATCTTGTCGTGCTTGTTCATGATACATGTTCTTGAGATGAGTTATCATCTCAAAAATGTCTGCTCTCATGTTACCTTTGAAACTCATGGTTCATGAAGCAAAATGTTAGTCATTTCATGTCCATAGCATCATCCAAGTAATTCTTATAAGAATCCCTTTCCCCCCTAGGCACATTTAGAGTTTGTTCATTAGGTATAGATGTGTCTATGACATATATATTACAATCGTGTGTGAGAATAATGCCCAAGGTCCTAAATCAATCTTTAAAGTTATTAACATTCAGTTTCTCTTACACGAGGATGGATGGTAGAAAAAACAAATTATGTGTTGTGTTTTCCATTAATCTAAAATGAAGATATTTTTCATGAAATTGATTTTGAAATTAATTTATTTGAAGAAATTAATTTTCTACTTTAATTAATTATTCTCCCACTATTTTATTCAAAGTAATAGCCCTCACTATAAATTTCAAAGATTACATCAACAAAATTTTATAGTGAGCCAAGATTCAAAATAATCAAGTTGTTGCTCATCAAACGCTAACAAAGATAACTTAATTACTAAGGTAGTTAAAAATTACCAATTACATCATATGCACTTCTTAGATTGATACACAAATTATTATCAATAATTAATCATATAAATTATATGCCATCATTATACCTCTAGGTGCTTCATCTTGTTGAACTCACCTAGTGAATTTCAACCCAAGGAAAATGCAATAAGTATGTGCCCTGCTTGTTAGGCCCACATACTTATTACCACACTTCCTCAAGGTAAACGGTGCATCATTCTTGGTGTGCCCACACTTAGACGAACATGGTCTTCATGTTTATCACACTTGGAGGGCATCCTCAATATTGATATTATATTCAAATATTTATATATATTGATATGTATCCAATCATCATCATTATATATATATATAATATAATATTCTATTCTATAAAAATCAACACATGTGATAAAACTAGATATATAAATTAGTTCAACAACTTGAGCTAACAAGTGTTGAATATTTTTTTTAAATATTGACAATTATATGTAATCCTAATTTTGTCTTTTTCAGGGTTGTTGATCGCCCCCATCAGGCAAACTGATCGGCCGATCATAAGCCACTATTTTGTGCAAATCTTGTGTTGTTGTTGATCCATCATCTTGACTTGATCACAATCCTCCAAGGACCATCCTCTTTAGCATGGGCTTCTTATCCTCTCCTCCTTTCCACCATGGTCTTCATGTGATGCTTTCACATGATCCTATTCCAGTTGCATTATTAAACTTTATTTGGAGAATGAATAGAGAATGACATGATATGCATGACATATACATGTTACATTATGTTTGATCAAAATCAAAATAGCAATATAACATGTTTCAGATGACACCTTCATGATGCAATTGTGATATTTATATCCACCACGTAAAATAAATTTGTAAGGTTTCAGGTTGGTATATGTAATACATATCATATATGATAGTAGGTAAGGTTTCACATATATTGGTCCAATGGATATTTTGTAGTTAAAAACCTAAAGTGGGGTTAGAAGTGTATGATGTTGGTTCTTGGGGTTTTAGGGAAGGAGGTGCAATGGAATAATAGAAAGGTATTCTCTTTCTATCCAAGTTGTTGAATCTGTCCTATGTATAAAACATCAATGACTAAAAGACATAAGAGGGGATAAAGGTGATACATTTACACACACTACTTATACAACAAGTAGACATGTCTTATGTCGGTGAAGAACTCAACATTCCAGATCTAGATTTGGAATGGAAACCAAGAACTCTGGATGGATAAGAAGAAGAAGATCTAGATTGGGCACCAAGCATCACTTTTTTTGTGTTATTGAACATTTTTCCAATCCTTTGTATGTATGCCTTGGCCTCTACTTCATACACATGGATGATAGATAATATGGTGCACCACATTGGGCACTAAGTTGAAGAGGAACATGAGTTGTGAACATGCAAGGGGTCTTGGAACTCCTTTTCTTCTCATATCTTGGACAGTAGTCCTTAGGGTGATTTCTTCTCCAAGATAGAGAAGTTTGACGGCCAACTTGTATCACAAGTTATCTCAACAGTTGCATGAAATCCTTAGGGACATGCCCCCATCATATAGGAGAGTCATGGGCTTGGAAAAAACTAATATCAATTAATTTCCTAGTAGAAATCTTAAAATTTGTTTAATGCCGACAACTCAAACAATATTTGTGATTGAATGATCACAACTGTAAAGAAGTGAAACCACCTCCTTACTAAAATTTTGAAATATCAAACCTTCATTCCCAACATACTCAGAAGGTATGTTGAAAAAGGGTGTAAAATTTTCAAATCTTTATATAATGGTAATCAAAAGACCAAATTGTAGCAGCGGAATAAAAACATAACTGTTACGACCCCACCTTCTGGTAACCCCCAATTAAGGGAGACCGAGAGGTCGAAGCCGCACACATAATTTCTGGATCAAAGGTTCGACAATTAACCAAGAACAATTATTAAATTCTAACAGACTAAACTGGAAAGCTGTAAGAAAATAAACTTTTGCATTCCTTTTGAAAACTTGGATCTCTAAACTTCTATCCACATATGAATTCTACTCTAAATAATCCTCCTTGTATTTTAATTTATGTATTTCACAATATGATGATTTACTGTTTGTCCTTTTGGCTTTGTACCTAAAACACCGACAAACAAAACGTCGGTCAGCATAAAGCTGGTATGTGGGGGAACCAATAATCGTGCCATTATTCATAACAGTGTATTGCAGCCAATTACCATTTAACAAACAATTTTACATTTTAAATATAACTGCGCGATCCATGCATTCCCTATCCTCTGCGCTATCCCTGTAGTGGACCTGGATACTACTTTCCTTATAGTAGCTCCCCATTAAACCCCTAATGGTCCCACCTATAGGTGAACCAGTTTCTAGGGTTGAGTCACATGGCACTACTCGTAAGTAGCCCACTCCTTAACTCATGGCATGCTAAAGGGTCTCATGGCACTACACTTGGTAGCCCAATTTCTAACCCACGATAACCTAGACCTTATTCTAGGTTACCCCTTTTTAGCCTTTACAAGCCACATAGGTGGATTTGGATCTAAGCCAGTTATATATATATTCATGGTGATAATCATAGTCACTTTATAGTATCATGGAGTAAAAGGCATCCAACAATTATTTTCAAGCAACAGATAAACATGTTCAAAAATCTCCGTGAAACTAAAGTGATTATTCATAAGTGTAACCACATACATGTTCAGTAGATTTCTCAAGCTAATATCAATTCCAACCAAGAAAGCAATCCAAGCAAGTAGTTCAACCACACAATCAAGAATCCAAAAAAAACACATGTACTCTATTTACTACACACTTTATCAAGATTCTTTCTATTCAACTTGAAATCACTTCCTAAGGTTTTCGTATCCATTTTAGGGTTTCATTTTGCAATTAGGGTTTCACTTCTTTACTATTTTAAACCCTAGTTCTATTCAATTACTTACAAACCCTAATTTCGGATTAAAGGCACACTTAAACATTAATTAAGCCCATTATGCCTCTTTTATATTAAAACTACCATTTTTATCCTTTTAATCCATGGCAAGATCATTATACTCATTTATCATCAATTCATAGTTCATTATGGCCTAATTCACAAATGAACTCTATATATCATTAAATCCATGCACCCCTCTAAAAAACAATATCATTAAATCCACCTTTTATTCATTAGAAAACCCTAATTACTATATTAAGGGTATTTACCCATAATTAGGAACTTAGAACCATCATTTAACACCTTTAATATCCAATAGGTTGCAATTACTCAATTTCATCAATTAAGTATTATTAAATTAACCCTAATTCTTCATTATCTTCAGTAAGGATTCTTTAAGCCAACTTATGTTCAAGAATCATTATATTTCAGTTGTATACTGGAAATTTTCAAATTATAACCACTAAAACTCATGTTTTCCCAAATTAGGGTTTTTATCCCATTAAACCATGTACATGATCACAAAAACACTAAAAGCAACATAGTAATCATCCTTTTATGATTTTACCCTTTTCTTTACTCTTCACATGTTTACTTTGATAAAAAACCAAAATCAACATTCATCATGATTGCTTTTATCTCTTTCTAGGGTTTTTCCATTATTTAATTCACTAAAAGATGAAAAACCATATACTTCTTGAAAAGAATTTACAATCAGGCTCTACTATCATTTTTATCATATTCTAAGCAATTTTTTGATCAAAAAGCACTACTTATTTGCATTTTTCGGCCAAAGGATCTATTTTTAATGGTTTGTACAAGATCACACCATTTTCTTGGATTTTTGACTAGAGAGGAAACTTACTTGGGTTTTTTAGAAAATTGTTGGCCGTCGAATATTGAGTTGTTGCAGACCGAGCGTGATCCAAAGATCCTCCTTGCGCACACCCACTCACCAGTTGCTAAACACACAGCGAACTCCAGTCGTTGATCATTGCCTTTGGTCCATCATGGACTCTGATCGAACGACGACTGCACTTCATCCCTTGCTTGACCAAGCAGAAGGCTATGCGGCGGTGCCGCATGGAAAGCTCGCCGAAGAGAGTTGAATTCTTCAACTCAAAGCATGAGGGAGCGATAGAGAGTTTCGTCCTGGTTCGTGAGAGCGAACGAAGTTGAGAGGGGTAGTATATATATAGTCTGGGCCTATTTCTAGGGTTTGCTAACCCCCTGTTCTCGCCTGCCTTTTAAGGCAGTTAGGGGTTTCTTCTAGATGCATCCAAAGTACGAGAAAGTAAGGTAAAACTGACTTGGAATCCCCTCCTGAATCCAACGAAGAACTTTCCAGGTTTGCACATGCTTTGGTTTGTGAGGAAAATAGAGGGAAATATCCCTCTGTTCTCGCGGTTCATTCCTTCTTGGACTCGAGGAAGGAGACACACAGAAAGTGTCAGATCTCGATCCAATAGTTGGCGCCATCTCCTTCTATTTTCATTTAAATCGGAAAAGTGTGACATTTATTACAATCACAACACTTTAGGGAAATTTGTAAAAGTCATAACTCCCAAACCGAGTGTCCAATTAATCCCAAATTTTGAAGAAAACTTAATAATGACTTTATCTACCTCTGTGACAAATATGGGTTCATTATCTAAAAGAAAACGTGCCCTTTATTTAGGTGTAAGATATTACTCAATTATGAATATTTCTCACCTATTTTCTCTTTCCTTTGCTATTAAATTATTATTCTGAGTTCCTTGATCCTCGAGGAACCCTAATAAATCGAAATCCCATCTTGGGAATATTCCTTTGCCTTTTACTTATCTTTTATCCATTTCCCTTAGGTCGCATCCTCCTCAACTCCCCACTATTCCTCATATCTCGGAGTCTACGCTTCCAACCTTCTTGCATGGGTCCTTCTTTCTCTCTAGAGCTAACCCTACAAACTACCTTACTACCCGAGATTCTCTCTCCAAGGAGGATCAAGCTCACAAGCATACCTCCACGTGGGTGAATCCTATTATGTTTGCTCAAGGTTATCCATAGCTCTTTATGCTTATCTAATAAGCTATTCCCTCATACTCCCCTGGCCAGGGTTTCAGCCTTCTGCTTGTACTACTGACGTACTATGCGTGTCTACTATGCCATGCTCATATAAGCTCATGGGGTTTCCATGGGTTCTTCTCTATCCTCAACAAGGAAGGAGCTATCCTTCATTCCAGCCTACATGACCCCTTCCCATGGTTGGCTCACCAAAGGTACTCGGTCATCCAACCTCTCATGGCTCATAAGTCATCCAAGGCATCTACATCCAAACACCTAGTCTACCATGACATATAACTCTTCGTTTCATCCCTCTCCCAAACCTTCACTTAGGGTTAGGGTTGACATCATCCTCATAGGATGTGCCAGGTCTCTACTTTTAATGGAGGTCTCTACCTCCAAGACTAACTCTCTTTATTTATCCTCCTGACAGGGTCTAGCCTCAGGTTTCTCCTGAGGGTAATGACGACTTATTTCATACGACCTAAGCATGTAGATATTCTTTAATTTGCACTTAATCTATTAAGCTTATGTCCATGACATTATTTACATACTTTTTCATTAATTTGGTGGAGGATTCCTTAGACCTTATTAAACTTACCCATACCTCAAGAGGGTGAGGAGAAGAGAGAAAACCCTAATCCTTAAGGTCCTTAACAGAATTTGTGATGAGAAGGGATGAATAAGATGAGAAATTCCTAAAGGTATCTTACTTCGATTCATACCCTAAGACTTTGGCCAGGTAGCCACACGGATCCGAGAGTCCTCATATTCTGACTAGCGGTGTGGAGGAAAATATTGCCAGCCCCCAATCGTGATCCTTTTCTAGACACCTTCGTATTTTGGATAATCCTCTAATAACTCCCTTGGGTTCTATGGAGTTTGTAAAATTTAATAATTATTAATGGTTAAGTGAGGAACCTATGCTCTGATACTAAATGTTACGACCCCACCTTCCAGTAACCCCCAATTAAGGGAGACCGAGAAGTCGAAGCTGCATATATAATTTCTGGATCAAAGGTTCGACAATTAACCAAGAACAATTATTAAATTCTAACAGACTAAACTGGAAAGCTGTAAGAAAATAAACTTTTGCATACCTTTTGAAAACTTGGATCTCTAAACTTATATCCACATATGAATTCTACTCTAACTAATCCTCCTTGTATTTTAATTCATGTATTTCACAATATGATGATTTACTATTTGTCCTTTTGGCTTTGTACCTAAAATGCTGACAAACAAAACATCGATCAGCATAAAGCTGGTATGTGGGGGAACCAATAATTGTGCAATTATTCATAACAATGTCTTGCAACCAATTACCATTTAACAAACTATTTTACATTTTAAATATAACTACACGATCCATGCATTCCCTATCCTCTACACTATCCCTGCAGTGGACCTTGATACTACTTTCCTTATAGTAGCTCCCCATTAAACCCCTCATGGTCCCACCTGTAGGTGAACCAGTCTCTAGGGTTAAGTCACATGGAACTACTCATAAGTAGCCCACTCCTTAACTCATGGCATGCTAAAGGGTCTCATGTAACTACACTTGGTATCCAAATTTCTAACCCACGATAACCTAGACCTTATTCTAGGTTACCCCTTTTTAGCCTTTACAAGCCATAGAGGTGGATTCAGATCTAAGCCAGTTATATATATATATATATATATATATATATATATATATATATATATATATATATATATATATATATATATTCATGGTGATAATCATAGTCACTTTATAGTTGCATGGAGTAAAAGGAATCCAACACTTATTTTCAATAAACCGATAAACACGTTCGGAAATCGCCGAGAAACTAAAGCGATTATTCATAAGCGTAACCACATACTTGTTCAGTAGATTTCTCAAGCTAATATCAATTCCAACCAAGAATGCAATCCAAGAAAGTAGTTCAACCACAAAATCAAGAATCCTAAAAGCACATGTACTCTATTTACAACACACTTTATCAAGATTCTTTCTATTCAACTTGAAATCGCTTCCTAAGGTTTCCGTATCCATTTTAGGGTTTCATTTTGCAATTAGGGTTTCACTTCATTTACTATTTTAAACCCTAGTTCTATTCAATTACTTACAAACCCTAATTTTAGATTAAAGGCACACTTCAACATTAATTAAGCCCATTATGCCTCTTTTATATTAAAACTAACATTTTTATCCTTTTAATCCATGGCAAGATCATTATACTCATTTATCATCAATTCATAGTTAATTATGGCCTAATTCACAAATGAACTCTATATATCATTAAATCCACCTTTTATTCATTAGAAAACCCTAATTACTATATTAAGGGTATTTACCCACAATTAGGAACTTAGAACCATCATTTAACACCTTTAATATCCAATAGGTTGCAATTACTCGATTTCATCAATTCAGTATTATGAACTTAACCCTAATTCTTCATTATCTTCAGTAAGGACTCTTTAATCTAACTTATGTTCAAGAATCATTATATTTCAGTTGTATACTGGAAATTTTCAAATTATAACCACTAAAACTCATGTTTTCCCAAATTAGGGTTTTTATCCCATTAAACCATGTACATGATAACAAAAACCCTAAAATCAACATATTAATCATCCTTTTATGATTTTACCATTTTCTTTACTCTTAATAGGTTTACTTTGACCAAAAACCAAAATCAAGATTCATCATGATTGCTTTTATCTCTTTCTTGGGTTTTTCCATTATTTAATGAATTAAAAGATGAAAAACCCTATATTTCTTGAAAAGCATTTACAATCAGGCTCTATTATCATTTTTATCATATTTTACACATTTTTCTGATCAAAAAGCACTACTTATTTGCATTTTTCAGCGAAAGGATCTATTTTTAATGGTTTGTACAAGATCACACCATTTTCTTGGATTTTCGACTAGAGAGGCGACTTACTTGGGTTTTTCAGAAAATTGTTGGTCATCGGATCTTGAGTTGTTGCAGACCTAGCACGATCCAAAGATCCTCCTTGCGCGCGCCCACTCACCAGCTACTAAACATATAGTGAACTCCATCCATTGATCATTGCCTTTGGTCCATCATGGACTCTGATCGAACGACGACTGCACTTTGTCCCTTGCTTGACCCAGCAGAAGGCTACATGGTGGCGCCACATGGAAAGCTCACGGGAGAGAGTTGATTTCTTCAACTCAGAGCATGAGGGAGCGATAGATAGTGTCGTCCTGGTTCGTGAGAGGGAACAGAGTTGAGAGGGGTAGTATATATATAGTTGGGGCCTATTTCTAGGGTTTGCTACCCCCCATCATCGCCTGCCTTTAAGGCAATTGGGGGTTTCTTCTAGATGCATCCAAAGTACAAGAAAGTAAGGTATAACTGACTCGGAATCCCCTCCCGAATCCAATGAAAAACTTTCCAGGTTTTCACATGCGTTGGTTTGCGAGGAAAATTGAGGGAAATATCCCTCTATTCTGACGGTTCATTCCTTCTTAGACTCAAGGAAGGAGACGCACAGAAAGCGTCATATCTCGATGCTGGCGCCATCTCCTTCTATTTTCATTTAAATCGGAAAAGTGTGACATTTATTACAATCACAACACTTTAGGGAAATTTGTAAAACCATAACTGCCAAACTGAGTGTCCAATTAATACCAAATTTTGAGGAAAACTTAATAATGACTTTATCTACCTATGTGACAAATTTGGGTTCATTATATAAAAGAAAATGTGCCTTTTCTTTAGGTGCAATATATTACTCAATTATGAATATTTCTCACCTATTTTCTCTTTCCTTTGCTATTAAATTATTATTTTGAGTTCCTTGATCCTCAAGGAACCCTAATGGCTCGAAATCCCATCTTGGGAATATTCCTTAGCCTTTTACTTATCTTTTATCCATTTTCCTATTATCTTACTTATTTCCTTATTCTTTTTAAGGATTTCTCTTTATTCCTCTTTTATTTTCCTCATTGGTATTCCTTTTAATATTAGGAATCCTTGGGATACGAAATTCCACCAAGAATAACTCAATTATACCTCTTTTCACTTGTTTTCCACATTTTACCATTTTTTTCAATTTCTTTCTTAATAAAGAAATACTTAATTAATCTTTTCTTTTCTAATTGCCTTTTCTTTGCAAATTTGGACTCCTTGGAACCCAAGGAACCCAAGAGGCACGAAATCCCTCTTTGGATTTGTCTTCTAGAGGTTTCCATCTCATTCTTTTCTCAAAAACTCAATTATTCATTTACTAATTGAATTTTCTTATTATTTGGGCCCAATAGCCAATAAAGCCCACAACACAATCATCAAGGCTATTGTAAACAAAATCCATTTATTCAAAACAAATCATATCTTTATTTGTTCAAAAATCATTAATATGATAAATTACATTTCTCGGAAAATGAACCAAAAAATTGGGGTTGTAACAATGACTATATTCAATTATAAAACAAGGGAACATCTTAAACTTACTTCATAAGGATCCACATAGAGGAAATATAAACCACCTCAAGATTGTCTCCAACATTTCACTTCTCAATCTTAGTCCAAGTCAACATGCTTTGTCATCTAAGTCTTCCACCTAGGGTTGGAAGCATACCCTAGCAAGAAGATAAAAATAGAAGACAGACATCAAAGGCTGGTATGTGCATACTAAAAAGCAAAATGAGCAATATTATGAAATAAAGGACATCAAATGAAAAGGCTTCCCAAGAAAGAGAAAAGGACTACCCAAAAAGAGGGCATAAAAGAAGAGAATCATCAAAATGTAAAAGAAGATACTTGCCATAATCAAAATAATAAAGTAGTGCCACATAAGCACATATTAATATTTGGGCACATAACCCAACATCAATTTGGGCACATAACCCATCAACAATTTGGGTACATAACCCATCATAAACATCATCAACCTGCATTCATGTGAGATAATCATATCCCTAGAACAATATAAACACAATTGGTGGCCAATCCTCATAAAGTTGAAACCTGATAGAGAAAGGAATACTACCAATCTCCCAAATATATATATAATTGAGTATGGATTACTTCCACACTCGGGTATAGAGAAATGGTTTACTGCCACCCTCCTAAATAAACAATAGGGGATTACTACCCTAAAATCAAAGTAATTTACACTACTCCAGTGCTACTGAATCACATAGCATGTAAAATTTAGAGGCAAGTAAAAAGTATAGTCAGAATTATACAATGTTGTCATCACACAATGGACAATACAAAAATATAAATATCCACTTTAAATTGGCACATATCAATATAGGAGATCAACATGCACCAAGGCACAATATAAGGTATCAAGAAAATATCCAAGTCCATAACATGCAAGATAGTTCACACTAACCATGATAACAAGAGACAAGAGCAATGGGTTTAGGTTATTGTGCATAGGACCAAGAGAAAGACAAAATATAGGTGAATTTCTCAACAAGAAGTAATAGGGGATACAACATACCTCAACTTCAGAGTCAAATGATCCAAAGTTGCATCTAGGTCTAAGACTAGGCATCCAAAGAACCTATTAAGCATATATGTGGAATTAGGGTTAGATTTATATTGATTTCATAAACCCTAAAAACCACGTTTTTATCATTATGTGATTTAGATTATGAATACCATGCCAAATTATATATTACATTATAAGGATTCCAAATCATATTTTATTATATTTTTTTATTATAAATAATTAGGTATGATTTTTACTAGTTAATTCATCATTAATTAGATCCATTAAAAACACTTGTTATTAATCCTTAGATTTAGTTATCAAAAACATATATCATTAGAAAGCCCTTCTTTTTATGAATCCAATGAGTATTTTTCCATATTTGTTTGATAATCCAATAATTAGTTATCATATTTTAGTTAACGACCAATCAGGTAAATCCACGTAAGAAAATAGCATCGAGAAAAGAAGAGAGAGAGGGAGACTGGACTGTGTGGTCCGAGTTGGTCCAATCAGGGCTTGCCAACTCGGCCGACCCCACAAACAGCTGGATGAGTTACCTCAACGCAGAAGAGAAAAACAATGGGCGTGAAAAACCAAACTATCCCCGAGACGAAAAACAAAAGTAAGAGGATCAGGAGGGGCAAAGAGGGGAAACTCATACCAGGATTATTTGTTGCGAACGAGCCCGCCATGGCAGGGTCTCTACAGATCAAGGAAGACCACATACTACTCTTGATCACAAAAACCCATGGCAAGAACCCCTCCAACACCACGACAACTGTACGGAGGTAAAGAACCCCAAAACAGAACCCTGAGAGCACAAAGTCATTGTGTCAAGAAGTCGTCCGACGAACAGTTAGCCGGAAAACCCCAACATGGCCACATGAGCACGAATCAATGAACAACAATGCCGAGGCTTATGGCAATGATCAACGAATTCAAGCGAAAAAAAACTGTGAAGTTTGAGCCACTACAGTGATAACAGCACTAGAAAAAAAATCTCAGAATATCAGTGCCTAAAGGCACCTTACTTGACTCGCTATATCAGACCAAGGAACAACCAAGTTATAGTGGGAAATGGTAAAGGAGGTTACCAGGAGCGTTCAAGGGCGAGTAATTGAGTCCCAACTTCACCAATCCATCACAACAATCGCCAGAGTTCGAAGAAGCAAACGAGAATCTCGGGCGCAAAAGCAGAGCATCAGGGCAAATTGGCGGTAGAGGAGGGTTGCTAGAAGACTAGGGTCACCGCCGAAGTACCTATGTGGGAACAAGGCACTATGGTCAGCATCTGCGAAAGACTATGGAGAGAGGGAAAGTGGGGGTTTTATATTTATAGAGAATAAGGGCATGAGTAAGGGATCAACCAGCTCAGAATCGAACAAGGGAACAAACAACGAAGGAATTTTGAGAAACCGATACATGTGGATAGAGAACGGTGCAAGAGAAAATTGTCTTTACTGTACGGGAAAATAGGGAGTCCGATCCAAGGTAGGAGATAATCTCGCTACCCTTGGATTCAGATCTGACGGCTATGAGAGTTAGCTACATAAGGAAAATTCGGCAACCGACAACGTGACAAAAAGAATTCCAAATCAAAATCAAATGAAGTGACATGTATATTAATTTAACTTTTCTCTCTCCTCAAACGAGGGTGAAAATGAAACCCAAATTAATTGGAATTTTGCACAGAGGTCAAATAAAGCATGTAGATTCAATTGTGAAATTATATTTACCTTTTGAGAACTTTTAATGTATTTATTATTCAAAACTTAGTTTCTCTTTCTTCTTTCATCAATGACATTAAGATTATCCAAATTAGGTGAAACCATCCACAAGTTAACTTAAGTGTGTTGAATATGAATTTGTCTTTATTTCCAACTTTTGGTGTCAAGAATTACATTTATTTATCAATTACATCTTTTTGGCAGTTTTCTCTCTCCTAACAAACCATGTTATTTCAAGGTGGTCCAAATTAGATGAAAATTGGCATGTAGACTTATTTTTATGTGTAGATTACGGATTTGAAGTCAATTCTTTAATTTGAGGTCTTCTTACATGAGTTTTGTAATCTGGTCAATTAGAGGCCCACTAACTACATTATGCATCAAATTAAGTTATTTATCATCTTATTATCACCAAATGAATTACATGACATATTAGATTACATTTTTCATACATTAGATTATTAGGATCATTCTAACGTCAACCTTGTTTGGTCAAACCCAAAAGGTCAAACTTCTAGGGTAGGGTCCAAGATTTGGTATGTTACAACAACCCTTGATCGCCAAATCACACCCCTAAACGCCCAATCATATTAGATAATTGACCGATCATGACAGTCCACTTCTAGACCTGACTTGTTGCAATTTCAGACTTTCCCACTAACATTATGATTGCTCGATCAGTTCATCTAATCGACTGATCACATGTATCTAGTGGAAATATGAACTGATTAATTTACAATCATTGATTTGGTGATCCCATTAATGTGATCAAGTAATTAAATATTTTGGTTGCCTGCCATAGGGTAAATCAGCATGTTTATAATTCAAAACAATTCTAATTATATGTTTAGTTGTGAACTTCAATTCCCTTATCCATCCTTACGCATTTGACCTGGTAGGGTCCAAACTATATTGGTAGTGATGATCAAATAAACACAAGAAAAGATTGGTGTCCAACCGCACATCATTGCAACCCAAGTAATAGGAAGGTGTTGGAGAACAAGTGCAACATCAAAAATGAATAATGTTATCATGACTGTGTAATCCATTTGTCTCATACATACATATTGAACTCAAGGCATGGAATGACATCCTCTTAGTCATTCAACCAACGTTCCTTGAACTAGAGCAGACTGTTTTCCATAATAAGAGCTCAATATCATATATTGACTAATGTTAGCATGTCCATGTATTTCATATTATTGCATATCAAGTGGCCAATATATCACTCCAAAGGAGATGCCCATGTTTTACACTGTACCCAATCATCACCATTTTGGCAACACATATTTTAGAGAACGTTGGGCTAGTGTGAAAGTACACATAACAACATATGTTACTTTAATGACTTCAAATCTATGGATCATAGTCACTGGACATTGAGAAGTGACTAGGATATGTCATTACATGACTTCCATGTCTCATATCAAGATGGGTCTGTCTACTACAACTTGTTCACTAACATGTACCCATGCATCTAATTTGATAACCAATGTCGTGACTAAAGAGAATAATGAATAATAAGAGAAAGGATTTTCGTTTTTCCAATTATCCATGAAATGAAGCTTAACAAAAGGATAATGAGGAGAGAGAATAATACTTTTCCTAGAAGGAATATGAATCCTTTTGGAAAGGGGCTCCTTGAGTCGTGTATAAGCCTGCCTAGGGCTTCGTTTCTCACCCCTATATAAGGGGTAGAGCTCTGGTTCGAAGGGAAGGAGAACCCCACGTTGCTCTAACCACTTCTTCTTCTTCTTCCTTCCATGCTAACCCTAAAACACAGATGATGAGTTCTCTGGAGCAACAGAGAGACGTGGAGCCATATTGAAGAAGGCCTGATGAACCCCGATGACCAGTGGGTGATCCATGAACGTCTTGCAGCGTTGGACTTCACTTGAACACCTGCAGCACACCTACAACACGGCTGCAGCAAGCCTGTGCACCGTGGGCTTGAAGAGCCTACTCTCGGTCGTTGCGGCCAAACCCAAGGTGGCCCCACCTGTGAGGGGGCACGACGAAGGTAGGGGACTTGTCCCCGAAGGCCGTCCAGGGCCCAGGTGTGAAGGAAGAGCCACGCAAGACCTACTAGGGCGGCAGCGCGCGTCGTCGAGAGGAAGAAGAAGGATCTCGGGGCTTTGGATAGTTTTACCCCTCCGCGGGTAAAAGAGATGGCCACTTAGGCAGGGGTAAAACCGACATTCAATTATGTTTTCCAAAACAAAGGGCAACGTTGCATGGAGCACACGTGGCACAACCTGATTGGCCAAGTAAGTAAAATCTTGCTAAAATCGTAATTAATTCTAGGAAACTCGGATTAAAACAAGTCCTATATGAAAATTGATCCACAGAACGAGAGGAACACAAAGAAATTATGTTTGAAGCCTGATTCCAATTGCAATCGGAAAAGTAATGGAAGTAATCATCTTTCATGCTTTAATTCTTAAGGAACCCTATTTTGAAATGAATAAAGTGTTTGATAGGGTATAATGGATCATTAGAGTTGATGTTAACCTGTTAAATGTAAAAAGGTACATTATGTTCAAAAGGGAAGAACTTTGCACGTGATTAGTCTAATTTAGAGTTTATATGCATAAATATGCTTGAAATGTGAAAAGTACATAAAGTTATCATCTTTAATGATTTAATTATGGTAAAACCCTTAGATTTGATGATAGATGGACTTAATGACGTTATTTGGATAATTCAAGCTGATATTGACCTGTTGTTAATAAAAGTTAAAATAGGATCTAAAAAGATGATCTTTTTATATAATTGGTTTAATTTAGGGTTTCGTGCATGAATATGCATTAATGAGCTTGAAAACCCTAATTTAGGTGAATATGCCTTTTAATTGTTTTAATTGTTCAAATCCATAAATAAATAGGGATATGATGATCCTAAGTCAATGTGGGTATACAAGACTATTAAAATGGATAATTTGAGCAATTAGGGTTTATATCTGTAGAAAAGAGTATTTTAGGATTTGTTGACTTGAAAGGGATAAAGTTTGAGGAATGGATCTCAGAAACCCTAATGAAGATTTATGAAACCCTAAAATGGATACAAAAACCCTAGAAAGTGAATCCAAGTCAATAAAGAAGATTCTTGATAAAGTGTGTAATAAATAGAGTACATATTCTTTTCAGGAATTATGTGATGATTGAATTGCTTGCTTGGATTGCATTCTTGGTTGGATTTGCTTAATGATTGTGAAATCATCAAATCAGGTATGTGGTTACGCTTACGAATAATCACTTTAGTTTCACGGCGATTTCCAAATGATTTTATCAGTTGCTTGAAAATAATTGTTGAATGCTTTTATTTCATGCAACTATAGAGTGACTATGACTATCACTATGAATATACATGTATAACTGGCAAGATCCGGGTCCACCTCTATGACTTGTAAAGGCTAAAAAGGGGTAACCTAGAGTAAGGTCTAGGTTATCGTGGGTTAGAAATTGGGCTACCAAGTGTAGTGTCATGAGACCCATTAGCCTGCCATGAGTTAAGGAGTGGGCTACTTATGAGTAGTGCCATGTGACTCAACCCTAGAAACTGGTTCACCTATAGGTGGGACCATGAGGGGTTTAATGGGGATCTACCACAAGGAAGGTAGCATCCAGGTCCACTGCAGGGATAGCACAGAGGATAGGGTACTCATGGATCGCAGAGTTATATTTAAAATGTAATCTTGGATGTTAAATGATTAATTGAATGATTACGTTGTTATCATAGTTTCACGTTTATTGTTTCCTCCACATACCAGCTTCAGCTGACTGACGTTTTGTTTGTCGGCGTTTTAGGTACAAGCCAAATAGACAAACAGTAAATCGTCATGTTGCAAAATACATGAAGTAAGATGCAAAGAAGATTAGTTAGAGTAGAATGCCTACATGGATAGAAATCCAAAATTTTCAAAAGGTATGAAAAAATTTATTACAGCTTTTTAGTATAGATTGTTGAAATTTGATAATTGTTCTTGGTTAAGTGTCGAACCTTTGATCCGTAAGTTATGGGTGCGGCTTCGACCACTCGGTCTCCCTTAATTGGGGGTTATCGGGAGTTGGGGTCGTAACATTTGGTATCAGAGCGTAGGTTCCTCACTTAACCATTAATAAATATTAAATTTTACAAACTCCATAGAACCCAAGGGAGTTATTAGAGGATTATCCGAAAGACGGAGGTGTCTAGAAAAGGATCACGACCGGGGGTTGGCAATATTTTCCTCTGCACCGCTAGTCAGAATACGAGGACTCCCAGGTCCGTGTGACTGCCTAGCCAAAGTCTTAGGGTATGAATCGAAATAAGATACATTTAGGACTTTCTCATCTTATTCATCCCTTCTCATCACAAATTCTATTAAGTACCTTAAGGATTAGGGTTTTTCCCTCTTCTCCTCACCCTCTTGAGGTATGGGTAAGATTAATAAGGTCTAAGGAATCCTCCATCAAATTAATGAAAAGCATGTAAATAAGATGTCATGGACATAAGCTTAATAGAGTAAGCGTAAACTAAAGAATAGATACATGCTTAGGTCGTATGACATAAGTTGTCATGCCCTCAAAAGAGACCTGAGGCTAGACCTACTTGTCAGGAGGATAGATAACGAGAGTTAGTCTTGGAGGTAGAGATCTCCATTGCAAATAGAGACCTGGCACATCCTCTAAGGATGATGTTAACCCTAACCCTAAGTGAAAGGGAGAGACAACATGATGAGTTAGATGTCATGATAGACCAGGTGTTTGGATAGACATGCCTTGAATGCCTTATGAGCCATTGGATGACCTAGTACCTCTGGTAACCCAACCATGGGAAGGGTCAAGCCGGTTAGAGTGAAGGATAGCTCCTCCATGGTTAAATCTAGAGAAAAACCTATAGAACCCTATGGGCTTGTGCAAGTAGGGTATGGCTTGCACCCAGGGCACGTCAGTAGTAGGATGAAACCCTGGTTAAGGAATCATGATGGATGACTTATGAAAAAAGCATAAAGGGATATGGATGATCTTGAGCAAACATAAGTTCGAGCCTAGGTTTCACCTATGTAGAGGATGCTTTGGAGGTTGATCCTTCATGAACAGAGGACCTCTAATGGTGAGATTGGTTGTAGGGTTAGCTCTAGAGAGAGAGCAGGAAACCAAGCAAGAAGGTTGGAATCCTAGACTCTGAGATATGAGGAAAAGTAGGGGGTCGAGGATGATGCTACCTAAGTGAATGATAGTGGTCGCCACATGCTTGACCCTTATAGGTTGATGATGTCTTGGTGGCCATGAGAGGAACCAAACCCTAGAGAGAGGATGAGTCTGCTGGTACCTCTGTACCTATGGTATAGATGAGAAGAAGAGTTTTGTGGGCCTGAAAAGGTTTTGTAACAGGTTGTGAAGCCTTGTACCTTGTTGTTTGTCCTTGAGGAGGATCCAACTCTAAGTGTTGCTCGAGTTGAAGGATGACAGGAAGTGCATGTCATGCCTTTTTCAAGCTTGATTCATAGTTAAGAGATAGAGCATGCAGTTGTACACCTAAAAGTGAACCTATGGTTCCTAGGCCTAAGAGGGGAAGTGGTATACCTAATGCTCATGACGAGAATTAAGTTGCTATAGTTTCGAGCATGGTACTCCTCATGTATAGAGGAAAAGGGAAGTCCCTTAAGTTTAAGGTATGTTTGATGAACCCCTCACAGTTAGGTTGATGATAAAGGAAGGTATGATGTTCATCCAGCATTGAGGAAAGAGGACAAGTATGACCTAGCATGGTTCATTAGGTGATCTTCTTGTGCCTTAATAGCTTGCTAGGGTTAAGTAGGCTCATGTGGATGTAAACCCTAGACCTAAGAGATTTTGTGACCTTGTTGTCAAGAGATAGTTTTCCTCCCATCCTGGGAGAGGGACCCCTTTGGTAGGGTGTATATCAGTTTTGTTAGTTTAAGGTAACCTAAAGAGGTCGCATAGGATCTTGAGAAGCTAAGTGAAAAGTACATGGTATGAGAATGAACCTGTAGACCCATAGATATCCATCACTAAGTGCATGTGGATGTGTTACCAGGGAGGTAACCGGTAAGGGTCCTGACCAAGGTAGGCTGGTCGCCATGGCCCCTATGAAAGGATGGATGTCAGCCCATGTATACAAAGAGAGATGATGAAGGCCTGGGCAAGGTTCTAAGTTGGACATGTACTATAAATGGAGAATCCTAAGTCTATCCTAGGGTCAGGTGGGGGTAAGACCGATGGAAGTAGGAGTTGCCTAATTCCCTAGTTGCACATGACCATAGGGTCGGGAGGTAATAGCTATCATTGTCTGAGGGACATGGGTTAGGAGATTGATCACCTTCATGAACTCATGGGACCTAAAGGGAAGATGAATAGGGCACTCTCTGGGTGCATAAGGGAAGAGGGATGACCCCATAAGTGTCGGTACCCCATGGACCTAGAGGAGGTGACCAAGGATTGTGTTTGGACCAAGTAGTTTCAAGACTAGTTTTCCATGGAAGTAACTTTGATATCGTGATGAATGCGATGTTGAGACATATGTGGCACGTTTCAACTTAGATTTAAAGGTGTACTATCAAGGTGGGAAGTACCATCTCTACTCTTGGAACAGGAAGAACTCTGTATTTGGACTGCAGCCAAATGCTTATTTCCTCTTGTTATGGGAGTGAGAGATAGGACATTACGCATGCCATACACCAAGGATAAAAGATGATGTGAGTTGGAACGCTGCTACGAGGAATGAGGACAAAGATGATAACATACCATGGTAAAGTGAATGATGCATGGATGGTTTGCAAACACTAAAGAGAAATAAGGTAGTCATATTATAAGGATGTTTTTAGCATGAGCTATGAGATATACCAGGTTGAGTTCGAAAACCAAAGGAATAATATCAGAATGTTCTCGATGAAAATAGACTTAGAGTTAAGAGTTAATATGATAAGTGAAATACATGTAAGTGTATGTCTTCAATGTTACCTAATACGTATGGATGTGAAGTAGTAATGGATACTCTGGTTGAGATATATCTGCCTAGTTTGGCAAGAAGAGGTTGTTAGACTAACCCTAAGTTGGGAAAAGAAGATTTGTTTGGATAACACTCAGATGTAATGAGATATGTGGAAAAGTTAATGGTTGTTTGTTTAGTCAGTCTAGTCCTGGATATAATGAAAGGATGGTGATAGAACCTCAGATACACTTCTTTGGATAGGAAGGTGATGAAACCTTGATGAGAGTGGTTTAGGTTTTTTTGAAGAAAATGATCTTGAGGAATCATGACATATAGGAAATCATGATTTTTAAGGTCACCATATACCATGGTACTACTGAAATAATGAGTGGTAGCAGTACTATGGATGCTGGAGATGAGGTTGCATGTGGTATGTTGCCATGCATGACAGAAGGTGAAGGATGAGCACTGGTAACCCAGTACCTTGATATAGGGGATAAAGAGTCCCCGAAAGAGAAAGGGAGTTCATCACTATGGATGTTGTAAGTCTCCCCTGGACCAAGGAAGGACGGGATGCGATATGGGATATAGTAGACCGCCTTACCTAGATGACATGAGAAAGAAAGGGTACTGTCAAGGGACATATTAGATTGAACCACATATGAGAGAGATGGTTTAAATACACTATGAGGTGAGTTCAAAAGTTCATGAGTATGACCTAAAGGTTCCATTGAATAAGATGGAAGAAGGTACATGAAGAACTCTATGTTAGTACAGTTTATCACCCCTAACTAATGGTTAGTATGATCCAGACTAAAGGGTCTGATGAGAGCGTGTGTACTCATTCAGGGTGATATCTAGAGATAGTTCTTGTCCTATGAAAGACCACCATAGCTAGTATCGGGATTTAAAGAAGCTCTGTAAGAGAGGTTGTGTCGGTCACCACTTCAGTAAGGTGATGTTGGTGAAAGGATGACATGATGGTTAGAAAAGGACCGCAGTGCATGTAGATGAAGTCACTTTGATCATGTAATGACTGAAAGGAGCCTAGAGACGACGAGAGTCGTGAGCAGATGCAAAGTAGACTGATATGCAGTACATTGTAGGAGAATATGTGACCTGAAAATCCGACACCTCTAAGTTATAGCTAAGAGAGCTGAGTCCCCGATGCATGGGTTCTTTTGACATGGTTTGGTAGAGAAGGTTAAGTTTGACCTTACCCCTTAGGATAAAGTAATGTGTGATGAGTTCCATGTGTCCAATTTAGAGCACTATGTGAGGTGCCCCGACCATGTGCTGAGCAATGAACCTAGTAAGCCCAAGGGAGGCTGAAATGGCCTGAGTCACTTGTGCAGTTTATAGACGCCAGGATGAAAGAACTCAGAGAAAGGAATATGTGATGATAAAGGTTCTTTGGAGACGCCATGAGTATGGTAAAGCCACATAGGGGCCAATGATGGACATGGAAGAGTCTTATCATGAATTGTTTGTTTGCTTGATAGAATTTTGAGGACAAAATTTCTATAAGAGGGGAAGGATGTTACAACCCCAATTTTTGGGTTCATTTGGTGAGAAATGTAATTTCTCATATTAAAGATATTTGAACAACAAATGATATAATTTGTTTTGAAGACATGGATTTCATTTACAATAGCCTTAATGATTGTTTTGTTGGCTTTATTGGCTATTGGGCCCAAATAACAAGAAAAATCAATTAGTAAATGAATAATTGAATATTTGAGAAAAGAAAAATGTGGAAACCTCTAGAAGGCAAATCCAAAGAGGGATTTCGTGCCTCTCGGGTTCCTTGGGTTCCAAGGAGTCCAAAGTTGCAAAGAAAAGGCAATAAGAAAAGAAAATTTTAATTAAGTATTTCTTTAGTAAGAAAGAAATTGAAAATAATGTTAAAATGTTGGACATAAGTGGAAAAAGGTATAATGGGGTTATCCTTGGTGGAATTTCGTATCCCAAGGATTACCAATGATAAGAGGAATGACAATGAGGAAAATAAAAGAGAAATAAAGAGAAATCCTCAAAAAGAGATATTTTAATGAGAAATAAACAAGATAATGTGAAATAATGCATAAAGATGCATGTAGAAGGATAATAAGTATCCAATAAAAAGAATTTCGAAATAATGGAGTTTTTTGGGGTCCAAGGAGACCCAATGAAGAAAGAGGAAAGAGAAAATACCAATAAAGTCTAATAAGAAGATAATATGATGCATACTGAATAATTATGAGGTATTGTTAAAAAGAAGTGTTGTTTCAACAAAAGGAAATATAATTTTGTGGTTAATAGATTAAAATGCAAGAATAATGAATAACAAGAGAAAGGATTTTCGTTTTTCCAATTATCCATGAAATGAAGCTTAACAAAAGGATAATGAGGAGAGAGAAGAATACTTTTCCTAGAAGGAATATGAATCCTTTTGGAAAGGGGATCTTTGAGTCGTGTATAAGCCTACCTAGGGCTTCGTTTCTCACCCCTATATAAGGGGTAGAGCTATGGTTCAAAGGGAAGGAGAACCCCACGTTTCTCTAACCTCTTCTTCTTCTTCTTCCTTCCAAGCTAACCCTAAACCACGGATGATGAGTTCTCTGGAGCAACGAAGAGACATGGAGACATATTGAAGAATGTCTGATGAACCCCGATGACCAGTGGGTGATCCATGAACGTCTTGGAGCGTTAGACTACACTTGAATACCTGCAGCACACCTACAACACGACTGCAGCAAGGCTGTGCACCGCGGGCTTGCAGAGCCTACTCTCGGCCGTTGCGGCCAAACCCAAGGTGGCCCCACCTGCGAGGGGGCACGACGAAGGTAGGGGACTTGTCCCCGAAGGCCGTCGAGGGCCCAGGTGCGCAGGAAGAACCGCGCAAGACCTGCTAGGGCGGCAGCGCGCGTCGTCGAGAGGAGGAAGAAGGAGCTCGGGGCTTTGGATAGTTTTACCCCTCCACGGGTAAAAGAGCTGGCCACTTAGGCAGGGGCAAAACCGACATTCAATTATGTTTTCCAAAACAAAGGGCAATGTTTCATGGAGCACACGTGGCACAACCTGATTGGCCAAGTAAGTAAAATCTTGCTAAAATCATAATTAATTCTAGGAAACTCGGATTAAAACAAGTCCTATATGAAAATTGATCCTCAGAACGAGAGGAACACAAAGAAATTATGTTTGAAGCCTAATTCTAATCGAAATCCGAAAAGTAATGGAAGTAATCATCTTGAATGATTTAATTATTAAGGAATCCTATTTTGAAATGAATAACGTGTTTGATAGGGTTTAATGGATCATTAGAGTTGATGTTAACCTGTTAAATGTAAAAAGGTACATTATGTTCAAAAGGGAAGAACTTTGCATGTGATTAGTCTAATTTAGAGTTTATATGCATAAATATGCTTGAAATGTGAAAAGAACATAAAGTTGTCATCTTTAATGATTTAATTAAGGAAAAACCCTTAGATTTGATGATAGATGGACTTAATGACATTATTTGGATAATTCAAGCTGATATTAACATGTTGTTAATAAAAGTGAAAATAGGATCTAAAAAGATGATCTTTTTATATAATTGGCTTAATTTAGTGTTTTGTGCATGAATATGCATTAATGAGCTTGAAAACCCTAATTTAGGTGAATATGTCTTTTTATTGTTTTAATTGTTCAAATCCATAAATAAATAGGGATATGATGATCCTAAGTCAATGGGGTATACAAGACTATTAAAATGGATAATTTGAGCAATTAGGGTTTATATGAGTAGAAAAGAGTATTTTAGGATTTGTTGACTTAAAAGGGATAAAGTTTGAGGAATGGATCTAAGAAACCCTAATAAAGATTTATGAAACCCTAAAATGGATACAAAAACCCTAGAAAGTGAATCCAAGTCAATAAAGAAGATTCTTGATAAAGTGTGTAATAAATAGAGTACATATTCTTTTCAGGAATTATGTGATGATTGAATTGCTTGCTTGGATTGCATTCTTGGTTGGATTTGCTTAATGCTTGTGAAATCATCAAATTAGGTATGTGGTTATGCTTATGAATAATCGCTTTAGTTTCACGACGATTTCCGAATGATTTTATCAGTTGCTTGAAAATAACTGTTGTATGCTTTTATTTCATGCAACTATAGAGTGACTATGACTATCACTATGAATATACATGTATAACTGGCTAGATCTAGGTCCACCTCTATGACTTGTAAAGGCTAAAAAGGGGTAACCTAGAGTAAGGTCTAGGTTATCGTGGGTTAGAAATTGGGCTACCAAGTGTAGTGCCATGAGACCCATTAGTCTGCCATGAGTTAAGGAGTGGGCTACTTACGAGTAGTGTCATGTGACTCAACCCTAGAAACTGGTTCACCTATAGGTGGGACCATGAGGGGTTTAATGGGGATCTACCATAAGGAAGGTAGTATCTAGGTCCACTGCAGGGATAGCACAGAGGATAGGGTACTCATGGATCGTGGAGTTATATTTAAAATGTAATCTTGGTTGTTAAATGATTACGTTGTTATCATAGTTGTACGTTTATTGTTTCCTCCACATACTAGCTTCGGCTGACTGACGTTTTATTTGTCGGCGTTTTAGGTACAAGCCAAATAGACAAAAAGTAAATCGTCATATTGCAAAATACATGAAGTAAGATGCAAGGAGGATTAGTTAGAGTAGAATGCTTACATGGATAGAAATCCAAAATTTTCAAAAGGTATGAAAAAATTTATTACAGCTTTTTAGTATAGATTGTTGAAATTTAATAATTGTTCTTGGTTAAGTGTCGAACCTTTGATCCGTAAGTTATGGGTGTGGCTTCGACCACTCGGTCTCCCTTATTTGGGGGTTATCGGGAGGTGGGGTCGTAACATCATCACTCACCCTACATGCTTGGCTTGTTGACTATTGTTGTCCTATACTATCCACAATACTAACTAATTAGGGACATAAAAAGAATGAATACTCTTATTATACACATGATCTCAAGTTTAGGTCTTTAACCTAAACCAAGTGTCATCCAATGAAACATTCTTATGACATTATTAAGTTTATTCATTATCTCAATACTAAACAAACATAACAAGTGGAAGTGACTCTTATTACTAAGAAAATCAATTACAAAATATACCTTGTACAATCATTACATGATGGATCTTAGGGCATATAACCAACAAGGGGTTTTGGGGATGCCTCTCCAAGAAGGACCCCAGGGTAGTTCCCCGAAAAGGTTTACAAAACATGATGATTTATACAAAGGGAATTTGATTATATGCATTGTAAACCCCATATGCTATGCAAAAATGGATATCCATGAAGTATTTGTATGAATAAAAGGATATTTATATTTGTATTTATCCTTCACGTCCTATAAATTGTACAATGACATAAAATAATATGATTTTATTGATTTAAGTACCCTATAATGACATACACATGATTGTATTGTTGATTTATAGGGAATGCGACAGAATATTGGAAAAAGAAATCTTATCTCAGAAATCCATTGAGAAGATGTCATCATTAGGGATGTTTCTAAATAGAAGTGGTGAAGATATACCTTGTCATATTGTATATGCAACAATGTATTCCTTGAATGTGATGTGTCGTTCTTGAAATAGTGCATGGATGCTAGTCGACTAAGTCTTCCCAACACAGTTTCTCGAGGCCTACATCTCTACGTACTCCATGTAATGATGTGGAACTCTACAAAATAGTACTTGAACTATCACTCTCTCTCCTCCTCGCTCAAGATAATAATTAGTAGGGTTTCAAGCATATCTCATGTGTAACGTAAACCCTAATAGGCATAACCCTTTTAGTATGGCAGGTAGAGAATAGGTTTTCAAATAAAACTTAATAAAAACCATTATGAACTATATTTATTCCTCCATGACCCACTACCTAAACTATTAGTCATTTAAGCTGGTCAACTTGAAGGTTCTAGAAGCTCGTTAAATATAGTTGATCAGCTATACACATAAGTTTATCATCTGCTAACTAGTTGATCGTTTAATGGTTCTAGGCAATAGGCATAGGCTTTATAGTAAACCTAATATTTGGTCAGCATTTTGACTAATTGTAGTAGTTGATCATCTACTTGATTTCCTATAACCTCTTAATCATGGTATAAGGGTTGCATTCAACTAGTATGGCTTTGAGAGATTGTCTAAAGGTTTTATTAACCAATCCAATTTAGAATTTTAATAATGAGAACATTTCCAATCATGTCTGTGATGATGATCCTCTTCCCTATGTGAGCTATGTGCATGACCTTATATGTTCCATATTATGATGGTAGTGTTGTAGGTAAGAAACATACAACCAAGAAATGAGAAGTATCTAGAAACACATTATTCCCACCCAAGTATTTGGTTAAATTGGAGAATGACTTGAACCTTTATGTGAACCAACATTATTGTGATCGTAAATACCTAGATTGAACCCAAGGCATGAAATATCATCCTCTTCATATTGAATCTATGTTTATTGATCTAGAGTTGAAAATTGAGATACAAACAAGCTCAATATTAAATATTGAGACATGATAATGGTTTTGCATTTCATAGTCTCAATTATGAAGTGGCAAGGATATCACTTCAATAGTAGGGAAAAATTTCATCTATATCCACTCTCTAGGATCCACATGTGTAATACTGCATCCATATACAACTTATATGGCTACCTTATTCAAGGTCTTGCTGGGTATTGTTAAAGTATATAGAAAAAAATGTTATCTTGGAAGTGAATTCAGGTTTAAAGATCAGGGACACCACTGTCAAATTGAGGTATGACTATGATTTATGTTTCGTGCTCTTCATGTATATTTCTCAAAGTGGATCCCTTTGATATACTTGTCTGTATATATATGTGTATAACTTGATATCTGATATCATCCATTATAAGACATAGTCATTAGTCAACACATACACTAGTCTTGTTGTATTGTGATTGCCCTAATTTTTCCAACAATATCTGACTAGGGACTAAATACGAACAAATAATCTTGGCATACTCATGTTTAGGTCCTCAATCCAAAATCCAATGGCATCCATTCTAACATTCTTAGGACATTATTCCATTATCATGTATTAAAACAAACATAATGTACCAAACTACTTTTATAAATAATCAAATCCAATACAGAGTGTAACATTCCAATCATCATTTGACTGACACTTAGGGCATACTCACCAACATGTTATTATGTGTAAGTGAATATTTACAACCATTTCGTTATAACGATTCCCTTACTTAAGACAAAGCTTGTCTTGTTTTGAAGCACCACCATCAACACAAAGGCATTGAATACAAAAGATTATCCTTTTGTTAGACTCACCATTATTCAATTGGTCTAAACCTTGTTGTGACAACAAATGGCCAATGAATTATTAAGATTTTGACATTGTTATCTCACATGAGAGACCCATATGAAGGTGCCAATGTGGTTCAATTCCCTTAGATTTATTGACAATAATAATGTTGACTAAAAAATTGTTTACTAATTAATATATGGTCCTAAACAATCTTCATGTGCTTAGTTTTCTTAATAAGGCCACAACTAAAGACATATGTTTTATAAATCTAAAAGTGATACATAAATATTGACCTATCATCAGAATGAAAATTACAATATATGCCCTTAGATTCATTAATGAAGTTTTAGTTAAACAAGCACTGAAAACCACAATCTCTAACATCTCAACTCCTATCTATGCGGGCAAATTAATATAAAAGAATTTGACCACTTCATTGGCTTTTAAGTTTCACAACCACCAAGGGTCGTCTTCTCCCCTAATAAAAGGACATTATGGATACTTTGTAGCACCAATTTTGAAGATGCAAAACCCATTTACATGTGTACATGCCATACAACGAGGCTTGTGAAAACCGATATCATTCTCTGAGATCGTTCTATATATCGACAAACTATAGGGGCGCTTCAACGAGGCTTGTGAAAATGGATATCATTCTCTAAAATCCTTCCATGTATCGAAAAACTATAGGGGCACTTTGATACCTCACATTAACCCAAATAGGCATTTCCTTTCACATCAATGTGCTTTGTCAATATATTTTGAAACCTACAGAAGAACATTAGGCATTGGTAATACAAGTTATGTGCTATTTAAAGAATACATGTTCACTATCTTTACCCCATACACAATCATCAACCCTCTCTTCGGTTTGTCATTAATGATGGCTAGGATGGGTAATTGAAGTTTAAGTTAAAGATTTTGGGTATGTAGATACATTGCAGCGACTCCTACATTTTGACTAAAGCAGAATAAATAATCATTAGCATAATTTGAATTGTACCTTTATGGATACAGAGTGCCCTGTCTTGATTTTTTTGGGTACATGGTACGTGAATGGTAGAGATCATTAGCATAACTACAATCGCCCCATAAAAACAAGTTCGTGCCATATTCTTTGATAAAATATGTATCACACTTTTTTGTATATGTTTCTAAAGACTCTTTCTGTAATTCACAAACTTCTCGTTCTACACTTGATGAAATTGGCCAAAGTTAGGATCATATACCTTATTTTCATGCGATCCATCCTCTAAACAAGGGGCTTAAGGTTGTTATTTCTTAGGGGACACATCATTATAATCATAGAATTTTTAGATGACAGTAGAAGGCAATCAAGAACCAGTTGGCTGTTTTCCCAATTTATTTCTCATTCTTGCCAGGTAACCGAATGTTACGCACTTTTTATTGTTTTTGGACTAGACGACGTAGTTGGGCAGTTGAAAGGGACAATACCAGTGTGCTAACCTCAAGAAGAGGTAGAGAGGGCAAGCAGTCTTGTAGTTTGCTAGCATGTGGCTTGACATGGAAATTGACCTGCGCCAGTTGTTTATATTAAATATTCAACTATTTTCTATGAACACCCAAGCTATAGCCGGGTCCTTCTTTCAAGCTTTCAACATATATACGAAACAGCGACCTCAAGGATCCCCAAGCCATTGACCTGGAATAAATTTTGTTGCTGGTTTCCATCGTGGCTTCTCTTTCAACTAAAATCACATCAATGCCGTATTATTTATTGCTAAAGGGTTTTAAATATTACTTATCTAATTTTCTTATATATCCCCTGATGTGGGTTGTCGTTGTAACACACGAACGGCACATTGTTAGATTGAAGTTTCAAGAGCCATCAGGAATTGATTTTGCAGATAAGAGCCACAGCATTCCACGTACATACTTCTATAATTAATAATTATCAATGATTGTCCATACGACTTCTGGTTTCAACAAAATCGACGCGTATCAAAAACTTCTGATTTAGAAAAATATTCGAAACACACGAAAACGGCAGTTAGAACATTTCATTGTGCGGCCCCAGCCGCCCGAGTCCTCTATATACTCTTCTGAATACGTGAAGTTACTCGTCGCTTCTCCAAATATCACCCGGATTTCATCATAAGCAACTCACAACTATCGTGCTGCCCCAGTCCAGTATTTCATCATAAGCAAATATCTCGCGGATTTCAACTCATTGCCTGATCATGGCTAAGTTGGTGGCTTTCTCCTTTGTTGTGCTACTAGGGCTTAATGTTGTATCTGCCAGCAGAGTACTCCTAACCGGTGGAGGAGGTGGAGGGGGCGGAGGAGGAGGTGGAGGTGGTGCATGGTCCAGGTGGTTGGGGTCAGGGAGGAGGCTTTGGTAGTGGCTTTGGGGGAGGAACTGGACTAGGAGGTAGTGGCAGTGGAGGAGGTGGTGGTGGAGGCAGAGGTGGTGGTGCTAATGAGGGATTTGGATCCGGTGGTGGCTTTGGGTCTGGAGGTGGATATGGTGGTTTGCCTTACGGTGGTGGCGGTGGTGGAGGTGGCGGTGGCGGTGGTGGAGGTGGTGGTGCTAATGATGGATATGGATCAGGTAGTGGATATGGTTCTGGAGGTGGAAATGGTGGTTGGCCTTATAGCAGTGGCGGTGGTGGAGGAGGCGGCGGTGGTGGGGGTGGAGCTAATGGTGGATATGGAAGTGGATATGGAGGTGGATCCGGTTATGGAGGCTATCCATAATTTCCTAATTAAGTTATTACTGAGCTCGTGTGGTGTTTGCTACTACATAATGCTGTTTCGTGAAAATGATACCAGCTTACATTGTGCTTTGTCGAAAAATGTGAAAATAATGTCAGCTTTTGTACTGGCATACTCTGAAATGTGAAATAAATAGTTTACTATGTATTATCATAACATTTGTTGTTGAGTAGACTATTAAGGAGTTGTATACACATCTGATTGACACGTCTGAATCATTCTAATTATGTCAAATATTGTGGAATGCAATTTCATTTCAATCATTTTTAAAGAAATATTTGATTCGCTAATGGTAATTAGCTGCCAATTATATGCAAGAAAACATTAATTACATATGGAATATGTGATGATAGTTTGAGTATTAGAGTGTGTTCAAGAGGGAGAGTGTGTAAGTTGTTAATCCAGCTCCATTGTTTCACTTTGAATGCTCCAAGATCGGTCTCCTGCTCGTCATTTCCCAATGGAGCACAAGGTCAATCTCTTCAACTCTTTCTTTTAAGTCTCCTCAACTTTTATAAGGTAGAGAATATCCTTTATTTCCATCCTTGTGTCACTTATACCCTGTTTGACAAAGCAGCTAGGCAGAGATCAACTTGTCACGGGCACACATAAAGACCCTTTTCAAACATCTATCAACAACCTTCACTCTAAATTTCTTAAAACATATACCAAAAGATGGTTAATATAAGCATTTTCAGCTAGGAAGGTAGGCAGCCAACAAGCTGTCACTAGTACAGGAATGACTTGTAGCGTTGGTTGTTTTAAGCTTGTAGCGTTACTTTTTGGCCGACGCCTAGCTAGGTGGTCGTCGCTAGATAATTTTCTCTTTAGGGTCGGTTTTATAAATCAAAGAAAACTGACCTTAGAGAGGTACAATAACCGACCCAAGAGAGGCACAAAAACCGACCCTAAAGAGGTACAAAAACCGATCCTAGAGGGGTACAAAAACCGACCCTAGAGGTCTACAAAAATGAGAATCCCGACATCTCTAAGGTCAGTTATTTCAAAAAATCGACCCTAGAGACCTCTAAGGTCGGTTATTTGAATAAAATCAACCCAACAGGGTACCGGGAGATTTAAATTCGCAAACTTTTTAGGTCAGATATGTCAAAAAACTGACCCTAGAGAACTCTAATGTCGGTTATATGTAGAAAACCGATCCAAAAGGGTACCTGGAGATTTTATTTGCGAAGCTCTTAGGTCAGTTATTTAAAAAATCCATCCCTAGAGATCACTAAGGTCGGTTATTTGAGGAAAACCGACCCAACATGGTATAGAAGTATCTAATAAATTTGCGTTCAAGCTTCTCGATCGGTTATTTTAAAAAACCGATGCAGCAGGTCTCTAAGGTCAGTTTTTTTAAATAACCGACCCTAGAAGTCACATTTTTTTAAAGAAAAATTCTGCAGAACAAAATTCTTCAGAACAGAAACTAACAGAACAAAAATTTACTTTACACAGTTCAAAACCTGCAATAGAAATAGACTTGCAAATGCAATGATGCAAGCCAAAAATGCATTCCAAAGCCATTTGCTAGCTTTTATGTCCAATCCTTTTTGAATTGATGTATCAATCTTCAAACCACACACATTCATAACAATAATAATTCACATATTCAGTTGAGACATACTCATACACTTAGCACATACTAACATTCATGCAAGTCTAAGATAGATTCATTTAGTTGAGACATAGCACCTACTAACATTCATACACATAGAATATACTAACAACAATGATAGATTGCAAGTCTAAGATGATATTATAAAGCTACATACACAAATGAAGCTATGCATTCAATCCAATGCTATGGTCACTTCATTAAGAAAAGTCTCTGACCACTCTTCTCAGAATTCATTTAACTCATCAAGTGTGTAAGGCTCCTGACTTGTAAAGATCTGCAATAGAAAATGCACATGCTAATATTTTATAAAATGAGTACATCACACTTGTAAATTTATGATGTTATTCTTTATTACCTGATCTATAGCACTCTGAATGTCATTTGATGATGCTCTAACAATAGCTTGCATATATTTCATTACATAGTAGCCACAAGCCCAATCATTATTTTGTATATGACACTACAAATAAAGAATTGTACTTAATGTTAGTAAACTACTATAAATAGAGTTGAGATAAGACTATAAGGGTTGACATATAAGAGTTGACATATACATTACTATAAGAGTTGTACATATATAATACTAAGCCATCAAAGTAGTTACCTTGATATTTTTCAAACTCAATGTCTTTAATTTGGTGGGTATTATTCCTCTACCTTCACGAAAAGCTTAATACCCCTATCAATTAATTGATTACGATAGTTGTCAAAATAGAAATTCTAAGTAGAAATATGATGTTGAAGCATAACAATTGATGTGGTAGAAACTAAATTTATGCTTACTCCATAGTTGACAATCTCAGTTTGTGACTCCTTGTTGTTATTCCCATTGGGTCAAGATAATCGAAAGTCATCAATTTTGGGACAACCACCACTAGTTCCCAATGTCTAGATCTGAGTAAAATACATATTGAAAACAAATATTAGAATTATAAATTTAGTCAATATTAAAATATATTGAATAATAATACTTACTTGACGTTAAAAGGAATTATGATAATTTCATTTCCCACACTAGCAAAATATTTGAATGCAATATAGAAGTACTCATTCACATCCTCAATGTGTGTCTCCACGTGACTAGTGATTGAAGGAACTAAGAATCCAACATTCCTTATATCAAAGTTTATCAAATCTGTATATAAATGGATGTAAAACATTTGTAATCATTTCATATATTAGAAATTAGCTAAAAATATATATTGGAGTTTTCTATATTGATGAATCCTTACCTTATCCATACTTCTAACATCGAACTATTTAGCCAATCATACCGGAACAAATCTTTAATATCATCAAGAAAAATAAAACTCTCAAAGTCCCTCCCAACTACATCTTCTCATAAATTGACCAACATATGTGATCTCGAGCTTTGGTTCGCTAATTATCGACACAAACATTTACATTTTCTTCCTAATTCGTCGAATGTAGCTTCGGGAATGAAAGAAGGCTTGGGCATAGGAGGACAACTAGTAGAATTTTTACTTTTTGGTTTACAAATTACCTGTTAATTAAATTACCTACTTATATTACACAAGTTCATATATGTAATCAAATATGAAAGACATGATAGATTTCAGATATATACCTTTTCATTGATAACCAAGTGTTTAGGCCAACCTACCATAGCACCCTCTGCTTCTTCAACTGTACTATATTTAGGATTATATATGGGTAGTGGTTTGTCCCTCATTCCGTCATACACAAGATGAATGGATACATGAAAAATGTCATTAGAAACTTGTTGGCAATGCAATGTACCACCGAGGTTGTGTACCTTACCCGTTGCCACAACATTATACTCTGGAACCTCCACTGCAAGTTTACAGTTCATACCAACCTAGAATTGAAATAATATAAGTTATATATGAAGCGGTAAACTAGATATCTACTATATATCATACCAATAACACAACATATAGAACAAACTTACTACATATTGTTGTGGTGGGTCATTGGGAGTGCTCCCACGACCTTCTACAACTGGAGCATGGGTTTGTATCTCATCATCTAAGAGACACACGGTTTGAGGAGGTTGAGAAGGTTGAGTAGGATGAAGTGAAGATATTATTTGTTGCACTTTCTTATCTAATCATTTTAGAACCACCTGCAAGTATACATGATAAAAGAAACATAAGTCATAATAAAAGAACAAGTGGTAATATATAATGTATATTTAAAATATTATGTGCTTGAATGATAATAAAATGTATAATTTAAAGAATACATGCCTCTAGTATTGGTTGAGTTGTTAGTCAAGTAAAATTCCTTCAGCATGGTCTTGATGTTTATAGTTTTCATTGGTGTTAACTTCAACATTTACACTTGGCAAACCGACTGAGAATGGGCTGCAATCATCATACTTTTCATAGTATTCTTCTTCATTTATAGGATCCATTGTAAACTATCTTTTTCCATGAAGAATGACTGACCAATTTTTATTTGCCGGGTCATCAATATAGAATACTTGTTTTGCTTGGTCTGCCATGATGAATGACTCATCTTTCTCTCCAATCTTTTCAAAATTCACCAATGTAAAACCCAGCTCATCTACTACAACTCCTTTGTTGTTATCAACCCAATTTCATCTAAAGATAGGAACTCTGAAATTTGTATAGTCCAATTTCCAAATGTCCTCAATGATGCCGTAATACGACATCTCAGCTTTGAGTGGTCTTTTATCTTTGGCACTAACAAAATACTATGAACAAGCTTTAATAGTGACCCCACTATTTTGGACCACACTACTTTCATCTTGACATTTTCTGTAGTATGAAAATCCATTTATGTCGTAACCTTCATATGATATGACATCCATTTTTGGCTTAAAGGCGAGCCATTTTATGTTCTCAGCAAAATTATTCGGTGATTCAGATAGTTGATTAAAGACTTTCTCTTCAAAGCACCTAATAAATGTTCGATTATGGTCTCTTGCAAGCCACATTGAACTGGATCACTGATGATTTGTCTTGATAAGGTCATTGTGTTCTGTGATGTAGCTACTAGCTTCATCGATGTTGTGTAAAATATACAAATGTGCTTGTTTCCACAACTCACGACTAATTCATTTCACTCGTACTCCCAGAGTTCCTTTGCTACAATAAGATTCAGAGTGATGGGAATTCATTATATCGCTCAAAGTTTCATTGGAATTCAAAAAATCATTGCAAAAGTCCATCACCTCCCTAACCACATAACCCTCAATAATACTTCCTTTAGGATGATAACGATTCCGAACATCACCTATAAAAACACTCATGTAGCGTTCAAAGGGATACATCCATTGTAAAAAAATTGGACCGAACATCTTCACCTCCCTTGTAATATGTACTACAAGATGAACCATGATATCAAAAAATGAAGGAGGAAAGTATATTTCAAGCTGACACATGGTAACAATTACATCTTTTTGTAATTTATCGAGAGTATCAGGATCTATCACTTTGTTGCATATTTCATTGAAGAAGAAAGAAAGTCTTGTGAGTGCAAACCTTACATGCTTCGGAAATATAGATCGAATAGCCACAGGTAAAATTTGTTGCATTAAGGTGTGACAATCATGAGATTTGAGACCTATCAACTTCAGATCCTTCATTGATACCAATCTACGAATATTAGAAGAGTATCTTTGTGCAACTTAATATTATACAAGCACTCACAGAAAGTCTTTTTCTCCCGCTTTGAAAAAGGGTAATAATCTGGTGGTAAATATGTGTGGCGACTCCTGATCTCCACTGATAATTCTTTTCTTATACCCATTAACTCTAAATCTTTTCTAGATTTGATGCCGTCTTTAGTCTTTCCTGGTATGTTCAATAGTGTACCAATGATGCTATCACAAACATTTTTCTCAACATGCATGACATCAATACAATGTCTAATTGCCAAAAATCTCCAATAAGGAAGATCCCAGAATATTGACCTCTTCTTATATAGAGATTTGTCACATGCGAGAGTACAACTACTTAAACTCTTTCCAAATTCATTAACAATATGTATCACCCTATCGTATACAACATTTTCTGATATAGGTTTAGGAGCACTTCGTTCCTCAGTTGACCCATTAAAGGTTTTGTGTTGCCTTCGATAAGGATGTACTGGTGGGAGAAATCTCCAATGTCTAAGATATACGATTTTACCACCATGTTTCAGTCGAATCGAATCAGTATTCTCCTCACAAACAAGACATGCTTTGTATCCTTTTATGCTATATCTAGACAAATTTACATAAGCGGGAAAGTCATTAATCGTGCAAAACAACATAACACGCAAAGTAAAGATCTCTTCAAGTGAAGCATCATATGTCATAACACCTTTGACCCATAGTTTCATTAGGTCATCAATTAGAGGTTGAAGGTAAACATCAATATCATTTCCAGGTTGCTTGGGCCCTAATATCAATATTGACAACATGACATACTTATTTTTCATACACAACCAAGGAGGAAGATTGTATATAACAATCATAACAGGCCACATGCTATGTTGGTTGCTTAATGTACCATAGAGATTCATTCCATCTGTACAGAGTCCAAGTCTTAAGTTCCTTGTTTCTTTACCAAATTGAGGGTATAATAAATCAATTTTCTTCCATTGTGCTGAATCATATGCATGTCATAGGACGCCATCATCATTGGCCTTTAACTCCCCATGCCAAGACAAATTTTGTGCATCTTCTGTATTAGCAAATAAGCGTTGAAATCGTGGTATTATTGGTAGATACCACATCACCTTGGCAGGAGAGCCATTTTTAGCCTTAGCTGAATTTGTGGTCTTATACCTAGACACACTAGATTTTGGAAAATTTATCAAATCACTATAGTCCTTATGAAATAACACACAATCATTTAGACATGCATGAATCTTCTTAGCCCCCATTCCCATTGGGCACATTATTTTCTTTGCTTGATATGTTGAAATTGGAAGCTCGTTGCCTTCAGGAAGAATTTCCTTTAACAAAGACAACAGTGAAGTGAAAGTCTTATCACTCCACCAGTTTTGAGCTTTAAGACTATATAATCGCATCACAACACTCAACCTCGTGAACTTAGTACAACCCTTATATAATGTTTTTCAGCATCATGGACAATGTTTTCAAATAAAGACTGTGGATCAATGACATTGTCCCGACATCTACGTAGCATCTCATCAACCATATCATCCTGAATCGGTTCATTGACATTATCATCATTATCTATATCATGAATCAGATCATCCTGAATCAGTTTCTCTCCATGACAATACCATTCATTATAACCTTATAAGATCTCATTGCATATGACATGATTCTTAATTTCCTCAATAGTATCAACTTTTAAATTGTTACCATAATTTCTACATGGACAATAGAACCTATCTTTAGGTAGTTTCCTATGTTCCTCAGCAAATCTGATAAATTCATCAAGACCTTTGGCAAACTCTGGAATGCAATGGTTCTTGATAGACATCCAACTTTTATCCATTTTTCTAGGTCACATTAAAATAAATTATAAAACTATATAAAACATTTAATATTGATAATATTGTTGACCTAAGTGTCGCACATTGCCCATATTTTGATAATAACTCAACCATTCCATTCATATGTATCTAACATATCTATTAGAGATTGATTTCAGATGTTAGGTACTAGAAACGAATCAAATTCTGCATGAATCAAACTCATCAAGTTCATGCAAAATGACATGCAAATGCCCAATTTCGGAGATACCCTCAAATGGCCTAGAATAATTTTTGTAATCACATGTATACATGTTTTCTAATGTAACTAAGATGAGAAAAATGTTTGGGACACAAAAATCCATCGTTTGAACAACCAAATCCAATTTCCCAAAATTTTCAACAGACTTTTGATCAGCCGAGTTGCAAACTTGACCGATCCCTGGAGATCTGGGATTATTGGATGGATAGGTCGAGTTGCCACTTCATAGAACTCAACCGATCAATCATTCAGTCCAAATCTAAACTGGACCGATTGGTTGAGTTCCCTAAATCTATGATTTTAGTTTTTTCACCTAATATAATTTGAAGGTCTAATTTGTTTTGTGAGACTTGTGTAGAGATCTATTCACAAAAGTGTACCACCTATCCCATTTTTGAATATTTAATCTCACTAGTAATTGTATAATGTATGTTTAGTTTTGAATAAAAATTTCAGCAGCATTTCCCCTAAGTTCTCCAAATACACCAATGTAAATGGCACATAACCACTCACATATGTACCTAGAGAACAAATGAGGAAATCCTACTGAAATTTTCTTCAAAACTAAACATACATTATACAGTTACATCCTAATTGAGATTAAATATCCAAAAACAATCCCAAACCGGGGACTGTCTAAAGTTTACTACTAATGAGTAAATTTTGAATGGGTTTCTAAGTTAATATATGTCTTATTTTCATATTTATATATTAAGTTAAACATCATGCATTGATGATCTCACCCATAAACCCTAAAGTGTCAATCTAGAAATACACATGTATAATCTCATATTAATTTCTAGAATTTATAAAAGATTTACATGTGAATGATAATAAAATATAGATATGAAAACATTTTTTTATTACTGGTTGAGTTACAAGTCACATAAAATAGAAAAATAAATGTAACTAACCTGAGCCGCTGAGATGAAAATGAGAGTAGACTATGGCAGTGGAAGCCGCGTAGGAGGAAGAGCAAGAAAATGACTGTCGAGCGACGTCAGAACTACTCCAGGAAAGTAGAAGATGACTGTAGTGAACGATATGGACAAACCAAGAGACCAAGAGTGAAACTGGAGGCCACACAATAATTTTAGGGCAAAACAAAACCATTACCTTTGCTATTTTGAGGCAACGACCTCACCATGGTGGTGGGGGTGCGGAAGCAAGGGCTCCTCAGAATCCACGATCAGAGAATGAGGTCGACAACGAGGTCTTCGTGGAACGAGCTCGGGAATGAGGCGGCGGCCTTACTTGGAAACAACGGCGACCTTTGTGGTCGATGCGATGACCTTCGCGGAGAGGCGGCGACCTTCGCGGAAGCGTGGAGAGGCGGCGACCTTCGTGGAACTGTGGAGAGGAAACAACCTTCTTCAGACACCACGATCCCTATTCAAACACAACGACGAGCTCTCTTGGCAAAGGCTTTGGCGGCGCAACGAGCTCTTTTGGAAAGGAGAAGCTTCGGCGAGAAAGAAGAAGCAGGTCTCGGCAATGAGAATGGAGGAAATGACACCTGACTCGCCTTTGATATTTCCTCCAGACCTGTAGGGTCAATTATTTGCAAAAAACCGACCCAACAGGTAAGAGATGCCCGAACATACACCTCTAAGGACGGTTATTGGCAAAAAAACCGACCCTAGAGGTCAGGTCTCTAAGGTCGGTTAATTGGAAAAACTGACCCAAAAGGTCTTACCCCACCCAACTTAAAAAAGGCAAGTTCTAAGGACGATTATGTTGATAATCCAACCCAATAAGGTCTACTTCTAAGGTTGGTTATCAAAGAAAATTGGCCCAAGAGGTCTCCTACTTCTAAGGATGGTTTTTTAGAAAAATCGGCCCCATAGGCAACTTCTAAGGATGGTTATTTTAAAAAATTGACCCTAGAGGGGTCCTGCAAGGTCGGTTATTTGGGAAAACTGACCCAACAGATATAAGCAGCACCCGAATTTTCTTGATAACTTCTAAGGATAGTTATTTCAAAAACTGACCCTATAGCTCGACACGCGAAGGCAAAATGAAGCCAATTTTCTTAACGGGAAACATGTTGAGTAGGTTTTCTAAAATATTGATGTTATGTTTTTGTGTACCACAAAATTATGATTTCCTGGGTCTTTTTAAGCATTGATTATCTCTAAATAACCAACCTTGAAGCTATAAGTGGTACCCGGACATTTTCCTAATGACTTGTTGCTTCGGTTTTAGCTTTTTAGGTCAGTTTTTCTAATATAAGTGATGCTATCAGAAGCGACGTTAGAGACAAAAAATGTAGTAGTGGAAAATCTAATTCTATAGAAAACTACATCTATAATTTGAGTACATAACAACAAAATAAATGTTCTATTAAGGACCTATTTGGTATGATGAGCTTGTAGTTCACGGAGTCCATATGTCATGCTTTAGATGTTGAGATAGTTTTCGAATTTTCTTGCATAGAATAGGAGGAATGTAGCTAGAAACGAGGAAGTGTATGGATACATTTTGTGTATCTTAGACATACAATATTATGTTGCTTGTGAAATTTTGTTTCAGTTGTTCTCTGTAGCCAATAAGTACATTTAGACATACTAGTAAGTGCACGTGCTTTGCATGTGACCCCTATAGATATTTATTATTTTTAAATAGATGATAATTTTCTTCTCTTCAATACAAAATGTTTTGTTTTTGTTTATTTTGTACCATACCTAATGCTTGATTTACTTGCAATGTTCTTGGAAAAAGTTGATAAGTCGCCATCAAATATATGTTCTTTTGAACATTTACATTTTATAATCATACCAAGAAATATATTGCAAAAAATACATCAATTTTGTAATTATCTAGATATGAGTAAAAGAAATTAAACCAAACATGTATAAGATTGTAATATTTTAATTCATACACCAACTTGTTTTCAATAATCTTTCTTGTAGTTTGTTCAACATGCATGAGACAATTACACATGGTACTAAAACTATGAAGTATAATAGAAAGGTTAAAAAATATTATAAATATATTAATAATTTTCATTTTTAAATCACTTTTAAAATTATCTTTGAACAAGAAATGTTGAGATTTTACTCAGTATTTGTGTGTTCCTGTCATCATATTTCTCTTTTGATATTCAAAATCAATTGATGTACTATTATATTTTGATAAAAGAAATTATTTATTTCTTGTTGATATCTAAATATATTTGGACAATGTATTGTAAATTTAATTACACACCCCTTTTTTGTGAATTTGAACATTTTTGTGATTTAATGTGTCAATTAAGAAATCTTCCAAGCTAATTTGTGCTTACTATGTTGATGTAAATCAATGTATCCTAACAGTGCACTTTTGCTTTGCTAAGTCCATAGTTATATAGTAGATCCCTATAATAGACCTTCCTAACTAATATACGAGTGTTGGTGCAAAATTATGATGGACTTATTAATCATATGCATGGAACTATTATCTATATATATTCTCCCTAGTTGCATCACATTAGAAAAATAAATGTACAATGTATCACTACTACAGAAACAGCATTCAGTGTCGCTTTTTCTGGGTGTCGGTTATTTAGGAAAATCGACGCCTATAATATTAGACGTCAGTTATTTATGCAAACCGACATCTATATTCGAAGACTAGCCAGACACGGGTACCGCTTTGTATTCAGCGTCGGCTGGTTATAACAGACCGACGCCTAAAATCGCCCGCAAAATCCAATTTTTGAGCGAAAACATTTTAGGTCACCTACAGCGTCAGTTTTTTAACTATTCACCGAAGCCTATTTAAAATGAAAATTTGCGCAAAAAGTCCCACTTTCAGTGTCGGTTATCCTTCGATAACTGACGCTGATAATGGTTCCCGCCAAATAATTTAGGGTAAAGGTTGTCTAGTTGGGCGTCGATGTTTTACTATCAACTGACGTTAAATCATAATAGGCGTCGGTTTTGTAGATAACCGACGTCGTTGACCAACTTAATAAACCCGATCACCCGACTCTTCCCCCTTTCTTTCTATTTCATCGCGATATTGTTGTGTTGCTGCTCGCCGCCGCTCTCCTGAAATCGCCCGACGACCCCGCTGCTGCTCGTCGCCGCTACTGATGGTGCTTCTCCGCTCGCCGCCGCCACTTCTGGTGGTGCGCCGCTGCTGCTAGTGCACCTCTACTCACCGTCGCCACTGCTGCTAGTGTGCCACGCGCTGCTCTGCTCATTCCCGGTGCCACTGTTATTCACCGCCCGCCGCTCTGCTCTCTCTTCTTCCGCCGCCACTGATGCCTCCGCTCGCCGCCACGCTTTCCACGCTAGCTCCAGGTAGCCCTACCTCTTTGCTTCCTTCTCCCTAGCTATTTACCAACAGCAAGCACGACCATGGCTGTGTTGGCCTACCACGGCCGTGCTGTCCAGCACGGTCGTGGTAGGCCAACACAGCCACGGCCGTGCTTGCTGTTGGTAAGGATATGAATAAATTTTTATGTAATGCTTTATGTAAATCCTAGGATATGAACAAATTTTTTGCTTGCATATATTTGTGCTTCTAATCCTAATGTTTGACTTAATTCAGTAAATTTTGATGCATGTTGAAATAAGATTTAAACTTGTCAATTCTAGCATCCTAATTTGATTTGATTAAACCTAACATTGATGAAACCCAAACATCAATTGTGATGAAACCCTAACATTAATTGTGATGAAATCCTAACATGTACATATCTATTATTGTGTTTGTTGGTCTAGAAACCCGTCTAAGATTTACTCATTAGGAGTAAACCTTGGATAGTCCCCAGTTTGGGACTGTTCTTGAACACCTAATCTCACTTAGGATGTAAGTGTATAATGTGTATTGGGTTTTTGAGAAAATTTTGGTAGCATTTTCCCGTTTGTTCTCTAAGTACATATGTACTTAGAGAACAACGGGGAAATGCTGCCAAAATTTTCTTGAGAACCCAATACACATTATACACTTACTAGTGAGATTAGGTTTTCAAGGATGGGATAGGTGGTACACATTTATTATATATAAGAATGACATCACATGTGTTTGTTGGCCTAGAAACCCGTCCAAGATTTACTCATTAGGAGTAAATCTTAGATAGTCCCCGGTTTGGGACTGTTCTTCAACACCTAATCTCACTTAGGATGTAAGTGTATAATGTGTATTGGGTTTTCGAGAAAATTTCGGTAGCATTTCCCCGTTTGTTCTCTAAGTACATATGTACTTAGAGAACAGTGGGGAAATGCTGCCAAAATTTTCTTGAAAACCCAATACACATTATACACTTACTAGTGAGATTAGGTGTTCAAGGATGGGATAGGTGGTACACATTTATTATATATAAGAATGACATCACATGTGTTTGTTGGCCTAGAAAGTGAACAATCATTGTTCTTTATATTACTTGTACATTGGTATAAATTAGAATGAACAATCTCTAAATTATATACTGTTTGTATGGAGTCTGGCTTCATTGTAGATAATAGGAGTAAATCTTGGATAGGATGTAAGTGTATACCCTAATCTTGTCCTAATATATACTTGTTTTCTCTTTGATCATAGAATGGATAGATCATGGATGTCCATTCGCAATCGCTGCACCCCAGAGTTTATATCTGGTCTTGATCAGTTTATTAGATTTGCCGAGGAACATAGGAAAAAACCTACAGATAGGTTCTGCTGTCCATGTAGGCATTGCGGTAACAACTTGAAAGTCAACACTGGTGAGGAAATCAAAAGTCATGTCATGTACAACAAGATTGTACAAGGCTATACAAAATGGCACTGGCATGGAGCGATTTCAAACTCAAAACCAGTAGATGTCGATAGTAGTGCTTGGGTGGAAGAAGAAATTGCCTCCGATGACGTAGATGTGAACGAACCAGTTCCAGTAGACATCGTTGATGCGATGCTGGATAGTTGTAGGGTAGAGCACACCGATCTACCTCCTATCTTTAGAAACATTGTGCATGATGCTGAGATACCGTTATACACAGACTGTGCTAAGTTTATGAAGCTTAGCGCTGTGTTGAGATTGTATAAGTTGAAAGCTAACAATAGATGGAGCGACAAAAGCTTCACTTCATTGTTGACTTTGTTGAAAGAAATGCTTCCTGAAGGAAATGAGCTGCCAATCTCAACATACCGGGTAAAGAAAATGTTGTGCCCAATGGGAATGGAGGCCAAGAAGATACACGCATGCCTGAATGATTGTGTATTATTTCAAAAGGACTATGTAGATTTGAAAGATTGTCCAAAATGTGGTGCGTCACGGTATAAATTGATGACTTCGGGGGAGTCCAAAACTGGTTCTCCTACCAAGGTGTTGTGGTATCTACCTATAATATCACAGTTTCAACGCTTGTTTGCAAATCCAAAAGATGCGAAGAATTTGAGGTGGTATGCAGATGTTAAGAAAAATAATGATGGGATCCTACAACATGCGTCAAATTCCCCACAATGGAAGAAGATTGATCTATTGTACCCCAAATTTGGTAAAGAAGATAGGAATCTAAGACTTGGGCTTAGTACAAATGGGATGAATCCGTACGGGACATTGAGTAGCCAACATAGCACTTGGCCAGTCATGCTTGTTATATACAATCTTCCTCCCTGGCTGTGTATGAAAAATAAGTATGTTATGCTGTCGTTGTTGATATCGGGCCCTAAACAACCCGGAAATGATATCGATGTTTATCTTGAACCTATGATTGATGACTTAAAGAAACTTTGGGCTGAAGGTGTGATGACCTATGATGCTTTAGGAAGAGAGACATTTCGTTTGCACGCTATGTTGTTTTGCACTATTAATGACTTTCCGGTATATGGGAATTTGTCTGGATATAGTGTCAAAGGAGCTAAAGCGTGTCCTGTATGTGAAGAAAACACTGATTCAATAAGACTAAAACATGGCGGAAAGATTGTATATCTTGGTCATCGAAGGTTTCTTTCAAAATTCCATCTGTATTGTAGGAAGCACAAAGCATTCAATGGATGGAATGATGAACGAAGTTCACCTAAACCTATACCAGGGGATGTTGTTTATGAAAGAGTAAAAGACATTGTCAATGAATTTGGTAAGAAATCACAATGTAGTATGGCCACACGGAGTGAAAATTCTTCATTCAAGAAGAAGTCAATATTTTGGGATCTTCCTTATTGGAGTTCTTTGATAGTCAGGCATTGTATCGATGAAATGCACGTTGAGAAAAATGTCTGTGATAGCATCATTGGTACTCTGTTAAATATACCAGGTAAGACTAAAGATGGGATAAAATCCAGACTGGACCTACGTGAATTGGGAATAAGGTCAGAATTAATAGAATTACGTGAAATGGGTAATAAAAAAACATACTTACCTCCCGCTTGTTACACGTTGTCTAGAAAGGAGATGAAAGCTTTTTGTGAATGCTTGGTAAATGTTAAGGTTCTACATGGTTACTCATCCAACATCCGTAGATTGGTATCAATGAAAGATCTGAAGTTGATAGGTCTTAAATCTCATGATTATCACACTCTAATGCAACAAATATTGCCCGTGGCAATTCGATCTATATTGCCGAAGCATGTAAGGTTTGCAATCACCAGACTTTGTTTCTTTTTCAACAGTCTATGCAGTAAAGTTATTGACCCTGATACTCTCGATAATTTGAAAAGTGAAGTGGTTGTTACCCTATGTCAGCTTGAGATGTATTTCCCTCCTTCGTTCTTTGATATCATGGTACATCTTGTTGTCCACTTGACCAGGGAAGTGATAATGTTGGGACCAGTTTTCTTGCATTGGATGTATCCCTTTGAACAATACATGAGCGTTTTGAAAGGTGACGTTCGAAACCGTTATTAGCCTGAAGGGAGTATTATTGAAGGTTATGTGGCGAGAGAGGTTATGGATTTTTCCAATGACTTTCTGAGTGGTAATAACACTCCTATTAATGACAAGAATATTGAGGAGGGAAAAAGGAATTTTGGGATCACGGGTGAAAGTAATCAGCCGTGAGCAGTTGGAACAAGCTCACTTGTATATTTTACACAACATGGATGAAGTGAGTGTTTATATCAAGGAACATACCAATTTCATCAAGAGACAACATCCTCAAGCAAGTTCAATGTGGCTTGCTAGAGAGCATAATAAGACTTTTACTAAGTGGTTTGAAGATAAAGTCTTACATCAACTATCTCAAACACCAAATGATATTACAGAAACTATCAAATGCCTCGCCTTTAACCCAAAACCGAATGTTATGTCTTATGAAGGGTTTGACATTAATGGGTTCACATATTACATAAAGCGCCAAGATGATAAGAGTGTCGTCCAAAATAGTGGGGTCACTCTTCAAGCGTCGACTATGTATTTTGCAAGTGCAAAGGATAAGAGTCTACGTGAAGCTAAAATGTCATATTACGGTGTCATTGAAGACATATGGGAGTTTGACTACATAGATTTCAGAATTCCGCTCTTTAAATGTAATTGGGTTGATAACACCAAAGGAGTTATAGTGGATGAATTGGGTTTCACTTTGGTGAACTTTGAAAAGATTGGCGAGAAGGGTGAACCATTCATATTGGCATCACAGGCGAAACAAATATTCAAGATGATATGTTTTCAAGATGATATGTATATATGTATAACATTCTTTATGTAAATTTGTAGGCATTGAAGCCATGCCGCTTAAGAATGCAAGACTATGTTGTTGCAGAGGCATAGGCTTACCAGTCCCTTTCTGGGGCAACGTTTCATGGGACTCCAATGCAGCAGGGCTACGTTCGTGTGAGCCCGATATGTGTATTACCCGATTGGAGGGAAGCTGCATTGCCATATGCCCACCGAGATATTGATACACGTGGTGAGGCAGAAGGCGGGGTGATATTGTGGCCCAAAGCAGATGTCATCTACACTATTGAAATTGTAAGATAAATTTACATTACTTTAGATTGTTAATGTGTATATATGAGGTCAACTGATCTGAAATTATATATACAGGTTAAAAAGAAGACACCCGGAGCACCTAGGCCTCCACCTCCACTTCCTGCATTAACAAGTTGGGTTCCAACTGTCCTAAAATACCTGTTAGGTCCTGCTTGTAGGGGAATGGCATGTTGGCTACGGGCACATAATATACATTGCCCTATAATTGTTTCTTTAGAAGTAGATTATGCAGGTCAATCATACGATAGCTCTTTATTTATACAAGATATTATTGAGCTATTTATGTATGATTGGCTGAATACATCAATGATAGAGACATGGATAAGGTGAGATCTTGTTTATACATCCATATACCTTGTGTAAGATCAGGTGATCTAGTTTCTTATATATTAATGCATACATAATACATGTTTTGCAGCTACTTAGTCGAAGATCAATGCAAATAATTTGCATTTGATCATGTGGGTTTTTCGATTTCATCATTGATTAGTATGGTAGCTAAAGACCCTGATAGTGTTCAACAATACTGTATAGATGCTTTTACAATTTTCGGTCAGCAAAAGAAGACGATAATAATAGCTCCATTCAATGTCAAGTAAGTTTACTTTATTTATAATTTGGACTTAAGAAAATTCCAATTTTATTGTGCATTTTGAGTTATTAATTTTTAACTTTTTTACCTCTAGCGGTAGACATTGGGAGTTACTAGTTATTGTCCCCGGGACGTTCACTATTTATTATCTAGATCCTGCGGGAAGTACATTGAACACTAAAATTGGACACATATTGAGAATGCCATTATTCTGGTGAGAAATATTTCATTTTTATATCCGTTAACATCTGTTATTACATTACTATTTAATTATGTAATTTACTGTGTTACATTAACATGTAGGGGTTTAGATGCATTCAAAAATACTGGAGGAAATGTCCCAAAGAGAAAGAACCAGCCAATAATTTGGGAGAACGTAAAAGTAAGTTCCCGACTCCAATGTATATATTATTTATGTGAACTGTGCTTAGTTGTATTTTTTAATATTTTTTATGTTTCAATTTATAGTGCGCTACACAAGACAATGGTTGGGCATGCGCATACTATGTGATGCGATTTATGCAGATGATTATCCGACATGTCACATTAGATATTAATACCATACATGAGGTATTATATATAGTCTCATTAGTTAGTATGAAATATATCAATCTTATTTTTATATTATTACTTATATATATACATCATTCTCTTTGCAGGTGTTTAAAACTGACCACACTATAGGTAAACGCTTAAAAAATGTACATGCTCCATATACGATGGAAGCATTAAATGAAGTAAGAGAAGAATGGGCAAAAGCCATACAAGCAGTGGCGATTGTAAGATATAATTGAGATGTTGATAGCGATGCTGAATGATATTTTGTAAATGAATATTTCTGAGTATTTATACATGTCTGAATGTTTCTACATGTGTGAATGTGAGAATTGAATTGATGTCTGAATGTATCTACTTGTGTGAACAAATATTTGTTGATTTTGCAGGTTTGTGGCCTGTTTGTAGGCTGATATCAATTGATGTCGTAAACCTGCAGTTTAAAAAACTGAACTGTAGGTTGTCATCCTGCTGACCAGCCACAGCAGACCTGCAAACTGATAAGAAAAAAAATAATTAAAGTATAGGCATCAGTTATTTATAGAATACCGTCATCAATGGCCTACAACGTCGGTTATTTGATAAAAACTGACGCCTAATATGACAAACAACCCGACCGTGCAGGAAAGCACGGCCGTGGTGGAAAAGGCATCGCTTATTCATATAAAACTGATGCCTATAGTACTAAACATGGCCGTGCAGCGAAGCACGGCCGTGTCGTCTGGGAGTATGGCGTGAGTTGTTCAGTTGTTAACCGATGCAGAAAGTGTCCTAGGTGGTGCCCTTTTTTGTGGCACGAACCCTATAGACATCGGCCAACTATATATAACCGACGCCTATAGATCATATAGGTGTCGGTTAGAAAACCGACGCCGAAGAGTTCGACTTTTATCGGCGCCCACATAGGCGTCGCTTGAAAACCGTTGCCAAAGGGGGTTAAACAACCGACGTCAAAGGCGCATTCTGTAGTAGTGTATATATGGATTGCGTTGATAATGCCTTGAAACAAATAATCTTTCCCCTTCCAAAATTATCATATCCTGTGTATATATGTAAATACCCAAATTGAGTAATTCATTTGTATGTGATGCATACATATTGTGTATTGATATACAATAGTGACTTCCTTAATATTTGCATCTCATCATATTTGTCTAATATTGAATAACAATTTTAAAGAACACTTAGAACAAGGGAAAAAGTTATTACCTGATAAAAATTTAAAATAAAAGGAAACTCTTCATATAAGATGATAGTTGGAAGTAACATTTATCTCAAAATAGTATAATCTATTGTTAGACACAATGATTCTTGATTGGAAAATTAATTTCAACTATGTATGTGAAAACCATATTGTATCTATGACGCTAGAAAGACAACTGTGATGTAAATAATATTTGTTATGTCCACTATGATCACATCTCAAATAATTTCAATTTTTATGTGATAACATACTATATATTTGGGTAGACTATTTTTACTTCATTTTTTATAAACATCTTTCATGTTATATTATTTATATAAATGCTCCAAATGAAGGAAGTCATTAGAATTCATGCATGCCATGTCATTTTGGAGTTTTTTCAGGGTGCGTTGGGCAAATTCATATGTGTGTCTCTCCCAAAAAGTAATACGGTCAATTTATATGGTAATATTTGTTGATATACCCTTACCGTTTTTACTTTCATGTAAAGTTATTTATCTTCTATTCAAAATCATAATTAAAATAATATTTATCTTTTAACTAAAGTTGTACTTGAATCATGGATATTCCTATATTTAGTTTTTTAGGGAATTTGGAGGGTATCTATTCATTTTGCACTCCTCCAGAAAAGAATAATATGTGAACAACATGGGAAAGAAGAGCAAAAATGTATGGACCTAGTTGACAGGAGTGATGATCACTGATAAACTCCCTCACAACCATGTAGATAATTTAATTAGGGGTATGTCATATATGTGATATCCATTATATGCTTTGATGTGGTATATAGATATGCCATTATCTATCTTATTGTCCTCATGACAATTGCACTGAACTATGCTTCCCTGCTTTACCCTTCCAATATTCTTAGTCTTTCTTTCCTGCAAACAAAACCCAATTTAATATCTCTTCATTATACCTTGGCTATTTTGGAGCTATTTGTTTTCATTATCAGAACATTGAACTCACAGTCATGATAAAACTTAGTATCCATATCTACAATTGCAATTTCAACCTACAATACTAATGTTAATGTACATATTTTGTTTTAATAGTGATATTAGTTATAGTTTGTCTATATCCCATGCACTATAGTGGTGAAGAAAGAAAGCTTCACCAATATTTAATTTGTTGAATTCAACCATAGGATCTTGCCATATAGTCATACACCATCCTTCTCTACTTTCACTGGTTTCTATCCCTAGATGGATTTTGTGCCCATTTTCCCCTACTATTGAATTATAGGAAATTTTAATTTGTTTAATGAATTTTCTATCTTCATGATCATTCATTCTTTTTATTTCCCTAATGTGTTTGTGTGTATGTGTGGATATGTATATATTTCCCTCAATGAATAACATAATCAACTATATTCCATGATATCAATAATAACTTGAAAATATTGTTGTATTACATAAGTTGCTACTGATCAAGATCCATGCATTATGTCAATATGCAAACCATAAGGGCATAACTTTATGTGTAACCATGAACACACGCACACACAAATGTATTTGTATATATGTATATATTACAAAATTTAAAGTTTTTTTATGTTTTCCTAGTCAGTTGGACAGACTTTTACCAAATATTTTCTAAACTTCATATAATTTTCTATCTAACTCAATCATCCTAAATTTATATTTTGACTATTGGATCCAATACATTGTGGTATTATGGTTACAATTCATATTTCGTGTTGTTTGATTATGTTAATGTGTGTTTGTATGTGGGTGTAATCCATATAAGAATATTTATAAATGTATGTGGCTATGACTTACTCTTATGAATCATAACACTACAATGATGCTCATTGAATACAAAAATAACTAATAAATGCATATCTGTTGAGTTTTGTTTACATCTAGAAATAGTATAATGCATCAAAAAAAATATTCAAATGTTACTTAGACATAAATGCCCACTAACACCAAAACAATTACCTTACTATAAAGAATAAATTTTTATGTTAATCAAGTGTGCATAACCCTAACCAAAATATTCACTTAGACTGTGACAATTTCCTAACATAACTAAGACCAAAACCAATACATATCCATATTTTAGTTAACCATAATTTATTTGGGCCTATAACTTTTTGTACACGCATAAGTTTACCACAATCGAATATATTGTTACTTGATTTCCTTATTTGCATAGGTGGATTCGCTTAATGTATTCTATATTTATTGACCATGATGTAGTCATTTTGTTTTGTTGTCTTCCATTATCTAAATTGTTTTCAATCATATAGTTTATTCATATCTTATTTGTTCTTTACAACTTTTATTTATTTATTTGGAAAATATTGTATTTTAACCCAATCATGCTTACCGTGCTTGATGACACCCTACACATTTACGTTCTAATACAACAATAGTTTACCATATATATTATAGGTTCAAGAGTAACGGTTATTGCCCATAGTTAAATCCAATAGAAAAAAATTCATAAATATCAATATAATAATCATGAATTTAAATGTCTACATAAGCTTTCCATCAAACAAGTTAAGATAACTTATTTTACCTTTTTTTTCAAATTTGACCAACATAAATTTGATTGAATGAATCGACACTTAATGTGTTGCACCATCTACTCGTAACACACATAATGTGTGTTACGATATAAAAACATAGAAATTAAATGAAGATATACAATGTAAATTTCAAAATATTATGTAAATTATAAGCATATACTACGATAGATTTTAACATGGGACACATGACTGATCAATCATTTACTTTGTAAATGTCTTCATATCAAATCATTCAATATATTACTAAGCATAGAATATATGTTTATTAGATAACCCAAAGGAAAGGGTTTTGATAGTTTATAGAATTAAGTGGGGCCCCTGGTCAAGGGCCCGACCAGTAAGGAGTCTTTTTTCGAATCGTGAAGAGAGGCAGCTCGGTAGGAAAGGAATGGTCTGACCCGTGTGTTTTTTTTAGCGCGAGGGGGGGGGGACAACCATTTTCAGCCCCAAATATAAAGTGAAACATTAGATATTTTCTTATTTTTTTACCTAAAATATTGGATTAGAACCGACCCACGTGTGTAATTGTAGATTAATATTTTTGAGAGTAGTGACTTTTTCGTATGTGTATTATATACAAGTATGTTAGTTTTCAGCAAAAGTCACCAAGACGAGCAATGTATGTAAATACTCAGCTACCTAATCGTATGTAACAATATATGAATCTAATAGTTACTTCATAATTGCTTTTTTTAGCTTCTATGTTTAAGAGTCTATTATGTTAAGATAAATGCTACATTTTTGGCACATACTTCTAACTTATGGGGCAAAGAATGTAAATACATGTACTATATTAATAATTTTTATATTGGTATAAAACAATTCTATTTATGAGATGTTTCTTTGCGTAAAAAAGTTAAAATTTGTCCAATGAACCGCCTTTTATAGTCTCTACCGTGTGTTGATTGTGTTTTTGTGATTTTGATAATTATACTTGAATTTCATTTTATTTTGATGGGTTGCATTTACTTGTTGAACATCGACTGAAGCTATGATCCCAAATGATAAAGAGATGGACAACAGCGGTTGGGCATCTGCTTAGAATGGTCAAACAAAGTGGAGCAGTTCAACAAAACAGAGATGACAATAAGAATCTACAGAATGGTTCCAGAAAAATACTGCATGCATTCCATTTTTCACAATTTCCATGACCAACACAAAGACCTTATCAACCGTCGTAATGATGAGTTATACAATCAAGTGGAATTAATCACAACGGGATGATAGGAAACACAAATAGGGACTACTGTGATTGCAAATAACTAACATAAATTAACAAGTTCAATATTTTAGTACAGAAAAATGGATAAAAATTGGAATTGGCTGCATTAATCAGTTTCACGTCAGGCTAAATATGACATTATCTAAAAAAAGATTTGGTTTGGGAAATACATAACAAAAGAGTAGAAATCTTACATGATGCACAAAATATAAGGCATCCTTGTTGAAAGTACCGGCTGAATAGACAATCCCTCTCTACCGTCAGCCTTGTATGCTTGGCACAAGACTGTGGCCACTCAACTAAATCTGTTATTTTACCATACTTCATGCCCTTGCATGCAAGCATTTTAGTATCTAGCTTCAAGAGCTTGTAGAGAACCAACAGGCTAACCTAAGTCCAGTAGTGGTTGCAGCTCACCGGTGGCATTTAAGGTTAGTCTAATACATACAAAAACATTAACTACCGCTGTTGAAGATGAAGAGGTGAGGTTCATGATTTACTGGACTGCACCCTTAATTTGTTGATAACCTGGCCTAGTTCTCCAGACAAAGTATTGTCTACGTGCCGTTTGCATGATTGGTGTGTATTGGCATGTTAGTTCAACTGGTGCCGTCATTAATCATGCCCAAAGTTGGATTTTGGATTGTGGATCAGATCGAGAGCGGGTGGTGCACATTAAAGCAGGAAGAGCACGAAAATGCAAATCACTACTATGAGCCTAAACCAACATGAACATGATTAAAGAAATCGCCGTGTAGGAATCGCTAGGGTTTCTTTAATTTAGCAACCCAACAATACGACTCAATATCAACTTATTTGGTGGATCTGAAACAATATCAACAATGATAGACCTGGTCCTTCTTAGCTTTGTCCTCAGTGTCGCTTCCTCTGTGCCGGTGTAGACAGTGGAAGGTGCCGCTTTTAACCACGTTTTAACAGTCATCTCTTATATATATCTTCCAGATGTGGTCGTCCAGATTCAAACAATAATTTTATCCCGGCAGCAACTGCCATGTAGCGAGGACATGGATGGAAAGAAAATATTCTTGGAGGCATAGAAAGCACGCCGGTGTTTCTTTAGGGATGCATCCGTTCCTGCGTCATCGGCCTGATTTGTGCCTCCAAAAATAAGGGTTTAGCTAGCAGTGTGTTAAGAGAGAATAACAGGCAGAGTGCTATTCGGTGAGCACGGCACGTTTGGATTTTGGGACAACGCGTGAAATTCACGTGAGGATAATGGACGGAGATGAGTTCACATGTTTTGTTTAATAGAGTACAATAGTAGATGCATACTATACTTTGTGAGAATTTTGTTACCTCTGCTCTTTTTTACCAGCCAACATGTTGGGAAAGGAAGGTTCGGGCCCATGTCCTATTGGGTTTTGGACTAAATAGGAGTTGGTTTTAGTTGTCAATCCTAATAGGAGTTGAATCCAAAAGTAAAGAAGATGTCTCCATATGCGAGATTAATTAATGTTTAGTAATTGGATTGAGAATTAGAATAGGATTCCTAGTTGCAACTATTTGTCATGGAGGCCTATAAATAGAGGCCTTGGGGAAGGCCATTGAACTATCCCACCTGTTGGTGTGTGATCCCACCAGCTGTTGGTTGTGTTGGTGTATTCTGTGGTAGAGGATCCAGAAAAACAACAACTGGTGGTGCTTTCTTATAATAAGAGAGGGTCAGCGACTTCGTATCGAAGTGAAGTAGCGACTGACGGTTGGTGGCACATTGGGTGCACCAACAAGTGAATTAGTGGTTGGCAGTCGACAACACAACAGTAGTGTATCAACAACAGAGGCGGGTCTGAATAGCGAATGACGCACATCAGTTGGTGGCACTATTACGATCCCACCTCCCGATAACCCCCAATTAAGGGAGACCGAGAGGTCGAAGCCGCACCCATGACTTCCGGATCAAAGGTTTGACAATTAACCAAGAATAATTATCAAATTTTAACATACTATACTGAAAGTTATAAGAAAAATAATTTTTTTGCATACCTTTTGAAAACATGGATCTCTAGAATTCTATCCACTTAAGGATTCTACTTTAACTAATCCTCCTTGTATTTAACTTTATGTATTTCACAATATGACGTTTTACTGTTTGTCCTTTTGGCTTGTACCTAAAACGCCGACAAACAAAAATGTCGGTCAGCCGAAGCTGGTATGTGGGGGAAACAATAATCATGCAAGTATGTTAACAATGTAATTATTCAATTAATCATTTAACAATCAAGATTACGTTTTAAGCCAAACTACTCAATCCATACCTATCCACAACTCTGTGTTGTCCCTGTAAGGACTTATATGGTACCTCTGTAAAGGTAGAGTCGCATGGCACCACCCAAAGGTAGCCCAATATCTGACTCACTGTGACTTGATGGACCTACCCTCTAGGCAGCCATATACTAAGTTATTCATGACCTGATGGACCTACCCTCTAGGTAGCCATATACCAGGTCAGCCATTACGACACAGAGGGGACCAGGATCTGAGCTAGAAGGCATATACATTATGTGATAGTCATAGTCACTTTATAATTGTAATATGAACATCCAAACAGTTTAGTTGCATTCAATGCGATTAAACATCCGGGAAACCATCGGAAAACTAAGCGGTTATTCATAAATAACCACATACCTGATTTGTTGAGTCATGCAGATTATTCAACATATACTTCATGTATATACAATCAAGCCAATCAACAGATCCAAGCAAGTAATTCAATCATCACATAATTCCTGAAAAGAATATGTACTCTATTTATTACACACTTTATCAAGAATCTACTTTATTGCTTTGGGTTCACTTTCTAGGGTTTCTAATCCACATTAAGGTTTCATTAATATCCATTAGGGTTTCTTACCTCAAACTTTATCCATTTTTAGGTCAAAAAACCCTAAAATACTCCTTTCCATTTATATGAACCTTAATTGCTCAACTATTCATTTAAATAATCTTTTATATCCAATTTGACTTAGGATCATCATATCCCCATTTATTTATAGATTTGAACAATTAAAACAATTAAAAGACATATTCATCTAAATTAGGGTTTTCAAGCTTATTAATGCATAATCATGCACGAAACCCTAAATTAAACCAATTATATAAAAAGATCATCTTTTTAGATCCTATTCTCACTTTTATTAACAACAGGTTAATATCAACTTGAATTATCCAAATAATGTCATTAAGACCATTTACCATCAAATCTAAGGGTTTTCCCTTAATTAAATCATTAAAGATAGTAACTTTATGCACTTTTCAAATTTCATGCATATTTAAGCGCATAAACTCTAAATTAAACTAATCATGTGCAAAGTTCTTCCATTTTGAACATAATGTACCTTTTTACATATGACAGGTTAACATCAACTCTAATGATCCATTAAACCCTATTAAAAACTTTATTTATTTCAAAATAGGGTTTCTTAATCTTTAATTCATTAAAGATGATGATTTACACTACTTTTCGCATAGAAAGAGGAATTAGCTTCTAAACATATTTTTTTTGAATTCCCCTCGTTCTAAGGATCAATTTTCATATAAGATTTGTCTCAATCCGAGCTACGGTTCATTAGTTACAAATTTTATAAAAATACTTACTTTTTGACCAATCAGATTGCGCCACGCAGGCCCTTCCATGCGACGAACTCAGTTGCTTGAAAAACACAATGAAATGTCAAGTATACTCTCGGGCCGTAGATTGCTTCTTCACGTTCAGGAGGGCAATTCCGTCCAACTTCCTTGTGGTCGTCTTCAACCTTACGAGGACCTGCTGCCGTCGACCTAAGCAGCTCGTGGGGGTTGCTCCTCCCCCTCCCATGGTCCGAAGAGCACGGCCGACCAGAGCCTTGCCCCTTCTGCCATCTTCCGCACCCGTGGGGGGCTTAAGGGGTGGTCTAGGTGGCTGGAAACGGCCGACCAAGCCTGCAAACCACGGCCAGCACTGCAGCCGTGCGGCTGCTGCTGCGCCTAGGTCAGGGCGCGGCCACGGTGGTAAAACCTCTCCCTGCCTCCGCCATGCGTCTGTGCCCACGGGGCGCCTCCATCTTGCAGCCACAGAGGCCATCTCCAGTGCGTCCAACCAGCGCCGATCGGCTTGCCATGCAACCTGCTGTAGGCGGTTTGCGTGAGCTGGCTTACTAGAGAAAGCTGACCAACCCTCCTCAGGTCGACGGGGTACACCAAGCTCTCACCAAGATGAGGCCATGGTCGTTCATGGCTCCGGGGTGCATCATCCCCCATGGTTAGGGTTTCATGATGAAGAACAAGTTAGGAAAGATAGTGGGAGATGCGGAAACTCTCTGGAACTCGTCCCAAAGGGTCTAACCCTTTTATATAGGGTGAGAAACAAAGACATGAGTCGTATACACACGGCTCAAGGAGCCCCTTTCCCAAAAGGAATCGTATTCCTTCAAGGATAAGAAAACCTTCTCTCTCTTCTTAATCATTTTGATATTCTCTTTTCTTTAAATATTAGGAATTCGAAATTCCTCTTAATTAATCTCTTTTACACTTGCCTTCTATCCCATAGGCACGAATTTCTATTTCCTTTAATAGAAAATACTTCCTTTCTATCCTTATCACAAAATCCATCATATTATCTTTTATTTTGCAAATTTGGCATTTTCTCTTTCTTTCCTCTTTATTGGGGATCCTTGGACCTCAAGAAACTCTATTATTTAGAAATTCTTTTCTAAGGATATTTATTATCCTTCTAAATGCATCTTTATGCATTATTTCTCATTATCTGGTTTATGTCTCTTTTATTTTCCTCATGGGTATTCCTTTTATCATTAGGAATCCTCGGATTACGAAATTCCACAAAGGATCTCCTAATTACACCTTTTCCCACTTATTTCCAACATTTTAACATTATTTTCAATCTCTTTCTTATTAAAGAAATACTTAATTAAACTTTTCTTTTCTTATTGCCTTTTCTTTGCAACTTTGGACTCCTTGGTACCCAAGGAACCCAAGAGGCACGAAATTCTCTTTGGATTTTCCTTCTAGAGGTTTCCACATTATTCTTTTCTCAAATATTCATTTACTAATTGAATTTGCTTTGTTATTTGGACCCAATAGCCAATAAATCCCACAAAACAATCATCAAGGCTATTGTAAACGAAATCCATTCATTATTTTTTTCAAATATCTTTAATATGAGAAATTGCATTTCTCACCAAATGAACCCAAAATTTGGGGTTGTAACATCCTTCTCTTCTTATAGGAATTTTATCCTCAAAATTCTATCAAGCAAACAAACAATCAATTCAGGATAAGACTTTCCATGTCCATCATTGGCCCCTATGTGGCTTTACTGTACTCATGGTGCTTCCACAGAACCTTTATCATCACATATTCTTTTCTCTGAGTCCTTTCATCCCGGCGTCTATAAACTGCACAGGTGACTCAGGCCATGTCAGCCTCCCTTGGGGCTCACTAAATTCATTGCTCAGCACATGGTCGGGGAACCTCACATAGTGCTCTAAATCGGACACATGGAATTCATCACACATTACTTTATCCCGAGGGGTAAGATCAAACTTAACCTTCTCCACCTTGTCAAAAGAACCCATACATCGGGGACTCAGCTCTCTTAGTTATAACTTAGAGGGGTCGGATTTTCATGTCACATATTCACCCACAGTGGGTTGCATGTCAGTCTACTTTGCATCTGCTCATGACTTTCGTCATCTCTAGGCTCCTTTCAGCCATTACATGATCAAAGCGACTTCATCTACCCACACTGTGGTCCTTTTCTAACCATCATGTGGTCCTTTCACCAACATCACCTTACTGAAGTGGTGACCGACACAACCTCCCTTATAGAGCTTCTTATAAAACCTGATACTGGCTATGGTGGTCATTGTCACATCTTTCATAGGTCAAGAATGGTCTCTAGATATCACCCTGAACGAGTGCACATGCCCTCATCAGACCCTTTGGTCTGGATTATACTAACCATTAATTAGGGGTGATAAACTATACTATCATCGAGTTCTTCATGTACCTACTTTCACCTTATGAAAGTGAACCTTTAAGTCATACTCATGAACTTTTGAACTCGCATCATGGTGTAGTTGAACCATCTCTCTCATATGTAGCTCAACCCGATCTGTCCCTTGACAGTACTCTTTCTTTCTCATGTCATCTTAGTAAGGCGACTTACCATAACCCATATTGCATCTCGACCTTCCTTGGTCCCAGGGAGACCTATCACAACATCCATAGTGTTGAGCTCTCGTTTCCTCTCAGGGACTCTTTTGTCCTCTATATTGATACACTGGGTTACTGGGGTTCATCCTTTACCTCCTGGCTTGCATGGCCATAAACCACATGTGACTTCATCTTAAGCATCCAAAGTGCTATTGCCATTTACCACGGTGTATGGTGATCTTCAATCATGATTTCCTATATGTCATGATTCTTCAAGATTGATTCCTATAAAACCCTAAACCACTCTAGTTGGGGTTTCATCACCTTCTTTTCCAAAGAAGTGCATCTGAAGTTCTACCACCAACCTTTCATTGCATCAAGGACTAGACTGGCTAACCAAACAACCCTTAACCTTTCAACGAATCTTGTTACATCTGAGTGTTATCCAAACACCTCTCCTTTTTAAACTTAGGGTTAGCCAAACAACCTCTTCTAGCTTCTAGTCAAACAAGTCAGATGTATCTCAACCAGAACATCCATTACCACTTCACATCCTTAGGTATTAGGTAACGTTGAAGACATACACTTCCATGTATTTCACTTATCATCTCACCTCAAATTTTATGTCCATTTTCATTAAGAACCCTCTCTGACTTCATCATGGTGATCAAACTCAACCTGGTATAACTTGTAAGTTCCACATAGCTCATGATAAAAACATCCTCATAAGGTGACTACCTCATTCCTCTTAGTGTTTGCAAACTATTCATGTATCATTCACTTTACCAAGGTAGGTTATCTTCTCTATCCCCATTCCTTGTGGCAACATTCCAACCTACATTATCTCTTATCCTTGGTGTATGGCATGTGTAATGTCCTATCTCTCATCCCCATAACAAGAGGAAATAAACATTTGGCTGGAGTCCAAATACAGAGTTCTTCCTGTTCCAAGAGTAGAGATGGTACATCCCACCTTGCTAATACACCTTTACATCTAAGTTGCAACGTGCCACATATGTCTCTACATCACAGACATCATGATATCAAGGTAACCTCCATGGAAAACTAGTCTTGAACCTACTGAGGTTTATATCCTTGGTCATCTCCTCTAGGTCTATAGGGTACTGACTCCTTTGTGGTCATCCTCCTCCCCTTATGCATCAAGAGAGTGCCCTACTCATCTGCCCTTTTGGGTCCCATGAGTTCATGAAGGTGATCAATCTCCTAACCCATGGCCCTCAGACAATGATAGTTGTTACCTCCCGACCCTATGGTCATGTGCAACTGGGGAATTAGGCAACTCCTACTTTTATCGGTCTTATCCCTACCTTACCCTAGGATAGACTTAGGATTCTCCATTATAATACATGTTCACTTAGAACCTTACCCAAGTCTTCACCATCTCTCTTTCGGCATCCGTGGGCTGACTTGCATCCTTTCATAGGGATCATGGAAACCTGCCTACCTTGGTCAAGCCCCATACTGGTTACCTCCATGGTAACACATTCATATGCAATTAAAAGATGGATATCTATGGGTCTACAGGTTTATTTTCATACCATGTACTTTTCACTTAGCTTCTCAAGATCCTATGCGACCTCATTAGGTTACCTTAAACCAACAAAACTGATGTACACCCTACCAAAGGGGTCCCTCTCCCAAGATGGGAGGAAAATTATCTCTTGACAACAAGGTCACAAAAGCTCTTAGGTCTAGGATTTACATCCACACGAGCCTACTTAACCCTAGCAAGCTATTAAGGCACAAGAAGATCACCTACTGTACCATGCTAGGTCATCTGGTTTCTCATTCCTCAACATTAGATCAAGGTCATACCTTTCTTTATCATCAACCTAGCTGTGAGGGGTTCATCAAACATACCTTAAACTTAAGGGGCTTCCCTTTTCCTCTATACATGAGGAGTACCATGCTCTCTTCTATAGGAACTCAACTCTCATCATGAGCATCAGGTATACCACTTCCCTTCTTGGGCCTAGGAACACTAGGTTCGGACTTATGTTTGCTCAAGATCATCCATAACCCTTTATGCTCCATCATAATTCCTTATCTAGGGTTTCATCCTACTGTCAGCACTATGACGTGCCCTAGGTGCCATCTATACCCTTCTTGCACAAGCCCATAGGGTTTCTAAGGTCCTTCACTAACGTCATCATCTAAGGAGCTATCCTTTACCCTAACATGCACGACCCTTCCCAGGGTTGGGTTGCCAAAGGTGCTAGGTCACCCATGGATCATATGGCATCCCAAAGGCATGTCCTTTCAAACACCTAGTCCAACTCATCTCTCTCTAACCTTCACTTAGGGTTAGGTTTAGCATCATCCTCACAGGATGTTCCAGGTCTCTACTTGCAATGGAGATCTCTATCTCCATGACTAACTCATCCTCTTGACAAGAAGGTCTAGCCTCAGATCTCTTCTGAGGACATGACAACTTATGTCATACAACCTAAGCATGTATCTAATCTTTAATTTGCGCTTAATCTATTAAGCTTATGTCCATGACATCTTATTTACATGCTTTTCATTAATTTAGTGGAGGATTCGTTAAACCTTATTAACCTTACCCATACCTCAAGAGGGTGAGGGGAAGAGAGAGAAAACCCTAATCCTTAATGTCCTTAACAGAATTTGTGATGAGAAGGGATGAATAAGATGAGAAAGTCCTAAAGGTATCTTATTTCGATTCATACCCTAAGACTTTGGCCAGGCAGTAACACAGATCCGGGAGTCCTCGTATTCCGACTAGCGGTGCAGAGGAAAATATTGCCAGCCCCCGGTCGTGATCCTTTTCTAGATACCTCTGTCTTTCGGATAATCCTCTAATAACTCCCTTGGGTTCAATGGAGTTTGTAAAATTTAATCATTATTAATGGTTAAATGAGGAACCTACGCTCTGATACAAAAATGTTACGACCCCACCTCCCGATAACCCCCAATTAAGGGAGACCGAGAGGTCGAAGCCGCACCCATGACTTCCGGATCAAAGGTTCGGCAAATAACCAAGAATAATTATCAAATTTTAACATACTATACTGAAAGCTGTAAGAAAAATAAAATTTTTTGCATACCTTTTGAAAACTTGGATCTCTAGACTTCTATCCACTTAAGGATTCTACTTTAACTAATCCTCCTTGTATTTAACTTCATGTATTTCACAATATGATGTTTTACTGTTTGTCCTTTTGGCTTGTACCTAAAACGCCGACAAAAAAAATGTCGGTCAGTCGAAGCTGGTATGTGGGGGAAACAATAATCATGCAAGTATGTTAACAATGTAATCATTCAATTAATCATTTAACAATCAAGATTATGTTGTAAGCCAAACTACTCAATCCATACCTATCCACAACTCTGTGTTGTCCCTGTAAGGACTTATATGGTACCTCTATAAAGGTAGAGTCGCATGGCACCACCCAAAGGTAGCCCAATATCTGACTCACTGTGACTTGATGGACCTACCCTCTAGGCAGCCATATACTAAGCCATTCATGACCTGATGGACCTACCCTCTAGGTAGCCATATACCAGGTCAGCCATTACGACACAGAGGGGACCAGGATCTGAGCTAGAAGGCATATACATTATGTGATAGTCATAGTCACTTTATAATTGCAATATGAACATCCAAACAGTTTAGTTGCATTCAATGCGATTAAACATCCGGGAAACCATCGGAAAACTAAGCGGTTATTCATAAATAACCACATACCTGATTTGTTGAGTCATGCATATTATTCAACATATACTTCATGTATATACAATCAAGCCAATCAACAAATCCAAGCAAGTAATTCAATCATCACATAATTCCTGAAAAGAATATGTACTCTATTTATTACACACTTTATCAAGAATCTACTTTATTTCTTTGGGTTCACTTTGTAGGGTTTCTAATCCACATTAAGGTTTCATTAATATCCATTAGGGTTTCTTACCTCAAACTTTATCCATTTTTAGGTCAACAAACCCTAAAATACTCCTTTCCATTTATATGAACCTTAATTGATCAACTATTCATTTTAATAATCTTTTATATCCAATTTGACTTAGGATCATCATATCCCCATTTATTTACAAATTTGAACAATTAAAACAATTAAAAGACATATTAATCTAAATTAGGGTTTTCAAGCTTATTAATGCATAATCATGCATGAAACCCTAAATTAAACCAATTATATAAAAGATCATCTTCTTAGATCTTATTCTCACTTTTATTAACAACAGGTTAATATCAACTTGAATTATCCAAATAATGTCATTAAGACCATTTACCATCAAATCTAAGGGTTTTCCCTTAATGAAATCATTAAAGATAGTAACTTTATGCCCTTTTCAAATTTCATGCATATTTAAGCGCATAAACTCTAAATTAAACTAATCATGTGCAAAGTTCTTCCATTTTGAACATAATGTACCTTTTTACATATGACAGGTTAACATCAACTCTAATGATCCATTAAACCCTATTAAACACTTTATTTATTTCAAAATAGGGTTTCTTAATCTTTAATTCATTAAAGATGATGATTTACACTACTTTTCGCATAGAAAGAGGAATTAGCTTCTAAACATATTTTTATTGAATTCCCCTTGTTCTAAGGATCAATTTTCATATAAGATTTGTCTCAATCTGAGCTACGGTTCATTAGTTACGAATTTCGTAAAAATACTTACTTTTTGACCAATCAGATTGCGCCACACAGGCCCTTCCATGCGACGAACTCAGTTGCTTGAAAAACATAACGAAATTTCAAGTATACCCCCGGGCCGTTGATTTCTTCTTCACGTTCAGGAGGGCAATTCTGTCCAGCTTCCTTGTGGTCGTCTTCAACCTTACGAGGACCCACTGCCGTCGACCTAAGTAGCTCGTGGGGGTTGCTCCTCCCCCTCCCATGGTCCGAAGAGCACGACCGACCAGAGCCTTGCCCCTTCTACCCTCCGCCGCACCCGTGGGGGGCTTAAGGGGTGGTCTAGGTGGTTGGAAACGGCTGACCAAGCCTGCAAACCACGACCAGCACTGCAGTCGTGCGGCTGTTGCTGCGCCTAGGTCAGGGCGCGACCACGGTGGTAAAACCTCTCCCTGCCTCTGCCATGCGTCTGTGCCCACGGGGCGCCTCCATCTTGCGGCCACAGAGGTCGTCTCCAGCGCATCCAACCAGCACCGATGGGCTTGCCGTGCAACCTGCTGCAGGCGATTTGCGTGAGTTGGCTTACTAGCGAAAGCTGACCAACCCTCCTCAGGTCGACGGGGTACCACCAGGCTCTCACCAAGATGAGGCCATGGTCCTTCATGGCTCCGGGGTGCATCATCCCCCATGGTTAGGGTTTCATGATGAAGAACAAGATAGGAAAGACAGTGGGAGATGCGGAAACTCTCTGGAACTCGTCCCAAAGGGTCTAACCCTTTTATATAGGGTGAGAAACGAAGACATGAGTCGTATACACACGGCTCAAGAAGCCGCTTTCCCAAAAGGAATCATATTCCTTCAAGGATAAGAAAACCTTCTGTCTTTTCTTAATCATTTTGATATTCTCTTTTCTTTAAATATTAGGAATTCGAAATTCCTCTTAATTAATCTCTTTACACTTGCCTTCTATCCCATAGGCACGAATTTCTATTTCCTTTAATAGAAAATACTTCCTTTCTATCCTTATCACAAAATCCATCATATTATCTTTTATTTTGCAAATTTGGCATTTTCTCTTTCTTTCCTCTTTATTGGGGATCCTTGGACCTCAAGAAACTCTATTATTTAGAAATTCTTTTCCAAGGATATTTATTATCCTTCTAGATGCATCTTTATGCATTATTTCTCATTATCTTGTTTATTTCTCTTTTATTTTCCTCATGGGTATTCCTTTTATCATTAGGAATCCTAGGAACACGAAATTCCAAAAAGGATCTCCTAATTACACCTTTTCCCACTTATTTCCAACATTTTAACATTATTTTCAATCTCTTTCTTATTAAAGAAATACTTAATTAAACTTTTCTTTTCTTATTGCCTTTTCTTTGCAACTTTGGACTCCTCGGTACCCAAGGAACCCAAGAGGCACGAAATTTTCTTTGGATTTTCCTTCTAGAGGTTTCCACATTATTCTTTTCTTAAATATTCATTTACTAATTGAATTTTCTTTGTTATTTGGGCCCAATAGCCAATAAAGCCCACAAAACAATCATCAAGGCTATTGTAAAAGAAATCCATTCATTATTTTTTTTCAAATATCTTTAATATGAGAAATTGCATTTCTCACCAAATGAACCCAAAATTTGGGGTTGTAACAGGCACTTTGTTGGTGTTGCGACATCGATGACGGTCTATCGGATCAGCGGAAGAGGCACATCATCTGGTGACACAGAGGTGGTGTATCAACTACGATGATGAATCCAAACAACGGAAGATGCACACGTTTGGTGGCACACAGTTGGTGGTGTGGCAATGACTACGGTCCGTCCAATCAGCGGGGGACACATATAGACTCTCTCAGTCAGAGAGAATTTCTGGTTCATAGCGAGGTAGAGACCTCGCTAGAAGAAGAGTCGACCCAGTCAACGGTTGCAGCGGCAACAAGCAACCCCTGCAATGACAACGGAGTCATGAGGAGAAAAAGTGAAAAGGGAGGGTTTGTACACATTGGGTGTAATTTTGTTCTTGCTTATCTTTGTTTTTGGATAGGAAGAGCTTTCCATATTCCTGGGTGATTAAATCTAGGTAGGGTAAGATGTAATCTTGGTTACATAATGCTTATTTGTACGTATTCCATGTGATTTTTCTCTACTTATCTTGGGAAAAAATTTCTATGTTAAATCATGTGCCTTCAGTCTTGCAGAGCATCGTCACTTGCCCACCACAATTCCTAACACAACATGTCTACATATACAATGTTCTACTAAATATACCTTTTGTCCAACATTTTTGTATAAAAATTCATATTAGTGTTTTGTTTGGAAATTACTGCATCGGTATAATTTCGATAATATTAAAGTATAGCACGTGCCACAAGGTACATGATGATATTGTAGTTGATTTTAGTAATGGGTTGTTGATGCACTGTTTATTTGTTGTTTTCATAGGCTAGTTTGTACTGATTTTTTGTGCATATTGTGGTAAAATCTCATATGAATTGTGCATCATTTACTTTATTAGTATGTGATACTTATTTACATCAAATATGCATAATTTTAATATTTTCAAGTAATTTAATAATTTTCTAGAGCTTATGTTCAAATTTTATGCATTTCATAGGGATATGATAATCTACACAACTCGATACTACTGACTTTGGAGTCAGTGGTATCGACACTTGCTCGGTATTAAAGAGGAAATGAATCGAAAAGACCAGTAGTACCGACAGGACTGTCGATACTACCAGCAATGTTACAATGTTTTTGTCAAAGAAATTTAAAGCAACTCAGTGCTATCGACATCCAATCGGTAGTACTGACAACTTGACAGTCCTAGAAGGATCCCAACAATTTTCAACAAGACCCATCCTAGGCACAACAGCCCACAGTTGGTTGGTGACCAATCACAATATCAACATGATAAGGGTCCTAACAAGATAAACTGTATTGAAGAGATTCTTAGAAAGATAGTAAGCCAAAATGAAGTACTGATCGGCCAAACTCAAAAAGAACTTCAGAACAAAGGGGCGCAGATCCATAGTATTGAAACACATATTTCTCAAATAGCAACAGAAGTGGCTTCTTTAAAGAAGCGAAGTCAGTAGGGATTCCCACCCAATACTAATGTGCCTTCTAGAAATCAACAGGTCAAGGTAGTTTTACCTGGAGTGGCATGAAATTTCTGAATGATGCACCATCTAGTTCGTATACATGTGAAACTACATGTGCTACAGACAAGGCAATGAGAGTTGATGTAGCTGAACTAGATTTTATAGAAGAAGAAAAGACAGTTATGGAAGAGGTTGATGATACAGAGAAAACAAGGAAAAAGGCATATATCCCACCTCATAAAAAAATGGTAAAGTCAGTTCCCTTTCTGAATATTTTGAAAGCAACAAAGGCTAATCAACAATTTCAAAAAAAAATAGACAGCTTTAGAAAATTGCATTTCAATATCCCTTATGGATGCAATTGAGAAGATCCCTTCCTATGGCAAGTTTCTAAAAGATTCGATCAACAAGAAAAGTAAGATAGATGATTCTGAGGTGGTAGTTCTAAAAGAGAAAGTCAATGTATTCATTCTGGGTACATTGCCACCAAAAAGACACGATTCAGGTTGTTTAAATATATCTTGTTTTATTATGAGGACAAAGCTTGGCGAGGCCTTATGTGATTCATGGGATAGAATCAACCTTATGCCCTTGACCACTTTCAAAAAGTTAGATCTATAGGAGTCCAGAAAGATCAATATGACTATTCAGTTGGCGAACAATTCTGTAGTGAGGTTGTATGGTATGTGTGAGGATGTTCTTATCAAGGTGGATAGGTTTGTGTTTCCAGCAGACTTTGTTGTTATGGAGATGCAGGATGTACAAGGCAACGAGCTACTAATGGGGAGACCATTCCAAGATATGGCTTATATGATTCTGGAGATGGGGAGAAGAAGACTAACTTTGAACAACATGGAGGAGCAATTTGAAATCTTAATGCCTGAGCCTACATAGACTGTAAAAGCTAAAGCACAATGACATATGTTGCAGTAGATCCAAGAAAATATGTCACTATTTTTGGGAAGACATTTCTTGAATTGGCACAAGTAATGATGTAGGTCCACAAAGGCACACTAGCGGTGGACATCTTGGACAACACAAAGGATATATTTCTGAAAAAGGTGGGGCAACATCCTGATGATGAAGAATAGGAATTTTGCTCAACAACAATTGAAGAGGCAACCTCAAATGGTCTTGTCCAGGCATATCCATAGCTACCTTTAGATAAATGTCTTATGAATCTAGTAGATGACAATACCAGACATTGTTCTTTGAAAGAGTGTATCTTGCTTCTCAAGATCTTGCCATGTTACTATACAAGGCACTTTGAGGATTTGGGACCACCCCTACTACCATTGGTTCCTTCTTTGTTGAAACCCCAAGAGTTGGAGCTAAAGTCATTGCCACCACATTTGAAATATATTTTCTTGGCGGAAGAGGAGAAACTTCCAGTCATAATTTTAGCTTCACTAATCATGCGGGAAGAGGAGCAACTACTCAGGGTGCTAAAGAACCATCGTGCTTCATTTGACTGGTCAGTAGCAGATATGAAGGAAATCTTCCCTAGTTTCTGTCAATACAAGATCAGATTGAAGGAAGGAACAAAATCTATAGTGCAACCTCAACAACGACTCAACCACATCATGACCGAGGTAGTGAAAAAAGAGGTGGTAAAACTTTTATCAACAAATATTACATATGATATCTCTGATTCAAACTAGGTTAGTCCAATCCAAGTGTTTCCTAAAAAAGGATGGAATAATGGTCACCACTAATTATAATGATGATCTGATCTCTATTAGACTAGTGACTGGGTGGTGTGTTTGCATTGACTACAAATGTTTGAATGTCGCAATGCTCAAAAACCATTTTCTGCTTCCTTTTATCAACCACATTTTAGAGCGACTTGCCACCCGCTCTCTTTTTTTGTTTCCTTGACGGTTATTCAGATACAATTATATTTCCATTGAGCCACATGATCAAGAGAAGTCGACCGTCACATGTCCTTATGGCACATTTCCATATCGTCGTATGTTGTTCGATCTTTGCAATGCACCGACCACTTTCTAATGATGCATGCTTACCATTTTTTGATATGGTAGAGCGATGTCTGGAAATGTTTATGAATGAGTTTTTGGTATATGGGGTCTCATTTGATGATTTCCTTGACAAATTAGATAAAGTTTTGCAAAGATGTGAGGACACTCACCTTGTGTTGAATTGGGAGAAGTATCACATGATGGTGAGTGAAGGAATTGTCTTAGGACACAAGGCATGGATGTAGACCCGGTCAAAATAGAGGTGATCTCTAAAATACCTCCACTGTCATCAGTGAAGGGAGTACAGAAATTTCTAGGACATGCCAAATGTTATCGCCTCTTTATCAAGGATTTTTCAAATTGTTAAACCACTCTCTGAATTATTAGAAAAGTATGTTGACTTTAAATTTGATGATCAATGTTTGAAATCTTTTAAGGTGTTGAAGGAGAAGCTAGTCTCCGCACCAGTTGCCCAAGCTCCAAATTTGAGCCAACCTTTTGATCTGATGGTGACACATCAAATTATGCAGTAGGGGCTATTCTAGGCCAACGCCGAGACAAAGTCCATGTTGTCATCTATTATGCATCTAAAAATTTAAATGATGCCCAATTAAATCATACAACAACTAAAAAGGAATTTTTTTCTATAGTTTTTTCTTTTGAAAACTTCCATCAATATCTGATTGGGATAAGGTTGTGGTATGGATAAATCACACAACTATCAAATACTTGTTGTAGAAAAAAGATGCCAAGCCTATGTTGATCAGATGGATCTTGTTATTGCGAGAATTTGATATAGAGATAAAGGATAAAGACGACATCGAGAATGTGGTGGTGGATCATCTTTCTAGGCTTGAACGGGTTGATGAAAAGGATATTAGTATACCTACAGTGGAAGAGTTCCCTGATGAGAAACTCTTTGCTATGAAAAGAAAAGATCCATGGTTCGCAAACATAGTGAACTACATGGCATGTGGAGAGCTTCTAGGAGATTGGGGGTATTGGGAGAAGAAAAGATTCTTCCACTCCTTGAGGTACTATATGGGATGACCCCATTCTGATTAGGCACTATAGGGATAGTATTCTTAGGAAGTGTGTGTCAGATTGTGAATTCTAGAGTATTTTGACACACTACCATTCTTTACTTACAGGAGGTCATCAAGCTAGTTCTAGAACTGCAACTGAGGTTTTAGAATGTGGTTTTTATTGGCTGGTGATTTTTAAAGATGCATACAATTTTGTTTGTCGATGTGATGTGTGTCAAGGTGCATGTAATATCTCAAAAAGACACGAAATGCCTCTGAATGTGTTTCAGGAAATAGAGGTGTTTGACTTATGGGGCATAGACTTCATGGGACCGTTTTTGTCTTCAAATTCTAATTTCTATATATTACTTGTTGTAGATTATGTATCTAAGTGGGTGGAAACAATTCCAACCTACACCAATGATGCAAAGGTGGTATGTAGATTTGTGAAAGACCACATCTTTTGTAGGTTTGGGGTGCCTAGGTTGATAATCAGTGACAATGGTTCTCATTTTACCAATAGGAAGTTGGGGACACTGTTGAGTAAGTATGGGGTGAAACATAGAGTAGGTACTCCATATCACTCCAGACTAAAGGCCAATTTGAAGTGTCTAATTGGGAGATAAAGAAGATTTGTGGAAAAGACAGTTTCAACCAACAACACCAACTAGAGCATGTTTCTCAATGATTCTGTATGAGCGTATAGGACTGCCTATAAAACACCTATATGTACTACTCCTTTTAGGTTGGTTTGTGGGAGGGCTTCTCATCTACTGGTGGATTTAGAGCACAAGGCTAAGTGGGATCTAAGAAAACTCAGTTATAATTTGGACAATGCAGGGAAAAAACGATTGTTAGCATTGAATGAATTAGATAAGCTTAGGTTTGATGCTTATGAGAGATTAAGAATTTATAAGGAAAGAACTAAGCAATTTTATGATCGCCATATTTTTCATAGGGCATTCACTCCAGGACAGAAGGTACTTTTTCTTAATTCTAGGTTGAAGCTACATCCTGGTAAGTTGAGGTCTAGATGGAGTTGACCCTTTGAGGTGATTAAAGCTTTCCCTCATGGGGCTGTGGAATTTAGCAATGGGGATGAGCCATTCCTTATCAATGGCCAGTGTCTCAAGCATTACTTTGGGGGAGAAGTGTTGAGGAAGGAGGATGAGTTGAAACTCATTGATCTTCACTAATCCATTGAGTTTCAGATCGTTGAGCCTATGACGTCAAACAAGGGAACTTGTTGGGAGGCAAGCCAAATATCTTTTATATTCTTTGCATTTCAAATTTGAAGTTTAGTAGTTGCATTTTCTATATTTTTACTTAGTTAGATATAAAAAAGGTACCTTGATTCATTTTGTGTGGTGTGTAGGTTGGAAAAAAAAGTCAGTACTACCGAGCCCAAGATCGGTACTACCGATAATCTTTTAGGGACAAATATACAATTGACTAAAAAGGTCGGTACTACCGATCTCATTATTAGTACTACCAATGAGGCTTCAAGGAATTTGACAAATTGATCTCCACATCTCTCTACTACTGACACCAAGTCGGTAGCACCAAGTTCTTGCAAAAATGAGGGTTGGATACCTGATGAGGATTCAATACTACCAACACTTCATCTGTGGTACCGATGACATTTTGGGCTCCATATTCAATACAGCGAGCTCCCTCTAGGAAGAACTGACGCATTTGAACGTGTCAGTATTGTTGGATCCTAGATGGGTGATTGGATGCTCTAGAGGGGTGGTGAATGGAGATGAATGCACTTAAACAAAATTTATTAGACCTTCAAGATATGTCACAAGACAAGGTTGCTAAAAAGGAAATTTGAATGCAACTAAAACAAGCATAGCAAGGGAGAGAGAGATTGAACAAGCACCAAGTGACAAGCTATGTAGAGTGGTTCCACACTCCAAACTAGGAGTATGTCATTCCACTACCAAGAGAGGTCAACCTCTAGGATTTCTTAAACATTGCACTCTTATATTCATTCATAAGACATATAATACATGACCCACTAAAGGACATACCCATCCAATACAAAGAGTCTTCAACCTTACCAATGACTTACCCACTTTTCAAGAGTCTTACGCCTTCTTCCAAGGACTTACCTACTCTTGCACAAGTCTTCAGCCTTCAAAGGATTACCCACTCTTATACGATCTTTATCATTTGACTTCACCTTCACTCGGAGAAGCTTCCACCAAGGTCTTACCCACTTGAGCAAGGAGTCTTCTGCCTTCACCAAGGTCTTACCCACTCTTGCTCCAAGTCTTCAACCTTGATCTTCACCAAGGGACTCATTCCCTTGTTCTTCTTCACCTTTCTTAGCCAAGAGAGAGAACCTTCATCTTCATGGTTGAAATGAGAGATAGGGAGGCGGTGGAAGTGAGAATCTCACAAGATATACATGTAGGACAAGATCTCTTACAAATATCCTACTCACTCTAATGGATGTAGAAAATGATTAAGCTTAGAGAGAGAGAGAGGAGGTTGTAGGATCACTCAAATATAGAATAAGGTCCTTCATAGTTCTTGGCTAACCATGGGATGAAGCCCAAGGGGTCCTATTTATAGTTGAGGATACCTAGTAGGCTTTGGGAACACTTAAGAACATAAACTAGTCATTTTGTGGCTTACAACGGTTATATTTTCGATTGTTGCAACTCCACAATGGCTAGAAACACTTTTCCGTACAATGCAATCGGTCGAGTTTCTATAAAGATAACTCGACCGATCCCACTAAGAGACAAGACTAATTTAGGTCATCGGCTGAGTTTTTCCTGGGGTAACTCGACTGATTCACTTAAATTAGTTATGGTTCGCAGAGGGATCGGTCGAGTTCTATGAAATGAAAAACCGACTGATCATAAGTCATTTTCAAGATCCAATCAGGATTGATCAAGTTTGCAACTTGACCGATGAACAACCTGATGTAAATTTTAGAAAATATTTTTTGAGTCCTTAAATATTAGATCTAAGTGCTCTTGATTTTTTCTAAGCTTAATTACAAGTCATACAATCATCACAAGTGATTTACAACATGATTCTAATCAATTTACATTAGATTCCAAAAATGTACACTTGTATTAACTTTGATTTTTCTTTTCTCCAATTTGATATGCGTAAGTTAGGGCATTTGGAGTGTGTCTATACCTAATCTGAAGTCACTCAAGTAGAAGCATTAGACACATATGGTTTAGTCATCATCAAAACAAGGGCTTAGTCAATTTAAACATTGAGTCAACATTCTCCCCCCTTTTTGAAGATGACAAACCATTCCATAAATGTGTTGAAAGCATTTAAGTAAAGTCATACCTTTGGACAAATTTAGGGGTTTGAATAGAATTGAGTTCATATGGTCCCCCTCAATTGATGCTAGTAGGGTTCTAATACTCCCCCTCAATTGATGCTATTTCTCCTACATGGTTAGCTTTCATAACATTTATAGAATACTATATCTTCTATTCATATATGTTCTGCACATAAATGTCTTCTCCCCTTTACCTTCTCCCCCTTACATAGACATACTTCTCATCTTCATGTAAGGCATGCCTTCTCCCTCTTTTATCAAAAGAAGACATACCTTTCTCCCCCTTTATCATTTCAATTAGTGGGGGTATGAAGAAACGCCACTTGTTAAAGGAAAGGAGATAACAAAAAGTTATATAAGGAGAATAGAAGAGCACAACTAAGGGCTTGTCCTAGCATTGAATAAAAGCAAGTTAAAGCATGCACTTAAACAACCCAAAATGCAAGATAAAGTGCTAAAAAAATAATAAATTGCAATTTTGACCCTCAAGATGATAGAATTTGCCCAAAAAGTGTCAGGGTTCATGGCGAAGCGATGAGCCTTGCTCAAAAGGTTGTTTCTGCATTAAAAAACACTAGTCTTGCATCAAAATCTGACACTGGAGCAAAATCTACATAAAATTTCAAGTATGCTCCAAATTGTACATACAATGTAGCTATATATATCCTGCATCAAAAATTTATGTAAGCAGCCCAAGATAGTAGATATGCAATTTAAGAAAGAAGTTTGAGAAAGTATGAACAATATACAAGCATGGCATATAGTTAAATACTACTTGATGGTCAAGGCTAGAACTACATGTATATGAACTACTAGTGGATGATATCACAAGTTAGGACTACTACTAGGATCTAGATCATAGCAAGAGATACCAAAAGATACAAAAGATAAAACAAGCTATGATTAGATGTAGAGATATATCCAAACGGAGAGATATGCAATTTTAGAAGCATGAAAGGATATAACTCACTAACAAATATGCATCATTACAAAAAGATGATTACCACTAAGAACCTCAAGGTTGTATCAAAATAAGATATACAACTACATAGATGTATCAAGTTAGAGCACAACGGAAGCAATTTAGACACAACCAAGAGATCCAAAGAGATCATCATCAAAACATACAAATCAATCAAAATAAGTAATTATAAGATATAGATATACAAATTTAGATAAATTTGAGAGATAGATTTGTAAGCAAGCAAGGCATTTTAGAAACATGGCAATCAACATGTATGAAGGTACCAAGGAAGTGCCAAATAGTAAGGCTATTGGTTGAGAAAATCTAGTTGAGAGGGAAATTTTCATCCAAAAAGCCAATTGTATATTCTACGGACAGTGTTGTCAGTCGAGTTCTGTGTATTGACAACTCGATCGATGACAACTATTGGCAACAACCATTGGTGTTGGTCAGTCAATTTTCTAACATGACAAACTCAACCAAAAAAGTTGCTGTCAAAAAGCACATATATTTCATAAAAACATATTTAGAGGCATCCTCAAAATATATGTCATATCCAAACATGTGTAAGAAAGTTAGTAATGTACTATGAAAGGATTAGAAATAGTTTTTGAGCAAGAGTGTGAAGAGCAACACAAAATACTACTTTTGACTCAAAAACCACATGTATAGTGTACACTAACTTGGCAAAAACACAATATGATCGGATATGAGCGAGAAGAACATTACCTCAGTGCTTACCATTGCTTTTCCACTTGTTGGCATCTCCTACACATCTCACCTTTCTTATTTCATGTGGATTGAGAAGTTGATTTGCAAATCCATAGATCAAGTCAATCAATTTGCAAGTACCTACAAGAAGAAACATGAAATGGTCCCCAATCATGTTTTTGGGTCTGGAGGGGTTATCTTAGCAACCCAAGTCCTAGTTCTCTTGGGTGATTTCCTAAAAGGACAACAAGTAGAATAATGACCAATTTTATTGCAATAGTTGCATGTGCTCATAGTCTTGGAACTAGAGTATTCTCCATGGTCCATTACCTTTTTTTCCTTTGAGTACCATCATACCCTATATCATGTGTTCAAATTTGTTTAGTAGTATGGTGTAGGATGTCATTAAGATTCTTTTTACCAACTAAGAATCTTTGCAAAGAAGATCTCAAACTGTCATTATCATGCATAAGAGAACTAATAGTAGAGGACAAATGATTTATATTATCTCTAGCATGCAAAAGATCATTTGCTAAGCAAAAATATTTAGTTAAATAAGAATCTCTATCAATATGAAGAGCAACAACATTTTTCTCTATCGTAGAACTAGAACAAGATTCAAGCACATTGATTTTAGATAGCAAGGAGGCATTTTCTATTTCAAGCAAATCAATCTTAGAAAGATAAAAATCATTTTCAAATTCTAATTCATGCAAACAAAATCATTGTCCTTGTTTTTAGATTTAATAACATCAATATCATGCATGAGAGAATCAAAGATTAAGGTATGCTCTTCATTAGAACTACGGATAAGAGGTTGAGCTTGTAGAAATCTAATCTTATCAAGCAAGCTAGCATTTTCATGTTTAAGAGAGTCTACTTGACTAAGACAAACATTTTTATCATCAAGCAAGTAAGTATTAGCATGTTCAAGATCATATATATTCTACATGCATATTATCAATAATTCGAGCAAGCTTTTTCCTTTTCTTTTTAGAAGACTTAAGAGTGGCATGAGTAGCATTAATGATAGTAATTAAAGGTTCTTTATCTAAAGAGTTTAGATTTGCCTCATTTGAGTCTTTTCTTGTATAAGCCATAAGAGAAAAATGGCATTCTCCTTCAACACTATAGCTTGAGATTGATTCTCCACTTGAATCTTCACTTGAGCTTGAGTTGGAGGAGTCGCTTGAGCTTGAGTTCCATTTCTCCTACTTCATGTACTTCTCTTCTCTTTCCTTGTGATGATGGGTCTTCTTGCCTTGTAGACAATCTATCTTGAAGTGACCCTTCTTTCCACACTTGAGGCACCAAATGGAGGAGGAATTCATGCCTTTATAGAATCTACCCTTGGAGTACATGGCCTCTTCTTCAACATGAGAGGATGGAGAGGCTTGTCCCATAATATCTTCAATTTGAGCCTTGATTTCACTCTTGTTCATTCCCTTTAGCTCTTTCTCCTCTTGTCTTTCAACTTCTTCTCTTTTGTCAAGTGTGGCTTCATGGGCTTGTAGATTTCCAATGAGCTCTTCAATGGGGATATCATCAAGAGACCTTACTTTTTCAATGGAAGTCACATTGGGTTCCCATCTCTTGGGGAGAGTTATAAGGATATTTGAGTTGATCTCTCCTCTACTCATAGGATGTCTTAGAATAGCAAGACCATTCACAATGGTGTTGAGCCTTGAGTACATGCTAGCTATCTTCTCCTCCTTTCCCATCTTGAAGTTCTCAAGCCGCCCCTTGAGCATGTAGACTTTGCTTTCCTTCACTTCAGTTGTCCCCTCATAAGTGATGCATAGCTTTCTCCATATCTCATAGGCCATCTCACAAGAAGAATTCCGGTTGATCTCAGTGGAGGTCATGGTGGCATAGAGGATGTTGATTGCTCTTTCATTCAAGGTGGCTTTCTTCATGGTAGCTTCATCCCATTCTTCTATCTTAGTCACCACTAGCTTGTATGGATGGTCCACCATTTTCCATAACTCAAAACTTGATCCTTGGATGTAGAATTGTATCCTTCTTTTCAAATAGAGGAAGTTACTCCCATCAAAGATTGGAAGGTTGATATAAGTATATCCCACCTTGGTACTCACCCATCTTCTCCTACTTGTTGAAGTATATTTGGAGAAGCCTACTCTAATACCAATACTTGGATCCTAGATTTGTGATTGGATTCTCTAGAGGGGGGTGAATAGAGCTCAATACACTTAAACAAAATTCATTAGACCTTCAAGTTATATCACAAGATAAGGTTTCTAGATAGGAAATTTGAGTGCAACTAAATCATGCATAGGAAGGGAGAGATATTGAACAAGCACCAAGTGACAAGCTATGTAGAGTGGTTCCACACTCCAAACTAGGAGCATGTCATTCGACTAGCTAGAGAGGTCAACCTATAGAATTTCTTAACCATCACACTCTTATATTCATTCATAATACTTACAATACATGACCTATTAAAGGACTTACCCATCCAATACAAAGAGTCTTCAACCTTACCAAGGACTTACCCACTTTACAAGAGTCTTCCTCCTTCTTCCAGGGACTTACCTAATCTTGCACAAGTCTTCATCCTTCAAGGGATTACCCATTCATATAGGATCTTTAGACTTTGACTTCACCTTGACTCGGAGAAGCTTCCACCAAGGTCTTACCCACTTGAGCAAGGAGTCTTCTTCCTTTACTAAGGTCTTACCCACTCTTGCTCCAAGTCTTCTGCCTTGATCTTCACCAAGGGACTCCTTCCCTTGTTCTTCTTCACCTCTCTTAGACAAGAGAGAGAACCTTCATCTTCATGGTTGAAATGAGAGATAGTGAGGTGGTGAAATTAATAGCCTCACAAGATATACATATAGGACGAGCTCTCTTATAAATCTCCTACTCACTCTAATGGATGTAGAAAGTGATTAAGCTTAGAGAGATAGAGGAGGTTATAGAATCACTCAACTATAGAATAGGGACCTTCATAGTGCTTGGCTAACCATGGAATTAAGCCCAAGGGGTCCTATTTATAGTTGAGGATGCCTAGAAGCCTTTGAGAACGCTTAAGAATGAAAACTAGCTATTTTGTGGCTTGCTACAGTTACATTTTCAATTGTTGCAACTCTACAATGGTTACGTTTCTACTCTTTTCCATATAGTGCAATCGGTCGAGTTTCTATAAAGATAACTCGACCGATCCCACTAAGAGACAAGACCAATTTAGGCCATCGGTCGAGTTTGTCCTGGGGTAACTTGACTGATTCATTTAAATCAGTTTTGGTTTTTAGAAGGATCGATCGAGTTTTATGAAATGAAAACTCGACCGATCAAACGCCATTTTCAAGATCCAATCAAGATCGATCGAGTTTACAACTCGACCGATGAATAGCCTGATGTAAATTTTGGAAAATTGTTTTTGAGTGCTTAAATATTCGATCTAAGTGCTCTTGATTTTTTCTAAGCTTAATTACAAGTCATGCAATCATTACAAGTGATTTACAACATGATTCTAATGGATTTACATCATATTTCAAAAGCGTGCACTTGTATTAACTTTTACTTGTCTTTTCTCCAATTTGATATGCGCAAGTTAGGGCATTTGGAGGTGTCTATACCTAATCTGAAGTCACTAAAGTAGAAGCATTAGGCACACATAAGTGGAATGGTTTAGTCATCATCAAAACAAGGGTTTAGTCAATTTAGACCTTGAGTCAATAGGTACTATTGAAACCATGTTGGTACTGTAGACGTCTGACGTTAGCAATCGGTGGGAGCATCAACAATCCATCGCGATCAACCGATATGATGGTCAGTAGAACCTATATGTGGGACATTTTGATACTACCCACGACTTGTCAGTACCAATGACCCAATGCGATTCACACAAATGAAATCGGAGCATCACGACTGTCGGTTGCATCGAGCTCGTGGATTCTCAACCAAACATTGGTACTACTGATGTTGCGTTAGTACTACTGACGTGCTCACATGTCGATAACCACAATTATAAAAGGGAGGGGATTTGAATCTAATTTCTTCACACCTTCTCCTCTCCTCTCTCAAGCAAGCACTTGCGAGCATCCATACACTACACGAAGCTCTAATCTCTCTAATGTCCTTCATCTAAGAAAAATGTCTACAAGGTGGGATGTTTCTTCATCGATGGGGATCTCTCACATGGTTCCTGAACCAAACTGGATAGTCCATCCCAATGATGACATCATGAAGATGTAAGAAGAGTTGCACAAGTGGGAGATCATTGCTAAACAGTATGGAGAACGTGCCTTCCTCGACTTCATTGGATTCATCGGTAATATGAAGAAGGTCTGCGAGCACCAGGGGTTGGTGGGAAACAACTCTTTCTTCAGCAACTGGCCTACAATGATGTTGTATCAGTTCAATGCCATCTATTGATGGTCATGTGATTATGACCGCTACTACCCTGACAATTTAAACTTTGAGGTGACATGGGAGTTGTTTTTTGGATTTCAAAAGGCAAGCATATCATCAGGCACAACATCTCCTTGACGGATGTCGAGCATCCTTTTGCTTGTGTGCTTCACCGCATCATCACAAACACTCTTCTAGCAAAGTCAATCCAAGGACAAGGGTAGTGTCATAGGGTCGATCTTTACTTCCTTTATAAGATGATGGAGATGAGAACTTTAAGTCTAAACTTCAGAGCCTTCTTACTTCAGCATGTGATGGGAGTAAGGAAAAAAGTGCAGAGGAAACCTCTAGTTCACTTTGGAGGGTTGATCATGACCATTGCTCTCCATCTACACCTTGACCTCTCTGCCGCCAAGCCACTGAAGCCAACAACAAATCTATATCTCAGGCACTTCAAGAGAGCTGGCCTCATCAACATGCTCCTAAAGGATGTATATGTGTGTTGTAGAGTGAGGACCCACTACAAGGAAAGGAAGTTTCCAGACACCATCTTTGACCTATAGGGGGTACACCTCCCACGGTGGCCCGTGGATAGCTTAGCCAAGGAGGAGGAAGAAGATGATGATGTCGAGGAGGAGGAGAAAGTTGTAGAGGAAGAGGAACATGAGCCTACCTTCTTTTTGATAAGGAGGCAGGTTCCGCGCAAGCGTCCACGTCACTTTTTAGCTTCCAGTTCTTCAACTCCACCTTTCGCTTATGAGGATGACTCATATTCAATGGCAGGCATGTATGAGATGGTGTAGGAGATCCAGTAGGGACAACAACAACAACCAGCTATATTGGCGGGCATCCATGATATCTAGGGCTAGTTGTATGAAAACCAGCAGGTGGTTTTCCAGAATGAGCAACTTCTCTTGGCCAACCAAGAGAACATGCATATGCACCTACAGTGGCTGATGGGTACTGACAACAATTCTTTGATCATTACTGGAGCCAGGGGTATTTTGGTGGCTATGCACAACCTCCATCCATGTTGCCCCAATAGCCAAGTTTTCAGGGGATGTTTCCGCCATATGATCCCACCATGCCTCATCCACCACCACCACCCATGTGATTCAGTACCATTATTCCACCTTAAGTTAGAATTTTGACTATGTGTACATAGTCAAGTTCAAGCTTAGGGGGGTAGATGGAACAGTTTCTATCTTTAGCTTTATATTTGTTTTGCTTTTTATTTTTTACCCTTTCAAGTTGTAGGATCCACATTTATCTAATGTAATCGTGGATCTTAATCCAGAGTCATGTCATATGCTCTCATTTGTGTGAAATGCAAAAATTAATTAAATGAAAATTTGGGTTAGTTACAATTTTACTTGAGTTGCACCACTTAGAGGAAGTGTTTTTGCCAGTCAACATAAGGAAATTTGAATATGAATGCACATTTTAATTATACATGAAAAGTGGATGAAGATGGGGTTTGAGCTTAAGTTTATCAAATAGTTAACGAGACCTTAAATTGAAATCTAAGAAAGAAATCCTAAGGTTACTGTATCATAGGTCACTAGAGAGGGACATATCATAATTTCAAGAAAGGGTTTTTCTCTTAATTATGTGATTCCACCCATCCTTTACTCATTATTGAATCACCACTTCAATATGAAAAAGTACTCCAAATTATTTTCTCTTGTTTCATTGCATGACATGATAGGTTACATGATATCTAGCTTACTTTAATCGCATTCGAAAAAGAAAAAGAAAAACACACATGCATGCATCAACATTCTTGTGTATATCACTTTACTTGCATAAACAATTTCATATACATTACATGCATTCCATAGCATTCATTTTTTATGTTTGTCATGTGGATATTAGTCTCATTTTTTAAAGTTAAGTGTAGGTATATACCTCCACACTTGAAAAGAAGAAGAAGAAAAAAGGCATAATATGTAGTGAAAGCCCAAGCATAACGTCAATCATGCTAAAATCATAGACTAAAAAATGAAAAAAAAAGTTTGTCAATGTTTCAAAGTTGTGAAGGAGAATAGTATGCCCTAAACTCTTCTTGAAGAGATGAAAAAATCCACATGACACATTATGCCTCCTCTTCCTTCATTCTCATTTATTTGATGAGATTGCTTGATTCATGCATCATATTACTCTTAAAAAGGGGAAAATAGGCATTCAGATCAATGTATATTTCTACTTTCACTCATATAGGTTCATCATGTTTTATTCTGCATAAATGATTTGGATGTAGTTGTGATTTTCCAATTGCCACCCACTTTATACCATCCATTGCTCTTTTTGGTAGGACACTTATATGATTTCTCTCTTCATTAATGTTCATATGGAGAATAGATTCCAAGTAGATTGGTAGTTAGGAAGAGCGATGCAGACTATGGAATCACATAATGCACCAAGCAAATGCCTGACTGAGTATGATGTTAACTACTCTTTTGATAGTGTTCATTTGATCTAAGGGTGGATATATTTTATTGGTGTTTTTGGTCTCTAAAGAGAAGTTAATCGTGGAGTGATTAATGAGAGCAGGTTCGGGACCGCCAAGTGGGGATAGTTGAGAATTGATATTAATATTATTCTATCCTTTTGTTGTCTTGTCTCAAATATATCTGAGGGCATGTTGCTCGAGGACAAGCAACATTTAAGCTTAGGGGAGTTTGATGCACTATTTATTTGTCATTTTCACTGGCTATTTTGTACTGATCTTTTGTGCATTTTGTGGTAAAATCTCTTATTAATAGTGCATTGTTTACTTTATTAGCCTGTGATGCTTATTTGCATCAAATATGCATAATTTTAATGTTTTCAAGTGATTTAATAATTTTCTAGAGCTTATGTTCGAATTTTATGCAATTTAGGGGGATATGAGAATCTACACATCTCGGTGCTACTGACTGTGGAGTCGCTGGTACCAACACTTAGTATTGAAGAGGAAATGAATCGAGAAGATTCGGTAGTACTGACGGGTCTGGCGATACTACCGACAATGTTATAGCATTTTTGTCAAAGAAATTACAAGAAACTCGGTACTATCGACATCTAGTCAGTTGTAAAGACTCAATCTTTACGGTCGAATATTTACAAAATAATATCAAAAACATAAACAATCTTTATTATAATCATGCTTTTACATCAGAGTTGTGGAAGGTTTTAAACATAATATTACAAGATTGAAAATAAGAATTGGTTCCTATCTAATCTTCAACAGAGGATAGCTCATGCATGTCTCTTCTTGTCCTTCTTTATAACACATGTCCATGAGTTTCCGAAGGAACAAATCCACACATGGATCCCATTGAAGGGAAAATAAATGTCATCTAGGCCACCCTACTCCCCCAGGGCCTTGACTCTACTCGATCTTTGTCATGTCTGTCTCAGGCGGGCGACCATATTTCTCTCCTCCACCCTCTCCTCTTCTACTGCGGCGGGGCTGGGCTCCTGGCTTTGATCTCGGCCCGTGTTGCGTCGGGCAGCGGTTTGGGAGGGGCGGCTTCGACTCCATTTCCCCCACCGGGCCTCTGGTCGGATTGAAGGTGGAGTGGCATTGTGGGTTCCGTCTTCCTCACAGATCTGGTGGTATCGAGCTCTCCCACCCCCTTTCAGTAGCTTACGTTTTCTGAATAAGGTTTCTAGCCCTTCCGTCGCGAAGGCTTTCGAGCTCTGGGTTTCCCCAGTATTTTGGCCTCGATTTTTTCTGTCTTTGTTGGCTTGTTTAGCCAGTGGTTCTGGCAGTTTATCTGCCTTTTGTCGCCGCTAGTTGGCGTTTATCTATCGCGCTTTGCTGCGACCTCCCTTCGATAGAGGGATGAGATCTCTAGCCACGGCTAGATCTCATCTTTTCTTTGGATTGATCTTATTACTCAGTTATATGGCTTCGTTTGAGTTGATATACGAGCAGAACACCATCTTGTTCCAGCCCCTCTACCACTACTCAATGCTCAGGTTGAAGGAATTCTTCAGGAAAAGCTGCTTAAGACAACCTCAGGGAAGAAGAATCAATGTAGAAATGTCTCTCTCGTTCCAATATGAGTTGTAGTGCCTTTGGGTTACTGAATGTGATGTTTGTATGTTCTGCTTGTATCTTTCTTCCCAATTGTAGATGTCGTATGGCTAACAAGTAATGAATCGATCCTTTTGCTCTCAAAAAAAATGTCAGCTAGGCTGGTACTAAATCCATTGTTGCGCTATTTTTTTTAAATAAAGAGTTGTGATATTCACTTTAGGTAAGATGCTTGGTGGACTATGGAGATAACACAAGAATAGTCTAGTTACCATGCTAATTACAAAAATATACAATAATTCAAAGAGGCAACTAGAAAACAATAAAGAGATACCAAAATCAAGATTTTAAAATGGAATAAACATTTATCTATTGGCACAATCAATCTAATATTTTGTCTTTTCCAGTGGCTAGGTGCCTAATGTTCTCCCCTCTATGAGAGAATGACACTTTTCCTGTGGGGGTAACCAGTACTGGGGGACCTCTAATTGTCCATTATCCACTGTGCAGGGTTGGGGGCCGTGACCCGCCGAAACTAGTGAGCCAAAGCTCTTAGTCAATATTTCGAATTTTTGTGCCAATATCAAAATCTAACAATATTTTAGTTTCTCAATAATGTTCAATATTCAAAATATAGTCGTGGTGAACTTCAACAAAAAGGGAAAGACTAACCACAATATTTGTTCAGTAGTTTGTAAATATTTTATATATGAAACTCAAGAGGGAGGAAAATAGTTCAATAAAAGAATAGAGATTTTAGTACCTGTCTCAAATCAAGCATTTCCAAATCAAGGTGTATGCAAGGATCAACATGCCCTTTTATCGCAAATCTAGAAAAAGACAATGTACTAGAGTTACTTTGGCTTGGAAATCACTTTCTAGGTTCTGATTCAGTGTAATTACCATTTTGCCCCATAAGTAGTTTTATCTTGAATACTCAATTTTTTTTGTTGTTATAACATTTCCTATTGGGTTCATTAGTATAGTAGTCATTTTATACATGAGGTCATATATGATGTTTTAATCATTGCCCATGTCCATTATATACATGATTCATACATTCATATGTTACATAATATCCCTTTGTATCAATGTTATGAGATTTACTAAAATGTGACATGCATGTACATATCTTTTAGTGATACACATTTATATGAGTAACTATTTACTAGGTTGTGATTTCCATATTTCCAGGGTTGCAATATAATAACATACATAGACGTACAATTTTTATCCATTGAATTCAATTCCCATATATGTTCATTAGTATCCCTTCTTATTCATTAGATGACTACCTCCATTACATGAATCGATAAGGAAGATTATAGTATACATAGAAGGTTATATCAATTGAGAAATGTCTTGACTTGTTATAAATTTCTAGTCGTGCATTTTACATTATCCATCTCATACCTTGATTTATCTACGTATTAGATAGGCAAATAAATGGGTCGTATCATGATTATGAAAATTCCTACAAATAGTAGTTACTATGTTCATTAATAATTAGCTTAATAGCCATACTAGTCTCGTGTTTTAGTGAATTGGATGGTCAAAAATACAGAGGATAGCATAAGGGTTCAGGTTACCTTGACAATAGAACAAATGCTAGCAAAGCTCTAGACTCCCAGGTTACTATTGTAGGGTCACCGGAGATGGGTGGCTCCTCCATGACAGAGTTCTGTAGTGGTATGCTCACAGCGGGAATAAGTGTTGACTGTTATAATTTCTCTGATGCCGCTGCAGCATGGTGATGGTACCATGGAGGAGCTGTGACAACTTGCAAGACCCAACCCAGGTTTTTGTCAGTTGACACAACAGATTGAAGGAAAAAAGGTTGGAGGAGTGCTAATTGCAGGTCTAGATCAGGGCGTCCTCTGAAAGCTTCAGATCTTCATGACATTGACCATCGAGAATAAGGATCTTGGGTGATTGGAAAGGGACGAGGAGGCTGGTGGTTGGGTTCTAGATCGTCAGCTGTGTGGGGGAAGGTTGGGTAATGATGCAGCACTATTAAGTTATGGGTTGTTCATGGTGAAAGAGTTGTGACCAATCTAATAGATACCATCAAATTTGGACGGCGGTGTTGCATTTCTACATGGTGGTTGGTTGATCAGAATTGAAGCGGGTTGTTGTGAGGTGGCGGGGATCGTGGTGGCCGGTGGCGAGGTGAAGTGGTGTTGAGGCTCTGTGGGATGGGGATGGTGGTAGTTGTGGCTGGAAAGGTATCAGAGGATGCGGTAGTAGGTGGGCGGTTTCGGTGTGGTGGTGGCTGGTGAAATTTGAAGCTTCATCGTTAGCAGTGAGTTCATCTACAGATCTGATCTGTGGTGGCCATCGGTAGTCGAGCCATGTCATGTCCATGCGAGGTTTGAGAAGAAGGTACTGGGGCAGTGATTTTGTAGGTCCCTGGTCAAAGAACCAAGTAGCGCTTTAAGTTGTCGACTGTGGTTGGTGACTTAGTAGATGAGGAGGCTACGACCATGGTGGGTGGCGGTGGTCTTCGACCATGCCATGGATCCTAGCTAGTAGTTATATAGGGTGATCTTTGATGTAGTTCTAGGGCTTGGTTGTTATAAGGCAAAGAGGGGTGTTATTAGATGCCATGGACGATCAGGTTTTTCATGGAAGACTCCTGTAACGGCTGTGGTTCAATGTCATTTTCTTCAGGTGGGGAAGATATCGTAATGAAGATGCCAATTGAAAGGGATTTAGAAACCCCTCAGACGTCTTGAGAGTGTTTGACGAAGTCAGGGGAGTTCTGTTTAGATGAAATGTTGTATAGGAGAGACAGATATGAGTCCCTCGCCAGCCTCCTGTAATGACGCTGGTTACTCGGAGGCAGAGAAGGAAACCCCGCTCTATGTGGGCCCTTGGTCAAAATTGTTGGGTTATCATCCAATTTATTACTTAAATGGTTATGTTATTTGGTAATTTATATCTCTTAACTTTTTTGTCCATTTTAATTGATATTTTCACCATGTGTTTAACTAACACTAAATCAAAATTTAAAAATATTAACTCATCTATTTGTGATTTTTCAAGATGTCTCTTAAAATTACTCCTGGATCACATTGAACATAGTTAATAATGTTATAGGTGTGATTTCAAGAACAATTGTTCATAACTCGGTTCAACTATTTGACTGTGGATCCCAAGTGGGATGAGCAGATCAAATTGAGGGGGGAAAATGAATTTTGGTGCTAGAATTGTAAAAGACTCACTAAAGTGTCATTGTGAATGGAAATATAGTAAATAGAATTTTTAATATAAAAGGATTATGTATAATAGCTCAATATTGAAATTAGTACCAAAATCGAGTATGTTACATCAGTAGTACCGACAACTTGACAGGTGATCGTGCAATTAAAGAATTCAGTAGTACCGACACTTTGTCGGTAGTACTGATGGATCGAGATCAGGAAAATTAAAATGCTTCGTTTAATCCAAGGGCTGATATTCTAACTTGCCCGGAGTCATGCCTATGACTAAGGGGAGTTACGACCAGACCTAATTGTCTCGTCTTTTTCCATTGCATGACAAGGGAAACAAGAAGAGGAGATAGTAGAGAAGAAGAAGGCAAACCAAATGATTTGGGAACTTCTAGTGGACATAATTGCAGTCAGAAGGTAGCAAATCAGCACGTGTGTGAAAAGGGAGTGTTTGAACCGTCTACTTCAGGGGTTCTTCATGTTCTCCCCATTTTCCCTTTCTCCTTTGATGTTTTTGACTATGGAAACCATGAGGGGCTAATCCCCACATTCCTTAGGAGCTGGGAGTAGCCCAGTTATGCATTGGATTTGATTCTTATTCATTCATCAATTGATTTCTCTAAATTTGTGATATATTTCTATGTGAATGAATGAACTATTTGTACTTGATCACTATAGATGATACTTGGACTATTAATTGCTTTGAAAAAGGGAAATTAATAGTCAGATCTTCATAGAAATACATGTTTCATAAAATCCTTTCGGAAAGGTGGTTTAACAATATGAGGAGATTACCCAGAGTATTCAATAAAACACATATCTACTATACAATCGATACGAGAGTGTGGTTGGTATTAGGTTAGGTAGTGAATTACACCACGAGAGTGCATAATTCTCACTACATGCTCTTAATCTAGAATTAGGAGAGGTTTTTATTAATGTACTAGGATTAAAATGCAATGTTAACTATGTTGAAATCTATCCTAAGGAATTCACTAAGACTGAGAAGAACAACCATAATTTGTATTTCTTTTCGGTTCATATAACAAAACCAAACGTTGAAGTTTTCTTCGACTTAAGATGATCACACTACAATTAGTACTAGTTTCTGAAGTAACGTTTCCCTGTGTTCAAAATCCGGGCCTCATAGATCTATCTTACTATGATAGTGTATACTTGCGTATGAGCGTATAGTAAAGGTCTATCAGTTCTCAAGAATTTGATTTATTCTTATTACTGGCCATATTACTATGGAAAAGTCTGGAGTTTGTGAATTTTAGTGTGTGCTTATTCTCTATTAAAATCACTTGTTTAGACGTGTGCTTACTGATGTTATTAGTTGTGAATATTTTGTAAGAAGAAGAAGCACATGGGATATATGTATGACATCCATGTCTATTTGTTAATACTACATATATGACATGTACATTTTTAACTTAATGTTGGCAATCGATTCCCCGTGGCGCTAACCCTAATCGCACTGGGATATTAGTAGGCCATGGTGGGTGACCCTACCTATCCCTCGTGGTGATACTTATCTCCCAAGTGATTATTGTTCTCTTGCAATTCCAAGGGCTTGATCGGTTCTTTGGGTCACGGTCACTGAAGATGGCAGATTAGCTGGTGAACAGTTGCGCATGACTAGGTTTACAGGAAGAATAAGAAGAGATCATTGAGTTTGCAGATAAGGAATTGGGTGATCAAGAAATACATGTGGAACTTGCACTTGTATCAAGGATCCTGACGAACCACCCCTATAATTGTTTGGCATTGAAACGAACACTGACCCAAGCATGGTATTTTCCGAATAAAATCATCTTCAAGCAAATTGAACTCGAGGTTTTCATAATGAATTTCTTTATTGGAATGATAAGTAAAAGGTTCTAGAGAATGGTCCATGGAATTTCAATAACCATCTTCTTCTGGTCAAAGAAGTGGATGGGGCTGATCTACCAAGATAGATCAAATTTGCCGACTACTTGTTTTGGGTCTGAGTTTATAGTTTGTCGATAGATTGCAGATCGAAAGTGGCCATCACTTCTGATGCAGCCCTATTTTAGGGCTTCATATTGTGTTATTTTTCTCTTCAATCACATCTATACCTGTTAGATTGCATGTCATTCCCCCTAATATGCTTATTTGTATAAAATGCACTTATGGACATCATTTGCGTGTTTTTTAGGCATTTGGACCACACTTGATGGAAGAGAGAGAGAAGGAGTGATCCTAGGGTTCCTCTTCCCTTGGAGAGGCCCAAAGTGAAGTATGAGGCTCCCTCAACCTACCCTTAGTGGCCAAAGATCATTTGAAGCAAAGATGTCCAAGAAAATCCAAAGATCCAAGTCAAAGTGGTGCCCCAGGACTCAGTACGTCCGCGGTACAACAAAATGGCCATGCTAGGTCACTTAGAAATCGACAGGTTCAACCTCCAAATCAAGCAGAAGGCAACACAGCCGTGGTGGAACAAAACGGTCGTGCCAGTGACAGACTCCACGACCGTGCACCACAAAACGGACGTGGTGCAACAGAGCAAAACGGTCGTGCAGCAGTACCACGACCACATCAACCAGGTTCACCACGGCCGTTCCAGCCACCACGGCCATGGCACACCACCTCCACCACGGCCGTGTTAATCCACCACAGCCGTGGCCATTTTGACAAAAACCCTGTAACTGTGCAATTTTAATTCCCACGATCATGCCCCTACACCACGACTGTGGCCTACCCTACCCACCACGGCCATGCTACTCACAGAATCCAACTTTTTTTCCACTTCCTTCCCCATTTTGCCCCTAACCTAACCTAGTTCTTCCCCCACACCTATATATACCTAGGTGGTGGCTGGAGCACGGGGGTGGCTACCTTCTACTCCCATTTTCGCTCCCTTGTCACCTCCACTCCATTCCACTTCACCTCCACCTCAAATCCACTCCATTTCACCATTTCCACCACATAACCCCCCATATCTAAGCCTTCCATCCACTTCCCACCACCATCTTACACCATTCCATCTAAGAAGGAGGAGGACGACCCTGCTATTGCTGGAGAGAAGGATTTCAGCCACTACTCCGAGCTTCGTGGCTTCTTCTACCTCTTTCTCCTTTCTTTTTGTGTTTTCCATGTCTATGAGTAGCTAGGCCCCTTGGGTGGGCTGTTTGGGGGAAAATATGTTACTTTGATACCATGTTGGGGGAAAATGACATGTAAACTTTGTAATTTCATTTGTTAATGATTATATTCTATTTCTATCTCATTCTCCATGGATTTCTTGTTGGTTTGTGTGTGAAATCACCTAGGAATTTAGGCAAATTGCTTATATGTGTGAATTTTGGGATTTGCCCCTAGGTCCAATTCTTGGATCCCTAGGTTGCCTCCCATCTTCCTACATCCTAATCAATTTCCCTAAACCTAAGTGAGAGATCTAAGTAGCTAGATTAGGTAATTCTAGTACAATTAGCATGGAGCCTTCTCAAGGCTAGAATGTGGGGGAATTGGGGTCCAAAACCCTAATTTCACCCCCATTACTACCCTCGGCCCCTAATTGCCCTAGGAATGTCTAATGTAGAAACCTAGACTTGATTAGACTCTAATTGGATTGAACCTAATCCCTAACCCAATTGAGCCTCGTAAGGGTAGTAGGGGGTGTTAGGGACTAGTTCCCCTATACAAAACCTAGCATATCCATGGCCAGTTAGTAGCTTAGGTTAATTCATTAGACTCTAACTTGTTGTTTGGTTTGGATAATCTAAATGGAATCATAATGTTCATATGTCACCCCCAACTTAAGTGATAAGTTCATACCCCTAAACAACCCACACATCTCTTTACTGCTTAAAACCCTAGTTTTGTGCTTGCTTAGCTTAGTTAGTTCTTTTCTTGCCTAGTTAGCCTCTTGCCTTGCTCTTGCCTTGTTTATGTTAGTTTAGTTCTTTAATTGCTCTTTTGCTTCTCTTCTTGCTTGCTTTAGCGTAATTTGCCCTTTTCATACCTAGCTTAGTCCTTTCTTTCCTGCTTAGTCTTAATCTAGTCTAGGGTTAACGTAGATTTCATTCCTGCCTTTAACTGCTTTCTTGTTCATCCTTAGTTAACAATCAAAATCACCATTAAACCCTTAACCCTAGTCTCTGCAGTAGGAACCTAGCAAAACTAAACCTAGCTCTAGTGCCCCCTCTTTTCCCTGTGGATCGACCTTGTACTTACCACCTTCCTATACTACGACACGACCCCGTGCGCTTGCAGGTGTAGTGTTTTAGTGTGAGTAGGTGTTAAGTTAGGTTTATAAATTTCGAAAGCAAGTTCCCATCACGTGCATTCCAACCTCGTGGGGCGCATCTATTCAATCACGACGCCTCATTTTATGTGATGAAGATGATACTGATATGCCTGAAGTTGAGCATCAACCAAGCCCGCCACAATGCCCGTTTTCACAGCCAGATGTTACTACAGGTAGGGCAAAGGAGCCCAAGCACCCTGGATGTCGGACACGCAGAGTGCTAGCTACTCGATATGCATGCCCATCGTCAATGGAGGCAATGGGGTTCTATGCCTATTTTGAAGAATTGATGGAAAAATTGGGGCTATTTGAGATTTTGACGCTGCATCAGGAATCATACATTGAGTTAATGCAGCAGTTCTTCGCCACGCTAGAGAAAGCAACAAATGATGGCGAGAATGCAATTAAGGTAACGATTGGGGACAAGAGGTGGAAGATAACCTCAGAGATGTTAAATCAGATTTTTGCCCCAAGTGGAGAGATGGCTGCCCTCCTAGATGGAGGAAGGACAGAAAATGACTCTAGTTCCATGTATCAAGCCATGTGGAAGTGCTTCACCGGCAAAAGTACATTTATAGCAGGGAAATCAAAGACAAGTGGTATTCATAGCCCATTTCTCCGCTATGTTCAGAAGGTGTTGGCAAACACCATCTTTGGCAGGTATGAAAATCAAGGCAGCTGCACCAACAAAGATCTTTTTGTGCTTGGTTGGGTGACAAAAGAGAGATATGTGAACCTGGGGGCGTTATTGATTGATCACAAGAGGACAATCCCGTCCAAGAGCACAAATCCTTTTGTAATGGGAGGGATTGTAACGTCTATTTCCACTGCCTTAGGACATGACACGACAGGATTTACAAAGGCAAAGGGTGGCAAGTTGGTTGATTTGCACTACCTGGCTCGCTCATCCATGATTACGGTTACAGATCAGAAGATCATTTACCAAATCAACCCACCCTACCCAGGAGTCACATTAGAGCTTCCATAGCATACTCCTCCCCTCATGGCACAGTATGGACCAACGTCAGATTTTCTGCAAAAGTTAAGGAGGTACGAGGAGGAGAACCCCAGGGGAGAGGCAATCCCTGAGGTGAGGTTTGCAGGGGGTTTAGGAGAGCCTTCACAGGTGGTAGAGCAGAGGCGGACGGCAGAGGAGAGAGAGGCAAGACGGGTGAGGCAAAGAGAAGAAAGAATGGGAGCGTCAGAGCCACAACAGCCTTCAGTGAATGCATATGATATGGGTACCATCCATGCACAGCTGGAGGGCATTCAGGCGACGCATGACATAATTTTACAGACACAGGAGGGCATTCAGAGGACTCAGGATTCCATGTGGTTGGACCACCAGCATATGCATTACCAGGTCAACGACCTTCATCAGTTTCACAATGCCCAGGCCCAGAGGAACCCACAGTGGGGTTAAGACTGGTGGAGTTCTTTATCAACTTTTCAGGACAGCTATCCGCCTCCACAGTTAGACTACTGGGGCGCCTACTACAGTCAGGGAGGAGCACCTCCACCACCTCCGCAGTGATCATCTACCCTATCACCCTAGACTTTAGTGTCATGCTGAGGAAAGCATGGTTCAAAAGTTTGGGGTGGTAGGGCGGTATGCCCTCATTCTTCTTTCACTCATTTTTTGCATCTCATCTGCTATTTTACTTTTTGTTTGTTGTTTTTCATTTCTTTTTCTTGTCCTGCTAGCTAGTCTAGAATTTTACTACTTTGCACACCTGCATTCCATGTAGTTTACCCTATTGTCATTTTTTTGCATAATTTTCAAAAAATTTGCTCTTTTGCCATGCATTGCATATCATGTAGATTTTTGGTAATTTTTGCATGTTTTAGTTAGGATTTGCTTGTTTACTGCTTTAAGTTCAATAATATAGGCTTAGATGTGATTGAAGGCAACTTGGCACCATTTTGGCCAATTTTGCCCAAATTTGGAATTTCTTGTCTAAAAGTTGTGTTTTGACCCAATCTCTACTATTTTGAGTAAAAATGATGACCTTTGACAAATGCAAGTGAATTAACATTGTTTGTTGCTAAGTGGTGTCAATGTTTGACTTTTTACATGTGCATCACCTCTCTTAGGATTGTGATTGAATTGGTTGAATTGTGAAATTGAGCAAGCTTTGAACGCTTAGTGTTTGTGGAATTACTTGTTTGATATATCAATTCCATTTTGTTCATTCATGTGGTGTGATATCTTGGATGAAGTGTTGGATTAATTCTCATGTAGGATGTCTTATGAGGAAAATCATACCAATGACCCCTCTTTGACCTGATTATTCTTCCACCATCTTCATACCCCTCCGCCTCATAAAAAGATGCCCTAGTGCACATAATCAGCCTTGGCCACCTCCAAAAGTTTGGGGTGGCCATATCTTTATCTCCCCGCTTCACTCTATCCACCATATGCCCTATCTACACCAAGGGAAAGAAAAAGAAAAGAAAGGAAAAAGAAAAGCAAAATAAAATAAAAGGATGCTCCTGTTTAAGAGCATTCAAATAAAGAAAACATGAGTGTGTAAAAACACTCCAAAAATCTTACCGCAACCCTTTCTTCCACTTTCATACCCATTGAGCTAGGAAACACCAAACTTAGCTCATTTTACCCTTTTCCGCAGCCACGTGGGTCATTTGGTTTGATTTGAGATATAAGATTGAATGCATGAATGTGAAACAACACTCCTAGTCATTCTTGATTTACGCCACCATTAAACGGTTTACCCAGAACTTAATGGAAGAAATAAGGATAACTTGTGTATTCTATGCACTATATTTGAAGTTCATATGCTTTGTGCTTTTTTTCATGATTGGATTGTGAAAGAAGGAGAGAAGAGAGGTGAAATGCATGTACTTAGTCATCTTTGATCCCATTCAGCAACAATCGTCTCTTATATTGCATTTGTCATTTCTTTTTGTGAAAGTTTGTAGAGAGATTGAGTTGGAGCATACTTGAGGACAAGTATGTTTTAAGTTTGGGGTGGTGATGCAGCCCTATTTTAGGGCTTCATCTTGTGTTATTTTGCTCTTCAATCACATCTATACATGTTAGATTGCATGTCATTCCCCCTAATATGCTTATTTGTATAAAATGCACTTCATTTGCGTGTTTTTCAGGCATTTGGTCCACACTTGCTGGAAGTGAGAGAGAAGGAGTGATCCTAGGGTTCCTCTGCCCTTGCAGAGGCCCAAAGTGAAATCCGAGGCTCCCTCAACCTACCCTTAGTGGCCAAAGATCATTTGAAGCAAAGATGTCCAAGAAAATCCAAAGATCCAAGTCAAAGTGCTGCCCCAGGACTCAGCACGGCCGTGGTACAACAAAATGGCCATGCTAGGTCACTTAGAAATTGACAGGTTCAACCTCCAAATCAAGCAGAAGGCAGCACGGCCATGGTGGAATAAAACGGTCATGCCAGTGACAAACACCACGGTCGTGCACCACAAAATGGCCGTGGTGCAGCAGAGCAAAACGGTCGTGCAGCAGTACCACAACCACATCAACCAGGACCACCACGGCCGTTCCAGCCACCACGGCCGTGGCACACCACCTCCACCACGGCTGTGTTAATCCACCACAGCCGTGGCCGTTTTGACAAAAACCCTATAACTATGCAATTTTAATTCCCATGACCGTGCCCCTACACCATGGCCGTCGCCTACCCTGCCCACCACGGCCGTGCTACTCACAGAATCCAGCTTTTTTTCCACTGCTTTCCCATTTTTCCCCTAACTTAACCTAGTCCTTCCCCCACACCTATATATACCTAGGTGGTGGCTGGAGCACGGGGGTGGCTACCTTCTACTCCCATTTTCGCTCCCTCATCACCTCGACTCCATTCCACTTCACCTCCACCTCAAATCCACTCCATTTCACCATTTCCACCACAAAACCCCCCATATCTAAGCCTTCCATCCACTTCCCACCACCATTTTACACCATTCCATCCAAGAAGAAGGAGGAGGACGACCCTGCTACTGCTGGAGAGAAGGATTTCAGCCACTACTTCGAGCTCCATGGCTTCTTCTACCTCTTTCTCCTTTCTTTTTGTGATGAGTAGCTAGGCCCCTTGGGTGGGCTGTTTGGGGGAAAATATGTTACTTTGATACCATGTTGGGGGAAAATGACATGTAAACTTTGTAATTTCATTTGTTAATGATTATATTCTATTTCTATCTCATTCTCCATGGATTTCTTGTTGGTTTGTGTGTGAAATCACCTAGGAATTTAGGCAAATTGCTTATATGTGTGAATTTTGGGATTTGCCCCTAGGTCTAATTCTTGGATCCCTAGGTTGCCTCCCATCTTCCTACATCCTAATCAATTTCCCTAAACCTAAGTGAGAGATCTAAGTAGCTAGATTAGGTAATTCTAGTGCAATTAGCATGGAGCCTTCTCAAGGCTAGAATGTGGGGGAATTGGGGTCCAAAACCCTAATTTCACCCCCCATTACTACCCTCGGCCCCTAATTGCCCTAGGAATGTATAATGTAGAAACCTAGACTTGATTAGACTCTAATTGGATTGAACCAAATCCCTAACCCAATTGAGCCTCGTAAGGGTAGTAGGGGATGTTAGGGACTAGTTCCCCTATACACAACCTAGCATATCCATGGCCAATTAGTAGCTTAGGTTAATTCATTAGACTCTAACTTGTTGTTTGGTTTGGATAATCTAAATGGAATCATAATGTTCATATGTCACCCCACCCCAACTTAAGTGATAAGTTCATACCCCTAAACAGCCCACACATCTCTTTACTGCTTAAAACCCTAGTTTTGTGCTTGCTTAGCTTAGTTAGTTCTTTTCTTGCTTAGTTAGCCTCTTGCCTTGCTCTTGCCTTGTTTATGCTAGTTTAGTTCTTTAATTGCTCTTTTGCTTCTCTTCTTGCTTGCTTTAGCGTAATTTGCCCTTTTCATACCTAGCTTAGTCCTTTCTTTCCTGCTTAGTCTTAATCTAGTCTAGGGTTAACGTAGATTTCATTCCTACCTTTAACTGCTTTCTTGTTCATCCTTAGTTAACAATCAAAATCACCATTAAACCCTTAACCCTAGTCTCCGCAGTAGGAACCTAGCAAAACTAAACCTAGCTCTAGCGCCCCCTCTTTTCCCTATGGATCGACCCTGTACTTGCCACCTTCCTATACTACGACATGACCCGGTGCGCTTGCGGGTGTAGTGTTTTAGTGTGAGTAGGTGTTAAGTTAGGTTTATAAATTTCGAAAGCAAGTTCCTATCACGTGCATTCCGACCTCGTGGGGCGCATCTATTCAATCGAGTAGTGTGTTAGCACCACTAGCGGAATCGCACCAACTACCATTTCTAGTCACATTGGCAGGGTGATATGAGTTGATAGAAACAATATAGGTTAAGACTCATCACTAGGATAGTATGCATTGATATTCAAATGTCGCTCAAACAAAACCTCCAACTAAAAGATTGTAGTCGTAGTGTTTTGCCTCTGGAAATCAAGTATGAAAGGCCGCCAAGTTTTAGCTATCTATATGGCATGTTGGGACATATAGATAGATATTGCAATCTAGAAGATGGACAAGAAGAGATGGATAGAGGGTGGGGAGCATGGCTCAAGGCTTCACCACTAGAACCCAAACTGACAACAACATAAGAAATTTTTTTCTAAGGGACAGTTAAAAAGAAATTGCCTAGAGATTTCAAACCAAAACCAAATTTGGCGACAATTAATACATTATGGCCTAGAGATTATACCCCAAACATGGAACATGTGAATAAAAGACCTGGCAGTATGGAGCATACCACTCGGGAGGAGTCACATAAATTTATTGAACAAAGGATGATGGAAAAGGAAGGTGAAGCATGTGAGATGGGAGAGGAACAAAATGTAATAGAGGAGACTAGAAATCCTAAAGTGTTAGAAGACTCTCAAGGGATGGTCCTGTCCCATGGGATAGAAGAGCCACTTATGAGAATGGGAACAATAGTGGGGAAACCTGCAATGGAAGGACTCACCCAACTATACATTGGAAGCAAGCATAGCAGACGATGATCTTAATCTCAGTAGAGACAAGAATGGAAGTGTTCACCAAGAAAGATTGAGGATAGATGGATAAAAAAACCCCTGATGATATATATTTTCCAGAAGTTGAATTCCAACCATGAAGGTGTTGATAACAATGCAACTATTAGGACAGAGGCCACTATTATATCGTCAATTTTGGTAAAAATTGAATGATATAAACAGAAAGCATGATTTGATAAATAATTTTATCCAATGTTATTATTGGTGGAATAATGATGTTAATCACCTTTGTGGCATAGGTTCTTGTGTCTCAAGTTAAATAAATGATAGGAGTTTGTACATGATTAACTATCATTGACTTTTTGAAATATTGCATAACTGAAATATGGAACAATATGTAAGTTTCTAAGATGTATGGTGTTTTAGATAACTAAAAGAGTACTTATCTTGCCAAGAGTGGCAACACAATGTTGAGTCACTAAAATCTCGATAGAACCATTCCATACTTAAAGACAATAAAGAAAAAAAATTCTAGAGATTGGGAGGAAAAGGATGTTGCTTGACAAAAATATAATTGCTTAGTTGGGATGTTTAAAATAACAAGTTTGATATATAAAAGACCTCGAAGTAAGTCTCAATCACTATATATAACTTAGGAAAGGTATTGATGAGTTTCCATGGAATAAGGATAATTGGGTTGAAGGATATGCCAAGGAGAAACTGATGGAGTTTTGCAACACCACTAAAAATCCTAAGGTGATGAATCCTTAGGTTTAGCCTTGCTAGTACTATGGTAAGAACTCCACCCACGTGTGTTAAGACATGCGGAAGTCTTATCGTAGTATAGTTAAGGGTCGAATCCTCGGGACAACGGTCTTGACGAAGTCAAGATGGAAAACGTTTTAGTTCTACTTAACTACTCAACAGTTGATATTTAGATCGAAAGTTTGATGTTGGTTCTAAAGCTAGATGCGAGGAAAGCAAAGCAAGAAGGTAAAGATTAAAGTTGTAAACAAATGATAAAAACCACTAGGATGTTATCAGGTTTCACACCACTACACATGGATCAAGTCATGCAACATAATAAAACAACCTGCAAAAAGGGTCAAATCAGTTAGTACCTTGTAGTCCTAGCTTCCTTTCGGATAACTAGCCACGAGAAGTGTGGAGTATTGCAATGCCGGCCATCCCATAACGAATGGTCACATGCCTTGCATTACTCCTTCATGAAATGTGTTCCTCGACCTTACCAAGGTTGCACTTCCATACGTCAACTGATTCCATTTCATAGTATGGAAGTGCAACGATGGGGGTGAGTTTACTCCACTCCTGAAAACACTTCTAGACACCGAAACAGACGTATGGTGACTACATACATCCATAACCAACATTCAATCGACATTTAGATCTAAGGGTATAAACGTAGACAATTCATACCAAAAGACAATATGTAACACAAGTTGATGATCAAGCAACTAGTATTCATTAGGCGATTGAAGTCAAACTGAAAGGAAGAGTATCTTTATTACAAGTTGTTGAATTACATCGCATGAAATGAAAACATGGGTAGCGGGGCTACTCCCCGCACCCTAGTGAAAGAAACTACTCGCTCATGGCAAAGGAGGTGAGAAGAGAGAGAAAGAACGTCATCTCCACGGAGGAGGGAAGGTTGAACTCTTGGTGAAGAGAGCAACGATCTTCGCACTTCGTGGTTGCTTTGATGAAGGATATTCTCTTCCCACCTTCTTTGTTGAAGAGATGGAAAGAAGAGAGAGAGAAGGAAGCTTGATGATGAGCACAGATCCCAAAACTAGCAGCCTTGGGGCAGTGACGGAAGATCAGAATGCTCTGGGTCTGGAGAGGCAGCCTTTGGGCGTCTTGGAATTCGATCCCCCTTGAAGTGACCTTTGAGGTCCTATTTATAGGCTTCAAGTGGCTTCTCGCGGTCTTGGGATCGTGAGGCTTCTCGCGGTCTTGGGATCGTGAGGCTTGTCGCGGTCTTGGGACCGTGAGGCTTGTCGCGGTCTTGGGACCGTGAGGCTTCTCGCGGTCTTGGGACCGTGAGGCTTCTCGCGGTCTTGGGACCGTGAGGCTTGTCGCGGTCTTGGGACCGTGAGGCTTGTCGCGGTCTTGGGACCGTGAGGCTTCTCGCGGTCTTGGGACCGTGAGGCTTCTCGCGGTCTTGGGACCGTGAGGCTTCTCACGGTCTTGGGACCGTGAGGCTTCTCGCGGTCTTGGGACCGTGAGGCTTGTCGCGGTCTTGGGACCGTGAGGCTTCTCGCGGTCTTGGGACCGTGAGGCTTCTCGCGGTCTTGGGACCGTGAGGCTTCTCGCGGTCTTGGGACCGTGAGGCTTCTCGCGGTCTTGGGACCGTGAGGCTTCTCGCGGTCTTGGGACCGTGAGGCTTCTCGCGGTCTTGGGACCGTGAGGAGTCTTTGTGAATTTTTTTGTGTTTTCTGTAATGAAAAAGAGGAAAAGTTATTTACTGCAATAAAGTAAGGAGGTTTAATGATTCTATTTAGTTTATCTAAGAGAAAGTATGGAAAACTAAAGAAAAAGGCTAAAATAAACTACTAAAATAGGAGGTTATCACCCCCCCTAACTTAGAGTCTAGCTTGTCCTCAAGTTAGATAGAGCTGAGACATGAAATGGCGAGGCGATCTTAATTAAGATTTCCATACTCTTGCTTCAATTCTTGACCTGAGTTCCCCAGGGGTCGTATCGAGGCTTATTGCATGCCTTGATCCTTTTGGATTTCGAGAGTTGCTTGGATTTCAGATTTTTCCGTATCTCAAAGTTCGCCTTGGGACCACATTTATTTTGTGCATGCTGTTGACTCTAATCAACTTTATACCTCTCTGAAGACCTATTGGAAGCTAGAGAGGGTATGAGGGTTGGCTAAAGGCTTTGAAGTGTAACTCCCCTTCGAGTGGGGGAGGGGCTGTCTATGCTTTTTAGGATCTCACTACCGGACACGACACATCTGCCTTTATGAGGGCAGCTGGATGTACCGGCCGGGCAAGTCCTTTATTAGCCTTTTCATATACTTGGAACTTTTAGGGTTTCACTACCGGACGCGACACATCTGCCTTTGTGAGGGCAGCGGAATGTGCCGGCCGGGTGAGCCCTTTATCAGTTCTTAATATAGGTCCTTATTCGTGGCACAATTCTCATGATTTTATTCGTCTCTCTGGCTTTTATTCAAAAACTCACAGGCTTGGGTTTTGGGATGAGGATTTATTTTGGGCGGCCAAGCCTTTTTTTTTTTTTTTTTTTTTTTAGAGAGAGGAAAGTTGTTCTTAAAGTTTTTCAGAATGCACTTATTTGGTTTGTGGTCCACTTGCAGAGCTTTTTGACTTGGAAATTGCCTGATTTCCCTCTCATCCTTGAGATCTCGGCTTATTTCTGCCCTGATTTTGACCTGTGGAGAGTCGGATAAAGAATTGGAGCAAAAATATAGAAACCACTAGTGAATGAATTTTGTGGATTCGCCATTTCAAGCCTGTAAGCTAATCTTATTATTTATATGAGGACTGCTTTATCTCTAACTTCGGTAAGGGTGATACTTTTCATTATGAAAGTTATATTTAGAAGTTGTTTTATTGAAAAAGAATACTTGAAAAAAAAAAGTCTAAGTACGAAAAGAAAATTTGAAAACGATGTGCGAAAAAGAAAAATGAGTTAGAAGAGTTGGAGAAGAATGGTACCTCGCCCTTGTCCAGTGCACTCCCCCCTAACTTATCATGCACTCTGTCCACAGAGTGTCAAAGGGATAGGATGAGAGGTGCATGGACAAGGGCATTTAGGCGTCAGTTAATCCTGAGCTTGCCCCTGGTGCTTGGAGGAGCTTAGCTGCGAACTGTCCACGCAGGGCATGATAGTCTACGTCAGTCATATCCTCTACTGGTTTCTGAAGAACTAGGATGGTGTACATCCAGTAGAGGACATGGAAGCCGCAGTCGTTGGATTGGCGGATTTGCTGGGGACACTTGTGGCAGAAGGAAGGGCGGTGAAAGTGTTCTTTGGCGTAAGCTTTTGTGTGCTGACTAAGGAGATCAATTAATCTTTCAGCACATTCTTTTGCCACTACCTCTGTGGGTGTTTTTGGCGTTACGACGTAAACTTTCTGTCGTGGGTTGTACTGGCTATCGGAACTGTTATAAATTGTAATTGTTCCGTCCGGTAGGTTTGCTGCCAGAAGTAGCCAGTGTTCATGATAGAGGAAGGGTAGCATGATGAATTTCGGCGTTGTGTGTTGTAGATATGAGATTAGCGTTTCAGCTGCGCCGAAGTTCTTTAGCTTTAAAAGATCATCCTTCAGATATGGAGACGCCATGTATGATGTGGGGTGATCTTGTCCGATAAGAAGCTGATAGGCGGACATAAGGCCAACAGAGAGGGATCCTTTAATTTGTAAAGATTCTCGCAGAGTGTCTGCCATTATAAGAATGTCACCAGACATGAAAACGAGCTCATCATTCGTGGCGGAAAGCTTTGACATAATGAGCCGTAGTTCGTAGCTGGATAGGCCGTTGCAAGCACTGAGATCAAAGTCTGGAAAAGATGGTGTGATGGCAGACAACGGGTTGTTGGCATCCTGGCTTTGCTCGGTAGCGGAAGCCGGTTCTTTTGATTGCGATAACTCTTTTAGAGCTTGGCGGAAGGGTCGCCGATGTGGTCGCTGGATAGCAGAGAAGAGGTAGCGAGGGACATCATCTGGTGCCATCGTTTGGTCTTTGAAGAACCGTCTGTCGCAGATGAGTTCCATCGCATAACGTCCTCTCAAGGAATGAAAATCTTCGGTGACCAGGGCAGAGAAAGGGATTTCTTGGTTTAGTGCTTGGATGTGGCGAATGGTGCAGAAAGCGCAATCCCCGGATCCATCTGCGGCTTGAACTGGAGGGTTTATAATTTTGAACCAGGGCTGGCGCCAGTCTTGGCGGAGAGATGGGCGTGCAGCCCAAATTAGCTTAAGCAGCCGAAAGGGTATGCATCTTGCTTCGCCGGCTGCTTCACCCACAAAGTTTATCGTGCCGGCGGGTAGCTCGGTGCTGCAGAAGTTATAAACTGTGGCGTCCCGAGCCTCTGTATCGACAATCATGGCTAGCCAATGGTTTAAGATTTGGAATGGCACAGTAAGATAACGTGCTCGCCGTGCTAGCCCGATGCGCAGACGTTCGATGGATTTTTCTTGGATGTCCTTGTATAGGAGGCCCAAGGATAGGGCTGGTGAGGCATTGAAGACAGGCTGCTTCCTTTTGTGACTTCTGTAAATTTCGATACAGTTGGCGAGGAGGACACGGAAGATAGACATTGGCATCGGCGACCCAGGTCGCAGGATTTTGCGAAAATCTTCACGTGTCAGCTTGCGCTTCGTTTTAGTGTTGTGGTAGATAATATCGTCTCCTGCCTTTGTATCGTCCACGATAGTGTTAAGTATAAAGATGTCCTGGGCATCTAAAGTGGAAATGGCCGCCATATCAAGGTCATGCATTTTGTGCGGCAAGGGTGGTGGTGGGGGAAGCTCCTGTGGAGGGGGGGAAGGGTGTACTTCAGGAGCTTCCTCAGAGCCAAAAGTATCATTGTCCGAGTCCGAGGCAGAATCGAGCTCTTCATCAGTATCCAACTGCACTCGTTCTGACTCGTACTCGTCTAGGGGTGAGCTTGCCTTCGTGGTGGGCTCTGAGAGGGGTAAGACAGCTGTTGTAGGAGGGGTGGCGCCAGTTCCGATTATGCATTGGTGGAACTCGGCGAAGGCTGCTTCTTTAGCAGCTTCCCCGATGGATCCCATAGCAGAGTAGTCAAGAAATTGATCCCCATATGATATATGAACATTTTCATGGTGTGGGGAGTTGGGATCCTTATTACCGTCATGGTGATCTGTTTGTTGGCTGGGTTCTGCTCTTTGGCTTGGACCCTCCCCAGCATTATCTGGTTTGTCAGCATCTTCATCTGAGGAGGTACTGTTGGTGGAGTCTGCTGAAGAATCAGAATCGTCATCGTTATCAGCAGCATCGCCATCGTCATTAGTTGTCTTCTTTTGTGCTTTCTTTTTGCACAGACGATGGATGGATTGGAGTTCATCATAAGCCACTTGCACGTGCTCGTGTGTTTCGAGCAGTGCTTCATGGTTTTCTTTAAGATCTAGAAAACGTTGTTCAGCCGAGAGGAGTCTTGCTGTGAGATCTGTTGCTTGAGCTCTTAGCTGAATGAGCTCATTATTTGATGACTCCTCCTGGCGGTGATGCAGCTGTGTGAGGGTGGTGGTGATGTCGTCCAGGCGCGTGCTGAAAGCTTGTTGTTGTTGCTGCAGCTCGCGTAGGGTTTCTGGCAGAGGTAAAGTCTGCGCAGAAATCCTATCGACTTGTGTTGCCAACACATCATGCTGGCGTTGTACTCCCTGGATCAACTTGGGCAAGTTGTTGCAGTAGCCGTCGATGTGGTCGACTTGCTTGGCCACTGAAGCTTGACGTTGTTGGATTCCTTGGAGGATGCCTGGCATTGAGCGGTTCTGCTCGCCGATCTGGGCAATTTGCTTAGTTAGATCCTGCACACATGAAAAAATAGAATTTAAAATGTTAGATGGGTCGGTGAGGAGGTTTCGGATGGTGTCAAATTGACGTCCGGATTCCTCACCGACGTTAGTAAAAGGGACCCCAGTGATTGAAGGGTGAGGTGGCTGGGGTTGGGGTGGAATGATAGTGTCATGCGAAAAAGACACAGTTGATGGACCCGCAAATTGCGAGGTGACTGTAGATGGAGTCACTAGTGATGTCGGGGTGGTGGAGAATGGAAAAAAAAGGTGGCATTCCCGAAGATGGAAGTGGATTCGGAAATGTTGATGGAAAGGCGGTGGATGTGAAGGAGGAGAATTCAGGCTTTGTGGTGGAGAATGGGGTGCCCGAAGTAAAGAAGGGTGGAGGTGGTGGAGGGGTGGTGAAGGAAGGTGGAGCGGAGGAAGATTGAAGGGTGGTTGATGGTGGTGGGGTGGTGGATATTGGGGTGGTGGAGGGTGGAGAGGTGGTATTGAGCTCGTCATTTAGACTCATTATAAAAGAGTCTAGTGATGAGGATGTAATATGTTCGTCGGGGAGGGGGGGTTCAGATTCAGGATTAGGTTTCGATGTGGGTGTCCCGGATAGCTCATGAGTTTTGACGAGCCTTCTGGAAGGTCGTTTGACTAGGAGCTTTGCTGTTTTAGTTGCCGGGGCAGTTATACTAAGCTCTGCCTGCCCTGCCTTTGTTTTCTTTTCTCTGGCTTTGAGTGAAGCGATGATTTTGGCGATCTCATCATCTGTGAACAGGAGCTTGTCTTTATCATAGTCCGCAAGCTCAGGAAGTGGCAGCAGGGTTCGTGAAGATTTTGTGGGGCAGAAAGCGTAGTGCAGCCTCCCATCCTTAATTTTTAAGATGTGAGAGTTCTTTAGTGTCTGTTCATTGGTAAGAATGTCGCCTTTTATTGGGCTGCATTTGGGTAGAAGTCTATCCATCTTGAGATATTTGATGATAGATGTGATATGACCACCCGTGCAGATTTCTTTCCCGAGGGCGAAGGCGGAGAGCTTGATCAGCATGTGCCGTCCGATGTTGACAGGCAATCCGTTGAGGACTGACCAGAGGACAAAAAGGTCGGATATGGAGATATTGCCCCCTTCGGATCTAGGAAAAAATGCGCCGACTATAATTTTGTGTAGCGTGCGCACTAGGCCAGAGTGAACGTTGGAGGCCTTGCTTGTCCTTGGATCGAAGGTTGGTAACCCCGTTAAAGACTTCCAGAATTTATGCTTGTTGAAACTGGGGTGGTCTGTGCCAGCAGCTTTGGCTTTCTGCAGCTGGTCTTTATTGTCAATGAAAATTTCGTTCAGGAGATTTTCGGTCATGACTACCTCATTGTTGAAGATTCTGGAGGTTATTCTACGGTCACCACCGTCCCTTTCTTTATGCGAGATGTCCACCACTTCTTTGTTGAAGTAAGTGAAGAATTCAGTAGTTGGCTCAGAGTAGGAAATTTCCGATACAAAGCAGAGCCGGGAGAGGTTAGAATTGTCAAGAAGGGCGAGGATTCTGTGGTAGATCCCCATCTTCATCAGTATGCTGGGGCAGGCATATTTGGTTGGTTTAAGGAGTTGGCTGATGGGGGGAATGGTTTGGAGGTGAAGGTTCTCGGGTGGTGGTGCTGTGGTGGTGATGGGAGGAAAGATAGGAACAGTTATTGTGGCAGGGTTGGTGACGGTGGTGGAGGGTGGTGGGATGTACTCTGCTAAGAGTTGTTCTCTTGCACAGGCAGGGTTGACCTGCTTCCTGGCTCTCTTCTTAGATGTGGGGTCAGTTGTTGGTTCTTGAGCCAATCTCTTCCCCTTAGATTTTGTAGTGGGGGATTCTTGCTCAGGGGAAGGCTGGTATTCGGAGGCTTCGTCGGATGAGGTCTCGTTGACCGCCTCGTCAGAAGGTTCTTCGTCTAAGCAGCGGTTGATTCTCTTGATGTCCTTCAAAACAGCAGTCAGGTTTACTTCTGCTGGGACTTTTCCAGTCCTTTTGAAGTCGTCAACTAGGCTTTGCAGATTTTCTCGTTCAATAATGAGCTGCTCTTTTGTCCAGAAAGGAGTGTCTGTTGGTCCTTGCTTAGCAGGTGAAGTCATTCTGAAATAATTGATAAGAAACGAAAGTTAGAAATCTTAAAGTTTGAAATTATAACAAAGTAAAAATTTTGAATTTGAGTTTTATTAGTTTGATATAGTGCAAGCGGTCCAGAGACCATTTGGTCTCAAACGGTCTGGAGACCGTGAGGGGCCTCACGGTCGTGAGACCGCGAGGGGCCTCTCGGTCTGGAGACCGTGAGGGGCCTCACGGTCGTGAGACCGCGAGGTGCCTCTCGGTCGTGAGACCGCGAGAGGCCTCACGGTCGTGAGACCGCGAGGGGCCTCTCGGTCGTGAGACCGCGAGAGGCCTCACGGTCGTGAGACCGCGAAGGGCCTCTCGGTCGTGAGATCGCGAGGAGGACGAAAACTTTATTGATGTCGCAGTGCAGTCTTTTGCAATTGTGTCTTGATATTGTAGATGAAATTTGCAATTCTAGCAATGAATCTGCTAGACAATATCAAGACAAAATTGCAAAGGAGTGCACTGCGATAAGTGCTGCATGATTTCACAAAAGTTCCCAAACGGTGTCTAAACCGTTTGGTCTCAAACCGCGAGGGGTCTCACGGTCGTGAGACCGCGAGGAGCCTCACGGTCTGGAGACCGCGAGGAAGACGGACAGCGCGGGAGACGAACCGCGCGGGAGACGAACCGCGCGGCTGTTCGTTGGCTAAGAGCTGCGGAGACGATGATGGCGACAACGGCGGGGGGGGGGTTCGAACGCGAGTAAGAAAAAGTGATGCGTCACCTGTCGCTGTGGTCGGTGGGTCGGCGAAGGGGTAGCGGCAGCAGAGCTGTCGATGAGCCGGGAGCAACGACGAGCGAGGAACGACGACGACAAAGTCGAGAACGACGGCGACGAAGCCGAGTCGTCGGCGAAGCACTTGAAACAGCGACGCGCGGGAATGGAGAGACGAAGGTCAGAGCGGAATGAAACAGGAGAGATCGAGAATTCGAGAATCAAGAAGAGGGGTGTGTAAGTGGGGGGGTATATTTATAAGTTTCGAGGAGCTTCACGGTCGTGAGACCGCGATGGGCCTCCCGGTCGTGAGACCGCGAGGGGCCTCCCGGTCGTGAGACCGCGAGGGGCCTCACGGTCGTGAGACCGCGAGGGGCCTCACGGTCGTGAGACCGCGAGGGGCCTCACGGTCGTGAGACCGCGAGGGGCCTCACGGTCTCTCAGACCGTTTGACCGCAAGATCAAGAGGATTTTTATGTATTTTTGGATTTTACAGAAAACAAAAGAAGAGGGAAAAACAAAGATAGATAAAAGGGTGTTTAAAAACAAAAGAAAAGGCTAGGGGAGGTGATAATCAGGCCTTGGGTTGCCTCCCAAGAAGCGCCTTGGTTTAACGTCGCTGGCTCGACAGGATTATTGCTCCGGCTATGCTGACTTTATAGGGTCATGAATCTCGGTGGTTTGTCTTGGTAACTTGTCTGCTGGAGTGTGGTACTTTTTTAATCTGTGGCCATTGACGGTCCTCTCTCCTCCATTATCGTCAATAATAATGACAGCTCCTGTCGGGTAAATATGTTTGATTGTAAAGGGACCCGACCATTTGGTACGCAGTTTTCCAGGAAACATTTTTAATCTGGAGTTGAATAGGAGGACTTTGTTTCCGACGATTATATCTTTCCTTTTGATGTGGCCATCGTGCCACATCTTAGTTTGTTCTTTATAGATTCTTGCGTTGTGGTAGGCTGTCATTCGTAGTTCTTCTAACTCTTGGAGTTGAAGTTGTCGGAATTCACCAGCACCTTTGAGATCGAAATTTAGTTGCTTAATGGCCCACCAAGCCTTATGCTCTAATTCAACTGGCAAATGGCAAGACTTCCCATACACTAATCGAAACGGTGTTGTTCCGATGGGTGTTTTGAAAGCTGTACGGTAAGCCCATAGAGCGTCGGATAATTTGGTTGACCAATCGGTGCGGTGTCGATTGACGGTTTTTTCCAGAATAACTTTAATTTGCCTATTGGAGACTTCAACCTGTCCACATGTCTGTGGGTGGTATGGTGTAGAAACTTTGTGGTTGACTCCATATTTTCTTAATAAGGCTTCAAAGCTCCGTTCCAAAAAATGTGATCCGCCGTCAGATATAATCGTTCTTGGGACGCCGAATCTGGGAAAAATTATCTCTTTAAACATCTTGATGACTGGTTTTGAATCGCAAGAGGTGGTTGGTAGAGCTTCTACCCATTTTGAAACGTAATCCACAGCAACCAAGATATACTTGAATCCATAAGACGAGGGGAAAGGGCCCATATAATCTATTCCCCATACGTCAAAAAGTTCGATTTCTTGCCATATGTTTAATGGCATTTCATTTCTTCTTGTTATTCCTCCGGAAAGTTGGCACTTGTCGCATGATCGCACATATTCATGTGCGTCTTTAGCGATGGTGGGCCAATAAAAGCCAGATTGCAAGACCTTGAGGGCCGTCTTCTTAGAACTCATGTGCCCCCCAGTAGGGCCTGAGTGACAGTGCTCAAGGACCGGAGTGATTTCTGTCTCTGGGATGCATCTACGAAAGAGTCCATCTGCACATAAGCGAAAAAGATAGGGTTCGTCCCAGAAATATTGCTTAGCGTCGTAAATGAACTTCTTTTTATCGTGATAGGATGCGGATGGGTGAATGATTCCTGTTGCCAAATAGTTGACAATGTCGGCATACCAGGGAAATCCATTAGAAACTTTCATTAAGTGGTCGTCTGGGAGGGAATCTTGGATAGGAACCTTGTCGTCATCCTCAACTCTAATACGGCTAAGATGATCGGCGACGACGTTTTCCAGTCCGCTTTTGTCTTTAATTTCCAAATCAAATTCTTGGAGCATTAGCACCCAGCGGATAAGTCTAGGTTTTGCGTCTTGCTTCTGAATCAGATATCGTATAGCGGAATGGTCAGTGTAGACAATAACTTTAGCTCCTATCAGATATGAGCGGAATTTTTCGAATGCGTAGATGACAGCTAAAAATTCTTTTTCTGTAGTGGTGTAATTTTTTTGTGCTTCATCCAGCGTTTTAGATGCGTAGTATATGACATGGGGTTTCTTGTCGATTCTTTGCCCTAAAACGGCCCCTATGGCAAAATCGCTTGCATCACACATGATTTCGAAAGGTAATGACCAATCTGGAGCTCGTAATATTGGTGCAGAGATCAGGGCATCTTTCAGAGTTGTGAAGCTTTGCAAGCATTCTTGGTTAAAATTGAACTCTGTGTCCTTGGTCAGCAGTTGTGTCATTGGTTTTGCTATTTTGGAGAAATCTTTAATAAATCTTCTGTAAAATCCAGCATGTCCTAAGAAGGCACGGACTCCTTTTACGTCTTTTGGTGGCATCAATTTTGAGATAACGTCAATTTTTGCTTGATCCACCTCGATCCCTCTGTCGCTCACTCTGTGTCCTAAAACAACACCTTCTGTTACCATAAAATGGCATTTTTCCCAATTTAAAATGAGGTTTGTTTCCTCACATCTTTGTAGGACTTGAACCAGGTTGAGCAGACAGTTGTCGAAGGAGTTTCCGTAAACTGAAAAATCATCCATGAATACCTCCATTATAGACTCTGTCAATCCCGCAAAGATAGCGGACATGCATCTTTGGAAAGTAGCTGGTGCATTACAGAGCCCGAATGGCATTCTTCTGAAAGCGTACGTTCCAAAGGGACATGTAAAAGTAGTTTTTTCTTGATCGTCCGGATGTATCGGGATTTGGTAAAAGCCGGAATATCCATCGAGGTAACAAAAGAACTTCTGATGAGCTAGGCGCTCGAGGACCTCATCTAGGAAAGGCAGGGGGTAGTGATCTTTTCGTGTTGATTTATTAAGTTTCCTATAATCAATGCACATACGCCACCCTGTAATGGTTCTAGTGGGTACCAGTTCGTTTTTGTCATTAAGAACAACGGTGGTTCCCCCCTTTTTAGGGACCACCTGCACTGGGCTTACCCACTGAGAATCAGAAATTGGGTAGATAATGCCTGCCTTTAGAAGTTTGAGGACCTCGAGGCGAACCACCTCTTTGAGGTTGGGGTTTAACTTTCTCTGGTGTTCTCGCGATGGTTTAAACTCTTCAACCATGGGCAGTTTGTGCATACATAGAGCAGGGTTTATGCCCGTCAGATCAGTCATTTTATAGCCAATTGCTTTCTTATGCTTCTTCAGTTCATCGAGGAGTCTGTTTTCTTGATCCTCCTCCAGAGTGGAGCTGATGATAACCGGACAGAGCTTCTCATCATCAAGAAAAACATGTTTAAGTCCCTCGGGTAAGGCTTTCATTTCTGGAGCCTTAGGTGGCTCAGTGGCTTCTATAATTGTGATGGCTTTAAGTTCTTCAAACGTGGCTGTCGGAACTTCTTCAGCTTTTTCTAAGTATTGCAAGCACTGTTGTACTAGTTCACTGGCCGAGAATTCGACATCCGGGTTTGTAAGAATATTTTCCAATTCGTCGGATGGTTCAGACATTTCTAACTGGGACATTTGATAAATAGCATCCAGGAGAAAGACTTCCTCTTGAATGCTTGGACCTTTCATGCTGTTTAGAACTCTGAACTGGAAAGCCTCCCTCCCAAGTCTCAGAATAATAGTTCCTGCTTCGACATCAATGAGAGCTCGGGCGGTAGCTAGGAAAGGTCTTCCAAAGATTATCGGATATCTCAGGTCTTCTTGTATGTCCATAATAACAAAATCACACGGGACATAAGAATTTGTTCCTATTCTGACAGGGATGTCTTCGATAATGCCAAGGGGGGCAGTTATGGTAGAATCGGCTAACTGGATTGTCATAGTCGTAGGTAACAAATCAGTAAAGCCTAATCTTTTACACATTGAATAAGGCATAATAGATATGCTTGCTCCTAGGTCTGCCAATCCTTTCTTGCTGGAGCCATTTCCGATGGAACACTGAATGCCGAAGGAACCTGGGTCCTTCTTTTTCTTTGGCATTTTATTAAGCAGAATATCTGAAGTGGTCTGAGCAAGTTTCACTGTTTCATGCTCCTCTGTCATATACTTTCTCGACAAGAGGGTTTTCAGGTATTTTGCCCAAGCTGGCACTTCGGAAAGGGCATCAAGAAAAGGAATATCGATGTATAACTTTTTCATAGCTTCTTTAAATTTTTGGAACCTAGTGTCCATTTTGGTCCCTTTTAGTCTGTCTGGGTAAGGAATTCGTGGCGGGACTTCTGAGATTGGTTCCTTTTCTTTTTCGTTCTCTGTAAAAGTTTCTGTTTCTCTGCTTGAATTCCCTGTTGGGGAAGGGATGGCTACGTTATCATCATCATGGTCGATTCTTGTGACATCAGGCAGGACACGACCAGACCGCGTGGTGACGGCATTAAGTTGTTCTGGTCTGTTTGGGTTATGACGGGGGTTTGCCTCTGGTTGCCCAGCAAAAGTGCCGGCTTGAGGTTTCAATTGAGCGGCAATCTGCGCCAATTGGGCTTCTACGGCTTTTTGTTGAGCTTGTTGGTTTGCAAGCATGGTTTGTTGCGATTGAAGCATTTGTCTAATCAAGGATATCTCATCAGATGATTGGGGAAGATTACCCCTTTGTTGATACTGAGTGACTTGCTGTCCTGGTTGTTGTAGAGGTGTAGTTAACTGTGGCTGCGGGGGCTGCTGCAACTGGGGTTGCTGCGGCTGCTGCAACTGGGGTTGTTGCAACTGAGGGTGCAGTCCTGAATGGGCATATTGGTAAGAAGGATTTCTGGGATAGTTAGATCTTTGAAAACCTTGTCTGTAATTCCCTTGATTGAAGTTATTTTGAAATCCTGGTGGTTGTCTATTGAAAGATCCACCTTGTGCCTGCTGCTGTGGGTTGGCAGTCCCTGCAGGATTCCCGTATTGGAAACCAGGATGGTTCCTTGGTTTGTCTGGGTTGTAATACACTTGGCCAGGTATTGAATGTATGGAGTTAACTTGCTCTGGCATTTGATCTTCGGGATGCTCGATGATGGGTTCATATTGCGGCATAGGTGGTTGTAAATCCATCATGACATTGTACAACAATCCACATGATAATGTGGGATGATCGGATGCATGACAGGCTTCACAAGTTCCAGTAGCTGACTTAACTTGTTGAACCTGAGAGCTTTTCTTCTTATCATATTCCCCGAAAGAAGTTTCGAGGGCTTGTTGCTTGCTAGCGATAGTCTTCAAAGCCTCAGCAATGGCCTTGAGTTCCATGGATTCTTCCGCTTTGTAAACCTTGAGAATGCCTTTGGGTTGGTTAGATGACCTTCCCCAATTGGATTGGTTCTCGGCTCCCAGCGTAACTATATTCCAGGCATCTTCATAATTCTTTCTCATAAAGTTTCCTCCAGATGAGGAATCTAGGAATTGTTTAATATCATCACTTACTCCTCTGTAAAATGTTTCTATAAGTTGATTTTGAGAAATGCCATGGTGAGGACATTTTCTCAGGAGTTCTTTGAATCTTTCCCAAGCTTCAGCAAGTGTTTCTCCAGGTAGTTGGGAAAAGTGATTAATTTGTCCCCTTATCTCATAGGTTAGCGAAGGTGGGAAGAATTTCTCAAGAAACTTCTCTTCTAAGGGAGTCCAGGTAGTGATGATGGGGTGTCTATCCAAAGCGTTGTACCAACTTAGTGCTCTTCCAGATAAGGTGAAGTGAAAAAGGTGTAACATGATTGCTTCCATTGCAATTCCTGCTTGGGGTACAAGTCGGCAGAGTGACTTGAACCTCTTAAGGTGATCCATGCAATCATCTCCGGGTGCTCCGGAGAAAGAGATGCCTTGCATGATCTGGATCCACTGCGTCCGAATTTCAAAGTGTGGTATGTTAATAATCGGTGGTCGGACAGGATGATCGTCTTCATAATTCTTTGGGACTGCGTAGTCCCGAAGTTGCTTGTTTCTTAATGCAAGTTGAGCAGCAGCATGCTCTGCTTGGATGCGGGCTTGTTCCTCAGCTCGGATCTCAGCTTGCACCTGAGCACGAGTGTCGGCAATAAGTTGTGCTCGTTGTGCTGCTATGGCGGCGTTGACTCGTTCTGCAACAAGGCGTTGCTCTTCGGCCATCTGTCTGGCTCTTTGGCGATTAAGTCTGTTCCTTCGGTGAAAACTTCTTTCTACCTCAGAATCGTATTCTGGTTCAGGGGAGAATCCGATGCTATGCGGGGGTTGCATACACGTTTTCTACCTGAGTAGAAGGAAAATCACACGTTAGGATAATGGAAGGAAATGAAAAAGATCAAGAAGAATTGGAGTTGTTATTAAGAAAAAGTGTAAAATCCTAATCAACCAGGAAGTTGGTAAGTAAAAAAAAACTAAAAAGTTCCGTTGTCCCCGGCAACGGCGCCAATTTTTGATGGAGTTTTGCAACACCACTAAAAATCCTAAGGTGATGAATCCTTAGGTTTAGCCTTGCTAGTACTATGGTAAGAACTCCACCCACGTGTGTTAAGACACGCGGAAGTCTTATCGTAGTATAGTTAAGGGTCGAATCCTCGGGACAACGGTCTTGACGAAGTCAAGATGGAAAACGTTTTAGTTCTACTTAACTACTCAACAGTTGATATTTAGATCGAAAGTTTGATGTTGGTTCTAAAGCTAGATGCGAGGAAAGCAAAGCAAGAAGGTAAAGATTAAAGTTGTAAACAAATGATAAAAACCACTAGGATGTTATCAGGTTTCACACCACTACACATGGATCAAGTCATGCAACATAATAAAACAACCTGCAAAAAGGGTCAAATCAGTTAGTACCTTGTAGTCCTAGCTTCCTTTCGGATAACTAGCCACGAGAAGTGTGGAGTATTGCAATGCCGGCCATCCCATAACGAATGGTCACATGCCTTGCATTACTCCTTCATGAAATGTGTTCCTCGACCTTACCAAGGTTGCACTTCCATACGTCAACTGATTCCATTTCATAGTATGGAAGTGCAACGATGGGGGTGAGTTTACTCCACTCCTGAAAACACTTCTAGACACCGAAACAGACGTATGGTGACTACATACATCCATAACCAACATTCAATCGACATTTAGATCTAAGGGTATAAACGTAGACAATTCATACCAAAAGACAATATGTAACACAAGTTGATGATCAAGCAACTAGTATTCATTAGGCGATTGAAGTCAAACTGAAAGGAAGAGTATCTTTATTACAAGTTGTTGAATTACATCGCATGAAATGAAAACATGGGTAGCGGGGCTACTCCCCGCACCCTAGTGAAAGAAACTACTCGCTCATGGCAAAGGAGGTGAGAAGAGAGAGAAAGAACGTCATCTCCACGGAGGAGGGAAGGTTGAACTCTTGGTGAAGAGAGCAACGATCTTCGCACTTCGTGGTTGCTTTGATGAAGGATATTCTCTTCCCACCTTCTTTGTTGAAGAGATGGAAAGAAGAGAGAGAGAAGGAAGCTTGATGATGAGCACGGATCCCAAAACTAGCAGCCTTGGGGCAGTGACGGAAGATCAGAATGCTCTGGGTCTGGAGAGGCAGCCTTTGGGCGTCTTGGAATTCGATCCCCCTTGAAGTGACCTTTGAGGTCCTATTTATAGGCTTCAAGTGGCTTCTCGCGGTCTTGGGATCGTGAGGCTTCTCGCGGTCTTGGGATCGTGAGGCTTGTCGCGGTCTTGGGACCGTGAGGCTTGTCGCGGTCTTGGGACCGTGAGGCTTCTCGCGGTCTTGGGACCGTGAGGCTTCTCGCGGTCTTGGGACCGTGAGGCTTGTCGCGGTCTTGGGACCGTGAGGCTTGTCGCGGTCTTGGGACCGTGAGGCTTCTCGCGGTCTTGGGACCGTGAGGCTTCTCGCGGTCTTGGGACCGTGAGGCTTCTCACGGTCTTGGGACCGTGAGGCTTCTCGCGGTCTTGGGACCGTGAGGCTTGTCGCGGTCTTGGGACCGTGAGGCTTCTCGCGGTCTTGGGACCGTGAGGCTTCTCGCGGTCTTGGGACCGTGAGGCTTCTCGCGGTCTTGGGACCGTGAGGCTTCTCGCGGTCTTGGGACCGTGAGGCTTCTCGCGGTCTTGGGACCGTGAGGCTTCTCGCGGTCTTGGGACCGTGAGGAGTCTTTGTGAATTTTTTTGTGTTTTCTGTAATGAAAAAGAGGAAAAGTTATTTACTGCAATAAAGTAAGGAGGTTTAATGATTCTATTTAGTTTATCTAAGAGAAAGTATGGAAAACTAAAGAAAAAGGCTAAAATAAACTACTAAAATAGGAGGTTATCAGAAACATAAAAGAATATTCTAAAATGCATAAGCAAAATAGGAAATAAAGTTTCATGTATTTATGTACTTTCCTTTATGTATTTTTGTTTTTCAATCAAGAAAAGATGGTAATCTAATTAAAAGTATACTTGGAGGACAAGTATGGATAGGTGTGTCACCACTTTGGCAATCTATTGTATATCTTCCTACTTTTCCATGTGTGTTTTGTTTTAACCATAAGGGATTACAGATTAGGAAAGGGAACCCTTCCTAGATGGTATTGCACTTTTAAATAAAAGGAGGTAGATATATAGTTATGGAACTTCATCATGGCAAGGATATGGGAGGAAAGAGAAATGACAAAATACAGTGCAAAAGAGGATCTATATATGGTTTTCAATTGATACATAGTTGGATGACGACCTAGCCTTCTCCCTCATCTCTTCCTCTAGGTCTCTCTCTGTCCAACCTACCCCAATTCTAGCTCTAGGTCTAGTACATGAACGCACGACATTAAAGGAGTGTAGTGGTTGAGGACCTGATCAATGATGTTTTGCATGGATGACTCACCATTACCATGGATAGATCTCTCATGGTTTTAGCAACTCTCTCTCTCTCTCTCTCTTCATTCATTGAAGCACAATGAAGGTGCATTGCCTACTTCCCCCAGTGCCAAGGTACAACACAAGAAAATAGAGAAGTGTGAGGATGACCACTTAGGCCTTGCCAACATAACTGAAACTGGAGATCCATCAGAAAAGAAGACTCTTATCACCAATAGTCCAAAGAGAAGGAGGTATCCCAAACTACAACCTCTAAGATACACAACTACTCAACTGCACAACATTCCTAGCTATAGATTCTTTCCTCCTTTCTTCTAGTTGTACAATGGTAAGACCTAGAACCCTAGGACCTACCCTCCCCCTTCTCTAGCCATTGTGGCCATTTCCAATTCTTATCCAAGTTAGATAGGGCCACAGAGGTAAGTGAGCCCTTCGTGACTATCAAAACCCATGAACGGAGGGGGGGGTAAATCTATGGTCTTATGTGGATGAGAGTCAGACTCCCCACGATCGCGAGGTAGGAGAAAGGTGTGGGACCAAATGAACCATCTACCTTGGGTCACCTTCCTAGAGTACAGGGGCAGAATAGAGTAACTTCTCCCTTTTTACTTAACTGAGTCAGATAATTGAAAGGGGTTTCCTTGACTGGCATGGCGGTCGACCATTGGTCAATGAAGGTTTAACTTGGAAGATTTATAGAAATTTCTAGGATGTGCATATGAAGATAAGTAATATATGAAAATTGATTAGGAGAACACGTAGAATCCAAATATAATATGTTTGAGGCATAAATATAACACCAGTTCTAAAAGTGATGTTGAATCATGTTTCATAGGTGATTAAAGCATAAAAACCCTAGAATTTTACACTAATCATGTTAAAATATGTTTCTTGAGATATAACCTGACAATGTTGAACATAATGATAATTAACCCAATCATGATCATAATTGTGATAATTAAGGTTTCTAAATGAATGATCATCCATATGAAGAATTAAGGTTAATGATCCTAACTTGCTATGTTATTGATGAAACCAATCAGACCGAAGTGATCATAATGGAAGGATAAGTTGGATATAGTAATTAGGGTTCACCTAATGTTTAATATGTGATGGAATTAGGGTTTGTACCCTTATTCCCATATCCAACCTGAGATAACCCTAAACCCTAAATTAAGACCTGAGTAGGGTTTACTCTAATTAATGTGATTAATGTGATAGTGACACTTTAGGATTTACATACATGCAGATTAAATGATTGAATTCCTCTTTGCTTTCTTGATTGGATGACATGCTTAAAGTTTTATTTAATAATATGTATGGTTCTAAAAAAGGTACATGGTTACATCTATGACTAACCGAATTAGTTTCCGGTGTCTGGAGGGTGTTTTTTGAAATCTAAACAACTAAATTGTTGGATGTTTATTTACATTCTATTCAATTATAATGCCACTATGAGTATCACATAAAGAAGATTATATCAAGAAAATCCCAGTTCTTATTTGCATGTATTTGATGGAATATATGTTGTTAGTTTACTTCAACACTTTTGTATACACTCCATGTATATAGTGTAACATGTTATACTGATCCGTGCTTATGTTTTGTGGCATTTTAGGTACATACTAGATAAGATGATATTAAGATATGATAGACAGGATAATCAGCTGAATTACTTTAAGACATTTAAGTTAACTTTTAAGGAGGATTAGACAAATACTTCTTCTCATATAGTTCTTATATTTACAATTCAGATGATGAAAAGTAATGCAAGTTCTAGAGGAACATTTTGTAAACAACATATTTAAATTAAAGGAAATTATTTGCTATTGATTATTATTTGTTTGAAATTTGGATCCTTTGGAAAAAATTAGGTAATGGCTTTCTTCTTTTTGGCCTTCCTTAATTTGGGCTTGCTAAAAACTGAGGTCGTTACATTTGGTATTAGAGAACCAAAATTTTTAAATAATATTTAATATTGTATAATTTCAAGTAATCTGTTGAAATATGAGGGATTTATTTGGGCATTTTCTAAAGATGATGGTGTCTATAAGGGACCACGACCCGGGGGTGGAAAAAGTTTCCTCTACACAACTTGTCAGCTTACCAGGACTCTGGGGTGCATCCTACGTGAAAAAAGTTGGTAGTCTTTTCCTGAAGTAAAATGTCTTCATGGTTTCTTCTCATTGCTTTCATCCATTTCTCATTCTCTTGCTTAATAAACCCAAAAAGGAACTCTCCTCCTTATCTGAAGTTATGGCTTTTGAGAAGAAGTAGGATTAAACCATCCTCCGCCAATTAATGTACATGTAATGTGGAAATAATAATGTACATGTAATGTGGAAATAATAATGTAAATGCAATGCGGAAATAATGATAAAGTAAAAAGAAAAAGTAGTAGTATGAGTTACAAGGGTGAAATATAGATGGGGCTAGGGTTGGTTTATAATAACCCTAGTGGGTCATGGACTTGGAAACCCAAAGAGACATAGTTGTAGTTTTTGACCCTAACCCTAAAATCCTAATCCTGATAAGTTGGAATAGTGTGGGTGAAATAGAAACCCTACCCACATGAACCCAATTAGGGGTAAGATAAAGGGAAAATATAATTTAATTTGGTAACCAAGCTACCTTACATGAATGATGCATGTGAAAGAATCAGAATACACGAGAAACATAAGTAATCAATGATTATATATGAAAAATAAAAATTGAATATAACATGCTCGAACCCCCATGCAATGTTTGGAAGTTTGAATATGTAAAGAAGGCCACTGAGATGACTATGATAAAGTCCCTAGAAGGGAAGGTCATGGATGATCAAACCCCTAGAGGGGAAGATCATGGAAGGTCAAGCCCCTAGAGGGGAAGGCAGACATAGTACCTAGCCCCTAGAGGGGAAGGCCAAGAATGGTCAAGACTGTGGATGGGAACACTGACATGGCACCAGGCCCCAGATAGGGAAGGTGTCCTAAGTCAACAGTGTAGACGACCAAGCCCTAGATAGGGAAGGTCAAAAAAAAAGTCAAGCCCCTTATTGGGAAGGTCAGTAAGCCACCATGAACTAGAAGGGAAGGTGGCCCAATTCCACTTGTAACATCCCAAATTTGTAAATAAAACAAGTATAGGGTCCTTAGGGAAAATTTTCAATTTTTCTTTTCAAAATTGCAATCATTGATGCAAATATAATGAGATTTTCCAACATATTTCTAATTTTGATCCAAAATGGAACTCACTAAGGAAATATAATTCCTCTTAATTCTTATATATTGAGAGAATGACCTTTATGAGATTGATGGACAAAAGGTTATCAAAACCTAAATCGAATTGATTACAGAGATTCTAGACATCCTAATAAACTTGTAGTTCGAGTTTGAGGTCATTTTGACTTTGTTTAACCCCTTAAACCTAATTTGAAAGAATTTTATATAGTTATGAAGTGAATTTAATCAAAATGTCTATATAACCTAAAGTTCCTAATTTATTACTCCATCACCCGACCCTTTTTACTCAGTCGTGTCCAGGTCAGACTGGGCAGCAGACCCGTCCATGGGACTAAGATTTTCTCCCTCACTAGAGTCTTATGTTTTACAAACTCTACATTGCCTGACCTCATCTCCCCTCCAAATCTCTCTCTCCGTAACATCTTGGGATGAACAAACTTCTTATTAATGATCCCCGCACTAGGATGGACTCCCCCATAGAAGATATGATAGGGCTTGATGCCCTAGAGCCCTCTGTCATTGAGAGCATCCTTATTTCTTAGAAAATCAGACATCTCTGACCCCCAGGCACTCCATGATGATCAGACTATATAAGAAACCATAAAAAAACGATCTAGGATCCTTGGAAAGTGAATCATCATCTTCATTTTCCCCTAGAGAACCATGCACTCATCTCCCCCTTCCCTTCTTGTGTACTACTTCAAGAGAAACCTCTACAGATCATCTCTGGCTTCTTCCAACCATAGAGAAGTCATTTAAGAGTCAATGACAACCCCTGGAACCTTCCCAGACCATCAATTCTTCCCTAAATGAAGGTATAAGGTTTTCCCCTTTCTACCTATCTAAAGCTCGCCTCTGCAAATCTGGTGAATCTGGCCACACCAACGCCTATTTTGTTTGCCTTTTTCTTTGTATTGAAGCATCATACCATTTTGGATGTGTAAATTTGCTTGTGTTTGATATTCCTAATGAATATGATACCTTGGCCGACTCTAGGTATTAGTGGCTTGTTGTTCATCAATACTTGTCTATTATGATACCTAATCTTCAATTTGTTGGGTATGTTAGGAGTCTTGGTGATGATACTTTTGTGCTAGATGATTTTGTGATCTAGTCTCAATGATACTCACATGGTTTTCATCTGAGTTCTCTACTTTAAAGGTTTCCTATTTTTCATAAGTTTTATGAAGATGGTGAATCTCTTAAAATACAAGACTAGCCCCGCATCTGTACTCCTCTTGTCGCATGCCCCCATGGGAAAAGTCGAAATCTTTGTCTCTTTTCTTTTTGTTTACCAGTGCTCATATAGACAAAATAGTGGGATCTATACAATATAGCCACATGGGATTGGCCCAGCTAGGCCTTACTTCTAGGTTTGGATATAGACTGCAAACATGACTTTTCTTGCAATTTTGATTGGTTCAGATTTGAAAACTCACAATAATTAATGAGATGGTCAAAAAAATAAGCATAAATAGTCTTTGGAAAGGTTTTTCAAAGAGGAATCTGATTTTAGTGTGTTTAAGCCCTAATTCAATCATCTCTTATCCTATTTTATTAAAAGACACAAATTTGGGTTTATGATGGTATTTAAGATGAAACTTAATACATGTTATGTAATTTAAGGAAACCTATGACTAACTCAAGGATAGAGAAACTAAATTTGGTTTTTCTTTTCTCCATGTAAGTGGGTTCATGCACTTTGAGTATTTAGTATAGGTTTTCATTGCCTTATAAATAGTATGACAAATAAGATGAATTATAGGTATAGTTATGTGTTTCAAGTTAAATCTTAATTGCATGAAATATCCCACAAAGTTATTAGTTTAATTTTATGCTTCAATGCTATTTTAAGAATTCATGTCATGTTCATGTGGAATCAGTTCAAGTAATTATTCCAAGATAATGATGAATCATGTAATTGGTTGTATTATTTTATCCTCATCATGTTAATGTTGAGCCTACGGGCCTTATGGGCTCCATTGCTGCATAAGTATCAAGGATACTTTAATCAACCACCAATAATAAGTTATGTGAATCCAAATTTATTGCTCAATCAGTTTCATGTTTTTCCTTATTTCCAAGTCATTATGTTGTTATAATAATACTCAATGCCTCTTACTCTAATATGGTTTTATTGCATGCATGGCTGGGGGTGAGATGCCCGCAGGTACAAAGCAACTTCTATGATAGATCCATATGAAGCTCAAATTAAGGAATAGATCAAGGTTTCTAAAAGACATACATCGTGGGGTTCCATCTATCGTAGAAGATCCTAATGTTTGTAGACAACTTCATGTATAAATAGTGTTTGGTAATTAGTTTCAATTCAAGAACTCAATTGTGAACAATGTATGAATCAACTTCAATTTTAATGCAAGGTGTGTCGATCTTTTTTCTATGTATATTATGTTTTGTGATGTTGCTCCGAGCCACAACATAGGGTTTTCTTCCACTGATGGATATATGCTCTTGGAGGGGCATTACAATATGGTATCAGAGCAATGAGTAGATGGACACTAAGCTAAAGATTCACATGTTCTAAGCCCTAGGTATAGAGGATTAAGTTCAAGATATCAGAAACCAAAGTAGAGGTCTAGTCAGAAGACATAAGTTAGATAAGGGTTAGGTTTATGTGCCTAGATGCTTTAGATTTTTGTGTTAACTCTAGAATTGTACATAGCATACTCTCATTTCTTCCCACATCCTTATGGTATGGGACACAAACTCATGGGGTTTTGTAGAGCGAATGTTATGTGCATAATATCATACTTGTATCGCCCTTTTGAATCCATGTTGTATGGGACATGTGCACTAGAGAGGTGTTAAGATAAGTGTGACAAGATGTGTCACCTCTGAATATATGTCCGGCTGGCATGTATCCAAAGTCGATAAAGAATATAAGAGTTGCCATTAAATTTTAAGACATATAGTCACCAAAACCTAAATTAGTTACATAACAAGACCAAGTATGCATACAAAGGATAGATAATTTGACATGGATACAAGAAAAAAAATCATGTACATGCTACTAAACAATGTTCTCAACTATTTTATGATTATGTGTTCAAATTGAACATCATGTCTTACTGATATGCTTATGAATTATGAAAACATGAAAATCATGATTTAGTATAATGAATCATGTTATGTTAATATTGTTCTCTCCATCATGTTATATGAGCCTTAATTGGCCTTATGATTCTATGGGAGCATTATATGAGCCTTAATTGGCCTTATGTGAGCCTTGATTGGCCTTATGAGCTCTGTGGGAGCATTATGTGAGCCTTAACCGGCCTTATGTCATCCTTTATTAGCCTTATGAGCTCTGTGGGAGCATTATGTGAGCCTTAATCGGCCTTATGTGAGCCTTAACCGGCCTTATGAGCAATGTGGGTGCAATTAGGAGAGTGACTATATTAACTCAAGTAAAAATCCATCCTATTACGAAATCATGTCAAGTTAACCAAGTTCTCATGAAATTGTGTTAACTATGAGTAAGTCATGTCTTAAGTATGATTATGATATTATAAGATGATATTAGAGAATAAACATGCACATATTATGTAAAACCCTAGGGTGGGTAGTACTTGGAAATTTCGAGGACGAAAGTTTTCTAAGGTGGGTAGAATTGTAATATCCCAAATGAGTAAATTAAAAAAAATTAGGATCCTTTGTAAAAAAAAATCAACTTTTCTTTTCAAAATCCCAATCATTGATGCAAGTTACCAAAAAATAATGAGATTTACCATCATACTTCTAATTTTCATTCAAATAGAACTCACTAAGGAAATATAATTCCTCTTAATTCGTATATATTGAGATAATGACCTTTATAAGATTGATGGAATAAAGGTTATCAAAACCTAAATCTAATTGGATACGGAGATTTAGACTTCCTAATTAACTTGTGGTTAGAGTTTGAGGTCATTTTGACTTTGTTTGACCCCATAAACCTAATTTGAAAGAATTTCATATAGTTATGAAATGAATTTAATCGAAATGTCTATACAACCTAAAGTTCCTAATTTATTAAGCTATCTCCTGACCCTTTTTTCTCAGCCGTGTTCAGGTCGGACTGGGAAGTAGACCCATCCATGGGTGAGAGGATTGTCTTCCTCACCCGAGTCCTATGTTTTACGAACTCTACAGTGCCCAACCTCGTCTCCCCTTCCAATCTCTCTCTCTCTCTCTCTCTCTATGTAACATCTTGGGATGAAAAAAAATTCTAATTCATGATCCCCGCACCAGGACGACTCCCCCATACCAGATATTGTAGGGCTTGATTCCCTAGAGCCCTCAGTCATCGAGAGCGTCCTTATTTCTTAGAAACTCAGACACCCCTGACCCCCATGCACTCCATGATACTCAGACTATATAAGAAATCATAAGAAATCGATCAAGGATCATCGGAAAGTGAATCATCATTTTCATTTTGCCCCAGAGAACCCTACACTCATCGTCCCCTTCCCCGTCTATGTACTACCTTAAGAGCAACCTCTGTGAATCATCCCCAGCCTCTTCCACCCCTAGAGAAGTCATTGAAGAGTCAACGACAACCCCTGGAACCATCCTAGACCATCAATTCTTCCCCAGATGAAGGTATCATGTTTTCACCTTTCTACCTATGTAAAACTCCCCTCCACAAATCCATTGACTATGGCCATGCCAGTTCCTATTTTGCTTGCCTTTTTCTTTGTATTGATGCATTATACCATTTTGGATGTTCGATCTGCTTGCTTTTGAGTTTCCTTGTGAATATGAAACCTTGGCTGACTGGTGTCTTGTTGTTCATCAGTACTTGGCCATCGCGAGACCTGATCTTAGGTTCGTTGGGTTCGTTAGGGTGTCTTGGGGATGATACTTTTATGCTAGATGATTTTGTGATATAGTCTTAATGATCCTCGCATTTTTTCGTATGAGTTCTATCTTCGAAGGTTTCCTATTTGTCGAAAGTTTTATGAAAATGGTGATATCTAAAAATACAAGACTAGCCCTAGATTCGTCGTCCTCTTGTCACACTCCCCCATGGGTAAAGTCAGAATCTTTGTCTCTTTTCTTTTTATTAACCAGAAATCATAGCCTAAATAGTGGGCTATGTATAGCACAACCACATGGGATTGGCTCAGCTAGGCCTTGCTTCTAGGTGTGGATATACACTACCAACATGTCTTATCTCAAAATTGCGATTGGCTCATATTTGAAAACTCACCAAAATTAATTAGATGGTCAGAAAAATAAGCATAAATAGTCGTTAGAAAGGTTTTTTGAAGATGAATCCGATTTCAATGTGTTTAAGCCCTAATTTAATCTCTGAAACTATTTTCTCAAAAGACCCAAATTAGGATTTAGGATGGTATTAAGGTAAAACCCTAATGGAACGAACTAGATCTCAAACCCTACCCTAGAAGTTTGACCTTTTGGACTTAGCCAAACAATGTTTAGCATAACCCTAATGAGATAATGCATGCAAAAATCACCCTAATGTAACCCAATGTTCTCACATTAGTCTCGGGCCAATAATAGGCATATGAAATATGTCACATAAGATAATATATAATTTCTTGCTAATAATCAAGCATAATTCTTTTGGAGATAATGCTAGCATAATTGGATGAAAACTAATAATAGTGAAATAATATGATAACCTAAATAATAATGTGATATTAATGGCCAAAAATATTAATTATGACATAACTCATTAAAAGTAATCCTAAAAGTTAAATCTAAGTTAAAAATCATGTTCCTTGGATCCCAATTTCCTTGGAAGTCAAGTTTCACATTATTCACACAATAACAATTAATTTAATTCTTTTTCGAAAGAGAAGATCTAAGTTTTCCCCAAAACATCAAATAAAATAATAAGTGACTCCAAAAGAGGAAAATAATTTTGGAATCATAACCTACATAATATATATAGCCTTTGGGTGAATCTTCATCCACTTTGGAAAATGTTTGATTAAAAGATGTACTTAGGAGAGAGAAAGTGTGTAGAACCTTCAAAATATTAAATAAATGTACAAACAACTTTGACATGTAAAATAGATAGAAAATTCATGTCCAACAAATTAATTATGATTTGTGGGTGAAATTTCATCAATTTTGGAGAATCTTAAAGTCATTAATGCATGAGGAAAGAGAAAATAGTATATGATTTATTTAACACATCAAAAGTTCTAAAAAGGAAAATCCAATTTCATAATCAGAATCTACATGACTTAGTTAGCCTCTATGCAAAATTTCATATATTTAGGTCTCGTTTGCACCCTCCAATGAAGAAACAGAAAAAGGAAACAATATGTCAATATCCACTTTATTCGAATTCAATTTGAACAAGGTTTTCTTTATTTACTCTATCAAGCGCTATTATTTCCCTTTTCCTCACAATTGAACGGTCGAGATTCACTCGCCCCTTGATCTTACAACTTAGGAGTCATCTCCTAGCCATGCCAAGAAAGGGAAACTAACTCCTTTCGGGACACCTGGAAAATCCATATTTTCTATCTCTCTTCTTCATCTCCGATCAAAATTTCTTCTCCTACATATTCCTTATCTGATTCTACACCGAACCATACCTTACTCGTGTCTTGTTGTTGCCAATTAAGGATTTTCCCAAATCTCATCTAAAGCTTCTTGAACCTCCCCACCTATGAACCCTAAGTCAAACACCCATCTATAGATAGCTCTACCCCAGCCTTCCTCGGCTCCTATGCAACTCTCTTCTAATCTCAATTCCTCTGCATATAGCATGTGTTGCCACCGGTAATCGAAAATTCATCTTGGGTTTGCAGTAAGAATTGCTTATTCTCCTCGTCTTCCTGGCTCAATCCCACCTAGCAGTAAGTTTTCCATCTTCTTCTCTTCCTTCCTACGCTTCTAGTTTCTCGAGTTATCATCGAACGCAGATTCTACAAAATCCATGCATGAACAACATCCTATTACTCGTTGTTCATGGATTGGCTGAGGAATGGGATGAAGTTCCATGTGTTTTTCCAGTTCTATCCCTCGCTTAATAGTTCATTTTATTTTTCTCCAAGGGCATATTCATCTTTTCACCGCATTTTTTCTTTAGTTATCTCACAAGTCAGTCCAACCCTTGATTGGGTGACTTGGATGCATCAGATTGGCCCAAGTCAAGCGATTTCTCTCTCTCACTCCCTCACTTTTGGAATTTCTTCGTTTACATGGCATTTTCTAATTATCTGATTGGTCAAAATTCAAAAATGCATAACTAATTATCTGTTGGGCCAAAAATTACAAATAAATAGTCATTGGATTCAAAAAAATAAGTTCTATCTATTGGTATCAAATTTTTTGCTGGAATCTAATCTTGGAAATATGTGATTTTAATGAATTTACTTAAATAGATAATAATTTGTAAAATCCATAAATAAATACATGTACGTCAGAAAAATATAATAAAATGTGTTTTGAACTCAAAAAAATATAACCTAAAACATGGCATGGTTTTGATAACCTAATTTACCAATAATAAAAAGATGAGTTTTAGGGTTTTGAATAATCCAAACCTAATTTCACATACATGATAATAGGTGCTTTAGAAACCTAGATTTGGATCTAGAAGTGTCTTGGACCGATATAGGATCTAAAGTGAGGTATGATTGCATCTCATAAGAACTTTTTGGGCAATTTCTAATTCCGCTCTTTTAATGTATGTTTGCATCCCCGATTATTCTTATTTAGTGATTATCCTATATTCTTTTTTCTCTTGGTCCTATGGACATTAGCCTATACACAATATCTTTTCTTTTTAAAATCATAATTCATGTGAAGTACCATTCATGTTATTGATCTGGTGATCGTGGATATTCTTTTAGACTGTCTCTTATGCTTTGTGGATGTTGGACTTATTTGATGTTATGTGTTTCTTTTTCCACCATGGTAGTGGATGCATATATGGCACCATATGTGATGGTATTTGGATGGATGTTCTCATCCTTCTTATTCTCTTATTCTCTTGTATTCTTGCTTATCTTTTGTTATGCTTCATGTGGTGACCGCTAGTATAATTTTACTTTTTATTTTATGTGGATGTGAAAATTCCCACATATGCCTGCAGATGTGAAAATCCATGCATAAGAAAATAATTAGGGCAAACATTCCTAGGCAGATGTATACAAGGCCCTGCCACCCCATATTCTAGAGCAAATGTATACAAGACCCTGCTCACCCCCACATTATTTTTGGAAGATGTGTTATTTCATACCTACATGTTATATTATCTAGTTCTATCACAAAAGAAACAGATTGATGCTTTGAACTTATCTTTTTCTCTTATTTATCATGTATTTGACTTCTTTTCTTTTATGCCCTCTTTGGGTAGTACTTTACTCTTTCATGGGAAGCCTTTTGTTTTGATGTCCCTTATTCTTTATAAATTGCTCAATTTCCTTTATAGTATGCACATACTAGCTTTTTGCTGATGTATCTACTTTTCTTTTCTTTTGTAGGATGTGCTTCGATCCCAGGTTTAGACCAAGGAGAGGATAAGCAAGGTGAATTTGGACAACAACCTTTGTAGCTGAGATTTTGGGGAACTTGAAAGAGGTGGTTAGATGATACTCAGCTGGATCCTTGTTCATTTAAGATAGTTTCCCTTTGACTCACCCATGTGTGCTGTACTGATGTATAAATATATATAGCTTTTTAATAATTAGATAAATTTCTCTTCCACTTCTATTTATTGTGTTATGATGCATACATGTTGAATTAATTGGTTATCATCCCTTTGGTGAAATATTTTATGTGGTGTTTGGTTTAATGGATCTTCCCTTTTTATTTCTTATAGGGAGTGGTTCTCCTAGGAGAATCCACTCCTTACAGCATGGTATCAGAGCCACTAGCAGTTGGTTATCTAATTATTTCAATCTGGTCTCCCTTGGGATGTTTACCTTTATCTTAGGTTTCTTATGCCTAGTACCCTTGCCTTGTGCAGGCAAAACCCTCACGACGGGAGATAACTCAACTGTTGACAATATTTCCGACTAAGAGACACCCCAGAACCCTAGGTCTGGGATGCCAAGGATGGATCCACCTTTTACCACTTTAGTGATACAAGGAACTCCTCCAACTAGAAGTGGACCATTAGTAGGACAAGAAACCACAACCTCTACTGCTAGTACAGGCATAGTCATCTCTTTATAGTAAGAGTTGGCCATGTTTTGACAACTTTTTGCTACTACCATAGCAGGGAAGTTGAAAGAGTTGTGTGTCTAAAAAACCTAAGGAGTACTCAATCATGGAGTTCATGAAGATGGAACCACCCTACTTCAACGGTGAAGGTGATCTAGAGATGGTGGATAAAGAAGATGATTGGGTGTTATCTCTTGAGAGGACTTTTGATGGTATGACATGTCCTCCACACCAAAAGGTCAGATTTGCTACTTACGTACTTGATGGACCAACTAGAGTTTGGTGGAATGGAATTGCAAGAACTCGTGATATCTCTACCATGACCTAGGAGCACTTCATGGTGCTCTTTCATGGAATGTACATCTGCATTGTTGCTCTAAAGAAGAAGGAAGTGGAGTTCTACAGTTTGAAGAAAGGTTCCCTATCTGTTTCTGCTTGTGTACAAAAGTTTCTGTTATTGGACGTTATGCAGTTGGTTTGAGTGAAGAGCGTAGTCTATTTCTTCAAGGACTTAACTACAATGTGGGTCGTGCTCTTATTCCGCAACTACCCTTAACCTTTCAACAGATGGTGGATAAGGCCTTAGTTGTGGAATCATACCCTGGTTTCCATGCACATAAACAGAACAATCATAAAAGGAAGCACCTTGAAGGTGAGCGTCACCCAGATGATCCCATTGCATGAAGAGGGGATAGGGTTCCAATATGTCATCATTGCAATGAACTTGGGCATGTTCTCCATGAGTGCCCCAAACATCATAATGGACAAGTACCATCTCAGCAACAAGCACCTTGTGTACCTCATCAGAATAATTGAAACAATAATAAAGGAAGATCTATGGAAAGGCAAGTTGGAAGAGTTTTTCTTTGGATGGTGAAGAAGTTCATGACAATGAACAAGAATAGGATAATCCATAGTTCTATAGTCAGTATTTACAAGTCATGTTTCCTTTTTGCATGATGCTTTTATGTACGGATGTAATGAAGTGTAGTGGAACCCTTTGTACCTAAAGAATAGTTTGACGTAATAAGATGAATCCTTTCAGAGGTGGTGAATAAGTTGTTTTCTTTTAGGTGGATGTTTTGATTTCGAGGATGAAATCCCTTTAAGGGGTGGTGTGCGGTAACAAACTAGATCTCAAACCCTACCCTAGACGTTTGACCTTTTGGACTTAGCCAAACAAGGTTTAGCATAACCCTAATGAGATAATGCATGCAAAAATCACCCTAATGTAACCCAAAGTTCTCACATTAGTCTTGTGCCAACAATAGGCAAATGAAATATGCCACATAAGATGATATAAACTTTTGTGAAAATAATCATACATAATTATTTTGGATATAATGTTAGCATAACTGAATGAGAAACAATAATATTAGTGAAATAATATGATAACCTAAGTAATAATATGATATTAATGACCAAAAATATAAATTATGACATAACTAGGGAATCCTAAAAGTGAAACCTAAGTTAAAAATCATGTTCCTTGGATCCCAATTTCCGTGGGAGTCAAGTTTCACATTATTCACACAATAATAATTAATTTAATTGTTTTTTGAAAGAGAAGATCTAAGTTTTCCCCCAAACATCAAATAAAATAATAAATGACTCAAAGAGAAAAATAATCCTGGAATTGTAATCTACATAATAAATACAACCTTTTAGGTGAATTTTCATACAATTTGGAAAATGTTTGATTAAAAGATCTAATCATGAGAGAGAAAGTGTGTCGAACCTTCAAAATATTAAATAAATATAAAAACAACTCCAACATGTAAAATTGATGGAAAATTTGTATCCAACAAATTAATTATGACGTGTGGGTGAAGTTTCGTCAAATTTGGAGAATCTTAAGTCATTAATGCATGAGAAAAGAGAAAATATTATATGATTTATTTAACATATCAAAATTCTAAAAAGGCAAATCTAATTTCATTATCGGAATCTACATGCCTTAGTTAGCCTTTGTGCAAATTTTCATTTAATTTGGGGCTCATTTGCACCCTCAAACGAAGAAAGAGAAAATGGTAATAATATGTCAATATCCACTTTATTCGAATTTAGTTTGAACAATGTTTTCTCTATTTAATCTGTCATGCACTATTATTTCCTTTTTCTACGTGATTGAATGGACGAGATTCACTCACTACTTGATTGTACGGCTCAAGCGTCGTCTCCTAGACAAGCCGAGAAAGGGAAACCAGCTGCTTTCAGGACAACTGGTAAATCTAAATTTTCTCGCTTTCTTCTTCATCTCCGATCAAAATTTCTTCTCATACATACTCCTTATCTAATTCTGCACCGAACCATAACTTACTCGTGTCTTACTATTTCCAATTGAGGATTTTCCCAAATCTCATCTAAAGCTTCTCGAACCTCCCCACCTATGATCCTAAATCAAACCCCCTATCCTTCCTCGGCTCCTATGCAACTCTCCTCTCATATCAATTCCTATGCATATAGCATGTGTTTCCATCGGTGATCGAGAATTTATCTTGGGTTTGCGACGAGCGTTGCTTCTTATCCTCGTATTCCCAACTCAATCCCACCTAGAAGTAAGTTTGTCATCTTCGTCTCTTCCTTCCTATGCTTCTAATTTCTTGAGTTATCATTGAATGTGGATTCACCCAAATCCATGCATGAATTGTAGCATGTTGCTCACTGTTCATGGCTTGGTCAAGGAAGGGGATGAAATTCATTGTGTTTTTCCAGTTCTATCCCCCCCTTCTTAGTTCATTTTCATTTTTCGCTAGGAACACATTCTTCTATTCCCAACATTTTTCCTTTAACTATCTCACAAGTCAGCCTAGCCCTTGACTGGGTGATTTGGACACATCAGATTGGGTCAAGTCAAGCAACTTCTCTCTCACTCCCTCTCTTTTGCAATTTCTCCATTTACGTGGTATTTTCTAATTAGCTGAATGGTCAAAATTCTAAAATGCATAACGAATTATCTTTTGGGCCAAAAATTATAAATAAATAAGCATCAAATTTAGAAAAATAAGGGCTATCTAATGGTACCAGTTTTGTTGCTAGAATCTAATATTAAAAATATATGATTTTAATGAAAATAGATAATAATTTGTAAAATCCATAACTAAATATATGTATGTAAGAAAAATACAATAAAATATGTTTTGGACTCAGAAAAATATAACTTGAAACATGGAATGGTTTTGATAACCTAATTTATTAATAATAGAAAGAAGAATTTTAGGGTTTTGAATAATCCATGTAAGTCTAACTCTAATTTCACATACATGATAATAGGAGCTTTGGAATCCTAGACTTGGATCTAGAACTATCTTGGACCCGTATAGGATCTGAAGAGAGGTATGATTGCATCTCACATTATTTCTATATTGGGCAATTTCTAATTCCTCTCTTTTAATGTATGTTTGCATCCCCGATTATTCTTACTGAGCAATTATCCTACATTGTTTTTTATATGGGTCCTATAGACATTAGCATATACATATTGTCTTTTCTTTTGAAAATCATGGTTCATGTGAAGTACCCTACTTGTTATTGATCTTGAGATCGTGGATATTATTTTGGACTCTCTCTTATTCTTTGACCATTTTGGACTTATTTGATGTTATGTGCTTCTTTTCCACCATGGTAGTGGATGTGTATATGGCACATTATGTGACGGTATTTAGATGGATGTTCTCATCCTTCTTATTCTCTTATTATCTTGTATTCTTGCTTATCTTTTGTTGTGCTTCATGTGGTGACCACTAGTATAATTTTACATGTTATTTTATGTGGATGTGAAAATTCCCACATATGCGTGCAAATGTGAAAATTGATGTATATGAAAATAATTAGGGTAGGCATGCCCAGCCAGATGTATACAAGGCCCTGCCACCCCATATTCTAGAGCACATGTATACTAGACCCTGCTCACCCCACATTATTTTTGGTAGATGTGTTATTTCCTATCTACATGTTATATTATCTAGTTTTGTCCCAAGTGAAACACACGCATGCTTTGAACTTATGTTTTTCTCTTATTTATCATTTTTTTGACTTATTTTCTTTTATGCCCTCTTTGGGTAGTACTTTACTCTTTCATGGGATGCCTTTTATTTTGATGTCCCTTATTGTTTATAAATTGCTCCATTTCCTTTTTAGTATGCACATACCAGCTTTTTGCTAATGTATCTTATTTTATTTTCTTTTGTGGGGTATGCTTCCATCCCCAGGTTTTGACCAAGAAGAGGATAAGCATGGTGGACTTGGACAACAACCTTTGTATCTGAGCTTTTGGGGGAATCGAAAGAGGTGGTTAGATGACCCTCAGTTGGATCCTTGTTTGTTTAAGATAGTTTCCCTTTGAGTTAGAAGGAGACTTAGTCTCCCCCTCCCTCAAATAGGTGCCAGAGCCCAGATGACTCAAGGGATTGTAAATACAATGTGCAATAGGAGGTTTCAAACGTGGGTCCCCGAGGAGGATAGGGCGGACCGAATCATCTGCGCTACACTGGTCGGGTTATAGTTTCCCTTTGACTCACCCATGTGTGGTGTAGTGATGTATAAATATATCAAGCTTTGTAATAGTTATATAAATTTCTATTCTGCTGCTATTTATTATGTTATGATACATACATGTTAAATCAATTGGTTATCATCCCTTTGGCAAACAATATTATGTGGTGTTTGGTGCAAGGGATGTTGCCTTTTTATTTCTAGTAGGGAGTGGTTCCTCTCTGGCAGTCCACTCCTTAAACATAATGTTTGTAGATAACTTCATGTATAAATAGTGATTGGTACTTAGTTTCAATTCAAGAACTCAATTGTGAATAATGTATGAGTCAACTTCAATTTTAATGCATGGTGTTTCATTTATCTTTTTGCTATGTATATTATATTTTGTGATGTTCCTTCGAGCCAAGTGACCCATGTTATTGCTTCTGTTAACGTATATATGTGCTTGAAGGGATGTTACACCACTACAAGGACAATACCCCATGAGAGGGTATCCCAGAGATTGAGCAAATAAGGGTTGAGATGTTATAATAAAAACCATGCATAAAAATGATAACAGGAAACTTCTAGGTATGGTGCCCTGACCTGGGGTGGGTCAACCAAAGAGTGGGAAAAGGACCTATGGGGAGGAAAACCCTAGACCTATGGGGTCGGGTTGTGACAAGAGAGCCTAACATCCTCCTATAACCTAAGAAGGCACCCCAGGTTAGGACCTTCCCTAGAAGGGTGATATGATAAATCAATTTAAAGATTGAGTTAACCTTAATTATCACTTAAAGGGTGGAGAATTGAGGATATAAATATGAAAGTACATGTGTTAAGTATGATTCTTTGAAACCAAGTATGCCATCTCTGAGGAACATGAGAAAAAGTCACTATGGACGTGGATGACAATATGAGGCTGATCCCAGAAGAAAAAGGTTGTCATGATTTCAATGAGGGGACATAAACTGAATAATGAGCATCATAAGAGATGGAGGAAATCTGGTTTAAAGAATTACATATGAAAATAATTTGCTTAAAATGGTTAAAATTGTGACATCTAAAAGAAACCATTGGGAAGGGTAGATCCATAAGTCAATCCTAAGGTCAAGTAGGTAGTACTAAAGGTACATGGGACCGATGGGATTAGGAGTTGATTGTTCCTTAAATGCACAAGACCATCTGGTCAGGAGGTAACAACTATGTGTGCTTGAGGTCCATGACTTAGGAGATTGGACACCTTCATGATGTTCATGTGCCAATGGGTGAATGTGAGAGGCACTTCCTAGATGCATATGGATGAGATCATTCTAAAAGTACATGTACCCCTAGAGAGCTCAAGGAAGTGGCTAAGACTCATAATACATGAGGTGTAAATATAAAAAATATAAGAAGTCATGTAATAATGAAAGGAGTTGTTACAAACTTAAGAGTGAGAAAGGCACTTGACTTCATGAAATCAAAGAATATTGTGAAATTAAAAAGGTTCGGTTTGGATTATGGTGAATGATAATTCATCCTAAAATGTAAAATTTTAGGATAATGGGTGTGTACATCATCTCTACTCTTGGCATGAGACGAACATTGTATTTGGTATGTAGTCAAGTGCTTATTTCATCTCATTATGAGTGAGAGATTGGGTAGACACATGTATGCTTAAAACTAACATATGAGAATGAATACCTTAAGTTGAAATTAATGATATGACTAAGGGTTTGAGGTGTTACCTCACCCTTAGGTGGAAATAAATGAAGAATGTGTTGGAAACCTAGGTAAAAAGATAGTCTCCAAGTGAAATTGAAATCAAAATTGGATTTGTAATTACCAAGTGGCAATATCGTGTAAATACTTAGGAAGTGAATGTACCTTGAATTGATTCAAGTGCCAATCCTAGTAATAATGTAAGGAATTTGCATATCTATAATAGTAGTTAAAGATATCTAAGTAGAGTTGCTAACCCTAAGGTTTTGAGACTGAGATGAGTTATCATTCATCTTAACCTGACTAGAGATGAATTTTGAGGACAAAACTCCTTCTGAGGGGTAAATGTTATATCCTCAATGTTGGTAAAAACTAAATGATATAAATATGACGCATGATTTGATAAATAATTTTCTCTAATGGTTTTATCGGTGAAATAATGATGTTAATCACCTTTTTGAAATGGGTGCTTGTGTCTCTAGTTAAATAAATGAAATGAGTTTGTACATGAATTAATGATCATGGCATTTTAAATATTTCATAACAAAAATATGGAAAAATATGTAAGTTTTATAAGAGAAAATAAAATATAAGGTGTTTTGGATAATTAAAAGAGTAATTATCTGTCCAAGAGTGGAAACACAATGTTGGGTCACCAAAATCTCGATATAACCATTGCATACTTAAAGATAATAAAGAAAAAAAAAGAATTCTAGAGATTGTGAGGAAAAGGATGTTTCTTAAAGAAAAGGTAATTGAATTAATGAGATGTTTAAAAGAACATGTTTGGTTTATAAAAGACATCTCAATAAATCCCAATCACTAAATATAACTTGGGAAAGGTTTTGATGAGTTTCCATGGAATAAGGATAATTGGGTCAAAGGATATACCCAGGACAGAGATAAAAGAATAATCTAGAATGCATAAGCAAAATAGCTAATAAAATTCCATGTATTTATGCACTTTTGTTTATGTATTTGTGTGTATTTATCAAGAAAATATGGTAATCTAATTAAAGGGATACTTGGAGGACAAGTATGGATAGGTGTGTCACCACTTTGGCAATCTATTGAATATCTTCCTACTTTTCCATGAGTGCCTTGTATTAACCATAAGGAAGTAGAGATTCATAAAGAGAATCCTTTTTAGTTGTGGAATGTCATCATGGAAATTGGCAATGACATGGGGGAAAAGAAATGATAAAATAAAGTGCAACAAAGGATCTATATATGGTTTTCGATTGATACACAATTGGTCGATGACCTAGCCTTCTCCCTCATCTCTTCCACTAGGTCTCTCGCTATCCAACCCACCCTAGTTCTCCCTTTGGGTCCAATATAGGATCGCATGATGTCGAAGGAATGTGGTAGTTGAGGACATGGTCATTGATGTTTTCCACAGGTGGCTTGATTTGTGCACAAATTGTCACTATTTGGATATCTAATTTGGTCATTTTCTTTGTTATTTGTTCTAAATTGAATATATTTTCACACATATTTCACAAAATTTATATGAAATCAGTGTGCATCAATTCTTATATTTGTGTATGTATTTTATATGTATTTTACATATTTTTATTATTATAATTATTTCATTTAATTTGTTTCTAATTTTATTGCAGATAATTATTATTTACTGGAGCAATGTCGGTACCACCAACATGCAACTCGGTAGTAGCGACGGAATCGAAGTAAAAAAATATTATTGTTCCATATTGAAAAGGAAAAGGATTTCTACTGCAACTAACTCGGTAGTACCGACTTACAAATTGGTAGTACCAGCACAGGCGCTGACGGTCAAGATTAAATGCATTAAATCCAACTATTATTATTATGGAAAATAAAATCTAGGTATTCTCTTAACCTAAACATATGTAACGGATAGACAGGGTACCATTAGAAGGAGGTCATCAATATCTATCATATGGGGACGACACACATGGTGAAAAGAGGGAGAAAAGTGAAGGAACCCTACTCAGCGGATTTCAAAGGCATTTTGTCTATGGAAACGACAGAAAATCCTCTCCTTCTTCTCTAGATCCATTCTTTATCCCTCTCTCCAATTTATTGTATCTCAAAATTCGTGTTTTACATCTTTTTTATATACTATGATACTATGTCATCTATTTTCGACTAAAACATATTCCTTAGGATCCGAGAGTAGCCCAAATATGCATTGTGTCTGACTTTTATGCATTAATATCACTCTTACTCCTATTTTCTGGATATAAATCTATGAGCTTTTATTGTTCTATTTATGCTTGATCACCATAGGTATATTTTTAGATCCTTAATCATTTCGGAAGAGAGGTTAAAGGTTGTAAAATCATTGATTTACCTATTTACTGTGCCCTTAGGGAAAGGTGGAGTGTAAACAGGAGGAGAAGCCTAAATATTATACATAAAAACCTAACTAATCAACCAATTACTATGGAAATGGGATTGTCATTAAAATAGGTAGTTAAATGCACTGTGGCATGGGTAGTCTTACTACAGGCTCTTTATGATAGGGGTGATGTATGGTAGTGTTTAGAGGTTAGTTGCAGTGTTATCCATGGTGAAACCACCGTCTTAAGGAACTTATCCATTCTTGATCACAACAATCTTAGTTAGATTTACTTTTTGTTCTTAGTTAAATAACCAACCAATCAACACTTAATCTAGGTCTAGTTGATTTGCTTTCAGTAAGTAGTATTCTCTGGTAAATGATTCCTTGAGTTCGACACTCGGGCCTCATAGACCTATATTATATTAATTCGACACGTACACTTGCATATTACACGCACATTATATGTGTGTCATGGCTCACCATCACCATGGATGGAGCCCCATGGTCATAGAACCTCTCTCTCTCTTTGTTCGTTAAAGCGTGATGCAGGCACATGGGTTGCTTGCCCTGGTGCCAAGGTGCGACATGAGAAACCAAAGACATACAAGGATGACTACTTAGGTTTGAGAAACATGATAGAAATTGGTGATCCATTTGATAAGAAGACTCTTGTCACCGCTAGTCCAAAGAGTAGGAGGGATCCCATTCTACAACCTCCAGTGTACACAACTACTCGACCGCACAATGTTCCTAAGTATACCTTCTCTCCTCCATTCTTCTGGTTGTACACCTGCAGTACCTAGAACCCAAGGACCTACCCAACCCCTTCTCTAACCATCATGGTCATTGCCAATTCTTAGCCAAGTCAGCCCAGGGCCATATAGGTAAGCGAACCCTTTGTGGCTGTCGGAACCCACAAATGAAGGGAGGGTGGACAACTTTTTGGTCACACATGGATAAGAATCGGACTCCCCATGATCGCACGGTAGGAGAAAGGTGTGGGGTCAATTGACCCATCTGCCCTAGTCTCCTGGCCAGAGCAGAGGGGCACATGAGTAACTTCTCCCTTTTTACTAAACTGTGTTGGATAATTAAAAGGGGTTTTCACGGCTGCATGGCGCTCGACCATTGCTCAATACTTGGAAAAATCATAGAAATTGCCAGGATGTTCAAATGACGATAAGTAAGATATGAAAATTGATTAGGAGAACACATATAATCCAAATAAAATATGTTTGAGACTCAAATATAATACTAGTACCAAATGTGATGTTGAACAATGTTTCATATGTGATTAAAAAATAAAAACACAAACTGTGTATACTAATCATGTTAAATTTATTTCTTGAGATATAGTCTGACAATATTGAACATAATGATAATTTAAACTGATCGTGTTCATAATGGTGATAATTAAGGTTTCTAATTTGAATGGTCATGCTATGAAGAATTACAATTATAAATCGTAACTTGCTATTTTGCTAAGGAAATTAATCAGACCAAAGTGATCATAATGGAAGGATAAGTTGGATATAGTAAATATGGTTCACCTAACATTTAATATGTGTTGTAATTAGGGTTTTTATCCGTATTCCCTTGCAACATGAGACCCCCCTAAACCCTATATTAGGACCCATGTAGGGTTTAACCTAATTAATGTGATTATAGTGATAGTGACACTTTAGGATTTACATACATGTAGATTAAATGATTGGATTCCTCTTTGCTTGATTGATTGAATGACATGCTTAAAGTATGATTCGATAACCTCCATGGTCATACAAAAGGTACGTGGTTACATCTATGACTACCCACATTAGTTGTCTGATGTTTTTTGAGTGTTTCTTGAAGATTCAACGACAAAATTTTTGGATGTTTATTTACATTATGTTCAGTTGTAGTACCACTATGAGTATCACATTCAAAAAGATCATGTCAAGAAAATGCTAGTTCTTATTTGCAACTATTTGATGGAATATATGTTGTTAGTTTATTTGCACACTTTTGTATGCATTCCACATACACAATATAACTTGTTATATTGATCTGTGTGTTTGTTTCACGTTGTTTTAGGTACATGCTAGATAATATGATATCGAGATATGATGGACATGATAATCAGTTGAATTTACTTGAGGACATTAAAGTTAAATTGTAAGGATGACTAAATAGATACTTCTTATCAAATAGCTCTTAAATTTACAATCCTAATGTTGCAAAGTTATGTAAGTTCTAAAGGAACATCTTGTAAACAACATATTTAAAATTTATGGAAATTATTTTCTATTGATTGCTATTTGTTTAAAATCTGGATCCTTGGGAAAGTATAAGTAATGGTTTTTTGGCCTTCCTTAACTGGGGGTTTCTAAAAAGTGAGTTCATTACATTTGGTATCAGAGCACCAAAATTTTCAAATAATATTTAATAGTTAATAATTTCAAGTAATTTGTAGAAATATGGGCAAATTATTAGGGCTTTTTTCTAAAGACGATGGTGTCTAAAGCGGGCCATGACTAGGGGGCTGGCAAAAGTTTTCTCCACACCACTAGTAGGCTTACGAGGATTCTCGGGCCCGTGCATCCTGCCTGGCCAAAGTTGGAAGTATTTCCTAAAGTAAAATACTTGTATGGTCTCTTCTCATCTCTTTTGTCCATTTCTCATTCTCTTTCTTAATAAATGCAAAAAGGAACTTCTCTCCTCGTCTAAAGTTAGGGTTTTTGTGAAGAAGTAGGATTAAGGCATCATCCACCAATCAACATACATGTAATGTGGATAATGTACATGTAATGTGGAACTAATAATGTACATGCAATGCGGAAATAATGATAACGTAATAGAAAAAATGGGTTTTATGAGTTACAAGGGTAAACACTATATGGGGTAGGGTTGGTTTAGAGGAACCCTAGTGGGTCAAGGGAAATGGAAACCCTATGTGACAATTTTGTATTCTTTGACTTGAACCCTAAAACTGTAATCCTTGAATTGGGAATAGTGTGGGTGAATAGGAAATCATACCCACATCCATCTAATTAGGGTAATAGGAAAGATAAATATAAATGAATTTGGTAACCAGTCTCCCCTGCATGAATGACACATGAGAAAGAATCCGAATATAAATGAGAAACATAAGTAATCAATGGTTATATATGAAAAAAATATATAACATGCTCGAACCTAAGCATGCTATCTTTAGAAGTTTGAATATGGAAAGAAAGTCACTAAGATGACTTTGATCAAGCCCCAGGAGAAAAAGGTCATGGATGATCAAGCCCATAGAGGGGAAGATCACAGAAGGTAAAGCCCCTGGATGGGAAGAAAAAACTAATAAAAAATGATGTACAAAGCCTAAATACCATAGTGAAGGAAGCTCATGGACTACAAAATCCTACTATTATCATAAGAAGGGTGTTGATAGATGAGGAATATCTCTTGAAGAATGGGAACAGCCATGAAGGACCAGTTGGTGAAAAGAGAGTATGTCACATAGAAAAATGGGATATGGAGCTGGATAGTGAAATAGGTATGCTTTTCCCTCTAAAAATCAACATGGGGGTGAAACAACGACAGTGACAAAATAAGGGAGCATAAAGCTTCAAGTAGCATGCGCTGGCAGTGACCAGGCCCGCAAACATCAATGAAAATCCTGAGCCGTAACTGTCAGAGTTTGGGCAAACTTGATAGGAAGAAGGCCCTTCACACTTGGTGTTGGTGGGAATGACCAAGTCTAGTTTTTGTTTCAAAATCCAAAGTGCACAACAACAAGCTAAAATTGGTAAAAAAAGGATAGCGGCTTTGTGTATGGTTTTTGTTTGTTGAGTGAAAGGAAATATGGTAAGACATTCCCAGTCACCTATAATATTATGGGGAGAATAAGACATTCCCCAGGGCGATTATTTACATGCCCTCTATGGGTGGTTGTACATAAGTACCACTACTTTAAATTAAATAGAACATAAATTGACATGCTAGAAAAAGTAGTCATGGAAAGAATAATCATATGAATCAATAACCATGGAAGTGGGGTACCAAGACCCAAGAATAATGTTCCAAAACTGATTTATGAGGCAAGTATAGCAAAAGATTCAAGAGTATATGAAATAGGGTTTAATAAAGCCTCATTATAGAAAAATAGGTTAAGGAACAATTATTCCCAACTTAAGGTGTAAATGACATACCTCTCTTACTGATATCAATTACTAACTTTCACCACTTTAATTGAGTCCAAGTTCCACTTTGCCTATTTTCAATGTATTAACATGTATTAGAGTACATAGTGCACATTAATATATAGAAACCCTAATTTTAGTCCTTTTTAGAAAAACTCAGATTTAGACTCATAAAACATCACCAATAAACTTATTAATTTTTCCTGATCAAGAAAACATATTTATATATTAATTTTGGAGTTATGATGATGAAGATGTAATTTTTATGGATTTTATGCATTAAATTCGTTTTACAAAAATTACCCTTCGTCAAACCATGAAATCAGACCTTGAAAATATTTTTATTATATGGAGATTAATTTTCCAATTCCAAAACATATTTATTTTTCAAATTTGGATAAGTGCTTTAGAAGATATGAATTTTTCAATACTGACCAATAGGAAATTACCACATCATCAAACTGATCGAGATAATTAAAGAGAGAGGGAGAGGGAGAAAACACCATTTGACCCAAGATCAGGTTTGAAGTTTCATTGGTAACCAAACTACATCTTCTAGAGAAGGTAAAATAGCAAGAAACGAAAACCCTAGAAGAACATGATAAAAAGAGATGGAAATCATCGATTTTAAACATAGAAGCATGAGTTTTAAGCATGTACTAAGCAATATATGAGAAGGGGGTTAAAAAAATTGCCTCTAGGAAGGTAAGAAGGTCCAAAAAAAACTGATCTCGAGATTAGAAAGTCTAGTTGCTCCAAGACAAGCTCCTTTCTTGAGCAAAGATCACCTTATCCACTTTAGAGGTGCAAACCCCAGCAAAAGAGCATGGAGATGAGATGTTTTAGGGTTCTAGGTGGAGTGTTACCATGGAAGGTCATGGTTCCGACCTGGAAGAAGGTGGGAGGAATACTAACAGCATGAAAACAGGGAAGGAAAGGAGGATTCTTACTAGTTTTGGTCAAATTCACGAAGAAGGAGCTTAAGACATCCTAAATAGAGAAATTTGGAACCCTAGGAGCCTTCTTCACCAAGGTAGGCACCCTATTTTACCTTGGGACAGAAAATTCATGGCCAAACATAGAAGGGATGATGCTCTAAGTTGTGGGAAGGAGAAGGACAGGATTTCTTCTTTGATTGGGAGGTGGGAAGGGGTAGGCATGGCTTTATAAAGAAGGGGGCAAGTATGAGGTGTCTATGGGACTTTCCATGTGTCCTTAGGCTAGGGCTTCATGGCCATTCAAGAGGACAGCTCAAAGACTCTTCTTGTATACCAAAGGTCGGTTCTAAGATCCCATGGAGCCTTCTAGGCCATCCCCACCATTCTTCAAACAAAGAAGTAACCCCATTGGTTGATAACTTTTAAAGATAAGCACATTTATAAAGAGGGTGACCCTATAATGCCCTTGGAGAGAAACCTTCAAACCAAGGTGCAAGCAGGTGCCCCATGTTACCAAATCTACTGAATGGTAAGGGAATATCTAAGGATTAAAATTCAGGTAATTTTTTTTTTGAAGGTGTCGTGCCATATATCATTACGGTGGCCAATCGGCCCTAGCAAGGTTCAAATACATACTGGGAAAAGACGAAACCAAATCAAAAGACTCGACTGACCCACGACGGGTATCATTAGCTATAGAATTAGCTAAATTATTACTAGTACGACTACTAAAGGATAAAGAGAAAGAACTAAAGTTGCCTATAAGCAGCCTAATGTCATCCAAGATGCCTCCCAAGTAGTCTCTCCTCACGCCGATTTTGTGAAAACCGTTGACCACCACCTGCGAGTCTGTCTCTACCTCTATGTTACTCCATGCATGCCGTTTCATCCAGAGAATGGCCTCACGTAAGCTTAAAGCCTCGGCAATAGCAGTGTCCTTCAATCCCTTCCACCGTTTACTACCGATACCTAGGACATTGCCATGGCTGTCCCTAAGAACCCATCCTGTCGCCTCGATTCCGTCCTCCCCTACTGACGCATCCACATTCAACTTGACATGGTCAACCGCTAGAACTGTCCACCTCACCCGTTGGGTTCTCGTAGTGTGCCGTTCTCCTTGGCTGTTCGGCGTTGCCTCCATGATATTGTGGTCACATAGCAAAGCCAACAAGGTGGTCTTGATAGCTGCTCCATTTTGGTTTGGTTTCTTGAAGATGTGGGCGTTTCACAGCGTCCATGTCGCCCAAATGACGGAAACCATCTCCTCCCATTTGTCTTTGTCTTTGGTGCTAATGATGGTGGTAATGGCCTCTGTGACCGTGAGGTCTTTCACCCGATCCACACTGTCCCTGGCATAATGCGACGCTTGGTCCCAGATTTCAATGGCGCTTGGACATCTGAATAGCATGTGTGGGATGGACTCCCTCTCTGAGTAGCACAGCAAACAAGTACCATCCGTGTTGCAGTTTCTGTCGTATAATCTGCCCATGGTTGCTAGTCCACCTGTTGCTGCTCGCCACATGAAGTGTGCCGCCTTTGGAGCAAGCCCGCTCCTCCATATCAACCGCCATATGCTCTCCCCCGACTCGGATATATGTGCTAAGGTATTCTGTCTCCCCTAAACTCCTAGCCAGTAAGCCAATCTGACCGAAAACTCACCGTTTCTTGATGGCCACCAAAACTTGACATTGGGAGCTCGCTCTATCCTGAGAGGTATAGTCATAATATCCATTGCTATGCTGTCCGGAAAGGTGTCGTGAATAACGTCAAAGTTCCACTCCATCCTCTCATCATGAATGAGCTCACTCACATATATGGGCTGCTCACCCTCGACATGTCGATAATCTCCCAACGTGTCTCTCCTCTTCGGCACCCACATGTCCTCCCATATGTTAATATCCGCACCACTCCCAACCCTCCATTCCACCCCCTCCACAGCAAGAGCCTTCACCTCCCATATACTACGTCGGGTGTAGCTCGGGTTATGACCTCTCCTCGCCTCCCAAATATCATATGAAGGGAAATATCTTGCTTTGAGAACTTTAGCCACCATCGTATACAACTTTGAATGTACTCTCCACACCTGCTTAGCCAGCAACGCTTAGTTGAAAACATGCAACTCCCTGAAACCCATCCCACCTTGCTTATTTGGTTTACTCATCCTATCCCAACTCATCCATGCTATCTTCCTCTCATTACCCTTGGCCCCCCACCACCATCTTGCCACCATACTGTGCATTTCATCCACCATCCCTTCCGGTAACTGGAATATGCTCATGACATACGTCGGAATAGCTTGTGCCACCGCCTTTATCAGCACCTCTTTGCCCAGTTTGGATAATAGCTTCTCCGCCCAGCCTTGCAGTTTCCACCACACCCTCTCCTTAATATAGTTGAAAATCTATTTTTTAGACCACCCTATAGCCGTAGGTAGACCCAGATATCGGGAATGCATGTCCACCTCTTTAACCTGCAACAACTCTTTGATCTCTTCTCTTTTTGATAGACACATTCCTTTGCTGAATACAACCTCCGTCTTTGAGTAGTTAAGTTTTTTCCCAGATGCCTGTTCATACTGGCTGATGATTTCAGCAATTTTCAAGCATTCCGTGGTGGTTTCTCTTGCAAAGAGAATAATGTCGTTTGTGAAAAAAACATTTGAAATACTCGGTGCAGATCTACTAACTTTAATCCCATGTATGAGATTAGCATTAGCAGCTCTGTGAAGTAAAGTAGAAAAAGCATCCGCACATAGAATAAAAAGATAGGGTGAGAGAGGGTCTCCCTGTCTAAGTCCTCGGGTAGGCTTGATCGTTCTGGTCCAGTTTCCATTAAACGCAAAGGCATGGCTAACAGTAGATATGCAGTCGTAGATCCGGTCCCTTAGCTTGTCACCAAATCCCAGACACCCCATTACGTGCATAAGGAAATCCCATTCCACTCTACCATAGGCTTTGGATATGTCAAGCTTGAGAGCCAGATTACCCCTTCCATCCTTTTTCTTCTTCTTCATAGTGTGAAAAATTTGATAGGCGATGAGTGCGTTATCCGTAATCAATCTCCTCGAGATAAAGGCACTTTGATTCTCAGAAATAATGTTGTCCATATGCGGCTTCATGCGATTTATAATCACTTTTGAGGCAATCTTATAGATGACATTACACAAACTGATAGGTCTGAATTCACCCATCTCCGTAGGCTTATCCACCTTTGGAATTAGGACAACCAGAGTGTTATTAACCTCCTCCATGCTCCTCTGTCTACGCCACCACCCCTTTATGTAACTAGCCACATCTTTTCCAACAATGTGCCAGTATTTTTGAAAGAATAGGGCCTTCATACCATACGGTCCTGGAGCCTTGTTAGGATGCATTTGCTTGAGAGCATGCAGAATTTCCTCATCAGTGATATCTTCCTCCATTTGTCTAGAGAGCTCACTGTCCACCTTTCTGTCCATACCCATAGTTGCTGCCCCAAAGTCCATGGGATTAGAAGTTTTAAAAAGCTCTTCAAAGAAATCGGTGACCACCTCCTGAATATCTTCATCCTCCGTCTTCCATATTACCATATTGTCTTTCAGCCCTTCAATCATATTTCTCCTTCTTCTATTGGAAGCCTTGTGATGGAAATAGGTCATATTCCTATCTCCTTCCCTCATCTCATTGGCCCTCGCTCTAGTGTGCCAATATGACTCCTCATGTCTCAGCCAATATTGGAGCTCTCCTGCTACGTCTTTCGCTCTTTGCAGCATTCGTGCATCTGGCAGTTGATTTTGAACTTCCAGAAGTACTTTTTCAAGTTCCCAAATTTTTTTCTTCCTGAATTTGAATTTCTTTTCAGCCCACTCCTTCAAGTTGACTCCACATCTATTAATTTTTCCAACCAGTCCCTCCATCCTGTCTTGTGTCCATGTGTTGGCAATTGTGACCTGACATTCCTCCTCCACTGTCCAAGCCAGCTCAAAAGCAAAGAACTCCTGTTTCTTTTTCTTCCTGTCCACCTGTCTTCTATCAGCAGTGATGATGATAGGGGCATGGTCCGATTCGTATATAGGTAGGTGAATCACTTTGCAGTACGTGTATTTTCCTCTCCATTCAAGATCCTCCAATGCTCTATCTAATCTCTCCTGGACCAACGTCTCCATGGTTAGCCCCCTCCTCCATGTATAGATACTGCTTGTGTAGCCCAAATCAACTAGAGCATAGTCATCAATAGCATCTCTGAAGCCTGCATGATTCTTTCCTCCTTGGGTGGCCCTCCCAATTTTTCCGAGTTAGAGACTATTTCATTGAAGTCGCCGAAGAAGATAAATAGAAAATTTGTCTCCCTTTTAAGCTTGCGCATCAGCTCCCATGTCTTGAATTTATTAGGTTGGTCCGCCCACCCATAGATGCCAATAGCCTTCCATTTCCCAAACCTGCCCTCATCCACCAAGCATTCCACATGTCTTTGCGAGTAGCCAATGATTTCCACCTTAGCGTCCTTCCACCAACAACCTAGACCTCCCAATCTTCCCGTACTGGAAATACAGATGCCGTGAACGAAACCACAACTTCTCTTCATGTCTTCTAACTTTGTGTCTGCAATCATAGTTTCCATGCTGAAAACTATGTTTGGGCTCTCTCTCCAGCACCACGACCGTAGTGTCATCGCCTTGTCAGGGTCGCCCATCCCCTGACAATTCCAACTAATGATTTTCATTGTCCTTCGCGGTGTTGGTCAACACCAAACACCGCTACTTGGGTTTCTTTGACCCTATCATCTGCTAAGACCATGCTCTCCTACTGCCTTGCTCTTTTCCCAGTATCGATTTGTTGTACCTGCTCATCTAGGTCCATGTCAGCACTGTCGTTGTCTCTTCCTCTCTTTCCAGCAATTGAGTCCCATACAACCTCGCTTTCTGGAATGCCCAATCTAGCGCCTCGTCTCATTTTATATACCCAGGGTGTGTGCTTTTTCTTAACTTTTGCATCCATCTTGTTGCTTTGGGCTTTGTTGCACCCCACTTTATTAGTTCTACCCTATGCCCTTGTGATTACTGGATCTTCCCTCCGTGAACCCTGTGCAGGCCTGTCTTCCCTCCTACTTTTCCCCCTCATAGCTTGACGGACGCCACCCTCCGACGACGTATCTGACCTCTCTTCCTCCACCGATGGCACTTCCTCCGGTATGACAGCAGTATCCCTGAGAGCGAACAACTCCTCTAAGGAGAACTGAACTCTCACGTCTGAGCCTCGTGTCCCTTCCTTCAGGAAAACGTCCAGGTTGCTCGAGCTTCCCCCACCCTCTTCCCTGATATTCTCCCCCGTGCCCCCTTCTCTTCCAACTGAGACTCTTTCTTCTACCCATCCCACACCATTCTTTCCCCCCGCCGTCCTTCCTTTTCCAACCTCGTTGTGTTGTTCCTTTTCCTTGTCATCCCGCCGCCCGTCCTCACTCTCACCTTCCCGCCCTCTTCCCCCCCTCACAGTCAACCCCTCGCCTTCAACCCTCTGATCCTTCCCCACCGCCGACACTGTCACTGTAGGATACCGGTTGAACTTGAGCAGTTTCCTCACAGTGCCAGCCCCGTAGACTTCATCATAGACGCTTTGTCGGGGCTTTCTTGGGGATGCCTTCAGCCATGGCCCCCATTACCCGCCCTCCTTCTCTTCTTCCCCAACCTCCCCGCAATCCTTCTCACCGTGCCCTAGCCACCCACATACATAACACATCATGGATAGCCGCTCGTACTTCACGTCGATGGATGATACACTGCCGCCCTTGGTTCGTATCCGTAGCGTGCGCATTAGCGGTCCAGAGATATCGATCAGAACTCTAACGCGAGACGACGTCTCCCACCCAATCTCGTCGCGATCCACTGAAAGCACCTCGCCCATCCGCCCTGCGATCTCCCTGATTGCTTTTTCGCCTCTGTAGCCCAGCGGCAGGCCGTATAGTCTCACCCAGAACGGACTCGTCGTCAGATTCACCTTGGCCGGCTGCTCCTCCGGTGATATCTCCTTGAACAATAGGAGTATGTTGTCAAAATTCCATGGAGCTCCATCAACAACCTTCCTTTTGTATCTCCAGTCAAAGAACTAGACTATAAATATATCTGCCTCAACTTTCTTGAATAATACCTTGTCCTTCAGCCCCCACGATTGCGTTAGGGTTCTCTGCATTGCCCCGAAATTGTAGCTTCTATCTGTTAGCAATCTCACGACCAAATCCAGTTCCGTGTGTTCGGTTCCATCTTCCGCATCGTCTTCTTGGACTTTGATCGGCGCTTCTTCTTCCTCAGTCAATGTCATCTTTGCATACCTTTCCGTTATATCCATGTCTTCTTCTGGAAACTAGACCAGATGATCAGCTTCCCCTTGGACCTGCAAGAGAGAGACACCCTGACGGGTAGAGATAACCCCTGACGGGTAGCGACGGGCGTCCACAGCCGCAAAGCCCTAATCGCCGGAGACAAGAGGACTTGCACGGGAGACGGTTTTTTTTTTAATTCAAGTAATAATTTGCAAAGAAAACCTCCCAATTTGGTAAATTGCATAAGTGTCTAGAATGTACCTAAAATTGCATAACATGCACAAACAACATCCAAATCGAACCAAATTTGAAACTTAGGCTCATTTTATGTTTTCAAATGATATCAAAATTTATATTAAGGTTTAGAGCACTTAATTATGGTAATTAAGCTTTCACTGAGGTATATGTGCATAAACCCTTATATTGGTACAATTAGTGAACAAATGTTCACTAAACCACTATAAATTCCACTAATTAAACATAAATGACATAAAGGATAGAAATGAAAGGGAAACTTGGGAAAGAGGGTCAAAAGACAAAATTCTAGAATTCGGTATGTTAAAACACTCCACCCCTTAAAGAGGATTTCATACCCGAAATCACAAGCAAGAAGGGAAGGTTGAGTGTGCAACATCTCATCATAAAACTTCAAGTTATTTCTCCAACCTTAAGTTCTACCAAACAACTCATCAACATATACTCCACAAGCATATTGACTTAGGTTAGGTTCTCAAGGATCACCTAGGTTCTATTGTTGAGATATTTATTTTAGGAGATTTAATGTTTTTGGCTCATTAACATTATATTCATTATGATATCACATTATCACCATTATTTTAATTATGTCATGTCATAATCACTTTATTTCCAAGGAAGTTATATTTCATTATCATCCATGAATCATTGTATATATATATCTCATTTATCTTACTAAGAATTTTAGCAAAATTATGGGTTACTCAATTCCCTCAATATACTTGATCATTATCCTTAATATTTTGAACTTCGACTTTATTATCCTTATACTATCACCAAATTATGTTATAATGAATTATTTTGCATGAAATATTCAATTTGTCATTAAGTCTTCATTCAATCCAAATTATGTCACATCAATTACATATATTTATATTTAATGTTATCTCATTACCACATTATCTTTATTGCTCACATTAATGTCATCATTAATCATTTTCTCATATTTATTTATATTATTGATTTGCACATTTATGTGAATCGAATCACTTCATATTCATATTGAAGCCATTCCATGTATTTTAATGATCAAGGTGAGGCCTATTACAAATTGATTCACATTGAGTGACTAATCATGTGTGTATTAGATAACAAGGTAACATAACATGCATTTCATATTGATTACTTGATTATTATGTGATTAGATGATTATATATATCATTTATGTTTATCAAATTATGTTAACTGATTATGGCACCTAATATCATTAATGTATCTTGAAAGGCATTAAGGTAGTATATGTTAAGGTTAGATGATTACAACTTAGGGTTCAGGTTAATATGATCACTATATTTTACTTAGCATGTATTAAGTCCAAGATTAGGTTACAATTATCTTACTTGTCATTTCATTAGGGTTTATTGGTTTATGACATGGGCAACACCATGCATATCCATTAGGATTAATATGTGAGCTACTCATATTATGTGCATTAGGTATTCATTAGGGTTTAAACATATAAATTATTCCTCAGATGATCATTATAGTTCATTAATATATAAACAAGCACGTTAGTCTATAACAATAACTTATTTGGACCCCACTAAGGTTTCAAGAACAACAACCTCCTAAGTATGGGGTTAGGGTTTCTAAAGATAGTGTAGATAGATTTAAAGATGTCATAGGGCTCCATCCCCCTAAAGAGAATTTCATCCTCAAAATCTAACCACCCAACATTATCAAACTAACTATACTCCACCCCTTAAAGGGTTCGACCTATCAAGCCAAACTACACTAGGGTTAAAGGATGTGTCTAACTAAACCATATACCAGATCCATCACACTTCCACTGCGCACTCTGTTAGCTCACTTAACCCCAAACTTCAAAGTCTAGGTTCTAGGGATAACTATCCAAACATGTGGTCCTATGGGTCATAAGGAGACTATCTTGGTATCCATCCTCAAACAAGTCATCATAAACCTAAAACTTAGGGTTCCCAAAGATATACAACATAGATGTCTAAGGTCACTATTTCCTAAAAGCAAACTATTTCAGATAATCCATTTCAGCTTAGGCCAGGCCGGTATCATATGGATCTAGGAGTCCTCATAAACCAAGCAAGTGGCACGGAGGAAAATATTGCCAGCCCCCAGAACCTGATCCTTTCTAGACACCTTTGCTTCAACTTCATGCCCAAATAGTTTCCTAAAGGCAAACCTAAACAAAATTAACTTATGCATATTTTAGTTATGAGTATTTTAGGGTTTTATTCATCATTATACTAATGTGGAACTATAGGGTCCTAAATCAACCTTCCATCATTTATAGATCAACTCTAGGGCCACCATGATCCTTTAGTATAGTTGGTTTTCATATGTCTCACGCTGCATGGTGAAGGACAGTGGCACTATCAAGTTTTGTAATAGTTATATGTTTTTTATTATGTTGCTACATTTAGATTCATGATACATACATTTTGAATAAATTAGTCATCATCCCTTTTGTAAACAAATTATAGTGGTGTTTGATATATGATATGTTTCATTTTTATTTGATTTAGTATGTAGTAGATCCCCTCTCGGGTCTCACTCTTTACAAGTATGGTACTAGAGCCCATGGTAGTTGAAATCTAACTATTTCAATTATGTCTCCCTAATTAGAACCCTTACCTTGCATAATTACCCTCTAGGTGGGAGGCTTACCCTATATTTAATTTATGTATTTATGACATGATTCAAGGATGATTCACAACCACACATTAGAATCAAGATTAGTAGACCATATTGTGATGAGGTTTTAGGAGATCTACCCTAGCAAGTAAGTTAATGGTGACTTATCTCCATGGATGTTAAGATATAAATTTAGGGTGGATTGTGGAATAAAAATGCATGAATAGTTGATAAGGTGATCACATATGGATAAAATTCTAACGTGGTGTCTCACATTGATTTTGAGCTCATTTTAGTTTATGTCACATGATTTGTCGTAGAAAAACTTATTTTCCATTACACTACTATATGTAAAAAAAATCTCTAATTTTGTTGATGCTTTATTGAACTAAGTCACAATAAAGGAATATATGAAGTTTGATATAGAAACCATAGAATTAGTTGGAAAAGATATTTGAAATCCTAGTTTTGATGTTTGGAGTGATGACTATGAAGATATTTCTTTTGATAAAGGTTTTGTTGACCTACCCATTGTACCATATGAATTTTTGGATGCTAATGCGAACCTTAGGGTTGTTACATTAGTATCACAAGGACCTAAAATTTCAACCCTCGGTTGTTTTGACTCGTTAGTTTGATGCATAAACTTTTAACAACATAAACACCAAAATATTCACAACTAAAAGATGCATAAGTAACCCTAGTACCTTGATGTTGTTTAGTTTAGCTTATTAGTTTAACCTTTTGAGGGGTGGAGTATATTTGGTTGATAATGATTGTACGATTAGATTTTAAGGACGAATTTTTAAGGGGTGGAGTGTTGTAATGAACTAGAACCTAGAGTCCTAACCTATTTGATGATTAGAAGGCCAGTGAGGTTAGTCCCTTAGATTTGACCAGACAAGGATAAAAATCAAAACATAATATCATGAAATATATTGCATATATTTTCTTTACTAACATAATGTCCAAATAAAAATGAATAATATGATTTGGAGTAACTATTGGTTCCATGTCCATAAATATTAATAATGTCTCATAATTTAAGTAAATAAGGAATTAATGGACATAATGTGTAAGATAAATAAAATGTAGAGTTTCGTGCATAACAAAAAAATATATAACACTTTTGTAACAATGTCAACTTAATAGGACTCAATTAAGTAAGTATTAGTTTTGGATAAAAACAATGGTAATGTGTCAAAAAACCTAGTGATGCTATAACTGATAGAAGGAAATCTTAAAGGAAAAATGTAATGATGAAAATGATTTGGTTTCCAATTTCCTTAGGTGCCAAGTTTCACATTAATTGCTTAATAATAATTATCTTAATTCTATTTATAGAAGAAAATATGAAGAAAATCCAAAAGTGTTAAATAAATTACTAAAAGACTTCAAAAGGGGAAATGAACCTCAAATTCAAAATCCACATGCCAAAATTGGTCTATGAGTGAATTTTCATCTTATTTGGACGATTTTATCTATTCTAGTGTATTTAGGATAGAGCGAGAGAGTATATTAAAGTCCAAAATAATAAGTAACATTTTAAGTAACCACATAATGTAAAATTAATTGTAAAATAGTCATGTTTAAGTTTGCTTGTAGGCTAAGTTTCACATCTTTTGGGTGTTTCTAGATGCCTCAAATGCTTAAAGGAAAGAGAATGTATGGTATAATCTAAAATAATTAAATAAAATATGAAATATCTTCAAAAAAAAACTAATTCCTTAATTGAAATCTACTTGTCCTAATTAGTATTCTTGCCAAATTTCACTTTAATTGGATTATCTTTAGACCCACAATTTATTTTAGAAAGAAAGTACATAATTATATAACCCGACTTCATTGGAATTCTAATTGGATGATGTTTCTAATTCATTTTATGTAAAGTTTTCTTAGTAAAGGCAGAGCTATTCATGGATGAGGATGAGAATCGAGCGGAAATTCTTTATCTCATTTTTCGCACTCATTGGTTTACACGTAGGTGGAAGCTTGGGCTCTCCCTCTATAAAATCATTACTTTTATCCCTCTCCTCTCACTCTTATTCTCTAATTCTTTCTCGTCAATCTTCCACTCACATTTTCAAACCATGTGACCCTATAAAATCTAAGGGTTCAAGGCATACAGGCCAGATCGCAAGCGACCACACGACCTCCCATGTTGTGCCTCTATTTCCTATTGAGTTGAGAGTTATACATTGTCCATATTTTGATAATGACTTAACCATTCCATTCCTATGTATCTAATATGTTTGTTCATGATTGATTTCAGGCTTTAGGTACATGAAAAGGATCAAATTACATAAGCCCTAGATTGTTCAAGTTCAAATGAAAAGCAATGCAAGTGTGTGTTTTGGGAAATCACTCAAAATGACCTTCGATGATTTTTGTAATCACTTGTATTGATGATATGAATTTTAACTAAGATGAGAAAAAGTTAGGGATACTTAATTACAATGTTTGATCACTCAAATGTCAATTTCCAAAATTTGTCACAGGCTATTTATCGGTCGAGTTGGAAACTCGACCGATGCAGTGATGGATTTTCTAAAGAGACCAATCGGTCGAGTTACACACTCACAAAACTCGACTGATTGACTCACTGAGCAAAACTAATTTTATCTCATCAGTTGAGTTTCCCAGAACAAACTCAACCAATAGTTTGAAAATTGGCTTTAACATTCAGTGGATCGGTCGAGTTACCTTTATTGAAACTCGACCGCATGTATTGTGCAAAAAATGCAAAAAAAGTGATTATAACTGATTGTGAGTTTTTTTGAGCGAGAATAGATCTGTTGCAACTTGGAAAATGACTATATTTTTCACTTATGAGATCCCACACTCAAGGGAGTACCCCCAACTATAAATAGGACTGTAATGACCCCACCTCCCGGTAACCCCCAATTAAGGGAGACCGAAAGGTCAAAGTCATTATCCCAATTAACAGATCAAAGGTTTGACAACTAATCAGTAATAATTATTAAATTCTACCAAGACTATACTGAAAGTAGGAATAAAATAAAACTGTGCATACCTTTTTCAAAAACATGGATATCTACTTCTATCCTCAGCTGGAGTCTATTCTAACTAATCTTCTGTTGTACTTTAATTCTTATTTAATTCTACATTTTCCACTTTACTATTTGTCCTTTTCAAACTTGTACCTAAAACATCGACAAACAAAACGTTGGTCAACATAAATGAATATGCCGGTTTGTGGGGAAAACAAAATCGTGCAATTAACTATAACAACATATTGTAGTCAATTATGATTTAACAAATAACTTTACATTTTAAACTGAACTGCTCAATCCATGCATACCCTAGCCTCTATTATGTCCTTGGAGTGGACCTGGATGCTACCTTCCTTATGGTAGATCCTACCTAACAGGTGAATCAATTTCTAGGGTTGAGTCATATGGCACTACCCGTAGGTAGCCCACTCCTTAACTCATGGTGTGCTACAGAGTCTCATGGAACTACACGTGGGTAGCCCAATTTCTAACTCATGATAACCTGATGTCCTACTTAACAAGTAGGCCCTATACTAGGTTACCCTTTTCATTATTAGCAAAGCCACAGAGGAGGACCATGATCTGAGCCAGTCATGGATATATATATATATATATATATATATATATATATATATATATATATATATATATATATATATATATATATATATATATATATATATATATATATATTGTTATAATCCTAGTTACTTTATAGTTGCATGAAATAAAAGTCATCCAAGCAGTTATTTTTAGGCAACCGATAAAAATCTGGGAATTTCCGTGAAACTAAAGCGATTAACCATAAGCGTAACCACATACCTGTCAGGCTAATTTGAGACAGAATTAATCCAATCAATGCAAGAAATCCAATAGGCAAGCCAGCACACAAAGAGATCCTAAAATAATCATACAATTTCCTTTTATTACTCATGTTATCAAGATCTATCCAATCTAACTTTCTCTTTAGGGTTTCTACTTCCTTTTAGGGTTTCACTTATAATTAGGGTTTTGCTATCACTTTTATCACTACAAACCCTAAATAAGCAAAATTACTCATAAACTCTATTCATCTTATCCTATCTCTCCTAACAGGTTTAGGATCAACACTTATCAACATATTTCCATATATTTTGAATTAAACATAAACACCTCTTCTTTTACCCTAAATTAGGGTTTCTAGTTGCATTATTATGTATTCTTGGTTTAAAATCATCAAACATGCAATTTCACATCTAGATCAGGTTCAAATCTAACATTATCATTCAACATGTTATTAATACTTAAATTAACCCATTAAGCATACTAGATTCAACATTTAATCACAATTAGGGTTTTTAACATGACTTTAATGCACTTTTCCTCAACTTAATGTACTTTTGTAATTATAAATAGAATAAAGCTTTAATATCATTTTTATTGGATTTCTCTCATCCTCCTGATCAATTTTCATATATAACTTGTTTTCATCCAAGCATCCTAGCAATTTCTATGATTTTTACAACATAAAACTCGATTGGCCAATAAGGAGTTGACACGTCAGCACTTACTTGTTTTCATTTTTATTTTATTTAGGCCGACAAGGCTAGCTGAAGGGCATCGATACCCCTATGTTATTGGGCTCAAGGCCATGCATGCCTGAGGGTAGGGTGCTAATTTCCCTCTCATATTCTACCTCTGATCGTCCTGCTCGCGTATGCAGCGCCCTGCCGCGGTCAACCCCGCGGTTGACTTCAGGCATCCGGCCTCCTCAGCCGCCGATGAAGGTCTCCAACTCTCCGCCTAGCCCCACTGAATCTCCTAGTGCCCTCAGCCTTTCTAGAACTGGCTGGAGACGCCGGGACGGAGGAGCTTTTCTCCGGCGAGAAAGGCAACTGCTCCAGGGTCAGGTTAAGCACCATCTCGCAACTAATTGCGTGCAAACACTCATCTCATCAGTGCGGATTCAAGGGTAAGATTCAGAGTTATGCACATGACATCTTCCCCTCCCTATTTATAGGGGATGTGCACCTGTGCTTTCCCCTAATTTGAGGAAATCCCTCATTGACCATGGAAGGCACCCAATCCCACTATGATCGGGATCGCGAGGACTTCTCAGAGCCAATGGTCTCCTTTCCTAGTCCGGTTATGCTAGGAATCTCAAGATATCGGGAGAGGAAGGTCACCAATTTCCTCTGTTCTGGACTTGGGGTGCTGCCCACGCTCTTTTTCTTTTCTTTTATATACCCATCTATTTAAATGTTGATTTTAATCAAGAAAATAAGGTGACATGTGTTCCTCCCTCTTACTTTAGGATTTCCTTCAAAAATCCATATCTCACAAACCGTGCATCCTTTTGCAACCAAAATTTAAGGGATTCTTTATCTTGCCTTAATCTACTCACATAACCAATCTGAGTCCCAAATTCAAAAGGAAAATGGTATTATCTTCATGTGCCAGTTATCTTTTAATAAAGAGTATTTTAAGCATATTTTCTCTTTCTTAATCTTTTATTTTTATTAATTTGATTCCTTTTACCATTAGAAACTATGTGGAGTCGAAATACCATTTATAATGATTCCATTATCCATCTTTCCAATGTTTCTTATATTTTCATCATTATTTCAACTTTTCTTCTTAATAATGCTTTATTTGATTTTATCTCTTTCTTCTCCTCTATCTTTGCAACTTGGACTCCTTGGAACCCAAGAAATCCTAAGATTTCGAAATCCTTTTTGAAGGATTCTTATTATCCTTCTAGATGCATCTACATTCTTCATTTCTCATTACCTTACTTATTTCTTTATTTAAAGATTTCTTCTTAAGGATTTCTCTTTATCTTTTATTTCCTTTTCCTCTTTTCCTATTTCTATCATTAGAAATCTCATGTAAACAAAATTTACTCAATTGTGGCCATTAATGCCATTTTCTAAAGATTTCTAATTAATTCTCATAAATACATTGTTTAATATTCATTATCTTGTATCTTTTTCTACTATTTGGACTTTTCTTCTTTTCTTCTCTTTTATATTCATGATTGGATTAATCTAATAATAGGAACCACGAAATTCCTATCAAAGGGATAATTGCAAATAAATCCATCCTTTGAAGCAAAGCATGAAACCTTTTCAATTAAGTACATATTCATAAAATCATTACATTTCAATTATGAAGACATATGCAAAATTGAGGTTGTGACATCCTTCCCCTCTTACAAGAAGCTTGTCCTCAGAATTCCATCAAGCAAACAAATAATTTAGGATGAGACTTTTCCATATCCATCATTGGCCCCTGAGTGACTTTACCTTATTCGTGGCGCTTCCAAAGAACCTTTATCATCACATATTCTTTTCTCTAAGTTCTTTCACCTTGGCATCTATAATCCTCATAGGTGACTCAGGACATTTCGGCCTCCCGTGGGGCTCACTAGGTTCATTTCTCATCACATGGCTTGGGTACCTCACATAGTGCTCTAAATTGGACATATGGAACTCATCATACATTACTTTATCCTGAGGGGTAAGGTCAACCATAACCTTCTACACCAATCCATCTCAAATGGACCCATGTATCGGGGACTCAACTTTCTTGGTTGTAGCTTATAGAGGTCATATTTTCATATCACATATTCCCCCATAGTGAACTGCATGTCAATCTACTTTGCATCAGCTCATGACTCATGTCGTCCCTGGGCTCTCTTAGCCATCGCATGATAAAAGCGACTTGATCTGCACACACTGTGGTCCTTTTCTAACCTTCTCGAGGTCCCTTCACCAACATCATCTTAATGAAGTGGTGACCGACACAACCTCCCTTACAGAGCTTCTTTACATCCTGATACTGGATATGGTGGTTATCATCACATCTCTCATAGGATGAGAATTGTCCCCATATGTCACCCTAAATGAGCACACATGCTCTCATCAGACCCTCTAGTCTAGATCATGCCAACTGTTAGTTAGGGGTGATAAGGTGTACTAACATCGAGTTCTTCATGTACCTACTTCCACCGCATGGAAGTGAATCTTTAGGTCATACTTAAGAACCTTTAAACTCGCATCATAGTGTAGTTGAACCGTCTCCCTCTCTCTTACATGTAGTTCAACCGGATCTATCCCTCGACAATACTCTCTTTCTCTTAGATCATGTAATCTAGGTAAGGCGATCTACCATAACCCATATTGCATCTTGACCTTCCTTGGTCCAGGGGAGACTTACCACAACATCCATAGTGATGAACTCTCATTCCCTCTCGTGGACTCTTTATCCTCTATATCAATTCACTGGGTTACTGGTGTTCGTCCTTCACCTCCTGGAATGCATGGTGACAAACTACATGCAACTTCATCTTAGGTATCCAAAGTACTGCCACTTACTATATTAGTAGTATCATGGTGCATGATGAACTGAAAATCATGATCTCATGTATGTCATGTTTCCTTAAGGTTGATTCCTCAGAAACCCTAAAACACTCTCTAGTCGGGGTTTCATCACCTTCTTTTCCATAGAAGTGCATCTGAGGTTCTACAACATCCTTTTAGTGCATCAAGGCCTATGTTGGCTAACCAAACAACCATAACTTGATCCACATATTTTGTTACATCTGAGTGTTAGCCAAACATATCTTAAAAACTTAGGGTTCACCTTACCCCCTCTTCCTGCCTTTCCACTAGCTAGACTAGGCAGTTGCGTATCAACAAGAGCATCCATTACCATCTTTCATCTTTATGTGTTAGGTAATGTTGAAGACATACACCTCCATGTATTCCACTTACTATCTCATATAAAACTCTAAGTCTATCTTCATCAAGAAAACTCTGAGCTCATCCTCTTGGCTATCAAAATCAACCTTATATATCTTGCAAATTCCACATAGCTCATGATAAAAAAAACATCCTCACAAGACGGCTACCTTAGTTCTCTTAGTGTTTGTACAACATCCACACATTGTACACTCCTCAAGGGTATGTTATTATCTCTATCCTTGTGCATCATAGCAACATTTCCACTCGCATCATCTTTATTCTTGGTGTATGGCATGTGTATTGTCCTATCTCTCACTCCCATAACAAAAAGAAATAAGCATTTGGTTGCAGTCCAAGTACAGAGTTGTTCCCATTCCAAGAGTAGAGATGGTACATCCCACATTTCCAGTACACCTACAAATCTAAACTGAAACGTGCATCACATGCCTCTACATCATGAACATCTCAATATGTAGGTTACTTCCATGAAAAACTGGTCTCCAACCCACTTGGGTCATTATACAATCCTTAGTCATCTCCACTAGGTCTATAGGGTGCTGGCACTTTTGGGGTCATCCCTCTTCCCTTATGCATCATAGACTGTCCTCTTCATTTGCCCTTTGGGTCCCATGAGTTCATGAAGGTGATCAATCTCCTAACCCATGGCCCTCAGACAATGACAAATGTTACCTCATGACCCTATGGTCACGTGGAACTAGGGAATTATGCAACTCCTACTCCCATCGGTCATATCCCTACCTGACCCTAGGATAGACTTAGGATTCTAACATAGTATGTATCCAACTTGAAACCTTGCCCAAGTCTCCATCGTCTCTCTCAGCATTCGTGATCTGACTTACATCCTTTCATAGGGGTCATGGCGACCTACCGACCTTGGTCAGGCCCCATATCGGTTACCTCCATGGTACCACATCCACATGCACTTAGAGATGATTATATATGGGTCTACATGTTTATTCGCATACTATATACTCTCCACTTAGCTTCTCAAGATCTTATGAGACCTCTTTAGGTTACCTCAAACCCAACAAAAGTTGATCCATATCCTACAGAAGGGTCCCTTCCCATGATGGGAGGAAACTATCTCTTGATAGAAACCAAGGTGACAAATGTCGCTACGTCTAGGGTTTGCATCAACATGAGCATGCTTAGTCCTATCAAGCTACTAAGGCACATAGCTAGTAAGCAGACCACCTTCTAAACCATGCTAGGTTTCCATGGTAGGTCCTACTTGTTTTTATTCCATCACATTGGACCATCATCATACATATATGTCTATGTCCCAATCTATATGTAGGGGTTCATCAAACATACACCTAAATCTAAGGGGTTTCCCTTTCCTCTAAACATGAGGAGTGGCATGCTCGAATCTATAGAAACTCAAATCTCATCATGAGCGTCAGGTACACCAAGCAATACTACTTCCCCTCTTAGGTCTAAGAACCCTAGGTTCACCTTTCTGATGTCCAACTGCATGCTCAACCCTGTAACCATGTACCAAGCATGTACAAGGTACGACATGCACTTCCTATTATCATTCCACTTGAATAACACCTTAGAGTGGAGTCCTCTTCAAGGACAACCAACTAAGTATAAGGCCTCACAACTTGTTACTAAACCTCTTCATGGTCTAAGGAACTCTTCTTCCTATCTTAGAAAGTAAACACCTATACCATAGGCACATAGGTACCAGCAGCCTCATCCTCTCTCTAGGGTTTCGTTCCTCTAAAGGCAACTAAGATGCCATCAGCCTCCAGGGGTCATGCACTAGGGAACCACAACCATCCACTTAGGTCGCATCATCCTCAACTTCTCAAGGTTTCTCCTAACCCAGAGTCTAAACTTCCAACCTTCTAGCTCGGGCCCTGCTCTCTCTCTCTCTCTAGAGCTTAACCCTACAACAACCTTACTATTGGAGGTCCTCTCTCTAAGGTGGATCAAGCTCACAAGCGTACACCTACATGAGAGAAACCTATGTTCGCCCAAGATTATCCAAAACTCTTCATGCTTATCTAATAAGCTATCCAACATAATCTCCTAGCTAGGGTTTTAGCCTACTGTCAGCCCTATTGACGTACTTTGGGTTCAACCTTGCCATGCTCATATAAGCTCATAGGGTTTCTATATGGTCATCACTAACCTCATCAATGAAGGAGTTATCCTTCACCCTAACATGCATGACCCTTCTCAAGGTTGGGTCGCCAAAGGTACTAGGTCAACCAACCTCACTTGGCTCATATCCAAAAGCATGTCCACCCACACACCTGGTGTACCATGACATCTAGCTCATCATGTCATCTCTCTCTCTAACCTTCACTTAGGGTTAAGGTTAGCATCATCCTCAGAGGATGTACCATGTCTCAACTTATAATGGAGGTCTCTACCTCCAAGACTAACTTCCTCCACTCATCCTCCTCACACCAAATGTATCCAGATCTGGAGTTTATTCTAACTAATCCTCCTTTGTACTTTAATTCTTAGTTAATTACACATATGCCACTTTATTGTTTCTCCTTTTCAATCTTGCACCTAAAACGCCGACAAACAAAACGTCAGTCAGCATATTGAAATATGCCGGTATGTGCGGACAACCAAAATTTTGCAAATATAGCTAACAATATAAATATCACAATCAAGTTAATTAACAAGCCACATTACGCTTTCAATGTCACATTCTCCATCGCTTTTGCCCTAACCCTGGCATACCCACCTTAGGGTTTCTCTTTTGCCAAAGACTGAAGGCCACCTTCTCAATCCTGAGCTTGGTGTCTGCGGTCAGCTCTCATAGTGCCCATTAGTCATTCAATTAAGACCACCTTCTCAATCCCGAGCTTGGTGTCTGGGGTCACCACTCATGGTGCCCATTGGTCTTCCATCCTGGGTTTGACCTTTTGGCATCATCCATTAGGGTGGCATGTAGGTGCGAGAATACACAATTATATTATTATTGTGATAATCATAGTGACTTTATGATTTGCAAGCATGAACATCCAAACTGATAGGTTGCATTCAATGTGATGAATCATCCGAAAACTCTTCGGGAAACTAATGTGATTAACCATAATTAACCACATACCTGTGAAGCTGACTTGAGTGTAGAAATAATTCAACCAAGCAAGAAACCAATCAAGCACACAAGTTGATCATGAAATATGCACCCAATTTCCTATCATTGATCATGCCATCAAGATCTGTTAAACCTAGCTCGTTTCCTAGGTTTTCTAGTCCACTTTTACGGTTCCTATTGCAATTAGGGCTCCTCTTCATTTTTATTCTTTTAAACCCTAATTTTATACAATTACTCACAAACCCTAATTATCTCATCTATTTTTCATGAAAGATATTAAGGTTACCTTGTAACAACATATAACCTTAATTTCGGATTAAAGGCACAATTAACCATCCATTAAGTCCATTATGCTCTTTTACATTAAAACTACCATTTTTATCCTTTTAATTCATGACAAGATCATTAGTCCTAATTATCGTCTTTGGTCCCTTCCAGATTAACAACTCAGAGTTCATTAGGATCTAATTCACATATGAACTCTATTTATCATTAATTCCACCTCTATCCATTAGAAAACCCTAATTACTATATTAAGGGTATTTATCCACAATTACGAACCTTTATTCTCAAAATAGCTTAGAACCATCATATCTCAGCTTTATTCATGAATTTGAACAATTAAAGCCATTAGGAGTCACAATTACTAACATTAGGGTTTCAAGGCCCATTAAAGCTCGTTTATGTACATGGAACTCTAAATTAAGCCAATTATGTGCAAAGTTCATCCTTTTTATTCTTAATGTACCTTTTAATAATTAACAGGTTAATATCAACTTTAATCATCCATAAAACCCTTCTAAGTACATTAATCATCTCAAATTAGGGTTTCTGAATCATTAAAGCATTAAAGTTGATATCTTACACTACTTTTCGAATTGCAATAGGAATTATCTTCTAAATATATTTTTAATGGATTCCTCGCATTTTTTTAGCAAGATTCATATTTTATACGCACCCATCCGAGCTACCAATAAAAAGATATGAATTTTGCATTATTTAGTTACTTGGGCCAATCACTGAGTGCCACCTCACCTCTTGCATGCAACATTGTTTGTTTTGGAAACATAACTGAATTACGGTTATGCCCTCAAATAAGTGGTTGTTTCTTTAACCCGTGGAGGGGAAAATTGGTCCAATGACACCTAGGTCGTCTTCTACCTTCAGCCAGCCGCAGCCATGCGCAGGGCTATCCTCTCCTCCTTGGGCCACGAACCTCACTGGAACTTGCTACCCTGCCTCCGCCATGCTCTGATACCAAATGTAATGACCCTGCCTCCAGATAACCCCCAATTAAGGGATACCCAAAGGTCAGAGTTATTATCCCAATTAACAGGATCAAAGGTTCAACAATTAATCAGTAATAATTATGAAATTCTACCAAACTACACTGAAATATGCTATAAAATAAAACTTTGCATACCTTTTTCAAAAACTTGGACATTTACGGCTATCTACATCTGGAGTCTATTCTAACTAATCTTCCTTTGTACTTTAATTCTTAGTTAATTCCACATATGCCACTTTACTGTTTGTCCTTTTCAATCTTGCACCTAAAACGTCGACAAACAAATTGTCGGTCAGCATATCGAAATATGTCAGTATGTGGGGACAACCAAAATTTCACAAATATGGCTAACAATCTAAATATCAAGCCAATAAAGTGACTAGGATTACTAAACCATGCTTGGTCATACTTGCTCTAATACCAAATGTAACGACCCCACCTCCCGGTAACCCTCAATTAAGGGAGACCCGAAGGTCAAAGTCGTTATCCCAATTAACCGGATCAAATGTTCGGCAAATAATTAGTAATAATTATTAAATTCTACCGAGACTATACTGAAAGCTGGAATAAAATAAAACTTTGCATACTTTTTTTCAAAAACTTGGATATCTACTTCTATCCTCACCTGGAGTCTATTCTAACTTATCCTCATTTGTATTTATTCTTATTTAATTCCACAATTGCCACTTTACTGTTTGTCCTTTTCAAACTTGTACCTAAATTGCCGACAAACAAAACGTCGGTCAACATCACTGAATATGTCGGTATGTGGGGAAACCAAATTGAGCAAATTAACTGTAACAACATATTGTAGTCAATTATGATTTAACAAACAACTTTACATTTTAAACATAACTGCTCAATCCATGCATACCCTAGCCTCTGCGATGTCCCTGCAGTGGACCTGGATGCTACCTTCCTTATGGTAGATCCCCATTAAACCCCTCATGATCCTACCTAACAGGTGAATCAATTTCTAGGGTTGAGTCACATGGCACTACCCATAGGTAGCCCACTCCTTAACTCATGGTGTGCTAAAGAGTCTCATGTCACTACACGTGGGTAGCCCAATTTCTAATTCATGATAACCTGATGTCCTACTTAACAAGTAGGCCCTGTACTAGGTTACCCTTTTCATTATTAGCAAAGCCACAGAGGAGGACCACAATCTGAGCCAGTCATGTATATTTTTTTTTTGTGATAAACCTAGTCACTTTATAGTTGAATGAAATAAAAGTCATCCAAGAAGTTATTTTCAGGCAACCAATAAAACATCTGGGAATTACCGTGAAACTAAAGTGATTAACCATAAGCGTAACCACATACCTGTCAGGCTGATTTGTGACAGAATTAATCCAATCAACGCAAGAAATCCAATAGGCAAGCAAGCTGACAAAGAGATCCTGAAATAATCATACAATTTCCTTTTATTACTCATGTCATCAAAATCTATCCAATCTAACTTGCTCCTTAGTGTTTCTACTTCCTTTTAGGGTTTCACTTACAATTAGGGTTTTGCAATCACTTTTACCACTACAAACCCAAAATAAGAAAAATTACTCATAAACCCTATTCATCTTATCCTATCTCTCCTAACAGGTTTAGGATCAACACTTATCAACATATTTCCATATATTTTGAATTAAACATAATCATCTCTTCTTTTACCCTAAATTAGGGTTTCTAGTTGCATTATTATGTATTATTGGTTTAAAACCCTCAAACATGCAATTTCACATCTAGATCAGGTTCAAATCTAACATTACCATTCAACAAGTTATTAATACTTAAATTAACTCATTAAGCATACTAGATTCAACCTTTAATCACAATTAGGGTTTTTAACCTAACTTTAATGCACTTTTCCTCAACTTAATGTACTTTTTCAATTAGAAACGTAATAAAGATTTAATATCATTTTTATTGGATTTCTCTTGTCCTCCTGATCAATTTTCATATATAACTTGTTTTCATCCGAGCATCCTAGCCATTTCTATGATTTTTACAACATAATACTTGATTGGCCAATAAGGAGTTGACACATCATCACTTACTTGTTTTCATTTTCCTTTTATTTAGGCCGCCAAGGCTAGCTTAAGGACACCAGTTGTTATAACCTCAATTTCTTGAAATTATAATGTAAAGACTATTTCTCTTTTAATTAATAAATGAGATCCTTTTCTTTGAATTTTGATGGATTTCATGGAAATGGCTTTGATTGATTGATTGTGGGCTTTGTTGGCCATTGAGCCCAATTGAAAAGAAAGGGAATTAAAAAGAAAAAGGATTGATTAATAAATGGGAAATAATGAGGAATTGACAAGTAAAAGAGGATAAAGGCAAACCAATATTCCCCAATGTGGGAATCCGTGCCTTTGGGTTTCCTTGAGGTCCAAGGGACCCAAAATATTAAGATAATGGCAAAAGGAATAGGAATATAAATTAATTTGGATTAATTAATGAGAGAACTTGGGAGATAAGAAAGCCTTCTCATCCTTTTCTTTTTATTTCCCAAATTTTGTACAAAACTAGGAAATAATAAAAGGAACGTTACCTTAATATTTGAGATAAATATGAGTTATGGTTTGGGAGATATCAATTTTGCAAGATATTTGCAATTTGGGAGTTAAATCTGAATTAATTGGACTTATCTTTCCTCTTGTTGTGAACGCAAGCGAGGAGGTATGTTGGATCTTAATCCAACGGCCGAGGGTCATCGTCTAAGTCCTATTAGGACTGGGACTCTGTTGGGTACAAGGTGGAATTTCCATCCTAGATTCTCGAGAATCCAGTGCATGAGCAAATCGGGAAACTGTCCCATTGGATTTGGGAAAGCAAGCCGAAGGGATTCATCCCTGGTTCGAGTGGGTTTTGTCGCCAAACTAGGAAATGCCCAACTGGGCAGGACCCTGCCTCGATCCTATAAATAGGGGTAGGGTGATAGAAGGCACCGGCATCCCCTTTCCCTAGTCCAATCGCTATGGCGGAGAGCAAGGATTGAGTTCGTGCTTTCAATTTCGCCCACGACCTTGACCAGTACCCTCGACACCCCAGAAAACACCGCCAGATTTCGGCGAGTAGGCGGAGGCTTTGGCAAGGCTCGGGCAGGGAATTGGACCCCTGGTCAACTTCGGCCGAATGAGACAGAGCTCCCTGTACCATCAGCTTGCTCGCAGGAGGTCCGGAGCTCGAAGTCAACCCTCGAGTTGACTACTTGGATCTGCTGCTCGACGTGAGGAAGAAGAAGACGTTCGCGGGCCTTTTTACTCTTCTGCCCCTCCGCGTCCTCTTTACAGGTAAGGACACTTTCGTCCTTTGTTCCCTTGTTTTGCAAAAGCAGGGCGCGCTCCCTCAGGGCCGTTGGATCCTCAGTGGATCCAAGGCCCATAGATCGGGCGGTCCTAGCTTTTCTAGAAAAATAGCAAATAATCTATTAAAGGGTTGTTCTTATAAAATTTGTATCTAGAGCTAGAAAGCTCAGATGAGAAAAGTCAATACATGAAAAATGATCAGAAAAATATGACGAATATGTTAAAATTAGTTTGGACATCTAAATCTATGTATTTTTGTAAAAGTGTATCTTTTGTATAAGAAAAGGGATTAATTTGTGGATAAAACCCCTAATTGTTGATAAAAGATATACTTAGTCTTGCAATTAAGTTAATTCGAGTATGGTTAACTTATTTACTGATTTAGATGATTATTAACCTGTTTTTATAATAGAATTAAAAGTTTAGGGTTTGTAACTCCATATGTTGATTAAAATGTTTAGAAACCCTAAATTAGAGAAGAAGAAAGGAAAAGATATAGCAATCTGAAAATTAAGGTTTATATGGTCCAAACCTGATCTTTAGGACCTTAATGACAAGATAATTAGGGTTTGAGGGATATTTGATAAAATTAAGGTAAAAGTAATAAAAAGGAAATAAAACCCTAATTATGAAGGGCAAATAACTTAGGAAACCATTATAATTAATGATTCATGATGACATGAGTAGTAATAAAGAAATTGAATGCCTTTTTCAGAAACAAATTGTGTGTGTGTGCTTGCTTGATTCCTAATTGATTGAGTTTTCCTTCATTCAAGTCTGCATAACAGGTATGTGGTTAATTATGAATAACCGCTTTAGTTTCCCAATGGATTCACGGATGATTAATTGCATTGAATGCAACTAAACTTTTTGGATGTTCATATTGCAATTATAACGTGACTATGACTATCACAATTTAATTTAAATGTGTATTCCCGCACCTACATGCCACCCTGATGGAAGATGCCATAAAGGTCAGCCCCAGGAGGATAGACCAATGGGTACCATGAGAGGTGACCCTAGACACCAAGCTCGGGAATGAGAAGGTGGTTAATGAGGCATGACTATGGATCACCATGAGAGGTGACTCCCAGGCACCAAGCTCGGGACTGAGAAGGTGGCCTTAAAGTCAATTCCAGGGTTAGGGCAAAAGCGGTGGGGATGGTCACATGGAAAATGTAAATTGACTTGCTAATTATCTTGATTTCAATATTTAGATTGTTAGACTTAATTGTGAAATTTTTGGTTGCCTCCACATACCAGCAATTGCTGACTGACGTTTTGTTTGTCGGCGTTTTAGGTAAAATCCTGAAAAACACAAACAGTAAAGTGACACATCGTGAAATTAAGAAATAAAGTGCAAGGAGGATTAGATAGAGTAATTCAAGCTGCAGATAGTTAGATTTCCAAGTTTTATAAAGGTCAGTAAAGTTTTAATTTTTTGTACCCAATTCCAGTTTAGTTAGTAGAATTTAATAATTATTGTTGATTATATGCTGAACCTTTGATCCTGTAAATTGATTAATGGCTCTGACCTTCGGGTCTCCCTTAATTGGGGGTTACCGAGAGGCGGGGTCATTACAATTGGTATCAGAGCGTAGGTTCTCCATCTAATCATTAATAATTATTAAATTTTACAAATTCCATAGAACCAAGGGTGTTATTAGAGGATTTTCCAAAAGACTGAGGTGTCTAGAAAAGGATCACATCTGGGGGCTGGCAAAATTTTCCTCCGCACCTCTAGTCGGAATACGAGGACTCCCAGATCGTGTGACTGCCTGGCCGATTTCTTAGGATAAGACTCGAAATAAGATACCTTTAGGACTCTCTCATCCCATTCATCCCTTCTCAACTCAAATTCTTTTAAGGATTTTAAGGATTAGGGTTTCTCTCTCTTCCTCACCCTCATGTGGCATGGGTAAGTAAATTAAGGATTAAGGAATCATCCATCCAATTTAATAAAAGATACGTAATGAGATATCATTGACATAAGTACAATTAGTTTAATGATAAACTAAAAGTTGTTTGTGTACTTCTGTAGATGGCTCGTACAAAAGTCGTGGCTATCCCTTTTTCCACCAGTGGTGGTGGACCACCCCGTAAGGAGAATGGATCCTCAGAGAAGAGGAAGCGGAACCATGGGGGAGAGACCTCTAAGAAGAGAAAGAGGCCTCAAGAAGCTGAGCATGTGGCCCCAAACCCCGAACCAATGTCCGGCATCAACCAAGAGCAAGGGAGAGGACCAAAATATGAGGAATACCATGGGTTCAAGGAGGAACCCCGGATGGAAGAAGACCAACCCAGTGAACAAGGACCAGCCATGGTGGTTCACACAACAGATGTAGTTTGGATGGAATAACAAAAGCAATTGACTGAAGCTATATGTGCCCTGGCCCTTAGAGACATAGCTAGAGCCGATAATGGTGAGCCACTTCCTGTTCGTCCTTGACTTGGAGCCACCATCCTGGACTTCGTCAAGCTGAACGTCAAGAAGTTCTGGGGAGAAGACAAGTCGGAAGTAGTCGACAAGGCCGAAGCTTGGCTGCTTGCAGTTGAGAATGGGTTCCGTATGCTCGAGCTGCAACCGAATAAGAAGGTTCTGTTTGCTACTCACCTTTTGGAGGGTGCAGCCAAGATATGGTGGGAGAACCATATCACAGGAAGAGACCTAAGTGAGCAACCGATGGCATGGACTGACTTCAAGACCATCTTCACTGCCAGATTCCTCCCCATCTCAGCAAAGAAAGAGAAAGAAAGAGAGTTCATGAGCATGAATCAAGGAAGCTCTTCAGTTGCGGACTTTGGTCACAGATTCCGCCTCCTGGAACGTTTCGGACACATGTCGGATGAAGACAGGAGGGTGGACCACTTCATGGAACGTCTGCACCCTACCATCAAGCCTCATGTGATGGCTAGTAAGCCAAAGACCTTCGCTGAAGCCTACAACACTGCCTTAGACATGGAAAGGACAGTGATGCCTGCACAGAACCAATCTAGAGGGTACTTGGGTTTCACAGAAGGAGCTCAAGGGAAGATGAATGAACACAATAAGGGACAAGGATGCAACCACAACAAGAACAAGCAAGGGCACAAAGGAAAGCCCCGTGGTCACCTCCCGCAGTGATGCACCTGTGGACGAACACACCCTCGGAAGTGCCGCTTTGAGAAGAAGGTGTGTTTCAGATGTCACCAAGAAGGACACTTCATCGCCAACTGCCCTCAGCCTAACCCAAGGGGACCTTTAGGGTCACATCCCGTGGCAGCACAACCCGTAGCGGCAGCACCCCCAGTCGGAGTACCACCAACTGGAGAGAGGAGACAAGCTAGAGTGTTCGCCATCGACAATGAAGAAGCACAGGCGAATGCTAATAAGTTGATTGAGGGTAATAACCCATAGAGTTTTTCCTTTTTGTTCAGTAGACCATGTAATAGCTTCTGATATGGAATAACGTTGTAGGCTTGCTGGAAGTCATGGGACAAAATGTAAAAGCACTTTTTGATTCTGGTTCAACTAATACTTTTATTTCGAGAAATTTGGCAACTATGCTTGGTTTGGATATCAAGGATTTGGGTTATGTTTTGGATGTCACAACCCCGAGTGGTCGTATTTATACCTCACTTTTGAAAACCCCAGTCTTTCCAGTAAAGTATATGAACCATGAGCTTCCCACTGACTTTATCCTCCTTGATATGAATGATTTTGATGTTATCATTAGTATGGATTGGATTTCCTCCTACAGAGCTCAGATTGACTGTAGAGAGAAAAATATTCTCATTAGGAAAATCGGCTATCCACACTTCACCATTCGAGGAAGGAAAGATGTGACAACCAGCCTTTATGTGTCCGCCTTGAAAGCTGAGCGGATGCTATCCAAGGGTTTTCGAGCCTACTTAGCCATAGTTACCGCACCTGAGGTTAAGGGGCAATCCTTAGAGAATATAGAGGTGGTTTGGGAGTATGCGGATGTGTTTCCAGATGATCTGCCAGGGATTCCCCCTGAAAGGGAAGTAGACTTCTCTATTGAGTTAGCTCCTGGGACTAACCCTATATCTAAGGCACCCTATAAAATGGCCCCTGCAAAGTTCCTCGAGTTGAGAACCCAGTTACAGGAGTTGTTGGATAAAGGTTTTATCTGTCCCAGTACATCACCTTGGGGAGCACCAGTCCTCTTTGTGAAAAAGAAGGATGGGTCGCTTCGGATGTGTATTGACTATCGAATGATCAACCAAGAAACCATTAAGAACAAGTATCCTTTGCCTCGGATAGATGACCTGTTTCACCAACTCAAATCAGCTCGAGTCTTTTCCAAGATCGATTTGAGGTCCGGATACCACCAGGTGAGAGTGAGAAGTGAGGATATACCCAAAACGGCTTTCAGAACCCGTTATGGCCACTATGAGTTTGTGGTCATGTCGTTTGGATTATCCAATGCACCTAGTGTCTTTGTGAACCTCATGAACAGTGTGTTTCAACCTTTCCTTGACTCTTTTGTAATAGTGTTCATAGATGACATTTTGGTGTACTCTGATGACCTGGCCCAACACCGTGACAACCTGGGTAGAGTCCTTGATATCCTGAGAAAGAATAAGTTTTTTGGAAAGTTCTCGAAATGTGAGTTTTGGTTGGACCGAGTCATGTTTCTGGGACACATCATCTCAGGAGGAACAATCGTCGTAGATCCAACCAAGGTATCGATAGTTCGAGACTGGCCAGCACCGAAGAACCCCTCCGAGATTCGCAGCTTCTTGGGGTTGGCCGGATACTATCGTCGCTTCATCAAGGATTTCTCCAAGACTACTTTTCCACTAACCATGTTGACCCGGAAGGATGTGAAGTTTGTGTGGTCTGACATATGTGAAGCTCGCTTCCAGGAATTGAAAGAGAAGCTGACTACCACTCATGTGTTGACTCTGCCTTTTGGCAATGAGGGTTTCATGGTATTTACCAATGCTTCCAAGATGGGACTTGGTTGTGTGTTGGAACAGGATCACCATGTGGTTGCATATGCTTCCCGACAGCTCAAGCCAAATGAGGTGAATTACCCGACACGTGACCTGGAATTAGTTGCTATCATCCATGCTTTGAAGATATGGTGGCATTACCTGTACGGTGCTACCTTCAAGATCTTCACCGACCATAAGAGTTTGAAATACCTGCTGACATAGAGAGACCTGAACCTACGGCAACGACGATGGATGGAGTACATGAAGGATTACGACTTCACCATCGCCTACCATCCTGGTAAGGTGAATATCATGGCTGATGCATTGAGCCAGAAACAGCTTAAGTGTGCAACTGTTTTGTCCAGTCAGTGGAAGAGTTTGGAGGAACTTGTGGAATGGACTCCACAACTGTTAGAGGACCGAGTTCGGTTGGCTAAATTCCAAATTCAATCTGAGTTGTTGAGTGAGATCATAGTTGCACAGTTGACCAGTGGAGAGCTAGACCAGATGAAATGTTTGATGATGAAGCCACATACTCGTCTATCTATGGGAGTGGGCGGGGGAATCAGGTTTGAGAATCGCGTTTGGGTTCTTGTGGATTCACCAATAAAGGAGCGTATTCTGCAAGAGGCCCACGGATCCAAATACACAGTGCACCCTGGAACTACTAAGATGTACAAGGACCTATAGTGGTTTTTCTGGTGGCCAGGAATGAAGAAAGACATTGCGTCATGGGTGGCCAATTGTCTTACATGCCAGATGGTGAAGGCTGAACACCAGCGACCCGGTGGACTTTTACAATCAATAGAGATTCCAGAGTGGAAATGGGAGCAGATCACCATGTATTTTGTGGTGGGTCTACCCCGGACCAAGAGAGGTCATGATGCGATATGGGTCGTGGTAGATCGTCTTACCAAGTCATCACACTTCCTTTCCTTGAAGACCACAGCTAAGGTGTCAGACCTAGCTGAGTTGTACATTAGAGAGATAGTGCGTTTGCATGGCATACCGGGATCAATCATTTCTGATAGAGATCCCAAGTTTACTTCCAAGTAGTGGAAGCAGGTTCAAGAGGAACTTGGTACAAGGTTAAAGTTTAGTACTGCTTATCACCCCCAAATAGATGGTCAGTCAGAAAGGACGATCCAGACTTTAGAGGATCTGTTGAGAGCTTGTGTGCTGGATTGGGGTGGCTCATGGGAGCAATACTTACCGTTAGCAGAGTTCACCTACAACAACAGTTACCAAGCCAGTATCAGGATGCCTCCGTATGAAGCTTTGTAAGGGAGACCGTGTCGATCACCACTTCCCTGGGATGATGTGGGTGAGAGGACCCTGTTGAGGTCAGATGAGCTCCAAGTGTTTGCTGATAAAGTGGCTTTGATCAAGCAAAGGCTAAAGAGAGCCCAGGATCGACAGAAGTCGTATGCTGATGCAAAGCAAATTGATGTGCATTTCACTATGGGAGATCATGTGTTTTTGAAAATCCGACCGCTCTGAGCTATAGCCAAGAATAGGGGTAAGTTGAGTCCCCGATACGTGGGTCCGTTTGAGGTATTAGAATGGATTGGTGAAGCTGCATACCGTTTGGCATTACCCCCTCAGTATAACATGATGCATGATGTGTTTCACGTGTCTAACCTGAAGCGATATGTGCAAGATCTGAGCCATGTGCTGAGCATTGAACCTATTGAGCTTCAAGGGAGGCTGACTTATCCTGAGTCACCTTTGCGGATTCTAGATACCAAGGTGAAAGAACTCAGATGCAAGAATATAGAGATGGTAAAGGTTCTTTGGAAGCACCATGGAGAGGATGAGGCCACATGGGAGCTGAAGGCGGACATGGAGAAAACATACCCGGAATTGTTTGTTTGATTGTTTGAATTTTGGGGGCAAAATTCCTATGAGGGGAGGATGTTATAACCTCAATTTCTTGAAATTATAATGTAAAGAGTATTACTCTTTTAATGAATAAATGAGATCCTTTTCTTTGAATTGTGATAGATTTTGTGGAAATTGCTTTGATTGATTGATTGTGGGCTTTGTTGGCCATTGAGCTCAATTGAAAAGAAAGGGAATTAAAAAGAAAAAGGATTGATTAATAAATGGGAAATAATGAGGAATTGACAAGTAAAAGAGGATAAAGGCAAACCAATATTCCCCAATGTGGGAATCCGTGCCTTTGGGTTTCCTTGAGGTCCAAAGGACCCAAAATATTAAGATAATGGCAAAAGGAATAGGAATATAAATTAATTTGGATTAATTAATGAGAGAACTTGGGAGAGAAGAAATCATTCTCATCCTTTTCTTTTTGTTTCCCAAATTTTGTACAAAACTAGGAAATAATAAAAGGAACGTTCCCTTAAAATTTGAGATAAATATGTGTTATGGTTTGGGAGATATCAATTTTGCAAGATATTTGCAATTTGGGAATTAAATCTGAATTAATTGGACTTATCTTTCCTCTGTTGTGAACGCAAGAGAGGAGGTATGTTGGATCTTAATCCAATGACCGAGGGTCATCGTCTAAGTCCTATTAGGACTGGGACTCTGTTGGGTACAGGGTGGACTTTCCATCCTAGATTCTCGAGAATCCAGTACATGAGCAAATCGGGAAACTGTCCCATTGGATTCGGGAAAGCAAGCCGAAGGGATTCATCCCTGGTTCGAGTGGGTTTTGTCGCCAAACCAGGAAACACCCAACTGGGTAGGACCCTACCTCGACCCTATAAATAGGGGGAGGGTTATAGAAGGCACCGACATCCCCTTTCCCTAGTCCAATCGCTGCGGCGGAGAGCAAGGATCGAGTTTGTGCTTTCAATTTCGCTCACGACCTTGACCAGTACCCTCGACACCCCAGAAAACACTGCCGGAGTCCGGCGAGTAGGCGGAGGATTTGGCAAGGATCGGGCAGGGAATTGGACCCCTGGTCAACTTCGGCTGAGGGAGACGGAGCTCCCTATACCATTAGCTTGCTCGCAGGAGGTCCGGAGCTCGATGTCAACTCTCGAGTTGACTGCTTGGATCTGCTGCTCGACGCGATGAAGAAGAAGACGTTCGCGGGCCTTTTTACTCTTCTGCCTCTCCACGTCCTCTTTACAGGTAAGGACACTTTCGTCCTTTGTTCCCTTGTTTTGCAAAAGCAGGGCGTGCTCCCTCAGGGCCGTTGGATCCTCAGTGGATCCAAGGCCCATAGATCGGGCGGTCCTAGCTTTTCTAGAAAAATAGCAAATAATCTATTAAAGGGTTGTTCTTATAAAAATTGTATCTAGAGATAGAAAGCTCAGATGAGAAAAGTCAATCATGAAAAATGATCAGAAAAATATGAGGAATATGTTAAAAATAGTTTGGACATCTAAATCTGTGTATTTTTGTAAAAGCGTATCTTTTGTATAAGAAAAGGGATTAATTTGTGGATAAAAACCCTAATTGTCGATAAAAGATATACTTAGTCTTGCAATTAAGTTAATTCAAGTATGGTTAACTTATATACTGATTTAGATGGTTATTAACCCGTTTTGATAATAGAATTACAAGTTTAGGGTTTGTAACTCCATATGTTGATTAAAATGTTTAGAAACCCTAAATTAGAAAAGAAGAAAGGAAAAGATATAGCAATCTGAAAATTAAGGTTTATATGGTCCAAAACTGATCTTTAGGACCTTAGTGACAAGATAATTAGGGTTTGAGGGATATTTGATAAAAGTAAGGTAAAAGTAATAAAAAGGAAATAAAACCCTAATTATGAAGGGCAAATAACCTAGGAAACCATTGGAATTAATGAATCATGATGACATGAGTAGTAATAAAGAAATTGAATGCTTTTTTAAGAACAAATTGTGTGTGTGCTTTCTTGATTCCTGATTGATTGAGTTTTCCTGCATTCAAGTTTGCATAATAGGTATGTGGTTAATTATGAATAATCTCTTTAGTTTCCCGATGGATTCCCGGATGATTAATCGCATTGAATGCAACTAAACTGTTTGGATGTTCATATTGCAATTATAAAGTGACTATGACTATCACAATTTAATTTAAATGTGTATTCCCGCAGCTACATGCCACCCTGATGGAAGATGCCATAAAGGTCAGGCCCAGGAGGGTAGACCAATGGGTACCATGAGAGGTGACCCTAGACACCAAGCTCGGGAATGAGAAGGTGGTCAATGAGACATGACTATGGAGCACCATGAGAGGTGACTCCCAGGAACCAAGCTCGGGACTGAGAAGGTGGCCTTAAAGTCAATTCCAGGGTTAGGGCAAAAGCGGTGGGGATGGTCACATGGAAAATGTAAATTGACTTGCTAATTATCTTGATTGCAATATTTAGATTTTTAGACTTAATTGTGAAATTTTTGGTTGCCTCCACATACCAGCAATTGCTGACCGACATTTTGTTTGTCGGCGTTTTAGGTAAAATCCTAAAAAACACAAAAAGTAAAGTGACACATTGTGAAATTAAGAAATAAAGTGCAAGGAGGATTAGATAGAGTAATTCAAGCTGTGGATAGTTACTTTTCCAAGTTTTATAAAGGTCAGTAAAGTTTTAATTTTTTGTACCCAATTCCAGTTTAGTTAGTAGAATTTCATAATTATTGTTGATTATATGCTGAACCTTTGATCCTGTAAATTGATTAATGGCTCTGACCTTCGGGTCTCCCTTAATTGGGGGTTACCGGGAGGTGGGGTCGTTACACCAGTACCCCCGTGTTATTGGGATCAGGGCCACACATGCCTGAGAGTAGGATGGTAATTGCCCTCTCATCTTCTACCTCTGATCGTCTTGCTCGCATATGCAACGCCCTTCCACGATCAACCCCGTGGTTGACTTCGCGCATCCGGCCTCCTCAGTCGTCGATGAAGGTCTCCATCTCTTCGCCTAGCCCCACCAAATCCCCTAGTGCCCTCAGCCTTTCCAGAACTGGCAGGAGACATCGGGACGAAGGAGCTTTTCTCCGGTGAGAAAGGCAACTGCTCCAGGATCAGGTTAAGCACCATCTCGCAACTAATTGCGTGCAAACACTCATCTCATCAACACAGATTCAAGGGTAAGATTCAGGGTTATGCACATGATGTGTGCCCCTCCCTATTTATAGGGGATGTGCACTTGTGCTTTCCCCCGATTTGGGGAAATCCCGCATTGACCATGGAAGGCACCCAATCCCACTATGATTGGGATCGTGAGGACTTCTCGGAGCCAATGATCTCTTTTCCTAGTCCGGTTATGCTAGGAATCTTTAGATATCAGGAGAGGAAGGTCACCATTTTCCTCCGCTATGGACTTGGGGTGTTGCCCGCGCTCTTTTTCTTTTCTTTTATATACCCATCTATTTAAATGTTGATTTTAATCAGGAAAATAACGTGGCATGTATTCCTCCCTCTTACTTTAGGATTTCCTTCAAAAATCCATATCTCATAAACCGTGCATCCTTTTGCAACCAAAATTTAGGGGATTCTTTATCTTACCTTAATCTACTCACGTAACCAATCTGAGTCCCAAATTCAAAAGGAAAAAGGTATTATCTTCATGTGCCAGTTATCTTTTAATAAAGATTATTTTAAGCATATTTTCTCTTTCTTAATCTTTTATTTTCTTTATTTTGATTCCTTTTACCATTAGAAACTATGTGGGGTCAAAATACCATTTATAATGATTCCATTATCCATCTTTCCACATATTTCTTATATTTTCATCATTATGTCAACTTTTGTTCTTAATAATGCTTTATTTGATTTTATATCTTTCTTCTCCTACTATCTTTGCAACTTGGACTCCTTGGAACCCAAGAAATCCTAATATTTTGAAATCCTTTTTGAAGGATTCTTATTATCCTTCTAGATGCATCTACATTCTTCATTTCTCATTACCTTACTTATTTCTTTATTAAAAGATTTCTTCTTAAGGATTTCTCTTTATCTTTTATTTCCCTTTCCTCTTTTCCTATTTCTTTCATTAGAAATCTCATGTAAACGAAATTTACTCAATTGTGGACATTAATGCCATTTTCTAGATATTTCTATATAATTCTCATAAATACTTTGTTTAATATTCATTATCTTGGAATGTGAGGGGAGTGGCAAATAAAATTCCTCACATTCAGAGCGAGATGAATAAGAATAAAGCCAGTGCTTATGTTATTTTGGAATCCAGATTACAAGGTAGAGATATTCCTAGTTTTGTTGATAGTATTTGGCCGGGTGCCTTCTTCTTGGATAACTCCAACTTTTACTCTTATACACGTATCCTTGTCATTTGGGCTGACAGTGATATTGATGTTAAGATGTCCTTCTGTAATGAACAAGTTATTCATTATGTTGTTACCAAAGGCTTGGTGAGCTTTTAGTTGTCTGCTATCTATGGAGCAAATCATGATGATGAAAGATGCATTCTCTGGGATTCCTTATCTTCCATAAAAACTTTAAATCCTGTGTTGTGGTGTGTCATTGGCGACTTCAATGCGGTTAGACAGTTGAAAGAGAAGCTGGGCAGACAACCCCTTCTAATAGAAGTATGCATGACTTCAATAGCTCTATTGCTACTACTGAACTTCTTGAGCTGGAAACTAAAGGTTTGTTCTTCACTTGGGATAGTCATAGAAAGAATGGGAAGAGCACTTTTTCTAGAATTGATAGGATCTTCATGAATATTAATTTTCTCTCTGAGTTCCCTCATTGTTGGGGGGAGGTTATTCCAGCTTTGGTTAGCGACCACAAAATTTTAATGCTTAGATTCTTCTCTGGTAAAAGAGGTGCTGGCCCCTTTCGTTTTATTAATTCTTGGGTTAAGAAGGAGTCTTATAAGAACATTGTTTCTCATGCTTGGCGTGACACCAAACCTTCTAGCACTCCTATGTATCGTTTGTACCAAAAGCTTCACTCTGTGACTACTACCTTGAGGAAATGGAACAGGGAAGTTGTGGGAAATTTCTATTCTAAAGAAAGAGAGCTTGAGGTTAAGCTGCTGGCATGTCAGAGAGAGGTGGATGCTGACCCCTTGAACGATAGTAAGCAAATTCAATTATCCTTGCTCCGTGAAAGCACTGCTAAAGCACTTAATGATGAGGAGTGTTTCTTTAAGCAAAGGAGTCACGTGTAGTGGTTGAAGATGGGGGATAGGAACACTGCGTTCTTCTATGCCTCCTTGAAAACTAGGAGGATTAGAAATAGTATTAATGTTTTATAAGATGACCAAGGTGTTATGGTGTATGATAGATATACTATCAGCGAGAACATTAGTAATTTTTATGTCAATCTTTTTAACAGTTCTCCTAATGACTTGGTTCTCTGGAAAGAAGACTGGTCCCTTCCTAAAATCACTAAAGATCAATTTGACAAATTAAGAATGGTTGTTACGAGGAAAGAAGTTGAGGAGGTCTTTATGAGCATGAAAGATGATAAAGCTCCTGGTCTGGATGGTTTCAACTCCCTTTTCTATAAATCTGTGTGGGATATTGTTGGAGAGGAAGTTATCTCAGCCATACTGAGCTTCCTTAGAAATGGTAGATTATTAAGGGAATGTAATAGTACTCTTATTACTCTCATCCCTAAGATCTCTGGTGCTATTTGTCTAAAGGATTTTAGACCCATCTCTTTATGCAACACCATCTATAAAGTTATCATGAAGATCTTAGCCAATAGAATGAAGACTGTTCTCCCTGATCTCATTGACCTTAATCAAATTGCCTTTATCCAAGGCAGAAATATTGGAGATGCTATTTTGCTTGCAAATCAGGTTCTCAGTACATTCACTGGTTCTCAGAAAAACATGTGTGTGAAGGTGGATTTGGCAAAAGCCTTTGACTCTGTAAGAAGAGACTATATCCTTTTTCTTTTATCCAAGATGGGTTTTCCTCTGTGTTGGTTGAATTGGATCCAAGAATCATTTGATACAGTTTCCTATAGAGTTCTTCTAAATGGCTCACCCTCGGATATGTTCCTGGCTTCAAATGGAGTTAGACAAGGGGACTCTCTCTCCCCCTATTTGTTTGTTATTGCGATGCAGGGTCTAACGTCGATGATTAATGCTGAAGTTAAGGCTAGGAATGTGTCCCCTATTAAAGTTGGGCATGCTAGTATTTCGCATATCATCTTTGCGGACGATCTTTTGTTGTTTTCTAAAGCTGATGAGGAAGATGCTCACTGCTGGAAGAAAATCCTTGGTTTTTTCTGTTCAGCCTCGAGTTTAAGACTTAATAATGATAAGAGTCAACTTTTTTTGAGTAGGATAGATGATGGGGGAAATATTTCAAATATCTTGAATATTTCCTGTTCGGTCCTTCCTGTGAGGTATCTTGGTATTCCTCTCGTCACTGGGAGACTGTTCAAAGAAATGTGTAGCCCGATCATTGATAAGTTCAGCTCTAAACTTGATTCATGGAAAGGGAATTTACTATCTCAGGGTGGGAGATTGGAGTTGGTTATTTCAACTTTATCGGCTTATAACATCTTCTGGACTTCTGCATCTCCCTTGCCCAAATCTGTTATTAAGAAGCTGGAGAAGATGATGTGAGATTTTCTATGGAAAGATTCGGAAGAAAAGAAGCATTTCCACACAGTGTCTTGGGATCTTATCTGTAGACCTAATATTGAGGGAGGTCTTGGTATTAGATGGATTGATGACTGGGTTAGAGCTGGCTTGCTTAAAACTTTATGGTGCATTGCTGCTGAAAAAGAATATTTATGGGTTAGATGGTTACATGGCAGATATATTAAACATGAATCTGTATGAGTGCTTAAAGCCAGAGCCAATTCTTCTTGGCTGTGGAGAAGATTGCATGAACAAAGAAACATTCTTTTAGGAGAAATTGGTATGTGTTTGGGCAATGGCAGGAAGTTTCTTTTTTGGAGAGATCCTTGGATCTCAGAGGGTAGGAAGTTGATTGATATCCTAGATTCAAATTTGATCTTTAGGATGGGGAAAGGCCTCAATTGCAAAGCTGAGGTTTGCATTACAAATGGAAATTGGTTGTTGCCTTGCTTTAGGGGAGTATAGAAACTTTCGAGAGCTTGTAAGTACTCAGAGGCCACCTTCTTGCATGGATGATTGTATCTGGTTCCTTGGTGGTAAGGATTTGAATCTGAAAACCTATTGGGAGATAGTGAGAAAGAAAGGTTGTAAAGTCAATTGGGGATCTTGGATTTGGTCTGACATTCCCAGGAAATGGTCTTTTGTTCTATGGAAGTGCTTTCTGGGCAGAGTTACTACGTGTGATTTTCTGAAAAAGATCGGTTGGCAACTGGCTTCAAGATTTCCCATGTGTGAGAAATAGGAGGAGGACTCCTGCCATCTGTTCTTCTCTTGCTCCTTCGCCTCTTTTGTTTGGAAGTTATGGAAAATGAACCAAAATAGCAGCTTTGAGCCCCTTTGTATTAATGACCTTCTTATTCTGAGGAAAGAGAAAAAGATTTCTTCCTGCTTCGTCATCTTCCTTCTTTGGCAAGAAAGAAATAGAAGAACTTTCAGAAGTTACTGCAGAAGTCTGGAGGTTTTTCAGGAATTCTCTGTGAAGGATTTGCCTTTACTCTGTACATAGTTTTCTTCCTTGTTCTTTTTGTACAACTTCTTCTTTCTGAGATTATGCTTTGTAATCTCTGAACTATCCTCATAGTAATGGAAAGGCATGACACCCTTAGTTCACTAAAAAAATATTCATTATCTTGTATCTTTTTCTACTATTTGAACTTTTCTTCTTTTCTTCTCTTTTATATTCATGATTGGATTAATCTAATAATAGGAACCACAAAATTCCTATCAAAGGGATAATTGCAAATAAATCCATCCTTTGAATCAAAGCATGCAACCTTTTCAATTAAGTACATATTCATAAAGTCATTACATTTCAATTATGAAAACATATGCAAAATTGAGGTTGTAACAAGGACCCCTTAGAGATCATTCCATGTTTGCTCATTCATGCTATTCTAAGTCCTTACTATAGTTGAGTGTGTTGCAACTGCTTGAGCCCCTTTCTCTCTCTAGTTTACACAACATTTCATGATTATGAGTGAGTTAGGAAATTTTTAAGAGAGAAACTTCCTTGTGCTTGTAAAGCTCTCATTCCATTCCATCTTTCCTACTCCATTCCTCAAAGAAGCAAAGGTGAATCAAGTTGCTCCAAGTAAAGGTGGAGTTTTTTCTATTCTTCTTCAAGGTTGAATAAGAGGTGAATATCTTCTCCAGGTGAAGGAGAAGGAAAAGGCTAAAGAGCCAAGAAGAGTGGGTAATCCCTTGAAGGCCAAAGACTTGTGCAAGACTAGGTAAGTCCTTGGAAGAAGGCAGAAAACTCTTGCAAAGTGGGTAAGTCCTTGGTAAGGTGGAAGACTCTTTGTATTGGATAGGTAAGTCCTTTGGTGGTCGTGTGTTGTAACTCTTATTGGTGAATATATAGAGGAAATCACTTGCAAAGTCCTAGAGGTTGACCTCTCTAGGTAGTGGACTGACTCTCTCCTAGTTTGGAGAGTGGAACCACTATAAATGACCTTGTCAAGTGCTTGCTTCATTTTCTCTCATCCTTGCTATGCTTGTTAGTTAGGACTTCAAATTGCAATTAAGCTATTGGTTTTCATTGATGTAATTTGAATGTCAAATCTATCTTATGAGAATTTTTTAAGCTCTATTCACCCCCCTTCTAGAGCCCTAGATCCAACATTTCCCCCTTTCTTTTGTTTCCTCACTGCTCTAGCACTTCAGTTCTCTATAAATATCTTCCCTAACCTCAACAGAGTCCCCTAGTCTACTTTCCCCACATTGGTTTGGCCTGGGTAGACTCTGGGCCTTGTCCCTCCACTCAGAGAACTGGTGCCAGAAGCCAGAGTTGGGAGGGCAAAGCTTCCAACTATAGAAAATCTTGAAGAAGAATTGGAACTCTTCCTTGACTAAATGCGGAGGTGCCCAGGTGTTGTAATCATCTTCTATTGTTGTAATCACCCAATTCCCAACTCTTCTCTCCCCTCGCGACATCTAATCCTTTTTTTATTGGATTCTTCTTCATTTCCTTTAATCTTAGGCTTTTTGACTAGTGGATTCCTTTGTGATGGCTCGTCAATGTCCCATCTTATGAGAACTCAAGCCATTGAGTTTGATGGAGGTTCCCCATGAAATCAGGGAAGAAGAAGTCTGGTGTAGGTTTTTCATTTGTACCCCGCCCTTGCATGTTTCTCTTATTTCAATCGTAGGGTTAATTTTGTCTTTTCATCTTTTGTTTTTTCCTAATTGTAACATCCTCAGATTTAGGTTTATAACTTGGCCATACCATATTCTAGGTCCCTACTGATTATGGTAATATCTAGAACTTTTTCCCTAAATTAATATATATAATTATCATGATAATTTAAATTCAAATAACATTATATAGTTGAAAATCCATTAATATGGGATATTAGGATGACATATCCAAACTAAGTTAATAATAGAATTTGATAAATGATTACACCAATTGATATGTGTGACTCCAATTTTACCCTCATGAATTTGGTAGGATTGTAAGATAAAAGAAATTCATTTAGTGGGATATAGTGTTACACCATTGACTAATTAGGATGATTAAATACATTTCATGATTTATTAATATACAATTAATGAAGTCTAATATCAAACATTTTCCAAATATGGAATTGATACCAAAGTTGCGTTCCCCACACCATCGTTACCCTATCCATCAATTTTTGTGTCAATCCCACTTGATTTGATTAGTAATTTAAGTGAATAATCCTAGATCTAATTTGCATAAATATATCCAATAATTACATTGGGTTCTATTATCCATCCATGTAAGGCGACAACTTCCCCTTCCCTTTGACACGATCCATACCTCCCTCTAGTATGGATCACAAAATGTCATTAGACTAGTTCTTCATCTTTGCCTCCCCTTCTTCTTCTCTCCTGAATCCTCACCTCCTCTTTACAACTACTCTTGCTCCATACCCTTCCTCTCTCTTATGGTAGAACACAGAACCCTAGAGCCCCATCTTCACCTTCACTTAGCCCTTGACGCAACGCAAAACTAGGCAGAGCCCTGAATTGTCAGACACAATTTTTGCCTTCTCTTCTATTTCCTTCATCTCTCCCTCTTCCTCTTTGTCTCTTCCTCATGTCCTAGTTCAGCAACCCAGATGACCCCACTCGTTCTCTCCCTATTCCTCTTCCTTTCCTTCCCTAAACACTTCCATCTTCCATGTCCTTCTTTCTTTGGTTTTCACTCAAGTCCTCACATCACCGCCTATTGAGGAAGCTACCACTATCCTTGATCCCCTCATTGAATGTGGTGACACAGACATGATGGTATACCACCTCGAGCGCAACAACCTCTATGGTCTCCTCTGGGATCCTATTTCTAACCCCAACCATCTACATGACGATCAGGTCTTTGTCTTCCTTCTCCTCCCTCTACCATCACCGGTAGATCCGGATCCAGGACCCAGATCCATACAGACACCTCCTTTCCTCAACACACTCTTCTTCTCCCTAATTGTATTGTCAGCCATGGCTGTACAGTTTTTAACCATGGTGTCTAAAACCAACAAGTGCAGCACTAACATTGTCCACTATGGAAGCCTGTGTCTTTCAGTAACCAAAACGCCATCATCACCTAGTCTTTCCTCTCCATCGCCTCCTACCTCTTTGCAAACCGAGGGCATCTCCTTCTTCTCCTCTCTTCCCCGCTTTCTTCTTTACCTTGCCTCATCTTTCTCCTGTTGTCAAGGCATGATTAATGGTCCTGAAATCTCATTGGTGTCCACATCGTCGCCACCCTTGCTTAATGTCTCCATCAAGCACACTGCCAACACCATCATTTACCATCCCTATAACATGGGGATTGCCTTGCAGCCACAAACTCCCACCCAGTCACTAGCACAACTCCACCTTGATTCCTAGTTTACTTGCCTTTGCACCCTCAAAGAATCCACAAAGTAAAGAAGAAGCATGGAATCTCATGATCTTCCTCTAAGAACCATGGATTATATCTTCATATGGAGACACGCAAGGTTGATTAATGATACCTACTACTTTCTACCTTGAAGGAGGGCACCAACAAATCAGCCATGGACAACATTTCTATCCTACTAGGAGGTACAGGAATGAATTTGACCTTGATCATGGAAACATGGTTAGAGAATGATCTTAGGTAAGGGAATCCATACTTGTCAAAAGTATGGTAGTGACTATTGGTTATTCTTTCGTAATGGTATACTTAGTACTAATATATGTTGGGCATTAAATTTCTCAATGTTTAGGATAATCTGAATGGTTAAGGCTAGATAAGATACTAATCTGACATATTTAATCAACTGACCTTATTATTTACAATTGTAACGTCCCCGGATTCTACCGTCTCGAGACTTAGAAGACCCAAGAGGAAAAATCTGAAAGTGTTAGGTAATCATTCCAGAGTGCGATGCGGAAGCGACATACACATATATGAACATAAAATTATAGTGCATACACCATAAACAATCTCAACAATCAACATGTATATTTACAATATGGATTATTACAAGTTACATTACATAGGTTAAAAGAAAGGTTTACAAAGTCTATGAACATGTATGCTAACATGATCTAAACACAATAGGTAAACATGTATAAGTTCTCACTCACATCTTTTCTCCTATGCTAGCTCTGAACCTAGAAAATAAATTAAATAGAGGAATCAACAAAAGTTGTGTACGTGGGTGAAATACTTGTATAGTAACTTGCATGAAGAAAGATTTGAATAAAGAAAGCAAAAGAAAACATTATTTAATGCGATAATCAGGTAAACGCATATTTAAGGCATATCTTTAGATGCAGTTGTACTATTATTTATATCAACAATTTATCATACATCCAGCATGAGAAATTTATCATACATCCATATTGGGCAACTCATCATACATCCATAATTGGAAATTTATCATACATCCATATTGGGCCATTCCCTGCCTCTTAGGGTATGGGGTTGTGTTGACTTCAGTAGCTACAACTCATCAAAATTCTTTTATGTTCCCTTAAGTTTGGCGAAGCATATAATACTAATATGCTTCCAAGAATGTATATGCAAATACAAGCATACAAAGTACATCATATCATTATGCATTAATGAAAACTAGCCTTATACATAATAAAAACCACATACCTGAGTTCACAGTTTCTCTAAATTTCCTAGACCATTAGTATCACTACGCATCACCTGATTAACAACAATTAATCATCATAATTAATTGTTCATCGTATTATATGTATTTTAGGCCCAAACTAGGGTTTAGTCAAACATAGGTTCAAACTAACATTAATTGGTCTATGGTATTTTTATACTGATCTAGATGTCATTATTTAGGTCTGGTTCAATTTTCATAATTTTCTGATGCTTAGTCTATTTTCTATAATTAATATGAGGCTAAAAGCATCTAATTAGTCATTAATAGAAAAGAATTATTATTTATGTATATTACTCAGATCATAGTTCCAAGATGGATTTAAATCATCATTAGGGTTCTAGGAGAATTTGTTGAGAATTTATTTCGATTCGATACAATTTATTTTATTTAATGCATCCTAAATTGGAGTATTATCATCTAAGTTAGAAATCATCGATAATAAAGCTTCAAGAGTCTGGCCTAGTAGTTTCATAACAAAGCACACAATTTTCTAAGTCCTGAGTTATTTTTAGTGAACTTTTAAGCGAAGGGTGCTATCTTTAATTGTGTTTCTAATATCTATATATTAGCTGAGGTATTTACCTTTTCTGGAATTTGGTGGCCATCAGATCTTCATATCTAGTGCCATCATATTGCACCACTTCACCTTCCTTTGGAATTTCTTGGGTTAGTATTTAGTCCGGGGTCTACAATTGCTAGTTCAAGTCGATGAACCAGACGACTAACGACACTGGTCACCCGACTCCCCCTTCCTCTTCTCGCATGTGATTGCCATTACGCCTGAGAGTCCGCTCTGAAGAAGGCATCACAATAGAGGAATGAAGCCAGGAGGAAGCCCTCGGCATGCTCCTGGTCATCTCTCTTGTTGGAGGAAGCCTTGGGAGCTTGAGGGGATGAGCTCGCTAGCCCGATAGCTCTGGCTATCATGCGAGCTCTCCCTTCTTAATTCCTGCATTACTCTACTTCGGTACGCTCAGTAGCGTCACCGTGAAATTGGACTCTAACAAGGAAGATTGACTCATGTTGTCATCTCACACCAGCCTCATCCTTCCTCTTCTCCAAGTTCTTATAATCATCATTTAGACCACTGGGACAATGAGCTCGTTGGCCCAAGTTCGACGTTCATGCCAGCACCACCACAAGTGTGAACTCAGGCGAGAACACATAGCTTTAGAGACCTTGTAGGCTAGATCTTGTTCCTCCTAAGGGTCTGAGGGTTCTAGGATCTCTCTAAAGTTATGCCTTGAATGGTTCCTGACCCTTAATATCACTGCCGCTCCTGCATTAGAGAAATACAACTGAGTAATCGCTAAGCATAGCTTTTCCCTGAGTACCTTCCCCAACCAAAAATCTATTATGAGCCATTACAATCATCCAGAGGAATGGTAGGAACCCCCAAGTGATTGTGGGGAAGCCCAAGGCACCCAACATCAGACTCTACCTTCTCCAATGTAAAGAGTCGACGGGGTGGTAGCTGGACTCGATGAAGGGTGTAGGATCTCTGGGTTAGTGAACGATATATGTGATTTTCATATTTTGGAAGGGGTGTGAGGGGTATTTTGAGAAATCCCAGACTGCCAGAGCTAATGGCTTGGTTTGTATGGAGATCGAGATCCTATTATCTCATATACATGACATTAAAGAGACTTGGTCTCCAAGTGTGTTGTCCTCTCTGTGAGAAACAGAGGTATAAGACAGAAACAATCATCAACTTAGATACTAATCTACTACTTTCAAAATTCCATGTAACCTCTCTTCCAATTGGATGGAATAACATTGGCTGGATAGAGAAGGCCATGCAACCTGAAAAAACCAATAGCCATGTCACACAAGTCTATATCTCAACATACGTCAAATGTTGGAGAAAACTAGGTTCAAAAATCATCATTTCATTAATTTTCTTCTTTATTTAAAACCTCGATAGCAATCCATAGGAAACAACCTTGACCCTAAAATTGATGCAAGATTCCTCACAGTGTAGTACACCTTATGTACAAATTTGGTTCCCAAACATTATTGTGTCTCCATGATTCAGATATCATGTGTGGTACATGTATATGGGTATTTATCTGAAAAGTGTACATAGATTTATCTCCAAAATTATCAATACATGTTCAACTTACTTTATTTGATCATAGTCCATCATGAAATTATTTGAAACCATGTATACTTGAATTGGATACTTAACTATATGAGAAGTTGACTGATAACTTGTATGAACCATCTTTATCTACATTAATGGACATGGGTGACTATTATTGATCAGCAAATGGCATGGTAGTCATCATGTGGGTCAATGGAATGATGTCTAGATAGATGTCACCTCAAATTGGGATGAACCAAATAAGAACATCCATCAACTTCAATCACTATAATAGGTTTTGGAAAACCTTATAGTTCTAGGTCATCACAGCAATAGCATATTTATATCCTAATTTATGCATGTGAATAACTAATAAGTCTTATAACCTTTAACAAGAATGGTAAACCAGTCTAATTGATCCATTATCATAAATATACTAGTAAATGAAATTAGTAAAGTATGGAATTGGATAAGTATCTTGATGCATGTTTAAATATTAGAGATATTCTTTTGGTCGATTAGAAATCCTAGGTATTCATATATATTTAATGGTAATTATACAAACAAATTGCACCTAGGAAACAAATATGTCTAGATTGGTCCTTATTTGCAAATAAATTGGCAATGAGAGACAAAGTATGTATGATATGTTTAACACCAGTGACAAGTAGCATGATGATACATACACTTTATATTAGGTACACATAAATAAAAGACATTTATTTTTTCATAGTTGAATAAATGTGTGGAAAAAAACCCTAGATTCTTGCAATAAGAGAAATTTAGTAATATACCTAGTCTGGGGTACATACCTGGCCCTAGTTGACTAAACTTAAAGTATATGTTATAGAGATAGAGAGAATAAAACTACAAAATCTAAATTAAAGGAAGGCAATTTATTCCCAAACACATATATGTTACCTATGTATATTTAGACATATGTATCTCAAAATGGATATTAGTACTAAAACAAGTACCTAATGAATCGTGTATCAACTTAATAAGACAAAAACCCTAATTTGTCATTAGGTGATTGGGACTGGGATAAGCACAATATGAAAATCTATACTAGGAATGTATACACATGTTCACTTTAGTTTTTATGATATTGCCAATGTGTTCTTAGGGGTGAAAGATTGACTTTGTAGACCGAGTATATTCCTATTGAGTGAGCCACTAGTCTTGAAGACTAGGTATGTACATCCTCTATTTTATTTTGGGCATTATTTGACTGAAACCTACATCTATTTTAATGAGGAATCTCTTGAACTGTTATTTTTTTTAGAAATCCAATTTCTTGGACATTTATATTTCCAAATTTTAACTCATTATATTCTTGTGGTTGTTGAACTACTTTGTTTATATGGGTTCTTGGACCCCACCTTCTACGTTTCCTTTTTATGAGAAATTAAGTGAAATGATAATCTTACCACTCTATTTTATGCATGCTACATGTTTGACTAGAATATCTAGAATAGTAGTACTTATGTACCACTATACTTATATATGGCGTGAGTTTTCCACCTGGGATGTGCGTTTCCATCCTTATTTCTTTTAGGCCATGATCCTATGGTGTTATGGTCCAATTTTAGGTACTTTTAGTCTACATTGTTATGCATGCACACGTTATTATTTTAAATTGATATTGTTGATAACTGTTAATGTAAGACACTTTTATTCTCATGATTGTAATCTGAATTTTAATATGCCTCGTTTATTTGTTACTTCTCTCTTGAACTCACATTGCAAACAACCCCCGTTATTGTGGGAACAACTCTTTTTTCACTTTATCCTAACACAATGCCCAAAGTGTTTATTATGCGTACATACTTAGATGTTTGCAGACCTCTATGTTGTTTCCTATGTTATGGGTGATATTCCCTTCCAACCAGTTATAGGTACATTAGAAGACAATGACTCAAGATGGTCTATTACATGAAATGGACTTAGAGATATATTGGAATGGTTGTCTTTCCCTCTGCAATAGGTCTTACATGTGATTAAATTTATTAGATGCATATATTTTTACTTTTCTATACCACCTTTTATGGTGAGGAACAATTGTATAATGATACACCTTGTAACTTTGATATAGTTTTGTTTCCACTACTTTATATTTACATGGCTTGTTGCATTGTACCATTTAAATGGATCCCTTCTCGGGTCTCACTCTTTACACTAACATACTAATTTTTACGCCTAGTTGGCTGGAGGGCCCGAGCCAGGTGGCGACACCTGATAGGTCCAACTCAAGTTGGTTTTAAAAGAAGCATATGTGTGGTTTATTGGAATTTTATGATTGGCCAGAGTTTCTAAAATTCATTATAAATAAGTGATAAGTCATATAAATAAAGTAAATAGTTTTTGAGATGTAATCTATCTAATCATAGTAATTTCATTATCTGATTCTAATACAATAAATTTATGATTTTATGAATTTATATAATTGGTTAGATTTTCCAAAAACTTTAACCAATGAATTATAAGTCAAAAAATAAAGTAAAATATGTGATCAACTCGGAAAAATATAACCTATAAAATGGTATAGTTTTGATAACCTAATTCAATAATAATAAAAAGTCAATATTCAGGGTTTATATAATAAATTTAAACCTAATCCTAATCTCATATATGTGTTTAATAAAAATCCAAGTACAGCCAACTCAAACCGATTATGTTGAATAATGTCTACCTCAAGCTGGCTTCCAAGGTCATAGTAGACAGAGTTAAAAGATACATTGCTCAATGGGTGTCTCCAGTGTAGGCAAGTTTCATTCTGGGCAGGTGCATATCTGACAACATCATCATCGTATAGGAGATCATCCATAATATCAGGCGTAAGTCTAGTGCTCCCTACATGGCCATTAAAGTGGACCTCTCCAAGGCTTATGACTGAATGTCATGGAAGTTTATTGAGCACACGTTAAACAAGATGACTTGGCCTCCGCATATCAAATCTTATATCCTGAATTCGCTATCGTCTGGTAATACAAGCATCAACCTCAATGGTGAATCCCTCCCTCCTTTCAAAACTTCCAGAGGTCTCCGACAAGGCGACCCTCTGTCCCCGTACCTTTTTGTTCTGTGCATGGAACGTCTTACACAACTTATCAACCAGTTCGTGGAGGCAAAATAGTGGACCCCCATAAAGATCTCTCAACAGGGACCATATATTTCCCACATTAGTTTCGCCGACGACATCGTCATCTTCGCCAAAGCATCTCTGGAACAGATGGCTGCCATCAACCAGTGCTTCAATAGGTTCGAGGAAGTGTCAGGCCAAAAAATCTCTATTGAAAAGTCCAAAATTTTCTTTGCAAGCTTTGTTAGTAGAGTAACCAGATCTGCTATCTGTAGAATCAGTGGAATCATGGAAACTGAAGACCTCATCAAGTATTTGGGTGTCCCTCTTATGCACAAAAAAGTCAGTAAATAAACCTATTCCTTCCTTGCCAACAACCTGGAAGCCAAGGTTAATGGCTAGACAGCTAGGACGCTCTCCTGTGCGGGGTGGATCTGTCTTGCCAAATCTGTCCTGGCGGCCCTCCCTACCTACGTTATGCAAACCACAAGGATCCCCATTTCTACATGCACCAAACTGGACAGAGTTATCCACATATTTATCTGGGGCGGCTGCCATAAAGATAATCATGTTTCCCTAGTTTCCTGGAGCAAAATGAGCACTACTACGAGCATTGGAGGCCTCGGCATCAAATCTATGGCTGATTGGAACAAGGTGCTCATTTGGAAGAACGGGTGGAATTTTCTAAACAACAAACAATCGCTTTGGGTCAAGGGGTTGCTGCACATATATAAGAAGTATAATGGTCATTCTGGCAGGAGGGCGACCCCTTTAAGGAGAAGCATACATTAGGGGCTTGATTTCATCACAGGGAATTGCATCAAAACGATTAACAATGGGAACACGACCCTGGTTTGGAAGGACCATTGGGTCTCGGGCTTCAAAGAGCTGCTTTCTGTGTGCACTAATCCCATCAGTAGTGACATTGCCGATCTCATTGTAGATTGCTTAAGGGATCTCAATGGCAACTGGGATAAGGACTTTCTCTTAAGTTACCTTCCTACTACCTGCGTCAGTCGTATTACGGACCTCCCAGTACCTGCTATAAGCAAGGGAGAAGACACATGGAGCTGGATGCACAATGATAATGGTGGGTATACTACTTCTTTTGCCTACGACCTCATCCGTACTGATAACCAGTATCCCCAAAACAAGTTGTGGTAGGTTATTTGGAAACTGCAGGTGCCCAGCAAGATCAGGATTTTTATTTGGTTGGTTGCACATGAGGCCATTATGACAAATGTCAGACGAAAACAACGGAAGTTCACGGACTGCACTGTCTGTCCCAGGTGCGAAGCCTATGAGGAAGACATTCTACATGCTCTTTGGCTATGCCCTAATGCACAGGAAGTTTGGCTCAGACTCAATCTTACTACTCTGGCTGATCATACCCATATTACGATCCAGGAGTGGCTCATGCACCATTTGCAAGTGGACGGGGATTACCCTGACCAGTTCTCTGTTTTTTGCTGGATAATCTGGAAGACTAGAAATAAGATGATTTTTGACGAAATTCATGTCAGTACGACCAGACAACTCATTCAGTTCAACGATCTCTGGAATAAAATCTCAACTGGAAGACACGTGAAGGGCCCAGCTAAAACAAACCATTCCAATGACGACTATGATAACACAAGCATCCCTGACAATGTCGAGGTCTATTATGTTGATGTTGTTATTAAAGGAAATGAGGCTACTATAGCCGTAGTGACTCTGGATGAGAATAAATGTTGGGTTGGCGGGATTGCTAACTTTACTCATGTCAAATCCGTGACTGAAGCTGAGTTGTGTGTGATAGACATGGCCATGAGGTCTAAATTCGCAACTGATTCTGGTAATATTCTCATTGTCACTGATAGTACTAGAGATTTGGAGGCTATTGAAGGTCATCCATGAAAGGTCCCTGCGTTCCACAGCTGGATTCGGTCCATTGAAGACAACATCAAAAGAAATTTGAAGATACATATTGTTCAACGACCAAGAAAACATACTATCTTGGCTGATAATCTAGCCAAACACCACCTAAAACACTTCAAGGATGGTCATTCTTACACGACCCTCCACTCGACCCTGTGGGTCTCCCTATCTCTTTCCCCTTATGTAATGGTAGGAGTCCTACCAAATTTCTTTTCGTAGCTGATAATGTATTAAATTGTCATTTAATGCCTACAAGATGAGAGCGGGATGAACAAGAAGATCTCCTGACTTATTTAAAAAAAAATAGGTTGATTCTAGAATGGAATGGAATTAAACCTTGGACATATATAGACTTCATGTGAGGTATTGTTGCATCCCATATTATTATCGTTGAGCAATAACCTAGTTTCTCACTCTCTTAGCATACTAGCCTATAGAATCTCTCTCTTCTGAGAATATATTCCATAAGAAATATTCTACTTGATTCTGATCTTATGATCATCCTACTTTCCTGGGCCTTCTTTTAATTCTAATTGGTACTATTATTTTGATGAAAAACTCTAATTATTCCCACTTATGTGGTTGATGTTTATTTTTTCCATTTTTTATAACGGGAACTTTATGAAAGAATACACTTTATACTTGCATGTACATTATGCATGCCTTGTGATTCAGTATCCTTATAGTAGTGTAATTACTTTGGTTTGTTTGGGTTGTGTGCCCATGTTATATGTTTGGGATGGAGGTTGTGTGCCCCATACCTGGGTTGTGTTCCCACCTTTATATATATTGGGGAGATGGTTGTGTGCCATACTCGATCGAGTTTAATGTTTGTGAGCTTGGCCGCCATTGTTATTTATATTGTTCTGATTCTATGTTTATCTCACATGCATACAGGTTGATATTTTTGTAATGGATTTTGTGCCCAAAATTTATATGTTCTTGTGTGGCACAAGTTTCATAGTGGTTTTATGGAAAGTATCCATCTTGTTAATTGTCTTTTGGAATTCATATTCTTTTATGCCCGGTTGGTTAGTCCTTCCCTTTTACTTTTGGGAAGCCTTGTTTATTTGGCGTACCTTATTTCATAATGTTGCTCAATACTTGATTTAGCATTCTCATACCAGTGTTTTGCTAATGCATATATTTTTCTTCTCTTTCTGGGGTACACTTCCAACCGTGGGTGTAGGAAATGAGAAGAAAAACCAAGTTGGACGAGGACCTCATCAAGTATACCTTTTGGAAGACTATATTGAGATGGTTAAATGACCCTCTGTTGATCCTTTAGTATAGTTAGTTTTCATATATCTCACCCTATGTGGTAAAGGATAGTGACACTATCAAGTATTTTAATAGTTATATGTTTTTTATTACACTACTACATTTGGATTCATGATACATACATTTTGAATAAATTCATCATCATCCCTTTTATAAATAATTTATTGTGGTTTTTGATATACGCTATGTTTCCTTTTTTAGTTGATTTAGTAGGGAGTGGATCCCCTATCGGGTATCACTCCTTATAGTATATCTTGGTCATCAAAGGTTTCTTCCAAAAGTGCATCTGTACTGGGGGTTGCACAAAGCATTCAATGGATCAAATGAGGAACAGAGTGCCCCTAAACCTATATTAGAGGAGCTTGTTTATAAAAGAGAAAAATACTTTGTCAATTCATTTCGTAAGAAATCACAATGTACTATTTCCACACTGAGTGACAAATCTTTATTTAAGAGGAAGTCAATATTCTTGGATCTTCCTTATTGGAGTTTTTTGATAGTTAGGCATTGTATGGATGTCATGGATGTTGAGAAAAATGTCTATGATAGCGTCATTGATACTTTGTTGAATATACTAGGTAAGACTAAAGATGAAATAAACTTTATAATGGACCTACATGAGATGTCTATAAGAAACAAATTGACAATAGAAGTTAGCAGCGATCAGAAAACATATTTACCTCCTTCTTATTACACATTTTTGAAATAGGAGTAGAGGAATTTTTTCAGTGCTTTCTTAGTGTTAAGGTATCACAAGGATACTCTTCCAATATCTATAGATTGGTATCAACAAAGGATCTAAAGATAATCGATCTTAGATCTCATGATTGTAACACTCTAATGCAACAAATTATCCATGTGGCTATTCGATAAACACTATCGAAGCATGTAAGGTATGCAATCTATAGGGTTTGTTTCTTCTTCAACACTTTATGCAAAGTATTTATTTATCCCAAGAATATTGAGTAAGTTGCAAAGAGAAGTGGTCGTTACCCTATTCCATCTTGAGATGTAATTTTCTCTTTCATTCTTTGATATCATAGTAATATTGTTGTTCATTTGACTAAGGAAGTGAAAAAGTTGGGTTTGGTTTGCTTGCATTATATGTATCCTTTTAAATGATACATGAATGTGTTTAAAAGGTGATGTTTGAAACTGATATCATCCTGAAGGGAGTATTATTGAGGGTTATGTGGCTTGGGAGGTCATGGACTTTTTCAATGACTTTATGAGTTGTAATTAAGTTCCTATCAATGAAAAGAATATTGGTCCCTTTTATGGCAAAGGGACTTTAGGAGCACAATTGTAAGTGATTAGGCATGATCTAGGAACAAGCACACTTGTATGTTTACACAAAATTGACAAAGTGGATATTTATATCACTAAACATACCAATTTTATCAAGATAAAATATCCTCCAGCTAGTTAAATGTGACTTTCTAGAGAGAATCACATGTGAAGCAAGTATTCTACCTTGGTGATCCTGCAAATGAAAAACAGTTTGTCATTCTTCATGGAAAAAGGTAGTTCATTGCATAACCTATAGATGAACAAGAGTGTTATGTCAAATATGATGACGCCAGTCCATTCTCATTTGGCTTGACAACACCAAATGTTGAAGCTAACACTGACTTATATCTGTGTGGGAATCACACAAAAGGAATATTATTTGATCAAAGATCCAAACAATACTAGAGGCATGTATTTTATTTTTTTAAATGATATATGTGTATTTTACATTCTTTATTACAATTATATATGTTCCATATGGGACATATACATTATACATTCATTATCACTTATATTTCATTCTTTGACTATTTTTTTTAAATGTCGTCTGACCGTGAGGATGAGTTCCATGCAAATGTGCACGTGATGATGGACATCATTAAGCTGTCAATTGTATTGTTTTATTACATATAAGTGCATTTTTCATTTTCTATCACAACTATTATATAGATGTTCATTTTACATTCTCCATCACTTATATGTGTTTCTAGACAATTTTAGGATGAGCATCTTGAGGATGTAGACTAAGGGTCTTGCTGGCTTTGTAGAGGAACAATGTAGTCATGCATGTAGAATAGGTATCACCTTGATGAACATTCTAGTAGAGCAAAGTGCTAGATGATTGAAGTTGTCTATTGACTTTGATGATGCAGGAAATCCTATTTGGAAGAATCACGATACTTTCATGCAATATCTAGGGGTTCTTACTCACAAAAAAGTGATATAAAATTGATCCTTCCAAGCAAGGATATATATGCAGGAGTTATGCATGAGATATTCTACTTTTTAAAGATATTCACAATTCTATTTTTATAAATATGTCATTAAGTATATGAAATCTTGTACATCATCTTTGAGTTGGTGAAATAATTCATTGGAAAGAAGTGATTCAACGTTGTAGGAGGCTATTAAGGAATTATAGGACATGTTTGATAAGAGAATACATAATTAGAAACATGTAGAAGAAGTGCTCCGCTGAGCTATGGCCCTACCTTGACCCAAAGGTGTAGGACATGTTTGTTGCTTCAAGACAAATAGATGAATTCAAGGTATTAAGACTCCTATATTTGTATGTATTATTCTTAATGACTAATCAGATGAATTCAATGTATTATGTAATTAACATATGGTCTGGGTTAACCAGGCTTTCAATGATGCTCAAAAAGAAAGGCGTGCAAAGAATGTGGATAAACAAACTTGGGTCGAGGTGGCTACAACATGTAGAGGCAAAAGAGACTAGAAGTGTCTTCTTCTGAGAAGCCTACTCCTGGGTCTGCTGAGTCTTCTACTACTCTTGCACTTTACTTCACAACATGGGTGGACAACTATGTGAAAAAACTAATATGGACAAATACCCACCCCCTAAACTACTGAGGTGGCTCCAAAAATGATATATTTTCTACTATGCATGATATATGTTTATTTTTGTCCTTGATAACCAATTGTTATATTTTATTTACTAATTACAATTCGTGATTATTAGCAGCAGCTCTATGAGCTAAGAAAGAAGGCAAGTTCATCCCTAAGGGCCAAAGGGATGAATTGACAGTTGTTCTATGCACTCCAGAGCATCAAGCCATGGAAGGTCCGTTGGGGCTGGTGTTGGTATAAGTTCCTTTTTTGGGTCATCAGAGAAGCACAAATATATCAAGAAAGGATTCTAGTCACAAGAGAAGATGCAAGACACGATTGCAAAGGGAGTGCAAAATGCAATGAAACAATATCATACTTCTCATTATCTACCTCCTCAGATAGTACATGTGCCATCGTGCTCTTCATACGCGGTGGACCTCCCTAGACATAGGAGGTTGTAAGTAATACCAGGGACCCGTCAGCCAACATGCCCAATGTAGGTCTTTTTGTGATATAATAGTCTTTCAGGTGAATTTACAATAAGTTTGTGTTTACTGTATATAACACTATATACAAATTTGTAGGGGTTGAGACCATGCCATATTTTACTAGAAGATCAATATGTCATTGCAGTGGGAGATGTTTACCCACCCCTTCTAGGTGACATGATTAATGGTTATGTAATGCTTGTAAATATAGTTTGCATGTCTATCAAACTTGTCTACCTCTTTGTAAACATACACCACCGCCACATGCTCATCCCGACAATGAGATGATAGGTGACGCAGAAGACAACATGGTTGTGTGGCCCATAGAAGGAGTTATCTACACTGATGTATCATAAATTTTCATTGAGTTACTTTTTGTGATTCTTTTCTACTTGTGTATATAATTGGAAATTGGTATATATATATATATATATATATATATATATATATATATATATATATATATATATATATATATATATATATATATATAGTGAGATGATCTACTGCGGACTGCAGCCCGCTACGGACTGACGGACTCCCGTTTCCATTTAAAGAGTCCCCGCTCTACATTCCACGCCCTTAGCATCACTGTTTTGTTTCAATTTTTTTTCAATCTTCCATACACGACTATGCAACTCTTGCTCAATCTCACAAGCGTAGTCTATCATCATGCACAGACGGCCCTGCGGTCAGGCCAAAAGAGGGCCTGCACCCAGATCTACCCAGAAATTGTCATCCAGAACTGAATCGACGTTGCGGCGTGAATAGGCTAGGCTACGCAGAACTACTCACCGATCCGCGATGTTGTCTTTCCACCTTCAGTAAGAAAAATCAATCCAGCTGCAAAAAACGTCGTGGATGGAGTTAGTACCAACACTTGCTCTACTGTCGTGGATCATGATGGAGTTATTAACACACCTGCGTTGTTGTCATTGGATGGAGTTACTAACAACACCTGGTATGTTGCCAACGAAGCTTCAGTGCATCAGAATCAGCATGGAAACTGTCCCACCATCCAGCTTGTCCCACTTAATCCTCATCATAATCGTTGTTGTTTCCATTCATCTCATTTGTTGTTTCCAGGAATCTCATGAAAGCTGCCATGATTGAGTATTTCCATGTTGCAAAGTTCCCAAGCAAGGTGGGAGTCTAGCAGTGCCAAGTTCTGAATGTATATGTACACGCTGCCAATGATGTATAGCTAATGCATCAATCTTTAGTTTGGCTTGAGTTGGTATTAGGTGATAAAATGTTTGTGCTACGGTTCGTCGCACAGACCTGCTGCGTTGGAGGATCTTATAGGAGACAAAATTGGTGTCTGTAATGATGTGTGTTGTAATTTGGATGCAACTTTTAAGATTCATTTATCGAATAGTTAGTTTATGTTTGCACCATGTTGTTATCGTATCCAACTCAATTTTATAGAAATATATGTTGACGTTTGTACGGATCCTACTACAACAACCTTTTGAAAACTAATAACAACGTATATGACAGTTTTACCTCTTATATCTTGAATATACTCAGATGAACAAAGACATTAAAATGAAAGAAGCAATCAAGGAAAAGCAAAGTGTGCCTCCTACTCTTCTTTGCTACATGGATGCATGTGTTTGCCATGTTAAAAATAAAAACAAGTTTGAGAGAATTGAAGTGACAGATAAGAGAATGTATGAAAAGAGAATGTATGAAATGCAGATAGAGAACAACTCGAGGACACCAGTACTGGAATGGGAAAGTTGACTGATCAAACAACCATTATAATTACAAACTGAAGCACGGATAAGACGAAAGAAAATGTGGATGATGAAGCGCAAAAATGGGGAAGTGGGTTCATAATTCGCATGCAATCGGAGAAATACCAGAGGAGCATGGCAAAAACAGATCGAGTGTGAGACTGGAGCGGGAGTTACGTAACTCTATATGGACGATTGAAAAAGTACTGAAACAAAACAGTGACCCAAAGGACACTTTAAAATAGCGTGGAACGTAGAGCGGAGTGTGACTATTTCTAAACGGAAACGGGAGTCCGTCAGTCCGTAGCGGGCTGCAGTCCGCAATAGATCATCTCCCATATATATATATATATATATATATATATATATATATATATATATATATATATATATATATATATATATATATATATATATATATATATATATATATATATATATATATATCATAGCACCTAAGAAACCCCTTACAGTTCTTCCTTCACTTTCTCCTCCAGATATACAATTACCTACTTGGACGTATTCGATTCGCTAGGTCCTAGGTGCAGGGGGTTGACAATATGGCTAAGCGACTTAGAAGAAGGGTCAACTATGATGATCCATATTAAGGAGGATGTTGTAGTTCAAGCTCACAATAATAGTGTATTAGTGTAAGATGTTGAATACAACTATGTTAAAACTTTGTATATGGTGAGATCTTATGGCCATATATCGTATTATATATATGGGAAAATATATGTTGACCTATTTTGTTAAATATTAATGCATACATATACATTTTGTAGCCACTTATATAGGGTGTGTGGAAGTTCACACTAGTTGATTTGGCATTTCTAGTTCCATTATTGATTAGCCGTGTCAATAAAGGCCCATAATCTATTATTGGTTACTACTCTACCACGTTTATATATGTTTCCAATGCGAGAAAGAATGTGATTATATCTCCTTCCAATGTTGTGTTAGATTTGGAGACTTTGCTTATAGTTTTGAATTATAAATTACATTTCATTATGAATTTTGAGTTTTCTTTTGTTTACTTTCTTTTCACTCAGTAAGAATCATTGGTTTTGTTTGTAATTCTCCCTGAGACATTAACTGCACATTATATAAATCCTTTGGGTGAGTAAGTAGAGAATTGGGAAAACACAATGAAGAAGGCATTATTTATGTGACTAAATTTTTATATCAATCAACATATATTAATTTTTGCATCATTAATTACATTAACTTATAGGGCTATAAAAGAATTTAATAGGGTCGGAGGAAAGGTAGATAAGAAAAAAATGTTATTAACTTGGATGGATGTTGAGGTAGTTTTCTGACTCCAAAGCATATATATGCCATCTATGCTTACTTTTATCAATTAACATTTCACACGACTATAAATTTATAGTGCCCTATAAAAGATAATGGTTAGGCATGTAGATACTACATGATGCGGTATGTGGACCTGATTGTTAGACATGCAGTACTAGACATCCATTTTATAGAAAATATGATCTATATATTCTTGATCATCATAAGTAAATAGTCTCATTTGATAATATGAAAAGAATCAAATCAAACTCTTGAATTAGGTTATTCTCTTTAAAGTCATTTGACAAGACAGAGCCATGTATAGAAAGAGAGTGGGCACATGCCATCATTAAGGAAGTCGACTTTGGATATGATTGAAAGAAAATATGAGATTTCTAAACCTTGATGTCATTTATATCTATGTGGTGGTTATGACTTTATAAAACTTTAAAGTTTATGTGAATGGATTATTGGTATAGTGAATGATGTGTATATATGCATGTGTGTAAATGAATGTGAAGATGAATGAATACAATGAGAATTATATGTGTACATGTCATGGGAATAGAATTGGATAATAGATCTTGTATGTATGCTTTCTAAATTGTATATGTGCATGAGAATGAAATAAAGTGTTGCAGAGAATGGAGTTGATGAATAAAAATGTATGTGGGTGGATGAATTCTGTGAATTCTTTTATTATTCAAGTTTTGCATGTATGTTAGCCTATTCTTAATATGAACACAAGATTGAACATATAGTTCTCATAAACTACAAGTTTTGCATCCAGCTTAATAGTCGAACATCAATTCTACAAACCTCCTACATAAAAAATAAAATTGTGGCGTCGGTTGCAACAAAAAATCGACGAAGTAGGTTTTTTCCATAGGTTTCTTTACAAAACCAATGATATAGACCAACTATGTCATCTATTTTCTCCTTAAACCACAATATAACTATTCTAAAATGGTCGTGTGAGGCAGCACGATTGTGCTACCAAAAACGTAGACACTACATATCTAAAATGGTTGTGTTGGGAAGCACATTCATGCTAGCAGTTGGTTTGTGACGTCGATTTTTTAAAAAACAGACACTATATTTTTGGTGTCGATTGTTTAACCATAGCTGAAAAAACATCTATCCTTATTTGTTAAAATTTTACCTGATAGGAAAGTACTGTGTCAGTTATGGTGATTGAACTGAGGACACAATTGGATATAGAGTAAGTTATTTTTTTTTTTGGGTAAGTCAGAGGGTGTTTTATTCATCTCGCCCCTCTCGTGCAAGCAAACTCAAATTCAAATTACAAACTGACTCCAAATTGCTAAACGGAAATGTGGTAGTACTACTACCATTACACGACTCTCGAATGATGATTTCAACTAATGGTTGAGGAGGGGTTCTATAATTATAGAATTCTCCCTGGGTTTTTTGGTGCAGCTTAGCCAGCCTGTCCGCTGCAGTGTTGCCTTCTCAGTGGATGTGCACTGCCAATGACTTCTCCATCTTCCTCTAATTCTTCCCAGCCATTTAGATAGTTTAGGGTATTCACCCACCTCTTTTTCTACAGACTCTTTAGCTCCTTTAGAATCAGTCTCAATCATAAGACTATCTACCTTCAGTTTGCTACCTATCTCAGTAGCTAACTCAATCGCATGAATTTCAGCTTCTAAAGAATTTGAGGCCTTGATTTTTGTAGCCCATCCCCCTCTCCATCTGCCCTCATTGTCCCTCCCAACAACAGCAATCGTAGACAATGAGTCCTTGTTTTTAAAAGTTGCATCTGTATTAAACTTCAGAGTTCCAACAGGTGGTTTCTTCCATCTCGCTAGCTCTCTATTCAGATACATTCCTTCTGTTGTTTCCGGCCTATGTTGCTACCTATCTCAGTAGCGTAAGTTGTCTTCATGGAACTGATACAAAAAGTGATTCCACGACTCTTTATCGCTCTAATTGGTCGACTGTGTCATTGATTTCTATTTATAAATCAACCATTGCTATCTCTATGTTGTCATGTTGGTCATTCCAAAAAAATTGACTGAGATGGTCCATAATTGTAGTGTTGCCCACTTAGGTGTCTGTAAAACATGGATGTTATAGGGCTATTTTAACCGACAATAAAGTTGGTATTTGTACTAGTGGACCATAAAATATGTGAAAAAGACCATGTAATTGCATTGGATGATTCAATATCAATTTCTTAAGGTAGTCAAATAATTTTGTCTTCCATATAAACATGGAAACATTCAAATTTTAATGAATGATTTGAGATTTCCAACTTTTTATGAACTTTCTTGGGTATTTTATTTCCAATTTTTTTAGTTTCTATTTTTTTTATTTAATAAGATTATGAATATTTATAGAAAAACTAAGGACCTTTTAGTAGTTTTTCTGAAAAGTTATTTTTAGGGAGGTAATGAGGGGAATTTGCGCATGATTCTTTCACTTTTTTTAAATTCATTTTCAATATTTTTTTGTCTTTGTTGACACAAGATGCCATTTTCTAGTTTTGTAAGAGATCTTGTTTTAAAAAGAAATAGAAATGATTCTTCATTTTTTTGCTCATGGTATACAACACCGGGTTTGGGTACTCCAACAACGATGTTTGACCATGCACTTAGACCTAGGTCCTTGTAAATTTGAGGTACTTGACACTATAAGTGAAACGACCCAAACCCACCAACCAAGGTTAGGGCCCGCCAAAGAGGGATTACAACTAACCATTCACTTTTAGATTTTTAAATAAAGTTCAGCCTTAACCTTTTCTTTTCTCAGATATATAGTAATATCATGTAACTAGACAATATCATCTCATTTAAAATTAACATGAAAGGATACAACAGAGTTCACTTTTATATAGAAGAAAGAGTTCTCATTTAATATACATCAAGTCCAAATCATTACAAACAACTATGTTTCCTTGCAGTCTCATTCACATGATCTAGAGAAAGGATAAGAGACCAGATAACAAACCTAACTACTTCTTTATAAGACATCTTCTTTATTCTTGACAAAAGATAGCTTCTACCTCTTCTAATGGAGCTGGTCCTATACCTAAAACATGTTTCAGTGGGTCGATGAGCTACTATCTCAATGCCTAGAAAATCAACAAATAACCATAATAAATTAGTTTAGTATTATTCACAATTTAGGAATTTAAGAAGTTAAGCAATTCAATCAATGTTTTGAAAAAATTGATTCAAGTAAAAAGAATGTGTAAGTATCTGACCAGAGTAAATTACCCATTAACTATTGGGTTTTACTTCAATTAGTATACGGCACTAGACCCACATGGGGTTGACCACAACATTTAAAAGCATCATAAAAGGTTACATTTCCACCGTACAAAACTTAGAAACATGCCCATGATCCTAAGTCTTAAATATTAAATGGCCCATCTGCAGTGGGCATCATGATGTATGGATCTCAATGGATAATGGGGGCGATTGAATATCTGGACTCCTCCTCTAAGCCTGGTTACTTAGGCAGAGAGTCAAATTACTCTGGCTTATTTTGCATCAATGGTCCTACGGAAGATGACCACTGGTCGGTAATATAGGTTCCACCATCTCCCTGATTGATGTTGTCTACCTCATAGTCATATGGAGTCTACCCTCAATAGCCTAGTCCCCCACACCCTACCGGTACATTTTGTCTTATCTCAAACTGGACTACCTCCAGTCAGGAAGCATGTTTCCTCCTTACAACGTAGGCCTTCCTGTGAAGGATTCTATAATTAACATGGCATCTATCATCTAATGATATTTAATTTAGTCTGATAAAATCATCATTGTTTATAATCATTGCCCAAGTTTCAACAATTTTAGCATTTAACTTTCAACATAGAAGTCATTTTCCTAAATAGCTACTTTCATAACTCTCATAACTCATAATTCAATCTTTTAGATCTGAAATAGGGAAAACCCAACCTCTCAGATGCCTCTAAATCCATAATTTCATCACATGTCTTGTATATCACCTCGCACAAAAAGCTTTTGATTTGAAATCACATCACAAAATATGATTAAATAAGCATTATTAATACTAATATCACTACACAAACTTATCATATTCATCATAGCTATCACAAAGCAAGATCCAATACTAAAAAAATATTATTACAAATTTGTATGCTGCAAATTAGGGTTAGAATGAGATTTTCCACTCACTAAACACGTTCAAGATCACCAATCTTCACATTTGTATCCACTAATCTCAGATTCAGCTTGCACAGATCTGATTCAAGCTTTAGATCTCAAGATCACATCGTAAACCACTCTTTGGGTAGAAAATAGATCTGCAAAAAGTTGGTTGAAGGTAAAAGATGAATAAAAGGGGTAGAAGAAATCTCTCAATGAGTCTCGCAGAAGATGCCGACCACAAAAGGGAGCAAAAGAGAAGGAATCTACTATCTAAAACTACTTCCCACTATGGATTCATGGCTAAATCATTGGTCTCCAGTTGTTCTTAAAGTTTCTCCCAAATATAACCCTAACAATTGCCTCTCTTTTGACCCTTTGAGTAGTTTAGGACTTTGGTTGTGTGAAAAATTGAAAAACAAATCAAAATAGATCAATTTTGTCAGTTTTAGATTGTATAGAAAAAGTTGTGGTCTTTTGACTGATTGGATGTCCTTACGGCATTTCCATCACTCTGTGTGGCCATCGAGTCCCGCACATCAACCTGTGTGGCCATCGAGCCTACTTGGTGGTTTGTTTGGCTGTAAGACCCCACCAATCGACCCATGTGGCATCAGCCCGTGAGGCTGTTGGGCCCACTCATTGGTCAGTGGGGCCATCGGGCTCCGCTTGATGGGTCTGCTCCTTAGGCCGACAGAAAGTAAACCAAATCCATCTCCTCACATCTTTACTAAAACTTCTATAATTATCTCATTTTAATTCCGATTTGATTCATTGTTTTTTTACATTAGATTCATTATTGAATTCTCTACAATTATACTGTATTAGTTTGATTAAATTCCCAAAAATAATTTCTTTATTAATTATTTTCTCAAGTATCTTTAATTCTCTCCCCACATACATGAGTGGGAAATCTCTACATCCACCAATCTCTGATCTCACGGTTTGCTTTTATCATGAATACAAATTATCCATACAAAGACTTCAATTAAATAAGACTAGGTTAAAGCACTAGGTAGTTATAATACTAACAATAGAATAATTAACATAATATTATCTTTAACCCTAAGATTACTAGACAAGTAAGAAGTGAGTCATAACAATTCTCCCCCTCTAGTAAAAATTTTGTCTCCAAATTCCTATAAGAGGAAAGGATACTTGTTATAGATATCAAGCTCTACTTCCGAAGTAACTTCTTCTACAACATGATTCCTCTAAAGAACCTTCACTTGGGGTATCTCCCTCTTTTTAAGATTTCAAATTTGATGACCTAGAATTTGGATAGGTCATAGGAGATATACTATATTAATTTTACATACTCTACATCTATGATCTTCTTAGTACTTGTATGGCACTTCTTCAACATAGATACATGAAATACATCATGTAAATTGGCTAGATCTGAAGGCAAATCAAGTTTGTACACCATTGGACTAATTCTTTGAATGATTGGATAGGGAACCATGTATATAGGAGTTAGTTTGCCTCACTTTCCTAACGTCAACACACCTTTCCATGGTGAGAATTTCAAGTAAACCTCATCTCCAATCTCAAATTGAAGAGGTATATGCCTTTTCTCTGCATAACTCTTGTGTTTGTCATGTGCAACTTTCAACTATTGTCTGATCACATATACCTTTTCTATTTCTTCCTCTACTAACTCGGGACCTAAAATTTGCCTCTCACCAACTTCATTATAACGCATGAGAGACCTACACTTCGTCCCATATAAAGCTTCATAGGGGGGAAAACCTATACTAGTATGATAATTGTTATTATAGCCAAACTCCATAATACGAATGTCATCCCAATTGTTGCAAAACTTCAATACACATGCTCTCAACATGTCCTCTAGGGTTTGAATGGTCTGTTCTAACTATCCATATGTCTAAGGGTGAAATGCTGCTAAACTTCAGTCTTGTGCCCAAAACTAATTCTAGAATTTAGATGTGAATTTAGGGTTTCTATCAGATGTTATAGACATTGGCACCTCACACAGTCTGACTATATCATCTATACAAATTTTGGCTCACTTTGGCGTATCCCATGTGGTCTTATATTAAAACTCAATATTTTGGATCATTTTTTCTCAACTCGATTTAAATAAGAATACATATAAGTGAGTCTTGTGTATGTTCATGCTTTACAGCAAAGTCATAAAAGCTTATGCATTAGGACTACAAAGAAAAAATAAAAATAGGCATGAGACCTATCTACTCTTCAACACAGGACTACCGATACACGTGCCTTCAAGATCTTTTATCTATCACATGTCCATAAATTCCCAGAGGGAATTAAAGCATACATAGACACCAAGAAGGGAAACATAGGTCATCAAAGATGATACTAAATCCAGTTATTGAGTTGTTAAAAACTGGAAGCAAAATATGGTTTGGGTATAGAATCCATTCTAGGAGGGAACTGTTTGGTGGACTTAATTTAGCAAAATAAGGACAACAAGTAACAATGTTTCAATGTTCATAATTCAAGATGGAAATTCCATAAGGCTCGCAAGAATGCAAAATTGTCTAGGCTCAAAATATCAAAATGTCAAGAATATTTACAATGATCAACTTTAAATATTAGTATTGAACACCATCATATCATTTCCTGCAGGGGCTAAATTGTCATGCGTTCAATCATCTATTAATGAAAAACACAAAAGCCTAATTGCTATTTTAGCCAATCGAATGGGGACAACTAATCCATTACAACCCCTATGCAAAGGGTGACGAGATGTACCCTACCTAAAGTGAGCAAAAGCTCTAAGGGGCCAAATCCCAAAGGGAGTCAAAACTCCATTAGATCAAATCAAGCCCTATCTTTATATTAATCAAAATCCAAAAATTAGGATTTAGGGGTGGTGACCTTCTAAGGAAGGAATGGCTTATAAAATAGTTTAGCGTTCGCCAACCATAAAGATGTATTGAATTAAGGATGGAAAAGAAATAACTCAACAAAGAAATCTAGAATCTAGTACCTTTATCACAAGATAAGATTCCAAGATCTTTCACCACTCAATATGTGGTTGGAATCCGAACAAGCAAGATCTAGGAAGACAAAATATTTCATCAGTGTATGATTATTTTCTTGGAAAACTTCTTTTGAAACATTTTGAATTTATGTTTTTTTGTGTTTCCCATATAGGGGTACTATTATTTTATACTTCTCCAATTATCTTTCCATATAGTATTTCTAGTAATTAATTTATCTTATCATACATATAACCACCATATTATTTATATTAATCATTTCAGCTCTCTCTAGGTTTGTAATATTACTAAGTGGGTATATGATCCATTGAATGTCCACTATATTTATATGGTAGGTATTACATGTCCATTCTAAAGGTAGGGTCATGCATAGTCTTGCATGATCACATGTCCATATTTTATTAGGGACTGTAAGATTAGTTAATTAAGTGTGTACATCATGGTCATTGTTACATATTCATTTCCTAATCTTCCGATTTTGAACTTCTATAAAATCATTCATATTCTCCTTTTATATTCCTCATCGTAAGTTTCTTAATAGGCATACCCATTCATTCATCTAAGTCTTATGTTATATGTACCATTGTTGTATGTGGTTCAAAGCAAAGTCCAATATAGGTTATGTTCCAAAATGCATAGTTATTCACAATACATTCTTGTTAAACTAATACCTTACTTTCTAGATTTCCATTTCGACAAAGATATGTCCATTTGGGTCCAATTCTATCACTAACTGATGTTGAATTGTCCCTAACATTACTACCCATTCCTAGGATTTTTACTGTCCTAACTAGTATGATATAAATATGTAGTGTTATTCCCATTAATTGGTTACTTGTAGTTAGATATCCTTCTAACTACTATTAATGAACTGCTATATGCCGATATTATTATGATCTAGGTTTCATCTTTGTTCTAAACTATCTTTGTCATCTATAATACGTCCCTAACTGATTACTGTTCATAAACCATACATCTCATTGAGTTTCTTTCTCTATCCAAAATAAGGAAATGTGTACAAGCATACCTTTGGGATCTATTGGTATTTTTAAATGTCATCATCCACATATATATTTATCCACCTCTGTATGTATATAATTATTTTTTTGTTTCGCATGTCACAAATATTAAGATAGTATCTAGACTAAGTTAGATTAACATGCGTTACATATCACATACTTTGTTAAATATATAACATCATGTCCAGTATAGATATCCATACACACCACTACGCAAACTACTAGGGTCGTTAGTCAACTAGATCAATAGTATGGCTTTAACATGATCAGATTGATCCAATATGCATGCCGACATGATTATGATGGGGCTAACCTATTGAGACCTCTGGTTCAATCTACCAAAACTTTTGTAGAACTTTGCTAACTAACATGTATACTAATATGAGTACTCACTCATTCTTTTAAGTTATGACTATCTTACATTACATATACCAGGGGTACTGATTCGCATTTGTTTTCATATATATTGCAGATTGCAATGCGCTCATTAATATTTTGTCATGTTACATTAATTGATCGTTATTCATTGTGTTTAACCTTCGTCCTTTACACTTGGTATTTTCTACTTTTACTGACAGAACTTTGGAATGCGAAGGTCACTGGCCTGTTGTTCGACAACTAATCCTCCATCGGTACAATTCTAGTGAGCTTTGGTAGTCGACTGGTGTAAACTCACAAGGCCTCCTAGATGTGGGATATCAGTGACAAAGAGGCTTTAGCAGGTGGGAACAACCTCAACAATTTGCCGCCCAGGCAGGACGGCCACCCCAAGTGGTTGCGGCGTCAAAGTCCACTGGTTGTGCGGTTGTTGTAATAGGATTAGGTGAAGTTGAGACTGGCGGGGTTGATGAATTTCCAGGATCTTGAAGTGAAATTCTTATGAAAGATGTTAAAGCTTAGATGAGGCACGAGTAGGCTTGACTCCTTGCGCTTCCAGAGGAGGGAAATGATCTGAGTTGCGTTGCCACTGGTGGTTGGTCAGGGAATGCAGTGTTGTTATCAGATCTGGCGTTGTGGTGGTCCAGAGGAGTTAGGGAAGGGGAACTGACAAAGGAGCGCTGGGTTTGCGTCGGGAGGTTGGAGCCTAGCCGGTTTGCCGTCGTCTGGATCCATCGGTCCTGCTCGTGGTTTCTTCAGAAATCAGATTTCAGATCTCGCCTAAATCTGTGTCTTACGGTAGGCCAAAGGTGAGTTGGAGGTATGCACATTGTTGAGGAGTCCTGAAGCTTTAGAGTATGAGGGTGCAGAGGGCGAGACTGATGACAATTGACAAGAACCGGAGATGTCATTTGCATGTCGATGGTGCTTAGTTGTGGTGGGGGTGAGGAGCTAGAGAACTTATAGACCGGAGCAGGGAACAGACAGAAGGGGTGGTGGCATGATGATGTCGAGACCCTCTGCCAGAACTGATGAATCAGCTGTTGACGGGTAAGTTACTAAACGAGGGAATGGGAAGTCCAGCAGTCGAAGGTTACATACACAGTTTGAGAAACGTTGGGGACGATCGTTTGTGCTGATAAGGCAACAAGAGAGTAATTAGTATAAAAAATTGAGATCATGGTGCGAGAAATAAGATAGTGGTGTCCCATATAATAGTCTTCAGATATACCAAATTTTGCTCGCATGACCTTTTCAACCTTTTTGGTTTTTAAGAGCCGAATACGGTTACTAGATTTTGACTTTCCATTTATCATGAATTATGTGTCTAATTGCTCTTTTAACATGACCACATGTATAACTTTTGTAAAATTATTTTCTAAAAATACTAGTTGTCAAATATAAGATCATAGTGTAAACGGAATTTCCTACTCATTATTGATTCAAATTGAGTATCCAGATTTTCTTGAGATTCCAAAGGCTGAATAATCCCACAATAGGTCCTGATATAATTAGATTAGACCAAAACATCAAGAATTGAATTTTGTGTACAACTTTACAAAATATCAAAGAGAAATTGAAATATATATTCTAGGTGGAATCAATTGGGATTTCATGAGAAGAAAGTATATTATAGCTCAAAATGGATATTCTATTAAAATGAGTATTTTATAACACTCCACCCCTTAAAGTAGATTTCATCTTTGAAATCAGCACATCCATGGTCTAATCAGGTACTATTCTACACCCCTTAAAGGACTGAACTAAAAATTTAAATAGACATGTCAGCTACCATGTAATGATCTTCACTTTCGATCAACCATTTCTCTATATCACACTCTATATTTCTCTTCTAGAATTTTCTTATACCTTCTTGATTTTGTCTTATCTCAACAAATCATCGATCAAATTTCATAAAATTATTTTTATACATATAATATTATAAAGAAAATAATTTGTTGATGGAAACCATTTTGGTAAAAAAAAATTGGCCAAAATAAATGTGAGAACTAAGACGTAATCAACTCATGTCAACATTCTAATCACTATTACTCCATCATACTTGACTCATTTGGGAACTTAGGTCTCAATATAACCTGAGGAACAACATGAATACCTTGAGATGGCTTAGACCATAAAAGACCTATTGTATTTTGAAATGGGAGTTGGCAAATTAAAATTAATAAATTCTTAAACCATTATTATTAAATGTTTTGAGTTACACCCCAATAATATTGATCAAGCTATTAGTTATCAAGTTCAAGGTCAAAACAATATCAATTTCACTCGACATTATTGCCATTGATCTCTATGTGATGTCTTATTGGGTTAGGACTTCTGTTATTCTTCATACTTTCTCCATTTGAAAGTTGGGTTAGGTTTCAATTAAATGTTCTAGGTCATGTTGGTTTTCTAAAGTTTTGCATGCACGTGAAAGTTACAAGTTCAAAACTATGAGATTCATAATATTTATCCCAATTCAACCCGATAATTTACCCATTACAATCGCAAAATCATTTTTTTACCATCAATTCCCTACTTATATGAAGCAAATGTTGAATCTATATTAAGTGAAATTTTCTTTCTATTTAGTAAGTCATTCAAATGTTTCAATAAAGAAACTATTTATCTTTAAGTTGTCAAATTTCCAATTTCTTATGTGTACATTTATTGTGAGGGACACATCTCTAAGCAGAATTTAGTCTATAAGTGGCATTACACATTTTTCTCTTGAAAAAGTTTTTTATTAGTAGGGTTTTTCATCTAAGTCCTAACATATATCATTTATCCCCCTCTATTGAAGGTGATTAAACATACACACATTCTCTCTTTCTAGCATCTTGAATTTGGGTTGGTGAAGTTGCTCAAGATATATAATTTTCCCAAGTAATAGAAATCACTTTGGCCTAGTTGGTATGTAAAGGAAACCCCACCACCACCTTAATGGATGGAAGTAATTATGCAAGAACATTCACTAAGTTTCCTTTCTTGGACACCCCAACTCAGTCCACTTACATCGTGATGGGTTATTCTTAACAGACATCAAAATAAATTGTTTTTGTTATATCACTCTCAAATATATTTTAAGGTTCCAAATATAAGTTATCAAATTACATATATACATGGAATTTATGCTTTTAGGGTATATGATATCTATTTGTTTTACTTGTTATATACATTTGCAATTATTTGTGGCTATACCAAACTAAAGAGAACCTCTAAGGTACTCTACACATTTGTATTCCTAGGGTGATGGGTTTAATAGTACTCACATCTCAAACACACCTCTATCAATCATAAAATAAATAGTTCATTAATAAAGACAAAGTCTAAAAACTACTAGGTGAGGGACATTCCATGTTATCCTAGAAAGGCATATATATGACCACCTAAGATTCTATTTTTATATTAGGTATATGGGGATAGAAAAACTAAGGTTGGTCATAAAATATATGTTCTCGGAGTACTAAGTTACTTAACCCTATTTCCATAAGACATGCATGAGTGTCGACTGTTTATAGCTCTGATACCTTATTGTAAAAACTCAATATTTTAGGCAATTTTTTTTCTTTCAACATGATTTAAATCAAAATACATATAAACAAGTCTTGTCTACGTTAATGTTTTACATCAAAGTCACATAAGCTTATACATTACGACTAGAAAGAAAAAATAACAAAATAGGCACATGGCCTATCTAGTCTTCAACGGAGGACTACCCATGCACGTCTCTTCAATATCTTTCATTGACCGTCATAGGGTGATAGCCAATGGTAACATCATAATCTTTTATAATCTCTAACTGCCTGCATCATCATGAGTTGAGATCATTTTTTGTGAAAATAAACTCTAGACTCTTATGATTAGTAAAGGTCTGATATGACTCACCATAGATATAATGACACCATGTCTTTAGAGCATGTACCACTGTTGCAAGCTCGAGATCATGTATTGGATAATTCTCTACATTCTTGTTGACCTGTCTAGAAGCATAGGCCACCATTTTTCCTTCCTGAATTAGAGCACATCCCAAACCTCTCCTATATGTATCAAGGAAAGCTACATATCCTTTATTCTACCTCAGGTAACATCAAAACTGGTGTTGTGGTAAACTTCTTCTCAAAGTTTGAAATTTTTTGCACGTGGTTCAGACCAAATAAACGATACATCCTTTCTTGTTAATCATGTAAAAGGAGCATCTATTGGATTGAAGTTTCTTATAAACCTCCTATAATATCCAGCTAACCCTAGAAAGCTTCTGACTCAGTAAGAGTTGTAGGTTGTTCCCACTTAAGAACATATTCCACCTTCTAGGGTCTACACTGAATCTGTCTCCTGATATAACATGTTCAAGAAAGAAACTTCAACAAACTAGAACTCACATTTCTTGAATTTTTCATAAAGTTTTTTCCTTAACATATGTAGGGCTATCCTCAAATATTTCACATGTTGTTATGGAACTCTGGAATATAAAAGAATATCATCTATGAACACTACTATAAACTAATCTAGGTAGGGTTTGAAGATCCTATTCATCATATCCATAAAGGTTGGTGAGATAGTTGTCAATCCAAAAAAAATGACTACAAACTCACAATGCCCATACCTCGTTATGAATGATGACTTACGTACATCTAATTCCTTTGTTCTCAACTGATGATAACCTGACATTAGATCTATCTTTGAAAAGATTGTTGCTTCACGTATTTGATCAAACTAGTCACCAAGTATAGGGATAGGATATCTATTATTAATGAATATTTTATTTAGTTGTTGATAGTCTATACACACCACATAGTTCCATCCTTCTTCTTCACAAACAATATTGAAGTTCCCCAAGGTGATGTACTAGGTGGAATAAAACCCTTATCCAATAATTCATTTAACTGAGCTTTTAATTCCTTTGAATCTATAGATTCCATCCTATAAATAGATAGTGCTATTGGGTGACTGGCACATAAAATTTGTATCTCAAAGTCATTATCCTTTCGAGGAGGAAAACCTTATAATTCATCAGGAAAGACATTTGGAAACTTACATAAAATTGGAAAATCCTCAATATTGGATGCTCTTTTCTCTTCCCTAGCATCTACCAAATGTGCTAGAAAGTCCCCACACCCCTTTCTCATCATCTTATTGGCTACAAAAACTAATACAATACATGTAGGTAAGACACTTTTATCTCCAGTAAATACACATAAGATGCCACCTTGCTGAAAGATAGCTTATTTCTTCAACCCATCTAATTGGACATGATATGTCTCCATACGGACCATACCCAAAACAATTTGGAAATAATTAATATCTAAGGGTATAAGATTAACTTATATAGTATACTCACTAAAACAAAATAGACATCTAGGACATGCTTCTATCAAAATTGATGATTCACCTAACAAAACTCTTAATAGCAACTCATACCATAAATCCTGAGTTAAAAGATTTAATCCACTGACTAATGAACTCTAAATTAAAGAATGAGTCACACCAGGGTCTATCAAAACTATAATTGAATTGGTTCTAGAAAGAAGCATATCACATGTCACAACTCTGGGTAAGACTACACCTTGATATGGTGTCATCGAGAAGAAGCATCCTATTTCTCTCCCTTTGCCATATCCTATCTGTCGACTACTGGTACTAGGTGCTCCCCCACTAGAACCTGAAGCTACTGAAGATCCTACTCTTCTAACTGAAACATATCTCCAAGGAGTCTGAAATTGTGATTGTGAGCTCCATTCAGGTTTATACTAAAGCTTTGCATAATCCCTCTTAATATGTCCCATCTATCCACAATAAAACATACTAGAGAATTAGCTCCCCAACACTGACCAAAATGGACCCTACCACAGTTTTCACATATAGATGTATTCTGGATCTAAGGATCTATCATTAAAATTGGTGGTCTTGAATTCCTAGATGATGCTGACCATATGGGTGGTGCGTTCCATCTACAAGAATTGGATAGTCCTCAACTAATTGAAGAACTAGATCATTGTCATCCAAAAAAACTATGACATCATCCAATCATGGAAAAGAAACCACCACCTCCTCTATATCTACCAATGTTATGCCTTCCTCTACTATAATGTCAAGATGTTTTCTTTCTCTTAGTGTGCTTATCAACATTAATTATTTCTTCGATACATCTTGCTTCTTCCACAAACTCTCAAAAAAATTCTCCACCTCTTCTTCCAGTAGATGATATGGAATGTTTAATTTCATATCTTAATCCTTGTTGAGATCTACACTTCTCTATGTCATTTGGTACAAGATGTGGACAAAAATTAGCCAATATTGTAAAGTATGCCTCATATTCTGCAATTGCCATGCTTTCCTGTCTAATATTCTCCAACTATCTAATATAGGCGCTTATAAAGGTAGGTGGAAAATACTAAAGGTGAAACTTATCTACAAATTCCCTACATGTCATAATTGTATTCTTCCTCTTATCCTCCACTCCATGCCACCATTACTCAGTGTCTCCATTGAGTAGATAGATAACATGATTTATCTATTTATCCTATGGTAACTCCATCATGCGAAAAACCTTTTCCAGAACCCACAAAATTTCCACAATTGGATATGTTGTTCTAGAAAATTCAGTCCCACCAAGATTCTTTATGAACTCATAGGTTCTCACAAGATCCTTACTAAAATATGAAGACCTCATGTCCATCTTATATTTCTATTTTGTCTCCAAAAGATATATGTTTCCTCGTCCCTATCTTTTCCTCCTTGAGCCATCGCTTGAGGGTCAATTCCATAATGACTGACATTGTTATTTTAAATGTCTACATCCACTTCCTTCCATTTGCATATCCATAACAGAACATACTATTTGAAAAATGCAATTTTAAGTAGAAAGAATTGTAATCTTATTGGTCTCTTATCACCCCTATCCAAAACTTAATACTCAATTTACTTTCAACCTATGCTCTGATACCAAACGATTTGAAGCGACCCAAACCCACCAACAAGAGTAAGGGTCCCCCAATGAGGGATTAGTACTAACCATTCACATATTAATTTCAAACTGAAAATCAGCCTTAACTTTATCCTTTCTCAGATATATAGTAATATCATTTAACTATCGAATAACATCTCGTTTAAACATAACATGAAGGAATACAATAGAGATCAAATTTTACATAAAAAAAAGTTCTCTTTTCATATGCATCATGTACAACTCATTACAACAATTCTCATGTATCACTCACTCATTCCCATGATCCAGAGGAAGGATGAGAGATTAGCTAACTAAGCTAACTACTACTACACAAGACATCTTCTTTATTCTTAGTAAAATCTATCTTTTGCCTCTTCTGATGGATCTACTCCTTTACCTAATTTTTTCAGTAGGTTGATGAGCTACTGGCTGAGTACGTAGAAAACCAACAAGTAACCATGATAAAGCAGTTTAATAATATTCACAGTTTAGAAATTGAAGCAGTTAAGAAAGTCAATCAGAATCTTGAAAATTTTATTTCAAGTAGCAAGAATGTGTAAATAACTTACTACGATAAGTTATTAAATAACTATTGGGTTCTTAGTACAATTATTATATTCCAAAGAACCCACATGAAGTAACACAACATGTGAAATCATCACAACAAAATACGATCTCACTGTACAAAATTTAGATGCATGCCTAAGATCCTAAGTCTTTAATCTCAACTACCTTATCTATAACGGACATCGCCACATCTGGCTCTACATAGACATGAGAGCATCCAGATATTGGGAATCCTCCTCTAAACCAAGGTACTCAGGTGGAGATTCAAAGAACTCTGGCTTATTTTGCATTAGTGGTCCCACCGAAGATGATCAATGATCTGTAACATAGGTACGACCATATCCCTGATTGATGTTGGATACCTCACAGCCATAAGGAGTCTTCCCTCTATTGACTAAACCACTAGACTCTACCGATATGTTCTAGATTACCTTGATCTAGACTACCTTCAGTCTAGAAGCACATTGCCTCCTCATAGTGCATGCCTTCTTGTGAAGGATTCAACACTTTCCAAGGCATCTATCGTCTAATGATATTTCATTCAATCTGATAAAATCATCATTGTTTTTAATCATCATCCTACTTTCGAAAATTTAGTGTTTAGCATTAAACACATAAGTCATATGACTAGATAGCTACTTTCATAGTTCTCATAAATCATAATTCGATCATTTGATCATTTGAAATAGGGCAAACCCGACCTCTCTTGTGCCTCCAAATCCACCCTTTCATCACTTGTCTTGCATAGAAAATTGCACAACAACCTTTTGGTATGAAATAACATCATCAAATATATATAAATAATAATTTTTACTACTAGAAATCACTGCACAAACTTATCAAATTCATCATATCTATCACATAGTAAGATTCAATATAAGAAAAACTATTATTTCGAATTTGAATGCTATAAATCAGGGTTAGAAGGTGATTTTTTACTCACTAAATATGTTGAACATCAGAGATCTTCAAATTTGTATCCAATGATCTCAGATTAGAGCTCACACAAATTTTATTCAAGCTTGAGACCTCAAGATCATGTCCTAAACCACTCGTTGGGAAGTAAATAGACTTACAAAAAGTCTATTGGAGGTACAATATGAAGAAAGGGGGTAGAAGAAAGCCCCCAATGACTCTCACCAAATATCTTGGGAATGAAAGGGAGTAAAAGAGAAGAAATATATTGTCTAAAACTAATTGCCACAATGGATATGTGGGTAGATTGTTGGTCTCTGATTATTCTTCAAGTTCCTCCTAGAGACACCATATAAACAACATTTACGTCAACCGCTCGAGCGGTTTAGGGCTCTCTTTGTGTGGAAAACTAAAATCCAAATGAGATATATTTTGTTGAATTCAGATATGTATAGCAGCATTTATGGTCATTTTATTAATTGGTTATATTAATGACATACTCGTCGATCTACTTGGTCACCGGGCTCGCCTGTTAGTTTACGTGGCCATTACCCCCCACATGGATCTCACATGGTTTTTGGGCCCACTCATCTATCTATGTGACTTTCTGGCCCCATCCATGGACCCACATGACCGCTGAGTTTGCTTGTCAGTCCATGTGGCCATTGGGCTCTGCCTGATGGGCCCTCTTGTCGGGCCCATGGGAAAGCAGACCAAAGCCAACTTTGAGCATTTACTAAAATTGCCATAACTTTTTCATTTTAATTTCAATTTGGTTCATTCTTTTTATGTTGTATTCGTGAGTTGAAGCCTTTCAAATCCTCCATTAACTTTTTTATAAAATTCCCAATTAGTAGTTTCTTATTAGTTATTTTCTAAAGTATCTAAAATTCTCTCCCCACATACATGAGTGGGCTATCTCTACATTATTTGAGATCGAATCTTATAGTATGCTTATGTCATGAATATGAATTATTTAAACAAAGGTTGAAGAAAACTAAGGCTAGGTTAATGCACAAGGTAATTATAGTACTAACAAAACAATAATTAACACTAAGATTATATTTAACCCTAAGATTACTAGAAAAGCAAGATGTGGGTTGTAACAATAAGCTTTCTTCAACAACTCAGACGACCTAGATCAATATAGACTTCCCGCCTATCTGTTCAAGCAACTGATGATGATTAGGAGTTTAAGTATTCTTAATAGATAATAATACCTATCAGTATCACTTCCTTATATCCATTTTCCTTACTATAGTCACAAGGTTGAAATTGCCAGGCATCTTTAAGATTTCTCTATTCTTTGATCCCCTACTCATAAATGCTTCCCCCTTTCAAGCATTAGTATCTTGTTCTTCTATGAGAGGACACCTCATTCTATAGGAGAACATGTATTGAGGATCTACTAACCCTAGATGTCAAGATAAAGGCTAAAGTCATGCCGTGTAAATGGTGTATACAGTTGGGCCAAGGTGCTAGGTGTCTAAAATAGCCCAAAGTTCTCTACTCCCGGCATCCTAAGTGATCCCTTTCAAGAATATATCTAATTTTTTGGTGTTCCATTTAGGAAGCTTGATTTTTTTTCTTCAAGAGGCATACACATTTTGTGGGTCTTTGAATTGAAATTTGTTTGGAAACTTATGCTCAAGAGCTTGGTATGGAAGCTTGAGATTCCATGAGGAAGAAATGGGGTTTTCATAGTGGCGATGTTCCAACTTATTTATTTTGGGTTAGTCCATTCAAAAATTTGTATTAAATGCCTTTTGAGAGACTATCTTCTTTTCTCCAAGTTGGTCAAAGTAGGAGTCACTTCTAATGTTATGTGAATTTCACCCTGGTGTTGGTGTCGGGAACCTTTTCCCTTATCGATTAGATCTGACCTATTGTACTCATAGTCTTAGAAAACCTCTTAAATTTGTCATGATTATGACTGTGGCTTTTTTCCATCTTCCTTCCGCAACCATGGGCAATTTTTTGTATACGAATAATCTATTTTAAAAGCATAGTTTAAGTTAGATAACCATTGGGGCCTCAAGATGTTGGTCATTTTCCTTCCACCCTTGATCCTATGGTGCTACTTTGACCTCCCTGATTTAGGGGCATGAGAAAAACATTGAGGTACCTAAGAAGATTTTCGGTGTATTTTAATGGGTTGGAAGTTTTTGTTCCCTTAAAGGGCTCTCTCCCTCAGAGTCTTAAGGTTTCTAAAGATTGCTTTTCAGTAGTAGTAGGGATTAATGAGGCTAGTGTTAGTGTGATGAATACTAATATCTAAATCCATGTCTTTTTGGGGAAGGACACATCATTGTCCTATATTATGGATCATAATAGGTCCCTCCAACTTAGAAGTGAAATATGCCCCTAGAATCAACATTTTGGATGATGTAGAGCACCATATCACCCTTTTGGTAGATGCAAAAATAGACATTCTTATTGAATGGAGATTCTCTTTCTTGGTAACACTATGTATGATGAAAATCTCTCATTTTGTATTCTTCCACTGTGGTGAGGCAATTAATTCGATCCTAAACCCACTTCACCTTAGGAATCTCTAATTCTTATAGAATGTGAAAATATGGGGCTTAGACTTACACTTGCAAGACTATCTCCATGTCATTATGCAAGTTAGTATGTCATAGCTTTTGTTGAAAGTTCTAATAGAGGTTTGAGATGCCCATAAAGACAAATTAAGATTCTCATGCTAGTTGGCATATGAGTTGATAGTCTTCTTGGGAATTTCTATAAAGTGTTTGCTAGACACTTTACTATCTCCATCCATTTATTGTAATTATTTACCTAAAATCACATTATCTTTGGATTACCTTAAGATTACTCCTCTCAGGAAGGCCCTCCAGAATCCACACAGGAGTAGCTAGCTAATGTGCCCTTTATGCCTTCACCAAGTAGTCGATACATACAAGGATGGCATTATCAGTGATTCAAAAAACATGGAGCATCATACACCATCTCATCAACACCATTCTTCCCATACGGCATATGGGGTCCTCACAAGTCTCAACCATAACCACTCCGACCTGTAGGATCCTATCAAGGTCCACTGTTCATGAATATTGGGGCAGCACAACAACTCCTGAAGCAACAACCTCCGTCCAGATCCTTGAAGGTGAAACTAAAGGGAAAAAGGAGGAAGAAGCTACAATTGCAAAAGAAGACCCTGGAGCGGTAGGGAAGTTCAACACTACAACAAAAGTTCAAACACAATATCTAAACGGTCAAGGGCCCATCCCTAGCCTACATTCCCTCTACCTACTGCCACACTCATAGTATAATCCATACATTGTAGGAATATATGGATTTCCACCCTCAATATACATGAAACCACCAATGATAAACAAACTTCCAGTGTTACCTAATGTGGCCTCCCACCAGGAAGCCTCTATTATGAAACCTACCGTCATAGCCCCCCTCCTTCTCAAGATGCTACAAAAATTCAGATAGCTAGAAGAAGGACACCAAGTAAACCTTCATGACTTTTATAATTTCCCAGTTGAATAATTTCTAGACAACTGTAACATGCCTAAGTTCTACAAGTACCCCAAAAAGGGGGACCCAATGGCCCACATCAAGCCATACTACTCAGACATGGTAGATGTGCAACACGATGACAAATTGCTAATCCGCTATCTCACACAGACCCTGATAGGTCTCACATTGGCATGATAAAATAAGCAAGACACGATAGCCATCATCGCCTAGACTAAGATGGACAAAAGGATCATTGATCACTATCTTGGAACCTATACCAATTCCTTACCAAGGAGGGCTTAGAGGTGCAAAACTAGAAGGTGGAGGAAAGATTCTCCAAGTTGTTGGACAATGGAGGGAGATGGCCACCCAATAATATTCAAGACCATAGATAAAGTGGTCATGGACATGATGATTAGAGAAGCCACACCGACTCTCATAGACTTAGTATCCCTACTAAGGTATAATACCTTCCCAGAACTCATACAAGAAGGAGTCCAAATTAAGAATTCCATCAATAGAGGGGTCTATCAAGACATAGGACTCACTTTATATCCATAGTCCACCTCTCAAAAATTAGCTAGAAATTCAAATGGACCAAGGGGAAAGTACAAAATTTGACGGTGGGAGTGGGTATTCATACTAGCCTGAAACAACAAGCAACAAAAGTCGACCATCCAGATTTTACTGGTTCAAGCACCAACCACTCAAGAAACCAATGTCTTGGCTCCCCAATAACAGCATGCTCAGAGGGTGCCACCCAACTATCAACCTGAATACATGCCTCAGTAATAATCATGGATGCCAAATAACTACTATTGATATGCACCCCCATTTTTTTGACCGCCCATGTAGTAAGAAGTGGTAAATACCCCTCCCGCGACAGGTAATATGAAACCTCAACCAGGTCCAACAAACTCATCTCTAGATTAAGAAGAACCTTCCAAGCAGAAAAGGAAGTTTACTTCATTGGGAGATTCCCTCAGCATGATATTTCCATATAGTAAGAACATGTTAAAGTTCCTAGATATAAGGTATATGTTGTACCCCTTGCTATAAAGCTACAATGCCAATGCCTTATGTGATTTCCACAAGGCCAAAGGGCACAAGATGGATTCCTTCCTCACAGTCAAGCATGTATTGCGAGACCAAATAGAATCAGTTTGGTAAACATAGTCACATTGGAGGAGAATCCTTCATCTCTCAATATTGTAGTCATCTCATCATTGGAGGATCTGATGCATGGACTTATCCTCCCTTTGGAGAAAGCCACCAAGAAATGGTCCTGGAGCACCTTGATAGTCACTTATATCCAAGAAAAACTGCTAATTATATTAAGAAACAAGAAGATGATCGGCATACCCAGAGATTGCTAAGGGAAAAAAGGCAGATGATATGAGTTCCTAAGGATCTGGTTCTAGGAAAATATTAGAAGACTATGCTTCCTCATCCCATGATAGTGGTACAAGATCTGATATCCAAATCGAACACACCAGAGATGGACCCACAACCCATCCCAAAAGGAGAACCTTCATACCTCGACAAGTGCAAAGAGAAGGTAACTGTATATAAAGGTGTTCCTGCTAGAAAACTAGAAGAGGAGACAAGAAGATCTCCTTTCATGAGGTCAACACCATTCAAGTGCCTTCCACACCTGATTTTTGTAGGGAAACAAATCTGGAAGGCTTAGATATAATCTCGATTCCTGAAGAACTTGAAGGGAAAGTGTTACTAGATGAAGTGTTGTTGAGTTCCTTTACACACTATGAAGCGGTTATGAATACGCTTGAAAGGGCTTACATCACCAAATAAGTCAAACTCAAGGTACTTGAGGCTCACACCTAACCTCCTTTTATGAATATGAATACCAACTGGAGGAAGTCACAACATTCCCTTTCTAATATGAAAATATACATAAGTCTCAAAATCCCTTCTTATTTCTTCGAAAACATTGCATGCCTCATTGTGTACCCCATAAAGACACTTATCAACTTATGAAGGGAACCTCAACTCACAATTGACAATGAAAAATGAAACCTCCTTTGGTGGGGTAATCAAAGACACCCTAGTGGAGATCACATTTGAGGTATAAATTGTGAGATAATATTTCAGAGTACCACTCATGGTCATGGAGTTGAGTCCGTCTTTTAACCTTCTCTTAGGAAGGCCATGGATTCATCACAATTGGGTGGTTCCCTCGTCACTAAACCATAGATCAAAGTATCGATTGAGACATGCAACCATCACTATCCAGTCCAATAACCCATACACCATAGTCTGCATTGAACAAGATGATATGAAATTTTCGACAAGGAGTGGCTCAAGTGGTCAAGCACGGTGTCTCCTCACGAAGGGACCTGAGTTCGAATCCCAACTGCCGCCTTGGTTTATCACCCTCCCGGATGTTCAGCCTCTGTCACGGGCGTGGGAGAGGGGGAGAGAATGCCTCTCTTTATCCCGAGATGATATGCAATTTTTTTAAGATGTTGCACATTGCCAACATTATCTGGGTTCCACTATGAAGATGGTCTCACCATCTCCCGTACGACCCCACATTGATTTCCCAATGGTTACAAGATATGCACATCAGCCCAAATTAAGGATTGGGAGCCAGGCACCAAGGGAGTATAGAGATCATATAGTTTCATCCAAGAAAAAAAGGGGTTGGTCTTAGGATTCTATGGTCCATCCCATGCACAACCTCAAATCACCAGGTGGACTTAGTATTGGAATTCTGTAGTATTGTGGCCTACTATGATGGACTTGATCCAGAGAGGCTATCTCAAGTCCCTGTCATTGAATCAAGATCTAATAGGAGAAGATATACACATTTTTCGAGAGGAAGTGCATCAAGTTAGGATACTATATCGACGAAAAATCAGCCCTGAGCATAAAGTCCCTTATCCTTACTTTCCTTACACCATAGATATAACAGAGAGGATTACAATGGATCAAAGGCTATCATCCCTATAACAATGCCCTACCTTATGCAAGAGATCGATGACAAAGACCAAGATAACTAACCCAATATCACATCCAACATAGAGTGAATCACCCGCATCGGTAGAGAAAACTAGATCATCCAGACCTCTCATAACAACTAAGAATTTGAAGACCAGATCATTCCTCCAAATGAGGAAGCGATCAAGTGCATGCATACCCCCATAGTCGAAAAGCCTAAGAATCTAAATACCATATCATTCCTCCAAATGAGGAAGTGATAAAGTGCATGCATACCCCCATAGTCACATTGTCAACTTGAAATCTTTAAAACAACACCAGAAGGGATGGAGACACCATATGATGCATTTGGCTATGATCCTCTCTGGATTTACCTTGGGTAGCCCAACCAAGATGACTCAGAGACTACATGTCCTGATGCTAGGGAGGAAGACTATGACGTTGCATGGGATGATAATGATAAAGCCTATGACATGATTGGGGGATGGGGCATCAATTCCATCTCTAACATTGAAGCTACGAATGACCCACAAACCCTTATCTACACTATAAAAAATGTTGAAGAATCCTAGAATTGGAATGTAGACAGCCAAAACTTCTTGAGACTAGGTCCCCACACACACCCAAAAAAATGCCCATTAGAGGAAAAAAATCTTGATGTGTTAGAGATCCCAAACTGGACGTTTATCCATGTGCTACCACATGTTTCTCTCCCCCATAAAATCCTAAAAAATGGCAAAATCCAAAAAAAAAACAAAAAGTTACAAAAATATAAAAACTCAAATATATTTTGAAGATAAGCTGACTCTTTAGAAGTTTGGTAACTATTTGACCGAAGTTGTAGAAATGTAAAACAAAGAAGATGCCTAGTATGAATACATTACCATGATGTAGTATATGACAAAGGAACATCAACCTATTCATATTGAAGATGAGACAAAGAAGATAAATCTCAACTCAAGCCTCAAGTAGCACAAAGTCAAAATAGGGGTGTGTCTACCTTAGAATGTTAAAGACCAATTAATAGAGCTTCTATGCCATTATATAAATGTGTTTGCATGGAGCTACTCCAACATGCCTGGGTTGGAAGAGGATATCATGGTTCAATGACTACTTATCATCCCTAGAATTTTCCATGTGTAGCAAAAGCTTAGATTACTATGACCATAATGGAGCCTCAAGTTCATGAAAGAAGTTCAGAAGGAGTATTATATTGGTTTCTGAGTGGGTCAACTACCCCACAAATCTTGCCAACATTATACATGTACCCATGAAGGACATAAAAGAATGGATGTGGGTAGACTATAATGACCTCAACAAGGAATTCCCTAAAGATGATGTTCTGCTTCCGCACATAGGCATACTCATGGATAATATAGCCGACCATGTACTTCTCATTTTCATGGACAAATTCACTGGTTACAAAAAGATAGAAATGTCTAAGGAAGATAAAGAGAAGATAGCCTTCATCACTTAACAAGGAGTGTTCTACTATTGGGTCATTCGATTCAGTCTTAAGAATGCCAAAACTATGTATCAACGAGCAATGGTCGCTCTATTTCATGACATGATGCACAAGGAGGTGTTATGTGGATGACATGATTGAAAAAGCTAAAAGTATCTGAAGACCATATCACTAATATCAGAAAGCTATTTCAATTTCTATGATAGTTCTTCTTATACCTAAATTCATCTAAGTGCACCTTTGGGGTTACATCTGGCAACTTGGGTGCATTGTTCGTCAAAGAGGAATCAGAGTTGACGCCAGAAAGGCTCGAGCTATTTGGAAGATTCCCTCCCCCAAAATAGAGAAGAAGATACAAGGCCTACATGATCATCTCCAATACATCAATTACTTCATCACCAAGCGTACACCCAATTCTAAGCATATTTTCAAGCTACTTAAGAAAAACTCAGAATCTGGATGGAACAAGCATTGTGAAGAGGAGCTCGACAAACATAAATACTACCTCACTGAAACACCAATGATGAGATCATCAGTCTCAATCTACCATCTCATTCGATACAAATATGAGTGGAGTCATGATTTCCAAGAAAATACATCTCTTGGTGTAATATTAGAACACCATGGTGACTGACTGTTTCCAATATATTTTCAAGTTATGAGATTTCCATGTCCATGGTGACTACATTCATGAACGCTCTAATCAGCTATACAACAAGGACATGCCTTGGCCTTTCTCAGCTCTGGGAATCAATATTATTAGGAAATTAATCCTAAGGTGTCAAATGAGAAATGCTTCATTCTTGACTACTATATAGAGTGTGTGAAAGTAGTATCTATTACCAACTCTTTAGCTCAACAAGTAATCAAGTTGCAAAAGACTAACATCATAAAACATTAGAAAGATACCACACAAGATTGTGTCTGACAATGGTAAAAGCTTTATTTCCAAAAATTGTCTAAGAGTATAAAACACCATCAAACGTCACCTACTGGACCCTAATCAATGAAGCCATAGAAGTTGCCAACACAAAACTACTAAAGATTTTGAAGAAGACAAACAACTCAAATACAAACTGGCATGAACATCTTCCAATGGCTCTCTTAGCATATAACACTTCTCTTAGAGCATCCACAAAGTTACACCATATTCTTGGTGTACAACATGGAGGAAGTTTTTCTAGTCAAGGTTCTTTGATCTTCCTACTATGAAAGAGTACACACTCGTGACTCTGATTGGCTTCAATATCAAATCTACTTCTTCAGCACCCTTGAAGAATGAATAACAAGAGCTCTGCATCACACACAATATTACCAAGAAAGTCAAATCGAGAATTCAATAAGCAGGTTCTTCTCAACAATTTTTGGAAAGGAAGGTCGATATTGTGTGTCATGTGGAATGTCGAGTTCAGTCTTAAATGGGAAGGGTTCTACATCGGCCATGACATCTATGACTAGAGCGTCCTATGCTAAAGGACAAGGATGGAGACATTCATCTTCACCACACAAATGCCAATCTTGTCAAGCGCTACTACTGCTCACAACAAATCTTCAATGACTATATGACCCTAGAAAAGAGTGTTGTATGGGATCCAAAAGACCCTTCACTCTAAAACACACTAAAATCTATTGAAGCACCTAACTGCTTCCCCTGTGCACCCTAGAACAGAAAGGTCAAGGTAGAACCTAGGGCCTAGGATGGAAGGAGAACAATCGTTATCCTAAGGCCCCAGTGGTTTTCCAAACTAAAATTCACTTCTTAAAATAACACTAATATAATAAAATACCTCAAAACTATTCATGATGGAGACAAAGGAAAGGTCAAGCCCCATGATCAATATCATAGGAGGATGGAAGAAACTATGAGGCCACAAGAGCAAGTTAAATCTGATCCTCACGATCAATGTCCTGGCACCTTTTTCTAGGTAAAACCATAATGCAAACATCTTTCAAGGTTAATCGAAAAGGGAATGGTGGGAGCGTGAAGGAATTAGTTGGAATTCCATGAGGATATACATGTGGAAAAGAGATGACACCAACCTTCGCATGGACCAACCCGGGAGCAATAAGGTGGCAATCTTACTATAGGAAAACCCCATTCATTCCCCACGGAATCCTAGGCTCAAATACTAAGGCCATCAACATCTACATTCAGTCATTAGCTTCAATGTAAAAATCCATGCCAAGTGGACACCGTACAAGAAATTACCCAAAAGGCCCTTTACTTAGGCTAACACATGTACTTGGTTTATCTCTACACTAAAGTGTATCAGGAGTGAAGCCTACCAAGGTGTGTACGACGCCTGGCGCCCTAGACCAACTAGGTAGGCCATTGTTAATAATACAACCACTACATGTCAAGGCTTTAGCTCTTAGTGTGACACCCAGGTTTAGTAGAGCCCTAATCCATCTCCTACTTTAGAATGAAGGTCCCCCTCTTGAAAAAATGGGCTACAAATTTATGTAGGCCAGAACCACCTACCATAAGGTTTTATGTTGATGACATGATTGTAAAAGCTAAAAGTATAGAAAACCACTCTACTAATCTCAGAAAGCTATTTCTACATCTATGAAAATTATTCCTATGCCTAAATCTAGCTAAGTCCTCCTTTGGGGTTACATATGGAAACTTGGGTGCATTGTTAATCAAAGAGGAATCAGAGTCGACTCCAGAAAGGCTCGAGCTATTTGGAAGATTCCCTCCCCAAAATAGAGAAGGGGATACGAGGCCTACATGATTGTCTCCAATACATCAGTCACTTCATCACCAAGTGTACACTCAATCGAAGCATATTTTCAAGATACTTAAGAAAAACTTAGACTCTGGATGGAACAAGCATTGTGAAGAGGTGCTCCACAAGTATAAAGAATACCTCACTGAAACACCAATATTGAGATCATCAATCTCAATCTACCTTCTCATCCTTCTCTTATCAATCTATCAAACATTGATGGGTGGAGACCTAAGTCAAGCGACAACTGATGGTGAGAACTCTATCTACTATTTGTCCAAGGAATATAATGTTATTGAGGCCTGGTACACTATAATAGAGAAATAATTTTTGGCCATGATACATGCAACAAGGACGCTCTGCCATTATTGGATGATGTATCTATAATAACTGATCACCAAACATGACCATCTCTTCCATTTGTGTGATCACCCTACCCTTATAGGATGATTTGCAAAATGGAAGGTAATGTTCTTCAAATTTGAGATCACCTATCAACCAATAAAGACTGTCAAAGCAAAAGCCTTGTCCAACTAGATAGGAAATTTCCCGCTCCTAGGGGAAGCCATACACATGTATACGCTCCCATATGAAGACATAGGGACAATCATCCCTCCTGATGAGGTTACACTTCTACATCCAGATCTATAGAAAATCTTCTTCGATGGAGCAATCAATCATAGAGGAGTCAGTATAGGAGTGGTCCTTCATAACTCTAGCGGTGAACATCTTACAGTAGCAAGATGCTTGGAGTTCCAGCCTCTAACAATATGACTGACTACGAAGATTGTAGCTTAGGACTCTAGCTCTCATGATAGCAAGGGGCATGCAACCTACAGGTCTATAAGGACTCCCTTATGGTAATATCTCAAGTTCAGAATAACTAGAACATTTTCCATTAGAACTTGGTTTCGCATTGTGAACACATGTTCTCTTTGCATCGATACTTTGGTACATCTCTTTTCACTTTCGTAGAAGAGAACACAATGATTTTTTCGATGGTCAGGCCACCCTCGCCTCTTGGATTGACATCTAAGGGGACCAAACCTTCTCTTTCAAGGCACATTCACTCTTTCATCTCTTCTACTGCATGGTCAGCAATGACACACATAATGAAAAAAAAAGACTTGGTTCCACGACACCAAAACATATCTTACAAAACCAAGCCATCCTTAAAAGACTCTTTTAAAGAGACAACATGTGCTCACATGACTAGACATGTAGTATGTATCTGGGGAAGAACAATGATATCATAGATCATACAATTAGATTCTCCTCTAATGCATTGGGAGGAGAATGCATGTAGGATCATTTGATACAAATATGAGAGGAGTCATGCTTTCCAAGAAAATACAACTCTTGGTGTAATATTGGAACACCATGGTGACTGAATGTTTGCAATATATTTGCAAGTGTTGAGCCTTCCAGGTCCATGGTGACCACATTCATGAACCCACTAATCAACTGTACAACATGGTCATGCCTTGTCAATTCTCAACTCTGGGCATAAGTATTATTGGGAAATAATCCTAAGGCATTAGATGAGAATTTCTTCATTCTTGACTACTATACAAAGTGTGTGAAAGTAGTATCTATCACCAATTTGTTGACTCAACAAGTAAGTTCCTAAAGACTAACATCATAAGACATTAGAAAGATACCACATGAGATTGTCTCCAACAATGGTAAAACCTTTATTGCAAAAAATGTCAAAGAGTATCTATGTTATTTGAAGACCGAACACCATCAAACGTCACCCTACCGACCCCTAATGAATGGAGCCATTGAAGTTACCAACAAGAACCTGTTAAAGCTTTTGAAGAAGATAATCAACTCACATTCAAACAGTCATGAACATCTTCTAATGTCTCCCTCAACCAATAACACTTCTATCAGAACATCCACAAAGCTACACCATTTTCACAGAGAAAACTGGTGTATTAACGTCAAAGTTTATGACCACTTTATTATCTTGTTGTAATAAATACAGTAAAAATGACAAACAAAATTTTCTGCCATTGTTGGTGTAGGTAACAATGACAACTTTTTTTGTCTGTAGTAAATAAACAAATTTTCCACCGTTGTTGGTGTAGGAAACAACGGAAACTTTTTTATCCGTCTTAAATAAAAAAATTTGCCACTGTTCAAACTCTTCCCTCTTTTTTTTTGATAACGAGGAACCCTTCTCGGGATCGGTCACTTTGGACATCACCCAGCCAAGGGTCAACCCTGGAACCAACCGCATACATGGGGACACCGCGGCAGGCTCAGTAACGTGAGGCCTTGTTGCACCCTGAGGGTTGACAGCCAGAGTCGAACCCATGTCCCTCTTACACATTAACTTTTAACATAAAAATAAATTCACATATGCACTCTTACATACTTCATTTCAGATTTGTTAAAACACAACCGATTGGATGGTTTATTTTTTACATGTGGTTGACGACGTTATTCAACCCAATAACTATGTAAAATGATAAAAGTTTTATTTTTTCCCCAGACAACCCGCTTAACCCATCCCCTTGTTAATACCAAAAAACTGAATACTTTTTCTATTTCCCCATTTCCCGATCTATGTGCCATCCCTAAAAGAACGCCGCAAAGCAAGAGTGTGCATCTTACTCTGAGCGCAATCAACTGGTTCCTTCTTCGTCAGCCATGATTTTGCATGATGCCATCTGCCTCCATGACAATTAGATCACCTATACCAGAGAGAGCAAGCATCTCCAACCACCTAGGTCATGCTGCTCGTAGACCCCAATATGTTCAGCGGTTGCCATAACCTGGACCACTTACTCTGCTTTCACCAATTTGCTTAAAGTTGCCTGATCCAGGTTATGCGGGCATTTAAGCAGTGTTTTCTATTAAGATTCTTTTTTTAAACTAAAACCCTGGCCCATAAACCCCCTCCCCGATCCCTCGCACTCGCACTCCCCCTCCCCCCGACCCTGAGAAGTTGCACCTCTTTCTCAGCAGCAGACCAACAGAGACTAGGGCAAGGCGGAAGGCAACTCGCTCCAATCCGAGTCTCCAACAATCCCTCTGGTGGCCGACACTCCCCCGATGGCTGACGCTCCCCTGGTGGTCGACGCTCCATCTCACTCAGGCGGCAGCAGCATCACTCTCCGACGAAAGCGGTGGCCATTCTCCCTAAGGCGGAAACTCTCCTCTCCTCATGACATGCAAAAAGCTCCACCAAAGCCCGCAGGTACACTCTCCTCCTCGCATCTTTCTCCTCTTCCTCGCATCTTCCTCTTCCTCACATCTTCCTCCTCTTCCTCGTATTTTCCTCCTGACACTGCATTTTTTTCTTTTTGTCGATTGCCCCCCTCTCACATCTCTGTTTTCTTTCTTGCATTTTGCTCATCCTCCCATCTTCCTCCTCTCATCTTTGGTTTCCTCTTCATTTCTGTATCTTTTCATTCAACTCCCTGTTAAAGTTGCTACTTCATTACCAATTATTTGTTTGGTCGATTCCCCTCCCCTCTTCTTCCATTTTCACAGGTATATTTCTGCCTATTCTTTCCCACATTCTCCATTGAGACACTCACTCCCACTCACTATCTGTCACCCTCAATTCTCCTCTACTCATAGGTATCCCCTTTCTTATTCCTACTTCATATTCTTCTTTTCGTCATTATTTGATGATGTTCTGATGTCAAAAGGTCATTAAAAACCAACAAGTTCAGGAGAAAATTTCAAGGAGAAGCTAAAAAAAGAAAACCCATCAGAGTTTGATCGAATGGACAACTGAATGATTGGCATATGAACCATCAGTACAATATAAGTTACTTCCTAAAGTGAACTCCCAAGTTTATATAGATTATAGTGTAAGCATGGTTTATCTAAGACACTTATTCAATCATTGAAGTGTAACCAGAATCGCTAGATTTACCTTCATAATTCCAACTTGAGGCATAGTTTATGATCTCACAACACATACCGTTGTGGTGCCCCATTATATTAATATTGCATAATGATAATCATTAATGTATACCCTTACCGGGGAATAAGTAATCTATCTATGAATAAGTTAGAAGTTTTTACTATCTAGAAATAATGTTATTCTTTAGCAAATAACTTATATGTTCTCAGTAGTACACAAATTAATAAAATGGGTAACTCCTTATGAATTAAACAGGTAGTTACAGAAAAAATACTGCTTATTTGAAAAGCAGACTCTAGCCATTAGCATTTATTTTTCCAGCTCTATTCTTCAGAAAAAGGTTCCTTGTCCAGAGACACATATATATAACATAACAAAAAGCAATTCAATATAAAGATAGCTGACGATGACTGAAAGAGACCTAAGTGCATGAACCTGACTGTTGCCAAAACACTATATCAAAGTTCACCTAAATTGTGCCCTATTAATATATGTTAGTGTAATGAGCAATTTTATTTTATTTGTTTAGTTAAGATTAATGGGCCTCTTTTACTTAACCCCACTAGCATCAATTTAGTGTATCATATTATGTTCCACTATACATGGTATCTTGAGTCAGATTTATATGTAGAACTCATTGTAGTTGTGTTTATTATTAATAGGATTGGTCCCCAAGCTACTGATATTATAAGCAACAACAGAAGGATGCCTCTCCCCTCCCCACTTGTGACAACCTTGATATTCTCTCTCCTTTATTGTACTCTTCCTATCTCATCAAGTGACTTATACTCAATTGAATATCAATTACATAGTTTGAGTATGGTTATACTTCCATTTAGTCACACCAATGATCATTTGAGATGTTTGACATTAATTGGTCTTTTCGAGCTAAGTTCCACACTTCAATGTGTCACCATATTATTATATATGTTGAACCTACTTCAATAAAATATCCTCGACACAAATTGGGTATCATGTTCTAGAGGACTCGAATACAAATCTAGTGGCCCGAAAATCATCTAAATCGGGATTATAAATCGTTAGATATGGCTATTTGAATGCCTCCATCTAATGTATTATGTTATTTGGATTTTGGAACCTTTTGGGCCCAAATACAAATTGGGGCCCAGTTGCTTGTCCCCCCTCCTCCCTTCCTCTTCAGGAAACCAGCGAACAACAGGGAAAGAGCTTCCCTGCCGCCACCCAGATTGGGTAACGGACGACACAACCCTAGTTTTTCTTGCCCAGTTATAAACCCCCCATCATCTAAACCCTTGTTCCCTGTCTTTTCTTCTCTCCCTTCGTTTGCTTTCCGCTCCCTATTTCTCTTTGCCGCCTCCCTCGGCTACAGGTGGATTCACCCAGAAATCGGCCGCTGCTACCCAGCTGCTTGGGAGGAGATGAGAGCGAGGATAAGTCCACTGATCAGTCCAGTCAAGGTCGTCGTACCTTAGACCCGCCGCCGCTCGGACACAGCCCATTCCGGGCTTGTTGTGGACTCGGCGATGCTCAAGGGTGGGAGTCGTAGGTGCTCTGTTCTGAACGCAGAACAGAGGATCTGTAGTGGGCGCAGGGGACGATGGACGGGCGGTGAACGGGGGCTGGCGACCGTGCAGGGCGGTGACTCCTGGCGATCGTGAGCCGCCCTCAACTTTTTGGTAGCGGTCTGCATCCGTGAGCAGAGAAGAAGGTGACCTTGGGCAGGAGTCCACCAGGATGTGAACAGAAGCAGCGTTTGGGGAGCGGCGTGTGAGGAAGATGCCTCCTCTGCCATCGAATCATTGATCAACGGCCCAGATCTACTGCTTTACGGATGAGGTGACACCTAAGTTCCAAATGCTTGATTTTCATATAGTTTTGATGTGAACTTGAAAAATGCATATCTCCTAGTCCTTTTATCCAAAATATGCAAACCAATATATCAAATCGATCAACTCAACGAGACCTACACATTGGGCCTAGTTCCAGACCCTAAGTCAAGTGTTTGTTCCCTGATATTTTGAAAATACTAACATTAGTCATGTTTGAGAACATTTATTCACTATTATGATCAATCTTGCATCTTTAATGACTATTCACTCTCCTAATCATGAAATCAGTAATATTTATTCACGTTGAACCAAGTTGAGCTCCTAAGCTCCCCTTTTGATCCATGGTTGTCCCTAATGCATGTTGTAGCTTGTTCATGGACTTTAATGCATGATTATGATGAAGTTTGAATCTTTGATATACTTATACACTCCTAAGCATCAAACCAGTAGCTCTTTTTCTCTTAACCCTAATGAGGTTCCTAATCAACCCATTGTTCATCATGACCCTTTTTGTACATATCTGCTTAGTTTGGACTTTAATGATGAACGTTACCCCAAATTGCTAATCTTGTTGCTAATGGACAACCACCTAATCTTGTTATATGTTTCTTATGACCTTATGTTGCTGATTTAAACCATCCCTTATGCTTGGCTCTTATTCATTGATGATCTTTGACCTTGATTACTCTATTATGAGTCTCGTGTCCTAAACTGAGCATAAGTGTCCTAAATTTTGTCATGTCCACATGAAACCTCGAAATGATATGAAACTAGAACCACACCATCATGATGACCTCTAGATCAGTACAATATCATATAATGAACCAATAAGCAACTTGGAACCCACCTTGGCCAAAACCCTAAAATACATCTAATTGGGGTTAATGATGAGAATCTAATGTATATATGTAATCTTGTTGTTAATCAGGTTTGGCATGTGGCTATATGGTCAAGGATATGTTAGGTTATGAAATCTCTGAATTAGGTATGGGCCTTATCTAGTTATATGACTACTGCTTTCTTGCTTGAAAAGATATATATTGTATGCTTGTTTGTCTATTTTCTCAAATATTGCCATGTAGTATTGCTATGTCTTACTCGATGTTTGCCTCGTCAGTTTTATAACTTGAACACACATATATAGATAGAACTCCATTATAATATTGATTGATAAATGGTTAGCACTTGGCTACGGCCTTGAGGTCACTCTCGTATAAAAGGGTTAGCTAAGCTTGAGTACCCTTACGGACCCTTCTGACAGGAAGATGGTCAAAGGCCTTAAACATGCTTGATATTGTTGGTATAATGGAGTGAAATGACATAAAATATGGTTTCACATTTTTTAAACAATTAACAGGTTTATTCTTGTTCATTTAGTCTTGAAATCTTTTCAAAAGTATGCAAAGATTATACATATATGTATTTTTCTTCCCCATACTCAACACCTCGTGTGTTGACCCATTTCTCGTATGTTGTTTTTAGGTTCAGAGATGGCTAGAAGGTTGATGGGCTTGGTGAGCTATGCTAGGTGTACTTGTTGTAAGATCCAGATATAGTATACATGAGCAGACTTGTACAAAGTGACTCTTGAATATGTAATTCAAATCATGTAATATAATAATGTTGCTTAATATATCTTGTTGATTGTTGAGATTATGTTGGTGCCTTTATATTGTTATCTATTTATGTGTGCTAAGCTTTACGCTTCCGCATGACGCCTTTGGTATATGTTTGGTTCATGGGACTGGGATTCCGGTTCCGTGACAGATGGTATCAGAGCATGAACAATAACTACACCAAACATTGCTCACATGAAACACAAACTAAACTCACCTTACATCTCAAACCTAGAAACATAAAAAGATATCCTTGTGTATTAGGTTGACTTAGCCTCTAGGTTAGAACCTAGATGTTCTAGAACTAGGTGTAGACCTTGTGTAAATTACTTCCCTAGACATGATTCGCGACATGTGCTTAGGATGTCTATGCAAGTGTGCACCATGTTCTTTCTAGTTCACTAGGTATCATGATACTAGACTGCCTAATGAGTGTGGTAACTCATTTTGGTTTTGGTTTTATTCGAATGGAGTATGGTGGTTTTCATTGCATGTTTAAACGTTGGAGAAAACATATTTCAAGTATTATTATATGTACATATGAAAAATGTTACCACACACAGAAAGGCAGTGAGTTTCCATGCAACCTAGGAGAAAGAGATGTAACATCAAGTCTAGATGAGAGAGTTTAGATGATAGTAATAGTCTCTAGAGTTGTCTAGAGCCATGATATAGGTTAGGCATGTGAGTAACCTAGAAACCTAAGATGATGATTATGATATTGATGATGATGTTGATGTTTTACAGGACCCAAGATGTTTGAGGAAGGTTAAGTATGTTTGACGATATGAGATGAGTTTGACCATGCAACCCTAGCTAGACCTAGCACCTGGTTGATACATATGACTTGGTTGATGTGCTAAACATAGCTACCGGGTTGATATGCTTGCTTGTACCTAGTCTTATACATGTGGGGATATGATATGTGATATATAGTTTGAGACCAACATGGGCCTCAATCTCTTTACAAAGGAAGACCTCTAGCATGGGACATATGAATAAGGCGACATGTTGATATGAGTTGACCCGTATCGGGAAAAGGTTAGAGTACCTAAACTCCAAAATATTTGAAATGTTGAGTAATATGAATGATGAAATACTTGATGATGAGTCCCTAGCTAGAATACTTCTAAGTATATGAGTTGAGTGACCTAGTGGACGGTTTCCTTGAAAATGTTGAACCCTAGATGTCCTATGAAAATATCTAACCCTAGAGAAAGAGGCAATTGAATATTTGATGCTTGATATATATATAGGTGAGAGAGATGTCCCAAGACCCTTAGATAATGTATATGATGTGTGATATTCATGATGAGCCTCATACTTGGGTTAGTAGTTGTATATAAAGGAATCTAGAGGTTATCCTTCTTTTTCGAAAGATGGGTAGAAATTTTGTTACACGTATAAGGTTGTGGTTAACATGTCTTGTTGGAAACATATGTCTTAGCTTGAGTGGCTTGAGCTTGTGGGGCTGTTTCGAGATATAAGTAAGAGAATTCAAAAATCTTGACATTGATGATAATGTTGTTCCTGGAATGATGCTTGATCTCACTTATGTTTAAAAACTTGAATATGCATAATAAGTCACACTCATAAGCTAGAGCTAGTATGAAATCAAACCATACATGAAGATGTAGTTTTGAAATCATGAACTCGATACGGTGATGCCTAGAGATCTTAGCTTGAATAGTTAGGGGTAACGCTCCTAATCTCATACCCCAAATGAAAAAAAAAAACATAACTGAGTAGAAATTTTGGGGAAGGCTACTGTAAATATGAGATACACACTGATTGATAATCTTGCTTGAAGCCATGACCATGCATATATTCATTTCAGAATTGATAAAATGGATTTTGATGATACCCCTTGGTCTCATATAAATATATGAACAAAAACCCTAATGTGTGGACACTAAAGGATGGCAAAATCCTAATATGATGATGATGTCATGATATGATAGAACACTAAGTTATAGGTATATAATCGATATAAGTATGCCCTTGTTAGTGATAACCTAAGTGTGCATCCCACTATACTAAATGTCATGATAACCATGGTTCAATACCTTGACCTAGCGTCTTTGACTTTGACTCTTAACTATGATCTTGGATGAATTTTGGGGACAAAATTCCTTATAAGGAAGGAAGGATGTGACAATCTTGATTTTCTCTCTCCTTTATTGTACTCTTCCTCTCTCATCAAGTGACTTATACTCAATTGAATATCAATTACATAGTTTGAGTATGGTTATAATTCCATTTAGTCGCACCAATGATCATTTGAGATGTTTGACATTAATTGGCCTTTTCGAGCTAAGTTCCACACTTCAATGTGTCACCATATTATTATATATGTTGAACCTACTTCAATAAACTCTCCTCGACAAAAATTGTGTATCATGTTCTAGAGGACTCGAATACAAATCTAGTGGCCCAAAAATCACCTAAATCGGGATTATAAATCATTAGATATGGCTATTTGAAAGCCTCCATCTAATGTATTATATTATTTGGATTTTGGAACCTTTTGGGCCCAAATACAAATCGGCGCCCAGTTGCTTGTCCCCCCTCCTCCCTTCCTCTTCAGGAAACCAGCGAACAACAGGGAAAGAGCTTCCCCGCCACCACCCAGATTGGGTAACGGACGACACAACCCTAGTTTTGTTTGCCCAGTTATAAACCCCCCATCATCTAAACCCTTGTTCCCCGTCTTTTCTTCTCTCCCTTCGTTTGCTTTCCGCTCCCTCTTTCTCTTTGCCGCCTCCCTCGGCTATAGGTGGATTCACCCAGAAATCGGCCGCTGCTACCCAGCTGCTTGGGAGGATATCAGAGTGAGGATAAGTCCACCGATCAGTCCAGTCAAGGTCTTCGTACCATAGACCCGCCGCCGCTCGGACGCAGCCCATTCCGGGCTTGTTGTGGACTCGGCGATGCTCAAGGGTGGGAGTCGTAGGCACTCTGTTCTGAACGTAGAACAGAGGATCCATAGCGGGCGCAGGGGACGATGGACGGGTGGTGAACGGGGGCTGGCGACCGTGCAGGGCGGTGATTCCTGGCGATCGTGAGACACCCTCAACTTTTCGGTAGCGGTCTGCAACTGTGAGCAGAGAAGAAGGCGACCTTGGGAAGGAGTCCACCAGGGTGTGAACAGAAGCAGCATTTGGGGAGCGGCGTGTGAGGAAGAAGACTCCTCAGCCATCGAATCAACGATCAACGGCCCAGATCTACTGCTTTACATATGAGGTGACACCTAATTTCCAAATGCTCGATTTTCATATAGTTTTGATGTGAACTTGAAAAATGCATATCTCCTAGTCCTTTTATCCAAAATATGCAAACCAATATATCAAATCGATCAACTCGACGAGACCTACACATTGGGCCTAGTCCCAGATCCTAAGTCAAATGTTTGTTCCCTGATTTCTTGAAAATACTAACATTAGTCATGTTTGAGAACATTTATTCACTATTATGATCAATCTTGCATCTTTAATGACTATTCACTCTCCTAATAATGAAATCAGTAATATTTATTCACCTTGAACCAAGTTGAGCTCCTAAGCTCCCCTTTTGATCCATGGTTGTCCCTAATGCATGTTGTAGCTTGTTCATGGACTTTAATGCATGATTATGATGAAGTTTGAATCTTTGATATACTTATACACTCCTAAGCATCAAACCAGTAGCTCTTTTGATCTTAACCCTAATGAGGTTCCTAATCAACCCATTGTTCATCATGACCCTTTTTTTACATATGTGCTTAGTTTGGACTTTAATGATGAACGTTGCCCCAAATTGCTAATCTTGTTGCTAATGGACAACCACCTAATCTTGTTATATGTTTCTTTTCACCTTATGTTGATGATCTAAACCATCCCTTATGCTTGGCTCTTATTCATTGATGATCTTTGACCTTGATTACTCTATTATGAGTCTAGTGACCTAAACTGAGCATAAGTGTCCTAAATTTTGTCATGTCCACATGAAACCTCGAAATGATATGAAACTAGAACCACACCATCATGATGACCTCTAGATCAGTACAATATCATATAATGAACCAATAAGCAACTTGGAACCCACCTTGGCCAAAACCCTAAAATACATCTAATTGGGGTTAATGATGAGAATCTAATGTATATATGTAATATTGTTGTTAATCAGGTTTGGCATGTGGCTATATGGTCAAGGATATGTTAGATTATGAAATCTCTGAATCAGGTATGGGCCATATCTAGTTATATTACTATCTCTTTCTTGCTTGAAAAGACATATATTGTATGCTTGTTTGTCTATTTTCTCAAATATTGCCATGTAGTATTGCTATGTCTTACTCGATGTTTGCCTCGTTAGTTTTATAACTTGAACACACATATATAGATAGAACTCCATTATAATATTGATTGATAAAGGGTTAGCTCTTGGCTATGGCCTTGAGGTCTCTCTCGTATAAAAGGGTTAGCTAAGCTTGAGCACCCTTACGGACCATTCTGACGGGAAGATGGTCAAAGGCCTTAAACATGCTTGATATTGTTGGTATAATGGAGTGAAATGACATAAAATATGATTTCACATTTGTTAAACAATTAACAGGTTTATTCTTGTTCATTTAGTCTTGAAATCTTTTCAAAAGTATGCAAAGATTATACATATATGTATCTTTCTGCCCCATACTGAACATCTCATGTGTTGACCCATTTCTCGTATGTTGTTTTTAGGTTCAGAGATGGCTAGAAGGTTGATGGGCTTGGTGAGCTATGCTAGGTGTACTTGTTGTAAGATCCAAATATAGTATACATGAGCAGACTTGTACAAAGTGACTCTTGAATATGTAATTCAAATCATGTAATAGAATAATGTTGCTTAATATATCTTGTTGATTGTTGAGATTATGTTGGTGCCTTTATCTTGTTATCTGTTCATGTGTGTTAATCTTTACGCTTCCGCATGTCGCCTTTGGTATACGTTTGGTTCATGGGACTGGGATTCCGGTTCCGTGACACCACTCCTCTCTTCCTCCCCACCTGTCGGTGCTCCATCCTCTTCACTCTCCTTTCTGCTGCCGGCTGTAGGCCATCACCCACTGGCTAGCCACGCAGCAACCCCCCGGCTCAGGCCGTTTTTTATTTCACTGATAAGTACTGATATTTTTCCTTCCCATCACACCGCTTCTTTCATGTGATAGTGCATAACCGCACATCCTTCTGGCTTTCTCAATTCCATTGTGCTTTACACCAGTGGTGTCTTCTCTACCTCTCTATGCTTCATACTGGTGCTTCATCCATTGTGATCCTACCAAAGTGATCCTCTCTCAACATTGTTGGAGGAAAACCTAAAACGATTATCTATAATGCCAGTGCTCCAACCTCCATTATCAAATTAAATGGAGATGCATATATATATAACTTTCCACATTGGTATACAAATATATATTTGAGGTGAACCAACTAAATATCTCAATATAACTTTCCACTTTAACAAATTTTGGGTGGCATTAATATAAATTTTCCAATTCACAATTGTAGGTGATGGTGCAAGTGATCCAATGACAAGTCAACTAGAGAATGAGTCCAATGGTTTTGTTTGGATGGAAGAAAAATTAAAACTTTTTTTGTAGTTACTCTCACCTGAAAGTGGAGTACAAACATTTTAATGTTACCCATCCAACATCATTATTCCTCTAGAAATTTTGTAATTATACTTGATTATTTTTGGTGAACTACCAAAACACAGGAAAAATGAGATGTATCAAAATACAAATCTTGAATAGGTAATTGAGTTGATTCTGATTTTAATTGAATATGTTACATTTTAATGTATACAAGATGTTTAGAAGTGACATATCCATATATTCAACATCATTTTCATATCACATCTGTTATAACCCCAATTTTTGGGTTCAATTGGTGAGAAATGTAATTTCTCATATTAAAGATATTTGAACAAATTATGATATAATTTGCTTCAAATAAATGGATTTAATTTACAATAGCCTTGATGTTTTTGTTGTGGGATTTATTGGCTATTGGGCCCAATAAAAGGAAAATAATAAAGGAGATTCAATTAGTAAGTGGATAATTGAATTTTAAGAAAAGAAATATGTGGAAACCTCTAGAAGGCAAATCCAAAGAGGATTTCGTGCCTCTTGGGTTCCTTGGGTACCAAGGAGTCCAAGGTTGCAAAAAGAAAGCAATAGGAAAAGAAAAGATTAATTAAGTATTTCTTTATGAAGAAAGAAATTGGGAAATAATGATATAATGTGGAAAATGAATGAAAAGAGGCATAAATGAGATTTCTTGGGGAAATTTCATATCCATGTGGTTGTTAATATTAAAAGGAATGCCAATGAGGAAAATAAAAAGAGAAATAAAAAGAAATCCTCAAAAAGGAATATTTAAATGAAAAATAAACAAGATAATGTGAAATAAGGCATAAAGATGCATCTAGAAGGATAATAAATATCCTTGGAAAAGGATTTCAAAATAATGGAGTATATTGGGATCCAAGGAGTCCCAATAAAGAGGAAAGAAAGAGAAAATACTAAAAAAGGCAAAATAAGAGGATAATGTAATGCATTATTAAGGAATTATGAGGTATTGTTAAAAAGAAAATAATTTCTATTAATGGAAATAGAAGTTTCGTGCTTATGGAGTAAAAATCAAGCATAAGAGAGAGAAATAGAAAGGATTTTCGAAATCCTAGTTTTTAAAGAAAAAGGAATATCAAAATGGTATAGAAGAGAGAGAAGGTTTGCTTATCCATGAAGGAATCAAATTACTAGTAGGAAAGAGTGTTGTTTCTTCATGGGAAAGAGTCTTAGGGTCTGGGCAACCACCCCTATATAAGGAGTTGAACTCTGGCCGAGTCCCAAAAGATCCCACGCACCCCCTCTCTCCTTCTTCTTGCTTCTAGCACTACAAACCCTAACCCCAAGATCACCATATGAATGACGCAAGGAAAGGAAACCAGTGGTGTGCGATGTAGGCATGGGGTATCACGATGCAAGGAGCCATTTCCCCACCGAATCCATGCCCTAAAAGCATGCATAGCAGCGGCACTTAGGTTGTAATGGCGGCCGATGTGCATGGCTGGGAGAGCAAGAAGACGGCCACCATGGCCAGGGATTGCGGGCGCCCTATGTGCGCCCATGGACGGCGGAGGCGGAAGAGCTGTTTTCGGCGAGGATGGCGGCCCAGGGAGGGAAGGAGAGCCTCCGCAAGGCTGCAAAAAGCGGCCGCTAGGGTGTGCGTCGCGCCTGCTGGAGGTGGGAGACGACCCCTTGGTCGTTGGACGGAATTACCCCTCCGCAGGCTGAAGAACCAATTACTTAACCGAGGGTAGAAACGTAATTCGGTTATGTTTCCAAACAAGCCGTGTTGCATGGAAAGGATGACGTGGCGCAACCTGATTGGCCAAGTAATATTTTGTAAAATTTGTATCTCTTGATTAGTAACTCAGAAAATAGCAAAATTATATATCAAATTGCTCAGAAAAACGAGAGGAATCCAATAAAAATATGTTTAGAAGTTAATTCCTCTTTCTATTCGAAAAGTAGTGTAAATTATCATCTTTAATGAATTAAAGATTAAGAAACCCTATTTTGATATGATTAATGTGTTTAATAGGGTTTAATGGATCATTAGAGTTGATGTTAACCTGTTAAATGTAAAAAGGTACATAATGTTCAAAAAGGAAGAACTTTGCACGTGATTAATCTAATTTAGGGTTTATGTGCTTAAATATGCATGAAATTGTAAAAGTACATAAAGTTATCATCTTTAATGATTTAATAAAGGAAAAACTCTTAGATTTGATGATAGATGGATAACTCAAGCTAATATTAACCTGTTGTTAATAAAAGTGAAAATAGGATTTAAAAGATGATCTTTTTATATAGTTGGTTTAATTTAGGGTTCTATGTACATGAATATGCCTTAATGGGATTAGAAACCCTAATTTATGTTGACATGAATTCTAATGGTTTTAAATGTACAAATCGAAGAATAAAATAGAAATATGATGATTCGAAGATAAATTGAGTACCAAAGATCTTTAATGTGAATTATTTGGATAATTAGTGTTTCCTAGTGTATAAAAGTGGAAATAGTGATAAATAAGGTTCATATATGTGAGTTGAACTATAATGAAATATGATTTGTCAATTTGGAAGAAACTGAAGATGATAATTAGCCTTAATGTTTTGGATATGACCTAAAAGGATAAAGATAATAGTTTTAGCATTAAAAGTGATAAATGCATAATGAAGGCTAAAACCCTAATCAAACCCTAAAGTTGGCCTAGAAATCATAAGGTGGAATCCAAGTTCATCTTGAGGATGTTTTGAATAAAACAATGACACTTGGATGTTATGCATTATTTTTAGGATATTGTTGATTGCTTGTTAATTGTGTTGAATGTTAATGCATGGACATCAAGTTACTATGGATCATGTATGTGGTTACGATTATGAATAACCGCTTTAGTTTCCCGATGGATTCTCGGATGTTTAATTGCATTGAATGCAACTAAACTGTTGGATGTTTATTTATTTCATGCAACTATAAAGTGACTATGATTATCATCATAAATGTGCAAATATAACTGGCTAGATCCGGGTCCACCTCTGTTACTTTGAAAAGGCTAAAAAAGGGGTAATCCTAGAGCAAGGTCTAGGTTACCGTGAGTTAGAGACTCTTTAGCAAATCCCGAGTTAAGGAGTGGTCTACTTACAAGTAGTGCCATGTGACTCAACCCTAGAAACTGGTTCACTTATAGGTGGATCATGAGGGGTTTAATGGGGACAACACAGAGGATAGGTTACTCTTGGATCGCGGAGTTATATCTAAAACGTAATATTGGTTGTTCAATAAGTAATTGAATGATTACATTGTTATCATAGTTGCATGTTTATTGATTCCCCCACATACCAGCTTCGGCTGACCGATGTTTTGTTTGTTGGCGTTTTAGGTACAATGAAAAGAACAAACAGTAAAGTGGCACATGTGATACTAAAAGAGAATTAAAGTACAAAGGAGGATTAGATAGATTAGTATCGGCGTGTATAGAAGTTTAGAGGTCCAAGTTTTCAAAAGGTATGTAAAGAAAACTTTTATTACCATTTTCAGTATAGTCTGTTAGAATTTAATAATTGTTTATGGTTATATGTCAAACCTTTGATCCGGGACTAATGGGTGTGGCTCAACCTCTTGGTCTCCCTTAATTGGGGGGTTATTGGGAGGTGGGGTCGTAACAACATCCATATGAGGTAATTGTGATAGGTTCCGTCTTTTTTTCCAATCATGTATCTAAATCTAATATGTATCTTTCTTTTGGAATAGCCTTTTTTCTTCATTTTGAGTATGAATGTTGCATTACATCTCATGCCATTTTGATTTGAACTTGACTTATAATTGGGAGTGTTTCATTACTTGAACATGACATTTTACATTGCTCCATTAATAAGATAGTGTTGTTTAAAGAGTTTACCAAAAGGCATCTTACATACCATACTTGTTTTCTTTTACAGCTTGGGTTATACTAATTGTTCCAAGTGAATAAGAAGATGAAAGATTTATCAAGTTTCTTATGCTTTTTTAGGTTTGTTTCCACCAACAGCTATATTATAGTTTTCCATCATATTTGTCCAAAAAAAATCGGATTATATTATTCTCTCTGGCCATTTTCATTGTCAGAAGTTGCAAATCCAACCTCAAATTCAGCATTTTATTCTCTCTTTTTTCAAAAATTTCTTAGACCAAATCCAAGCAGTACTCTTACTCCAAAGCCAAGTAGTACTCTTTTTTCATAATGTATTATTCACTACAATGACTTCTGGATCCATATCTAACCTCCTTGAAAGGACGACTGGTCACTTGTGAAAATAATTCTTTCACATTATCACAAAGAGATTTGAGAACTATATATGCATATGAATCAATCAAACTCTAAAGTTTTCATCTTTAATTGGATTTGGTCTTCTATTATAGACATGTAAGCTATAAATTATAAAAGAACTCAATTTTTTTCTTATATATAATCATAGTCACTCTGGATATATGTCCCAATGTTTGATATTTCTTTTTATTTTCAGGTTTCTATTGATTTTACTTGGAAAGGATTCAGTGAATGCTTGTATTGAAACACTACATGAAACCCCCTCTACATCCCCTAACCTTCTAAATGCTCGCTCTTTTTTTTTTAACGCATGATATATGTTGTTTTAGTTTTCGAGTGAGCATATGAAAAATATGCCCCGTAGCACATGCGGAAAATGTGTTCGTTGCACATACGGAGATATGTGTCTGACGCACATCCAGATATATGTGTATTCCATGAATTATGTTTCTAATACGTAAAATCTCTTTGGTAGGTTTCATTTATGGTGATGGTGATTGGTATTCAGATTATATATTACACTCTGTTATTTGATTTAGCTATAAATGGTTTTCTTCTTCCACTTATTCTTCACTACGAGTGTCTCATTGTCTTTGGTTCAAGATAAACCAAATATGTGCAATCAAAAGGTAAGTAATCTTTTCTTACTCATTAAAATATCAAACTACAAGTACTCATTCTTTTTTCCTATCAGAATTGATATATATTTAGTATTTTAACATTATAATAATCTATGTTGAATACACTTAGCAGCACGTATCAATTGTCTACACTATATAATTTTCTAGTCACATTTTTAGTTGTTCAGAACATAGCTTTCTAAATCATAAGATATTGGACTTTATAATTAACTGAGTACATTTAATAATTCTTTAAAACACGAGCAGCGATTAAGAAAGCGGCCAGTGCGGCCGCTAAAGTGCCCACTTTAGTGTTTGGAACTTCTGCCATAGGAATTATTAGCTGAGCAGACATTAATTCATGTCGGAAAATGTTCTTGTGTCGGTATAAGCCATTCATATCTGTTGCACATGCGGAAAATGTATTTGTTGCACATTTGAAGTTATATGTTTGTTGCACATTCAGTGATATGTGCCCCTGATATATCATTTTTTGTAGGTACATTGTTTTATATATGTGATGATGATTTTTATTCAGATGATATGTGCACACTAATTATGGAAAGAGATATGTATTATTTTCTTCTCAATTTATTATTCGATTAACACACATTAAATTCTTTGATGCAAGAAAAGAATATCACATCCATTTAAGAATTCTTCCTTATGCAAAGTATAAATTTGAGAGCAATTTATATATATGAATATACCACACATGCTGGACTGAAAGGCCAACCTTCTATTACAAATAAGTAAGTTTTCAAACATGAACTAACTCTTTTTTTTCTTTAATATATATAAATTCATAGTTACTTTCACTATATGTTCATTTGCTTCTTTGCATTTTTAGGTTTTTTTGATGATTTTACATGGAAAAAGACTGAGCAGAGTCTTGTACTAAAACACTTCTTGGAAACCCCTCCCTATCCCCTAAACTTCTAAATGGATGCCATTTTATTTTTTAACGCACAATGTATATGTTGTTTTGGTTTTTGAGTGAGCATATGGAAAATATGCCCCGTAGCACATGCGGAAAATGTGTCCATCGCACATCCGGAGATATGTGTCTGTTGCACATTTGGCTTTATGTGCCCGACGCACATCCGGAGATATGTGCATTTCATGTGTTGTTTTTCTATTACATTGAACTTTCTATTGTAGGTTCTCATTTATCATTAATTGATGACAATTGATATTCACATGATATGTTGCACATAGTTGCGGGACTGGACTATATAAGGTTTTCTTCTTCTATACGTTCTTCACTTCTATGAGGACCTCATTTCTTTGGTGTAATAAAAATCACGCATGGGCATTGAAAAAGTAAGTACTCTTCTTTTATACATATTCAATATCTGAACGTAAGCATTTTTCATATATTCATAATATATATATAAACATATATATATATATTTAACAATTCAAAATAAACATATAAATTATGTTTTACAATTTATATTGAGTACTCAATCATGAAAATAATCTAAGTTGAGCACACTTGGTTGTACTTATGACTTGTATACACTGTATTAGAAGTCACATCTTTAGATGTTTAGAAAAAAGCTTACTAAATTAGAAGATGTTGAGCCTTATCATTTGTAAATATCGTGCATTGAACTAGATTTTGAAACATAAATTTGTTTTAACCTTTATCATTCATACATGTAGTAGAGATTTGTAGATTAAATCTTATGATAAGCTATCACACAAACATGCTTGCTTTCACACTTTTACATCCATAGTGAAAATTTAAAATTTTAGAGTCTAGGAAGCACAAACACTCCCGGAGGTTGTCGTGTCTGATGTCTGACACGTTTCTGACACATGGAGAACATGCCTCTGACATGTCCACTTAGTAGAAAAAAAATGTTTTCATCCTTATTTGCTTCTCTCAACAAAAGTAGCGAAGTGTTGTCATCCTTATGCCTCCTCTTTTCTTGCTTCTCTGCATCTCCATCTCCCCTCCTTATCTCTTGTCTGTGCATCGTAAGTAACACTTAAATGTATGCCTCTTCTCTTTCTCCCCTCTCAATCTCCAAGGTACCTTATTTTTCATCTTCTCCATCACCACCAACATATTTCCTTACACCCTCTCATTCTTCCTCCTAATGGTACATGTTCACCATTACTTACACCATACTTGTCAAGGTGTGCTCCTAGGCGGGTGCCTAAGCGGTAAGGCATCCCAAGGTTGCGCCTAGTTGAGACAACTTTTTCTATAATGCCAAGCTGAATATTGACATATTTTGGGTTTAATGTGGCTATCCTAATGTTCAAAATCAGCATTGTTGCCTATGTTATGTGTCAAATATCACTTTTAATTGGACCTAATACTCCTTTTTGGGTTTAATTCGATTTAATACTCTTTTTTGTGACAGGATCTAATACTCTTAGTACGGATTTAATTTTTCTTAATTTGCACCTTCAATCTAGATTGTATTAAGTAGCTATGCTATGAAAGATAGTGATTACATTGCTCAATACTTGTAGTTATGTATGACAATAAATATATATTTATTTGTTGATCACTCTCTTACATTCTTTACAATAATTCTTTCCGTGTCCTTGACATTATTTTCAATGGTAATATATTAGAAATGTAATCGGTTATTTTGTCGTACAATATATATATATATATATATATATATATATATATATATATATATATATATATATATATATATGAGGAGATCGAACATAAATATGTAGATAACTACATATATAACTATACAATGTGTGTATATGAGTTGGGGAAAACCACGACACATGTATGTTGGAAAAATTGGACATTATGATAAATCCCCTTGTTTCGATGATGACAAACATTTCATTCTTGTTAATCTAACGTGCTACTTGAGTGTTGCAGGAATGAGGTGGATGACAAAGCTCTAGGGAATCCATACGCTTGAATGATTGTAAATGTCATGCAATGTAATCAATTGTAAACTTGTACAAACATATAATGTACAAGTACTTAGATTTCATGTAAATCAAGCATTAGATCTTCCCTATCCAATCACCACACTTAGATAGGTCATCCCTTTCAAATAGGTTCACATATGCACACTCATACATTTACTTAGTGCCTAAATTGAAAGATTGAAACAGGGTCAATCTCGGTCGACCAAACTCCTCGACCGAGACACTCTCGGTCGACAAACTTCTCGACCGAGAATGACCCAAGTAGCCGTTAGACACAGCTGACAAAGTAGTTGGCAGTTGCAAATGAACGTTGATCCAGAGAGCCTGTCGGTCGATAAAACTTTGACCGAGTAGGTATCTCGGTCGACAATTTGTCAACCGAGATGGTCTCTGACAGCAACTGCAGAATAAAGTAACTAGCCGTTACTAATGCACCTAACTTATTCCTAACGGCTAGTTAAGCACTTAGAAACCCCTAGAAGTTGTCTAGAACGTCCTTAAGCATCCATAGGCCATTCCTATAAATAGGACATGCCTTAGGACACCAAAAAAAAACCTACGCTACACTTGTGCTATACTTGAGCTTGAATACTCATTGGCAATCTGTTTTGAGCAATAGAGCAATTCCAACATTGGCTATTCATTTCCATTGCTCTCATTTCGTGTCCTATAGGCTAGCATCTCCTTACCACAACACTTACACTTCTACACTCATTGGTTAGGAGATCAATACGCTTGATATAGGCAAATCAAGCCTTGTGCTTAAAAGGATAAGTTGTAATTTCTATTTTCCTTCTTGTTCCTTTTATTCTTTGTATTCTCCTTGCTACTCCTAGGGTTGGAGGCTGCAGATTGGAGAAGGTTCTTCTCGGAGGAGAAGGTGGACTTCAAGCTACTTCAAGAAGGCTATCGCACGGGAAGCTACTTCAAGAAGGTTATTGCAACGGGAAGCTACTTCAGGAGGAAGGCTGCTTCAAGGTTGGTGCAATTGCTTCTAGGTGAAGGCTGCTTCAAGGTTGGTGCAATTACTTCGAGGTGAAGGCTTCTTGAAGGGTTTAGGGAGAGAATTGTAATTTTATGTAAAGTCCTTGCGAGGTAATAAAATTAAATTCTTTCCAAATCCCGGTTGGGTAAGCAACCGGGTAGTGGACTGACTGCCTTAGTATTTGCTAAGGTAGGAACCACTCTAAATCCTTGTCCCCTTGTCCAATATTTTTGTGATTGGTTGTTTGAGTTAAATAATTGTTTAAAATTGTTTAAAACTCTATTCACCCCCCTCTAGTAGTTTTTCAGTTGGTATCAGAGCAGGCTTCAAGGAACCCTAACCAGGTCTTGAAGAATGAAGGGTGGAGGTGACTACAACCGCAGGCAAAGGAACAACTTGGACCAACCTACAACAAGTTGCAATTGGTGTCTAGGACCAAACCATACAACAATCGCTTGTCCATGGAGAGAAAAGAAGAAAGAGGAAAAGCACAAAAATTGTCTCATTGCTACAACCAATGAAGAAGAAGAAGAAGAGGTAAGCCTTCTTGATTTATCAAAAGAAGAGCTAATTTCTAGTCTTGAAGAAACACACAATAAGTATATTGAGTGCAAGAAGAAATTAAAGAAATCTAGTAAAACAAACGATGAGTTAAATGCTAGACTTCTTGCTCTTACATCCGAAAATGTAGATTTATATGCTAAATTGAATAATCTTGGTTTTAAAAAAGATAGCATTGTTTCTGAAAATCGTACTTTGAAATCATCTCTAAGTAGTAGTGATGTGAAGATTTTTACTCTAGAAACAAATTATGATCTTCTATATCAAGAAAAGGTTGGATTACTTGCAAAGTTAAATGATCTTCAAAAACAACCTGTTTTGTGTACACATCTAGATTATGATAATATAGTGAAAGAAAGGAATTCTTTATCATCTAATCTAGATCAAGCAAAACTAGATATTAAGAAAAGAATGGATGAGATTGCTAAGTTGCAACAAGAAGTTAGTAGGTTAAGCAACAATGGAATCCTTGATAGAATATTGGATGATTCCTATCATCAAATTGGGAGAAGAGGACTAGGTTATAAGCCTAAAGGGAAATCTCATCAACAACCTAGTTGGAGAAAGACACGAGCACATCAAGCTACATCGTAAACATCACTTGGAGCTTGTTCATACCTTAGTATTTTTACTATTGGATATAAAGAAATCCATGAATGATATTGTACTTAAAGGAACTCTCTAAACAAATCAGGGCTTAACATCCCTTGTATTTGATTAGAGACATTTTTATGAACTCTAAGAATTACAGGATTCTCATTTAATTTAGGGCTTAACATCCCTTGATAGATGAGAAATCAATATACATTCATCATAAGCTTAAGGGAATCTCATATCGTTTCAAGGCTTAACATCCTTTGCAAATGATTGAGAAACAAATTATGGATAAATTAGACAAAAATGATATTCAATCCATGCTCCTAATAGATATCTATTTAAGGGGGAGCATAATATAAAATTAAGGGGGAGAAGAAAAATAAAATATTCAACTTGGATATCTTTTTGAAATGACAAAGGGGGAGAAAGAATATAAAATCAAAAATATAAAATGAGTTTCATAACATCTTGCACTCACTTGCAAAACAAGAATGGCTACAAAAGGTAATTTTCAGGTATGAAACTCACATGCTTTATATTTCCTTATTTCATATTTAGGAAATGTTTGTCATCTTCAAAAAGGGGGAGATTGTTGGAAAAATTGGACATTATGATAAATCCCCTTGTTTCGATGATGACAAACATTTCATTCTTGTTAATCTAACGTGCTACTTGAGTGTTGCAGGAATGAGGTGGATGACAAAGCTCTAGGGAATCCATACGCTTGAATGATTGTAAATGTCATGCAATGTAATCAATTGTAAACTTGTACAAACATATAATGTACAAGTACTTAGATTTCATGTAAATCAAGCGTTAGATCTTCCCTATCCAATCACCACACTTAGATAGGTCATCCCTTTCAAATAGGTTCACATATGCACACTCATACATTTACTTAGTGCCTAAATTGAAAGATTGAAACAGGGTCAATCTCGGTCGACCAAACTCCTCGACCGAGACACTCTCGGTCGAAAAACTTCTCGACCGAGAATGACCCAAGTAGCCGTTAGACACAGCTGACAAAGTAGTTGGCAGTTGCAAATGAACGTTGATCCAGAGAGCCTGTCGGTCGACAAAACTTCGACCGAGTAGGTATCTCGGTCGACAATTTGTCCTTGCTACTCCTAGGGTTGGAGGCTGCAGATTGGAGAAGGTTCTTCTCGGAGGAGAAGGTGGACTTCAAGCTACTTCAAGAAGGCTATCGCACGGGAAGCTACTTAAAGAAGGTTATTACAACGGGAAGCTACTTCAGGAGGAAGGCTGCTTCAAGGTTGGTGCAATTTCTTCTAGGTGAAGGCTGCTTCAAGGTTGGTGCGATTACTTCGAGGTGAAGGCTGCTTGAAGGGTTTAGGGAGAGAATTGTAATTTTATGTAAAGTCCTTGCGAGGTAATAAAATTAAATTCTTTCCAAATCCCGATTGGGTAAGCAACCGGGTAGTGGACTGACTGCCTTAGTATTTGCTAAGGTAGGAACCACTCTAAATCCTTGTCCCCTTGTCCAATATTTTTGTGATTGGTTGTTTGAGTTAAATAATTGTTTAAAATTGTTTAAAACTCTATTCACCCCCCCTCTAGTAGTTTTTCAATGTATACATACATAAAATATTATTTTTAAAGGTCACCTAAGCGATGCCTAGTCGTTCCTAGTCATAAGGCGTTCAGCTAGAACGCCATGCCGCCTTCACGCCTTGACAAGTATGACTTACACAAATAATGAAAACTAATGTCTCCAAAATTTTACTTCCCTTGATTTTATCTTTCCATATATTCTTTCTGAAATAATTATATAATTAAGGATCTTGATATATGTTGTAAGTTAATTCATACTTTGACTTGTGGATATATTATTATATGTTGATTTTTGGTTGGATTTCATGGAGATTTCCATCATAGATGATTGATTTAGATCCATTTGTGTGTTTATACATTAAGCTTATTGTATGCCAAAATATTCATATATAAATATACATGTATAATAATAAGTTAGTTGTTCCCATTTTTGTGTCATTAACTACATTGTTGGAAATTGTGGTGCCTCTTAGTCTTTGGCTAAATCCATACTCATGTACATGTTCGTGTTTCCTAGGTTAGGATCCAAGTGTGTTGCAAACATGATAGACAAATTTAGCAATTTGGTTTTTTTTGTCATTATAGCTATTTACAATGGAAAAAGAACGTCGATGTTGACCTTTGCGATCAAGCCTGCTAGTCGTTGTTACTAGTATCAATGGCAAGATTGGGTGGTCACAACTAGTATCAACGTCAGCCATTTTATATAGTCGTTAAAACTATTAACGACAAACTATATAAGTTGTCATGATTTGTAACAGCGACGAACTAAAATTATTCGTCATTATCTTTATTAACGACAAGACAGACAAGACTCGACAACTTTTTTTTCTCATCGTTAATAGTTTTAACGACAAACTTATTCACATTTACGACCAACTTTTTCCGCCATTATTGTTAACTTTTCCTATAGTGATTCTTGGTGTACATGACGGATAAAGTTTTTCTAGTCAAGGTTCTTTGATCTGCGTGCTATGAGTGAGTAGACACTCATGATTCTAATTGTCTTCAATATAAAATCTATTTCTTCAACACCCTTGAAGAACAAATAACAAGAGTTCTACATCACACAAAGTGTTACCAAGAAGGACAACTCGAGCATTCAACAAGCAGGATCGAATCAAAAATTTCTGGAAGGGAAATCTAGTATTATGCATATGCGGAATGTAGATTCGAAGGGCAAGTTCAAGCTTAAATGGGAAGGGTTCTACATCGGCCACAACAGATACGACTAGAGTGCCCCATCTTAAAGGACATGGATTGAGACATTTATCTTTGCCACACAAATGTCATCCTTGTCAAGCACTACTACTTCTCAAGAAAGCTTCAATGACTATATGACCCTAGAAAAGAGTATTGTATGGCATCCAAAAGATCATTCCCTCTAAAATACACTGAAAGTCTACTTAAGTACCTAATTGCTTCCCCCGTGCACCCTACAATAGAAAGGTCAAAGTAGAACCTTGGGCCTAGGATGGAAGGAGCACGATCGTTATCCTAAGGCCACATTGGTTTTCTAAACTAAAATTCACTTCTTAAAATAGCACTAATATAATAAAATATGTCAAACTATTCATGACGGTGACAAACAAAGGTGAAGCCCCATGATTAATATTATAAGAGGATGGAAGAAACTATGAGTCCCCGAGAGCAAGTTAATCTGATCCTCACGATCAATGTCCTAACACCTTTTCCCAGGTAAAACCCATAATGTAAACATCTTTCAATGTTAACCAAAAAGGGAACGATGGGAGGGTGAAGGCATAAGTTGAAATTCCATGCGGATATACATGCAGAAAAGAGATGAGACCAACCTAGGAGTAATAAGGTGGGAATCTTTTTTTTTGGCAATCCCCATTTATTCCCCATGAAATCCTAGGCTCACATACTAAGGCCATGATCATCTACATTCAGTCATAAGCTTTTCTGTAAAAATCCATGACAAGTGGACACCCTACAAGAAATTACCCAAAAGGCCCTTTACTTAGGCAAACACATGTTCATGGTTTATCTCTACACTAAAGCGTATCAGGAGTGAATCCTACCAAGGTGTGTATGACACCTGGCGCCTTGGACTAACTAGGTAGGGAGCTTTTGATAATACAACTACTACATGTCATGACTTTAGCACATAGTGAGACACCCAAGTTCAGTAGATCCCTAATCCATCTCCTCCTTTAGAATGAAGGTTCCCGTCTTGAAAAAATGGGCTACAATTTCTTGTAAGGAAGAACCACCTACCATTAGGAAACTGAGGTGGATGTTATCTTAAAATGCTTGTGGTTTTAATCGTCTATGTTTGAGAAGGAAATTGGATGAGGAGGTGAGTTCAAAAATGGTATAAGTCGTCCCTAATGCATTGAAGAGATCACCTAATTTTCCACAAGGAGGCTCGTACTGATATGCACCTTAAGAGTCAATAACGACCTAAGACCAAATACACATTTCAAACTTCATGGAGGGAGTATTCATAGCTAGTGTTGTAGGTAATGAATGAAAAATATATTTTTAAATCTATCACAATGTCTTGGATATGTGTGCTAACACATGAAAAATGATAGATTCAAAGTATAAAAAATAAAATATTATGCCAGTTCTCCATAAGAATCACAAATTACTATCATCGGAGGCATCGATGTTGGGTTGATGTGCATTCCTAGATAAGGATGAGTGACCAAAATGGCCTTCGATAAGAATTCCTTCACTATGCTATAGTGAGGGTTTGAAGACTCCATCAACTTAGCAAGGTTTATGTTCATTTCAAGATAAATCTATAAGACCTTAAAGGGTCCCCTCATCCTCCCGATAAAATGAGCCTAGTCTAAGATCATATAATTCAACCAGTATGAAAGGGACAATGGTCTCATTCCTCCAAATGGTAGAAAAAAAAACCCCAAAAGAAGAAACTGTCACTCAGCCAATGATCTCTTCAAAGAATAGGCCCATGAAGATTAAGGTGTATGCTCACTGTTACACCCCGATCTCACAATTACCACTAATCATGAGATTAGGGTATAAATTGAGGATTTAACGTAATACAAAGATCACCCTTAACTTTTTCATCTTTTTTCAAACTCTTTGTTTTCTCGCATTAAACCACATAAACTAACTTTACAAGAGAATTAAACTTTTATTTCTCTAATGTAATCTCAGCATTAATGATATACATCCATACATTCATTATGTTTCTCACACTTTCATGTACATACGACATGACAATCATTTGCATTCTCTATTATAAAGGAAACAAACATACAAAACATCATTTACAACTCTCTCACATCTATACAAGGACCTAGAGTGACAGGGACCAACTGAACTTAACTATACTCAGACTTAACTCTTATGGCAAATCTACTCTGATGTAATGATATCTTCTTCAAGTCCATGTGATTTCCCAAAAAATTTTGAGTAGAGGGGTGATCCTACTCGCTCAATGAATGAGTACTTCAAAGAAATAGTCCAAAGCACTGATATAATTACATATATACTTTTGAGCAACTGATATCAATTATAATAGTAGTAAGCTTTAAAGAGATTGATCATTGACAATCATAAATATGGCAAGATACTCTAGATATCAACAAGAGTAAATCAATATATGAGCATGCTTGATTAATTTCAAAGAGAACTAATAATTCATAAACATAAAAAGAATAATTGAATAAATATACACACTTGTTAGACATATCATTCATTTTATTATGCCCTGATCATATGCAGTGTAGTCTACATATGAAGACTTGTAGTGCACTACGATCACACCGTACAAGACTTAGCAGACACACTCGGGAAATGCTAAGTCTGAATACTCTCCTAGTCTGCAACAGGAAAATGGCTCTCTGGCCTAAACTGGACTCCTCTAACCTAAGCACACAGGAAGAGAGTCAAGCCACCTCTTGGCTTTTTCTATACTCTAGTGCCACTGGGACTTCTGGTTGATGTTGGACACGTTTTTCTGTACTCTAGTGCCACCAGGACTTCTGGTTGATGTTGGACACTGAAAACTATAATTTAAGGAGACTTCCACTAGGATTCGTCCCCCATGCCACCTAATTGCACGTTCTGACCCCCGTATACTGGACGCTTCCAGGGTTAGGTCATTTCACCCCTAAGGCGCATACCTCACATAGGGGTTCTATGGTGTCAGGGCCCTTAAATCTATAATTTCATTATTTCCTAGAAAACTCTTACTATGTTAAACCTTTTCTTACTTATACTCGACTCTGGTATTTCTATGGCATCTCATCTATTTAATTGCAATTCAAATCACAACATGAATATCATTCTAGACCTGATAGAGCAGTATACTCAAAAATATTGTAATTTACTGAGTAATCCATATACCATGCATGCAGGTAGATTGAAATTTCTTAAATAAACTAAACTCATATCAACTTGGCTCATATACGCTGGAATTATACAATTGATCATCGTAACACAATAATAAGAGTTAATTACTCGATATATTAGAAATCGTCAGTAGCACTTGTAAATTATCTGTAATTCCTCAAAAATCGAGCACATCAACCCAAATTCTAAGTTATGCATCACATAACTCAATTAAAAGTCAATTTACTTGACACAACAAGATTTAATTGTAAAAATGTGCGCATCAACCCTAATCTTGATTTATGCATCACATAACTTAATTAAGAGTTAATTTCTTATCATGGCAAGGATTATTAATAATAACTGAGAACATTGATATCACAGTACTTGATTCATTGAATAGCCTACCCTTAGGGTTTCATTTACCTCATTCACTTATCACAAGGATCTCATAAGGATTTCATGTGACATAAGCATTCACTGAATAAAGACTACTATCAACAAATCATATTAATACAATATATGTATGAAACCTTGGAACTGAGCTAAATTTGGGTTTCCATGCCATTCACTGGGATATCATGCATCAATGATAACATTGGATAAATAAAGTCTATCATGTCAAGAAAATCCCATCAAATGGATTTCACGATATCTATTTGCAAATATTCAACTTTCCTCGCATCTAGGGTTTCACCCTCTTTACTGAGATATCAAACAAATACTATTCACTTTAAACAAATCATGATAGTATCTGACATATATGTACTATGAATTTAGATAAAAAATCATTCATAACCAAGGGGATCTAGATAAGCAAATTTCTCTATTTACTTATACAACAAATTTTAGTCATAGACAAATTCCCTATATTTTAGTTTATTCTTATAACCTCTGCGAATACATAGGGAATTCTCATTAGGATGTATTGTATGCATTTCTAATATAATTTTATCATCTAAAATTCATCCAAACAGAGGAGGAATCCATTTCATATCATTTTGCAACAACTTAGAACAAACAGACAATTCATAGTTTGTAGTCGCATACTAAGCAATTAAAGATTATGGATGATTTAACCAATTTTTGTACAATATACTGTTTAAAGGAAGTTCCCACTCACCCTAAGGTGTGAAAACACCTTAAAAATGTATCCCATATCTGAAAATTTCAAATCCATATCAAATCCCTAATAATTCACCTGATTCTTCATCCTTTCAACTCAAAAACCCTAGAAATGAAGAATTATGAAGAAAGAGTGAGAAAAGGGGAAGTTTTGATACCATTTTGGATCAAATCAGAGTAGGGACGGAATTTTGACATGTGAGAGAAGATTCATCATGAAACTCTATCCAAAGAAGCTAAACTTACATGATTTCATCATTCCTCAGACCGCAAAACCCTAGGTCAACATCTCCATCATTTTCTCCTCTCAAATCCTAACTCTCCCTCTCTCTCTAGGATTTCATTTCTCTGGATTGAATTACAAATTATGAGAGCTCCTTGTGTGTTAGGTTGATCATATAGAGCAATTGAGCTGCTTGGGTCAATTGCACTTTGACCCCTCACTAAACTCTTTCTTATTTCAGCAGATTTTTCTTTCATAAAAAGGTTTATGTAGTTCGTATATTTCAGAGATCAAACCTTCTCCAAAAATTATGATAATTTATCATGATGTGTATAACTTAGTTGCTATCTAGAATTATATAGAAATGTCAGTTACTGGAATTCATCTACTGATAAGATCTAAATGCCTGCAAAAATTATGAAAATTTTACCTTTTGTTTATTATTGAGTTTTCGATCTCCAGTTAAAATTTCATATCATTTGGAATTACCAATAAATAATTAAAAATCAAACAATATATTTCTAAACAACATTCTGTTAGCATGATCGGTTGAAGAATATCTCGGCCGAGAATGACTTTCAAAGAACATCCAAAAAATCTGAATTTTTTTACTAAAATGAACGATTGAGTTATACATATTATATACAAATTTCAATTAAATCCAAATTATATATAAAATATGATAAATTATTTACCGTACTACTATCTTGATCAAATTCCATACTCATGTACCATCAAACCCCTAATTTTAGCCAACTAGGGTTTATATTTCTCAAACCCTAATTTCTCAAACAATAGAACACTTAACGTTCTTATTAGGTTTAAAACATCATAATTGAATTATCATCATTAATTCGATTTAAGAAATGATCAATCCAGTTAAGCATATAATCATCCAAGTAAACCCTAGTTTACCAATTAAGCTCGGATACAGTCATAACACACACAGACGGGGCATGTTGAAACAACAAACAACACATAATGTTGTGCTCTTGAACAATACCCATAGGGGTGCCATCTGAATTCAATGACCATATTCAATCAACCATCGAGCACCTTGGGATTTCTTCACATCAAGAAGACTAGCCAGCTCAATAGCCCAATTTGTGTAATAACCCAAATTTTAGGGTTATTTGAGGACCATGAATGTTGTGCGAGTGGCTCACCCTAAATTAAGGAATTGTTTATTTAGATATGGATTCCTTTCACCCCAAATATTTTTTATATTCAAGAAAAAATTGAAGATTAATGAACCTAAATGACTTTAATCATGACGAATAGGCTTTATTAATTGACTTAGGAACTTATGAGACCTAGACGTCCATTTCATTTTCACAACAAACCAAAATCATCAATTGAGGAGCCCTTAGGTATGTTATTGTCATAACAAGTGTTTGTAGACTTATTGGATCCATATTTGATGATTAATTGAATCGAATTCTAGGTTTATACATCAATTTATAAAATTGTTTGAAGAACTTATTTACATCACCAAATAATTTTGAGTGCCAAAGTTTGATAGTAGATACATTAGGATATTCTGGATCTAAGTCTAAAATTTTGAGGATAGTTAGATATTTCTATAAAGAGATATAGTTGTTTGAATATGAGGATATTAATAAAATATATGTGGTAGAACCTTGTTCTTTTGGTTACTTTGATTTAGAACACGTGACATATTAATATCACGCTGGACTGCCCTTTTCTTGGGTTTGGTCTTCAGCTTGGCAGTGTGGCCTATTCCTGTCTGCTAGCTGGAAATTGGATTGGGATCCTATCACCACGTAGCTCTTAAGCCTACGTTTGGCACCGGACTGGGATTCTGGAATCTGGACTGGGTTAGTCAGGGTTAGTCTGGATTCCGGTGCTGGGGCAGTCAGGATGCAGTCAGATTTTGTTTGGCAACGCAGTCTGATTCTGGTCAGCTGGCCTGATTACAGTCTGACTGCAGTCTGAATCTGTTTGGCTGGAAGTCTGATTCTGTTTGGCAGTGTAGTCAGTATCTGCTTATTCTGTCATGTTCTTGCATCACTGTTTGAACAAGTACGCAGAATGTGTATTTGTGATGTCACTTCAACCTAAGTTTAGAATATATTAAAAATATATTTTATTTGTGTTGTGTGGGTGTTATTTTGTATATTTATAACAGTGCAAATAAGATATGATAATTCTAATTTTACGGAGTGATTAAAAATTAATGAAACGTTCTGTTTGAACAAGTACGCAAAATGTGTATTTGTGATGTCACTTCAACCTAAGTTTAGAATATAGTAAAAATATATTTTATTTGTGTTTTGTGGGTGTTATTTTGTATATTTATTACAGTGCAAATAAGATATGATAATTCTACTTTTATGGATTGATTAAAAATTAATGAAATGTTTTGTTTGAACAAGTACGCTGAATGTGTATTTGTGATGTCACTTCAACCTAAGTTTAGAATATATTAAAAATATATTTTATTTGTGTTGTGTGAGTGTTATTTTTTATATTTATAAGATATGATAATTCTAATTTTACGTAGTGATTAAAAATTAATGAAATGATACTGTCGTCTGGAATGACATTTACATGTGGTATATATGTAATGTTGATCATAGTTTATTGTCGTCATTAGTGTGACAAATTACATTATCGTCAGTAACAGTCAAGCTAAGATTTTGTCGTAATAGTCAAGCGTTCATAACATAAAAAAATTACATTATCGTGAGTAAAAGCAACTGATAATAATCATATTGTCGTCATTAGTGAAACATAAACGATCACTGATAATAACATGATTGTTTACGGGTGATCTTCGTAAGGGTAGAAGGACAAAAAATGGGAGCAATAAACACCCAAACAAAAGCTAAGATTTTGACAAGGCACTTTGGGGGGACATTATGGCCTCATCGTACTCGTCCCAAGACACTGGGCATGGTTCCTCCACCGGCTGCTTGTTTTGTTGTTTGATGTCGTCTTTTGGCCAATCAAACAACAATGGCAAATGAGGAACATGCTGACTGACTTTTCCCTTGAGGACTTTGCCCTTGACTTGATCATCGATCCCAATTTTGCCCTCGTCCTCGTTTGTGTGATTGCAACATGGTTTTGTGCATAAAAGGTTATCTTCAACATATTTTTGAATTTTTTCCGGTGACATCAAAAGTTTTTCAAATTGTGTCCTTGCCCTTGCCTTTGCACGTGATGTCGACATCTATAATTAATAACAAAGGTATGAACAAATAACAGAATTTGTAAAGTAACTGTGGCAATAAGATAATAATGAAGTAGGAAATTTGATCGCATTATGGTAGCAACATATAATAATGCAACACATAAGTAGACAATGTAAATTGTTTTGACGTAAAAACACAACTACATTTAGCACAAATGTTACAAGTTCATTTGTTTATTTCAATTGTCAGTGCTAAAAAAAATCCCTGGTGGGTAAGTGTGACGCGTCGTCAAGAAGTTGCGTTCAATGCCTTGTTGTGCGGCCAATGTGGAGGGAGGCAATAAATCTTCCAATATGAACATATTGTCTCCTACAAACTCTCTCTTGATGTATTGCCATTGCATTTGCAACTCAGGCAATGAAATGTAAGGGCATTCTGTTATGTATACGAACTGGTGCCATGCCTCCATCCAAGCCTGTGTAGAGTATACTCCATTCACACATCTACCCACTTCATATTGGGTTCTCATCAAACCCCTGAGAACCATATCAAGCTCGTGTGACCAGATAAAAGACGGTGTCGGCGGTTGGCCAGCCATAGAACAGATTCTGTAAGTAATATATTTTTCAAAATGTAAGGGTGTATATCACAATTAATTGTATTATTCGGTTTGAGCTAACGTTAAGCAAAAATTCGAATAATAACATACATCATTACTAAAACACTCATCAACATGAAGAAAAATTTCATACCACTTAAAATGTAATATGACGTTTATAAAAGTGCCTAAATTAAACAAGTGTATGATGTTCATAACATCCATTGATAGTTATTCTAAACACAGAAGATAATGTAAATGCATTTGCCATTCAACGTTATGGAGTCATTTGAGGTGAAGGGATGTCGAGAAGCATACGACAATCTTCCTCAAGACTGGCAACTTTGCGTTCTAAAACCTCATGCTCATACTTTTTGGTAGAGTATAATTCATCGTAGTTGTAATGAATTTCAACGAAGTCCTTCATGTTCATCGCCTGACCCCACACTAACTTGCACTCAATAGTTAGTAACATAATCTCCGCTTTCAATGAATCAATTTTGGGGGGGAGATCGACTGCCCAATGGAAGTATCTGCATTGGTCTTTTCCCTAAAATGTAGTACGAGGTACAAGTTAATGGAAAAGAATGCGGAGCCTCGACAAGGACAGTATATTGTTTATTGATGTACTATCACACCTCACGAGTAGGGCATATGTAATACATTTCGCCCGGCCTTTGACTCAGAATGGAAAAGTCATTTAACCCTGCATCCTCTGTGTTAAGCCGTAAGGCTGCATTTAGCCCACAATCACACCTCGGAACCTCAGATGGAATCATCGACATCTAATAAAACAGAATTGACGATTAATAGAAAAATATCGGGTTCATGACATAGTTTTCAAAGATAATACGAAGACTGAGTAGCTAATTGTTGCAATAGACAAGTGGAGTTCATTTAGACATATCATAATATAGTATATCTATGACGTGTTGTATCCATCTTCTTCTGATGAAGAGTCATTATCGCTCTTAATTTGAAGTCAGTGGTGAAGATATCGGCACCTCTCCCGCATACTTGAAATTTCTTCTTGAAACCTAGCTGTGTCTGCTCTGGTTGAACAGACAAAGGCACAATGTTCTGACCAGAACTTGCGTTCACTACGTGCATATGCGAGTTGTGATACCATTGCATCCCTAATTGCAGTCATCGTAGCCACTGTAGGTGGTACTTGCTGCGCGGGCAACCTCATATGGCATCTGGTTTGTACAAGACCCCTACCACATGTAAAATATGGCCTGTGGGGATTGTTGTCTTCAAACCGTCCATTTGCCGCATGTTTGGCATCCATGTACACTCGTACGGTGCACTGCAGACCACATGGGCACGACGGCATGTCTTTGTCCATTTTTAGACAGAAAACCTAATGAGACATAATTTCACATTGTTTATAAGTAGGCAAATAAAACGGTGAACAATACAGTTTGAGAACAAAAGTTGGCCGTTAGGTTACACAAATAAGGGAGTAAGTGAAACATGTTGTAGAACATGTTTCAATGTCTGCAAGTTACAAAACAAATGTATAAATCACTGATTTGCCCACATAGAATTGGCAACAGTTTCACACAAGACATCTCCCTCTCTAGCATCGACCTGGCTTGTTTGTTGCAGAGAACTCAATTCGTTCGAGATGTCTGTCGTAGTATGAGGCTCATCCAAGTTTTCGTCCATCATAGGATCGCCATCATTTTGGCGCCGGATAAAATTGTGAACGATACAACAAGCCATTACAATCCGAGACTGAGACTGCACGGGAAAAGTTGCTCCTTTACGAAAGTAGGAAAACCTCTTCTTCAACACACCAAAGGCTCGCTCGACAACGTTACGTAGTTGAGCATGTCAGTGGTTGAACATTTCCTTTTTGCTTGTGTATGAGCCTCTGTTACCCCGATACTCTGCTATATGGTAAGCAACGTTTTGATATGGTGCAAGAAATTGCCTGGTGTTGGCGCACCCTGCATCAACAAGATAGTACTTCCCAGCGGGTACTTTGAACCCGCCTGTGGTTGTAGCTGCCTGAAGTACCCTTTGGTCAGCAGCAGATCCCTCCCAACCAGTCATGATATATGTAAACTCCATTGAGAAGTTGACTGCAGCCATGACATTCATGGAAACATTCCCTTTTCTATTTCTATATCGGTTCTGCTTTTCACGCTTCACCAAAACGGGGATGTGTGTCCCGTCAATTTCCCCAATGGCATCCTAAGACAAGTATATAAGAAATACGCAAGTAAATACCAAACTCAACGATGACTATAGTGGTTATATTAACAATGGAATGGACAATGGTCAACTAAGTGATGGCCATACCTTGAAGTAAGGGTAAAATCTTAGACTCTCGCCGATGCGGCGGTGTGGAGTTGTGGATGCAGTTGGCATGACAATATATTCACTGCACAAATCACACACTGCATCCAACACCTCGTTAAACTTTCTACTTATGGTCTCACCACTGTGAATGTAGTCCTCAGCAAGAACACGGTTGGTATGGCCATGGCCAACCATCTGAAGGAAGTAGCAAACTGCCTCCACTGATGACACACCTCTAGTACTTTTCAACAAACCTCGGCCCTCAAGTTTGTCAACAAAGGCTAAAACCGTGTTGGGTAGCATACGGTACAGATCGTACGCCCTCCTTTCATGGCCGGTTATTATTTCTAAAACCTTTTGATGGCCGCTCCTAATACTAACCGATCTCGGTATTGGTTGGTGTGTGGTTGAGGTGTCTGAATTTCCCATGATATTGTGGGAAATTTGGTCGGCTATTTGGTAGGATATTGCGTTAGCAATGTCATAAGCCAGAGCAGACATAACATGCAGTAGTTGTAGAATGTCATCAGTTGTTTCATATGGATGCATACCAGCCATCACGTCTATAATTAAAAGCGATTATCCGCATAAGGGAAATATCAAGATATTGCAGAAATGAAATTAGGGCTTGTTCCATTAAAACCATTACATAGTACTATAGTTCAGAGCTTGTTCCCAACATAATAAAATAGTACAACAACAACTGAATAAAATAGTACAACAACAACTTTTGATAAAGTTCATCAAATAAAAGGCAGGATACTGATATACTTATTAAATTAGTCAACCTCAAAAGTACAGTGGAGATTGTGGCGTGAAGGGTGATTGTGATGCAGAAGCTGTGTTCTTCATTTCCCACAAGTCTTGCAACCAAATGGTAATTTTGTGTGGGGTGTCCATAAGGCTTAGGTAAATGTTACGGTTAGATGGATCTTTTATGGCGTGCACAAGAGTGGTAAAAACTGGGACAGGGGCGTCAGGGTAGGTTGCCTGAAAGTGGTGCAAAATGGTTTGGTATTCGTCTTTATCATTACACCTAGCAGCAATTCCGCTGCCCATCTCATGTACCTTGGAAAACACCTTTGTGAATTCGGACACAACATCATTAGACAGTACACAACTGTCCTGTGAGCTTGACGCTCGCTTCCTACGTCTGATTGTGGCGGGAGTCGTTGCACCAACACCTTGGTTGTGTGATCCGCCATTGATGTCCTCACTTTGTGTCCCAGAATTAACCACGTCTTCAGTGAAACCGGCTGGACCGGTTGGTTCTGGGCTGACAAATGAATCAGATGCATCTAGGTCAACAGCAACATCATCTTCAGATGCAACATCAGAAGGAGGTTGTCTATCGGTTGAGGACATTGCATGATGGCCCCTAGCTATGTTCCTCCCCCCCATCAGCTCGACGTCGTGGTAGTGGTAGAATGGTTTGTTGAGCAATCTCTCTAGTTCCCTGTTTGCCTAAAATAGGGGACAACTACTGATTAGGTCAAAAGTAACAAGTTTAGTTTAATATATAATAGTCAGGGGAGTATATATTATTAGACATACCGTAAGTGCCTCCCTCCACTCCGGGGTGTCAGGAAATATTGGCTTGTGCCTGTTGTCATCCCATCCAACACCACTTTTGTTGGTTACCAGTTTTATCTTTGCATAGTCTCTCCTGAGGTTCTTCCACCGAGTTTTTAACTGATCCAATGTACCCTCGTTCCTCCCCATCCTGATATGCCAATCGCGTAGCGTATCCCTCCACGCGTCCCTAGTAAATATTCCATCGACGCACCTACCCATGTCATATTGTCTCCTCAATGCCGCAACCAGAGCCTCATCCAACTCTTTCGACCATACAATACGGAACCTCGGATCGGGTGCAGCCATAGAAGCAATGACACTGTGATATATCAATTTAGTGTGGGTGTTTAAACGAAACCGTCATACGAACCTAGTAGTATGAGACTATGCAGTTGAAAGCAATAACTTGTATTGAAGTAGGCTAAGACAAGATCCATTACTCGGACCAGTCATAAGATCCAAAATGTGTACAACAAATTTTAAATTGTAGTTAAATTTGAAATGGTTGTAGCAAATGCATCATCAAATATGTTCATTACAGGAAAACTACATAAATAGCAAGCATTCAGCATGGCATTCACATTCAACGTGTTCGTATTGCTCATGAGATATACCTGGTAAGCCCAAGTGAAGGTTGAAGAGAGTTGCACGGCCAGCGACAAGGTCAGGGACGGTACATACAAGAAATTCAGAGGGAACACAGATTAGCCGAAATAGTGATATTATTTGCAATATAATCAGCAGAATTCGTGTGTACAATAGTAACATTGTAAAAATATTGGTATATGTCTGATGTATCACAACCCTAGCACAACAACCACAATTTGCACAATTGCCGCCATATAGTTTTCTTTTCATGGCTAAGGTTATTATGATGTAATGGACAGTAGGCTAAGACACGATCCATTACCCGGACCAGTCATAAGATCCAAAATGTGTACAACAAATTTTAAATTGTAGTTAAATTTGAAATGGTTGTAGCAAACGCATCATCAAATATGTTCATTACAGGAAAACTACATAAATAGCAAGCATTCAGCATGGCATTCACATTAAACATGTTCGTATTGCTCATGAGATATACCTGGTAAGCCCAAGTGAAGGTTGAAGAGAGTTGCACGGCCAGCGATAGGGTCAGAGATGGTACATACAAGAAATTAAGAGGGAACACAGATTAGCCGAAATAGTGATATTATTTGCAATATAATCAGCAGATGTACATGTGGCATAGACGTAAATGTGGCAATAATGAAAGTTATATACATAATTTTGAAAGTTATACTTGTATGCATAGACGTAAATGTGGCAATAATGGGTATTTGAGGTTCCACTAATATACAAAATAGATTTATATAAATTATGTAATCCACCATACAACAGTTTTGGACTTAAGTAACGGATTAAGGATAACAGTGCTTAAATAGCAGCAGTAGATAATTTTTTATTTCAGTAGATAATTTTCATTAGTTTAGGGTTATATTCAGCTTATATACAGAGTTGTTGCAGCTAATATGGATGCTTGAAGCTTCCTAAAATAAGCAAGAAGGGATTTCTTATAAATACCAAGGATCATATTCGACCAACTAGCACAGGGATGCCTCAACATCAAGATCAAGATCAGATTCAATCAACTAATATGGCTGCAATCTATGTATAGTACAATTGGATAGCTATACACGGACGCCTCAACATCAAGATCAGATTCAACCAACTACCACAGGAAAAATAGTAAAATAAATACCAACAGTACTATCCAGAAAATAATGACATTGTACAACAAACATAGATATATATACTTCATTTGTATATTAGGACATGTGTATAGCAAATAAATAATTAAATACCTATATATAGACTCAGGACTCCATAAAAAACTTAAGGCGACATTTTGGTTAAGGCGCATGTCAAGGCTCACCCCCTTGGGACACCTTGACAAGTATGACATAAAGGCCAACAAGTTTACCCACATAATTGAAGTGTGTAGAAAAATATAAACATGATGGATAGATAATAGTTTCAAGTGGGAGAAAGAGGGATAAAACCACATTTGTCAGCCCATTTAGTTGACCACTTTGACAAGATGACAGTTGTCTAGGAAAGCAGCTGCCAGATGCTTGCTTTGGTATGATGATTCAAACATTAAATGGGGACAAGTAATATAAACAACATGATCAACACCTAACAAATGAACTTCCTCACAAGGTAGATGAGTGCCACCTTTAACTAACATAATGATGTTTAAGTTTATTGTGTTTCTACAAACCTAAAGAATATGAAGCATATTAGGTGATAGACAATTACTTTATCCCAATCCATGGTTGCAAACCAGAACAACAAAAGTTCCAAGTCAAGTATGTTATTTCTGATACCTCTAAACTTGACTGAGGCACTATTTATTGCTTATAGGGTACTAAGGTACATGTATTACTTCTGTAAAGGCACACAATCTAATAGTAAATTGCAAGTGATATGACATCCTACTCAATGAGAAAAAATTCTGGCACAATTTACTATTAGGAAAGTATTACACCCACATCAGAAATACATTTTGTTTATCTCAAGGACCATTTTTACTAGTCAAAAATTCAATTGTTAGGGATGTATAAATTTAGAGGAATGCTTAATAATATATAGGATTTCATCAATGTAACTATTGAATACTAAAACTAACACATTGTTGCTAAATATAAGATCATTGACAATGTAACAATGTCATGCTTATTGAATAAAGAGGATTTATGAGTCAAATATGATTCATAATTCTACATGTCTACCAAGTGAAGGATGTCCAAATCATGCTTTTAGTATGATTTAACAATAAATAATAAGATACATACATAGTACTTCAATACCAAGAAATAATGAACTTTTCAAATAACTTGAGGAGCAACGATATCATGTAGTATTTCTAAAAATGTTGAAAGCTAGTCATTTCCCTCATGGGTAGAAGATCATCATTGTAAAGCAAAAATTATGTGTGTAACAATTCTCAAAAGGAAAAAAATGAGTTGAGTAGTTTCATTTTGTTGTATTTTATTTTGAGTAGTTGTTTGGTGGTTCATCAGGTCATAATACTTATTGAGAAAGTTTCAGGGGCTTCTCATTTAGACACATGAACGGATATCTAATAATAGTTTACATATGTCTCTTATGATGGGACATTTCTTCAATAATATGTTATTTAATCTTTCATAACTTTCTTTAGGATTTAAAATATTATAAATCCCCATTAGCACATGTGATAATTTTAGGATTTAAAATTTTTATTTCAGTAGATAATTTTCATTAGTTTAGGGTTATATTCAGCTTATATACAGAGCTGTTGCAGCTAATATGGCTGCTTGAAGCTTCCTAAAATAAGCAAGAAGGGATTTCTTATAAATATCAAGGATCAGATTCAACCAACTACCACAGGGATGCCTCAACATCAAGATCAAGATCAGATTCAAGCAACTAATATGCCTACAATCTATGTATAGTACAATTGGATAGCTATACAGGAATGCCTCAACATCAAGATCAGATTCAACCAACTACCACAGGAAAAATAATAAAATAAATACCAAGAGTACTATCCAGAAAATAATGACATTGTACAACAAACATAGATATATATACTTCATTTGTATATTAGGACATGTGTATAGCAAATAAATAATTAAATACCTATATATAGACTCAGGACTCCATAAAAAACTTAAGGCGACATTTTGGTTAAGGCACAGGTCAAGGCTCACCCCCTTGGGGCACCTTGACAAGTATGACATAAAGGCCAACAAGTTTACCCACATAATTGAAGTGTGTAGAAAAATATAAACATGATGGATAGAGGACCTAAATCACTCTATACCAACTTTTGAAGTCATCCATAGTTCCAATCCAGCAACTAGCCATAAACAAATTGATGATCAGCAATGCGAGTGCCATGTAGTAATGAAAAACCTCTTATGACCATCACTGCAGGATCAACAGCCAAAAATTGAACTACTATTGTTTGCGAAAATTGAAGTTTTGGAATGCAGGCATAGACAGGATGCAACTACATATTACTCTATGCGTTCCACAAGGACAATTTCAGGGTCTAAATCTTAAAAAGGAAAAACAATGTGACAAAAAATACCAGGAAATGATGTCAAATAACTAGTTCTTGCCTTGGTTATGAATTACTTTTTGTTAGATAGAAACAAGAAGCTGACGTTCATCAAGTATCAGAGCAAATATACAATATAGAGGGAGGGATTACTATGTAAAGCAGCCATACTGCAGCCCCACTCAATAAAGAACACAAAAAAAGGAAAAATCTGGGCTGCTTAGAAATTAAAGTATATATAGGAAATGCCACCATCGTTCACCTTGAGAAAGTAGGTTTAAAAGTGAAACATAAGACAAGAGCAGAAGGTTTTACTGATGGTCTGCTCTTCGTTGAACATCAGTGGACTGGACACACACCAGCCATGCTCTGGAATTCCCTGGTATCATTGCCAGCCATACTTCCATTCAATTGGTTATGATTGCATATGTATATTGGGTGTTAACCAGTAACTTTGGAATTTATAGTCATGGTGTCAACTTTCAAACTATGGTTACTTTTATCTATATATCAGAAGGTAACTTGTTGTGGTGAACAAGCAACCACATTGTACTGTAAAACTAGTGAATGATGATAAAGAACATAATAACTCAATCACTTAAATGAATGCTTTCAAATGTTTTGTCAGGTACTACAAATTTTACAGGAAAATGGAGCCTGAATGTTAATTGAAACTACACAATTTACCAAAAGAGAAATCATTAATTACACCGAAACCCCATTCTAATTACACCAAAACCCTAGTCAATGCAAAATTACCTCAATGGTAATCTAAGACTAGTTTCACTTTACATAAAAGAACTTCACTCGTGGTCACATATAACACAATATGAGGAGTTTCTATGACTCCATTCTGTTCGGATCTACAAAGCAATTTCTGTCCATATACACCACAAATAAAAACATGATGGATAGAGGATAGTTTCAAGTGGGAGAAAGAGGGATACAACCACATTTGTCATCCCATTTAGTTGACCACTTTGACAAGATGACAGTGGAGTGGGAAATTGACCACTTTGTATGCATAGACGTAAATGTGGCAATAATGGGTTGAGGTTCCACTAATATACAAAACAGATTTATATAAATTATGTATTCCACTATACAAATTTTGGACTTAAGTAAGGAAATAAGGATAGCACAGCAATAGATACAGAGTAGTTGCAATCGGAGAGCTAATATGTACAGAGCTGTTGCAGCTAATATGGCTGCTTCCTAAAATAAGCAAGAAGGGATTTTGTATAAATACCAAGGATCAGATTCAACCAACTACCACAAAGATGCCTCAACATCAAGATCAAGATCAGATTCAATCAACTAATGTTATACTTTGAAATGTTACTAAATAGCAGGTCGGCGGAGACATATACCATTTTTTATACTGAAACCCTTGCAATGTTACTGACGAGATCGATGAAAAGGGGCGGCGGATACCTACCTTGCAAGCAGCTCGGCGACTTCCCACAACAGCGGCTCGGCAGCGGCGACGGCGGCGGAACAGAAGAGTGTATGGAGGCTTCGAAGGTGAAATGCGACCAGATCGATGATGAAATGCACAAGTATATAGCAGGCGGGACACTGCTTGCCCTTCCTAGGGTTTACTGCACGGCGCTTTGATGCGAGTTGACAACTCGGGAGTAGCTCGGCGCTTGCAGACGAGCTTGCAGACGAGCCACCACAGCTTTGCCGCTTGATTGACCTGCTACTCCGCCTACTCCACTAGGCAGGGCTTAGGGCACGCCAGTCACCTGCCATGGCTGCCGCCGGAAGGACCGATGGAAACGATGGCTCAGCTTTATTACTGGCGATAATAGTAATGGCGAGGATAGACCACAGAGCTCGTCTCGAGGTCTCGGGAGAGGAGGTATCGGGAGGGAAGAGAGGATAGGCCACAGAGCAGAAGGAGCAGAAGATAGGAGGTAGAGGGGAAAGGAGACGAATGTCGGGATGGGTGTGGAGCGAGGGGAGGAGAGGATCGCGTAAACCGGGTTGTGAACTGGAATCCCGCCCCTCGTGGGATTGGGACAACCCCGATTTGGGGGTTCCGTTATCTCATAACGGAGGATTTTCTGGGTTTTGAACCAAACGTGAACCAGCCTTGAACCGGCAGATGTTTGGCAGGGTTGGCACTAAAAGACAGTACGAAACCGGGTTTCGGTCCCGTGCCAAACGCAGGCTAAAGGTGTGTAGGTGGCCCTATATCTAGAGGGAGTCATCGCGAGGAGTCTCTGTGTGATGGTTAGATTGGTTGAATCCGCCACACTGCTAGGATCTAACGACCACTTCCAAGGGTATGTGGTGGAAAGAATAGTCATCGAGCCGCCACCTATTTTGCTTTATCTACTGATGTCGGAAGAAACCCACACATACTTAGGGAGGACGAATCAGAAGCTAAAGCGGGTCGCTTTAACAGGGAGAGCCACTGCAAGAGCATTGCGCATCCTTCCAAGAACCTTCGTAGATAGGTGGCAACTCAAATACCCACATCGAGCTCAACTATTGGCTTAGGAAGTTGAAGAGTTGGGGAGAGGCTTCTGCTCAAGCTTGCTACGATTTGAGTCTACTTCAGAGTTTCTGAAGCCTCGAGCAACACTCTACAAGGGATGCAATGAGGAATTCTCGGTAGTAGAAGGGCTGACGGACTTGCCAATCAGCAATCCAGACCTTTCGGGGAGGGACAAGCTCACAACCTCTCTACGGAGTTCGTTGCATCCTAAAGCAAGCTCTACATGGTGGGTCGATGAAAGCCCCAATTGGAACTTTCCGCTCCACCTTCTTCTCTGACCCTCTTCTTGGGTATAGAGACAGCCTTCACCAGGTTGGGACATAAGGTGCCATGATCACTCCATGGGGCATGCTTGATTTGTGACCGACACTGGTTCGTGGCTGGAGGAGCAGTTCCTAGTCGTTTCCTTGCAGTGACTCTCCTTTCTGGTAGCGCAGGCACAAAGCATAGGATAGGAGCGGTGAATAGAGAGATCTCGTGAGGCGAGAACTAGACTAGAAGAGAGAGTGAATGGACCGAATCCCTAACTCAGGCAGCCCAACTAGCAATCCAGCCGGTTCATCTGGATCAATGCAATCCAATGAAGGAGCTACGCGCCTCTCCCTTTCATGGTGATGTGGTAGAGATACAGCCTCCAAGGAGCAAGATATGTTGGCCTTGCTTAATCTTGAAGAGGTAATTCCCAGAATCCATGTTAATACCCTTTATCTTGCAAAAACAATAGAAAATAGCTCATTTATCCAAATAATTCCCCCAAAACACCCACAGACTGAGGAAAATGTCTACTTTATTGTGAAACCCTTATATCAAATCATTTTTTTGGAGAAGCTAAGAGGCTATTTATTCATCTCATCCTCCTCCTATGACCCAATATGGAAAAGTTGTACACATCTCAAATTCAATGCATACTGTAAATTTGTTAGTACTACTACCATTACAATGATCCTATTCCAATTTTGGAAGGATGCATTCAGGTGGTCTATCATAATCAAATCCAGATAGATTGTTTTTAAGTGGTGCTTGGCCAAGGTGTCTTCCACCTTGTTGCAAGCTCTGTTTCCATACTTAATCCTCCATTATTTTTCCTCTTTCAACTTCTTTTGAACTCTTTCTAGTATTCTTGTGTACCTTGGGTATTGTGCAGGGTTTCTTTGAAGCATTTTAACAACCACCTCGCAGCCATTTTCAAATTCTACTTTATGTTTCATATTTTTGCATGCAAGCTCCATGGCCATATCAATAACTATCAATTCTTCATGGGTGGCCGACTCTGCATATATTCTACGTCTATGCCCACTGATCCATCTCCCTTCTTCATCTTGGATTATTATAGCTATTGTGCCTGTCCTTGTGTTCCATGCTACATCCGTCTTGAGTTTAATGTAGCGCTTCTCAGGTGTCCTCCACATTTTGTTAGCAGTTTGTTCATCTATCTCTTGTTTAGTCCCCCAGACTTTCTTTGTGAGTTCTGTTTTCTTAGGTTTATTTGAACCAAATGATATGTTGGTTTAGAGGTGTGTTTGAAGATGTGTGTCTTCATGGCACTCCACATATACCAACAAGCTATCATGAATTGAATGAGGTTCTTGTTACTCGACTGCAGGTTGTGTCTCAATCATTCCCCATTTGTTGATTGAAACAAGTGTGTTGGAATGTTGGGTGACAGCAGTTCCTTCCTTACCTCAACAACATATTTGCAATCACATATTGCATGTAGTTGTGTCTCCACTTCCTGGTTGCACATCTCACAGGTACCGTCTACAGCAAGGTGTCTCCTTTCTCGCTGGTTGTTGGTGAGTGAAGCTCCATGTATCATTATCCAACAGAAGAGTTTATCTTTGGCTACAATTTTGCTTTACCCAATGGTTTTCCATTCTCCTGCAGTATTGATATCTCTCTATGATAAAATGAGGCGGTAGGAAAACTTGGTGGAGAACATCATGTGTGTCATTGCCTCCCAACTCATATATCATTTCCTTAATTGTGGTTTGGTGGTTCAACTACGAGGATGGCTCTGACTGTGGGTCCCAACCATTCAAGTAGGAAGGCACATCCCATCTGCCATCATCTATTACAACACTTTGTAAGTTCAGATCAATAAAATCATTAGGTATAATTCTCGTCAATTTGCTAGCCAGCCGAAATATCGGTCTTACCCAGTCATCAGTCTAAAACTAGATGTCCATGCCATTTCTAGGCTGGATGTAGGAATTGTCTTGGATGAAAGCTTTTCTTTTCAACGTAGCTCTTGCTAGTAGGGACCCATTCACTGCAGATTCATTGTTTTGTTTTGTGTATTTGTGCTTCATGAACTTGCACTAGATTGTGTCATGGTTGGATTCCACATCCCATGCATTTAGGTTCCATTCTTGCATTTTTTTTGAGTCCTAATCCTCCTTAATTTTTGCTAGTAGTCACTTTGTCCCACACCACCAATGACATAAGGTGTGCTTTGTGATTACCTCTCCATAGAAATCTTTGAATGCTTCTATCCACTCTATTACACAAACTCAGTGGAAGTAATGCCTTCTGCATAGTGTATGTTGGTATAGCCTGAAGTGTTGTGTGGGCCAAGCACTGTCTTCCATCTAGGGAGAGGCACTTAGCTGCCCATACGTTCACTTTAGAATCAACCCTATGTAGAATCAACCCTATGTAGAATCTTAGAGCAGGTTTTGTTGTTAACTCTGGAGTGTATAATCGGTACCCCCAAATACTTTCCCAAATTTTGGGTCTCTTGAAATCCACCAATGCGATTAATTTGTCTCATGTTCATCCTCGACACACTGGTAGCAAAATATAGTTGTGTTTTTTTATTGAGATGGCCTGTCCTGACGCCTTCTCAAATTGGCCAAAGCATTTCTTTATAGCACACATCTATTTGCAGCTCTCTTGTCCAAACAAAACGGGGTCATCTGTGAAGCACATGTGTGACAAATGAATTCCCGTTCTGCCTAACTGCACAAGTTTCCATTCCTTCTCATCAACAACTCTCTGGATCATCTGGCTTAGTCATACAATGCATAGAAGAAAGATGTAAGGTGATAATGGATCCCCCTGTCGTAATCCTCGACTCAGTTTGAAGGGTTTGATTTGGTTTACATGCCACATAATGGAGCACTCTCCTGCAATTATAGAGTTTATAATATAAGCAATGATATTGTTTGGGAGCAAGGTTTTCTTTAGTGTGTCATGGATGAAGCTCCAAGATAACATGTCATATGCCTTTGACAGTTTAACTTTAATGGTCATAGTCTTTGGTGCATTGTGCTTTTTCATTGCATGAATCGCCTCCTGTATGATGGCTATATTGTTTGTGATCCTTCTCCCAGGTACAAAGGCACTTTGTGCTAGGAGACCCAATTCAAGAGGTTTTTCTTCAATATTTCTACAATGATTTTTGAAGCGAGCTTCAGACAGAAGTTGTTCAAAGATATGGGCCTCATCTGATCATATGAGATTGGATTGAGGAATTTGAGTATTAGAACAATAGTCAATGCACAAAAAATCATTTCTTAAAGGACAACAACTATTTGCATATTTCATAGTCTTCATGACTGAATCCCTGATGATGTTCCAATTTTTTTATTACAAATAACCCATTGACTCCAATGGGCCCTATAGCTTTGTAAGGGTTTATTTGCTTCAGGACGTCAACACATTCTTCATATGTTGGTATAGAAACAATTTTTAACAAATGTTGATTAGTCAGTTTCATTAACTGACATGGAATGTCGTTGTGGGTAGCTTGGTTTTGTGCATTTTCAAGTTTAGTCAGAAGTTCTTGAAAGTTACTTTGGATGATGTTTTGTAGGGATTCACGTGATGTACCCAATCTTCCTCCCTATTCTTCAGTTTGGTGACAGTATTATGTATCCTATGTTGTTTGACAAAAACATTATAAAATTTTGTGTTTCAATCACCTTCTTTGAGACAGTCAATGTGGCTTCATAGTTTCCACTCTTCCTCCTCTTCCTTCAGTGTGTTGTCCAACTCAATTTTCATGTCTTTATAAATTCCATCAGTGATAGAGTTGTAGCCTGAGACCAACTCCTTTTTCAGCTTGGCTATGTTTCACATCAGTCTCATTTTCTTCTTGTTTTTTTATTATGTGTTCTTATTGTTCCAATTTATAATAGTATCCTTATAATTCTTCAAGGCCTGCTTGAAATTTGTTGTGTTGTCCCAGGTTGTGGTTAAAAGTTCTTTATAGAATACATCTTTATTCCATGCTACTTTTGCTACAAACCTGTTATGGTTTCTCTTTGAGATAGTTGGCTTTACCAAGATGGGGTAGTGGTCTGATTGAAGTCTAGGGAGGTGTTCCACAGTGAAGTTTGAGAACTTTTGGATGAACGCTTCATTTGCAACTTCTCTATCTAGTCATTACTGAAGTGCTCTCTTTTGAAGGTGAACTTAGTTCCTGTGAATCCCATGTCAATGAGTCCTGATTCCATGAGTGTATTATGGAATGTCATAGCCTCTGAGTGGTTATAGTTTATGCTTCCACTTCATTTAGCTGGGTTGGTGGTGGTGTTGAACTTCCCGAGGATGATCCAAGGTCTTTGATATGTTGGTCCCATGCTTATTTTGTGCTTCCATAGCAGTTTTTTTACTGAAAAATGAGGACTCACATATACAAAGGTAATTGTGGTGGAGTTGTTAACATAAAAGTGACAAATGGATAGTGGTAGTTCATAATTTTCACTAAACATTTGTGGTCTCTCCAACAGACCCATATACCACCAGAAGAGCATTGAGCTTCCACCCTAAATGATATGTCGAATCCAATCTTCTTGATAGTTGAGGTTGCTTTTGTTCCACTGAGACAATGCTCGATTATGGATACTAATTTTGTCTTGTATATTCTCAAGATTTCATTAAATTTTGGTGGGTATAATTTTTCACAATACCTCTCACATTCCAACAGAGTGTGCTTAGAATTATGATGTTGTGATTAAACATGATATGAAGTTAAGCACTTACACAGGTGGTGTGTTCTCCTTATTTTCTAGGTCTTAAATTATGACTGCAACCCCCTCATTTTACACTATGGGCATTGGCTCTGGATTTGTGGCTGGGATATTTGCCAGATCTTTCCATGGGCTTCGCCTCCTCGGCCCTATTGGTGTATTGTTTTGGGTTTTCCTTTTCTTTTCATTTTAATTCCGCTTCCTTTATTTCTTCTCCCCATTCCTAGTATTTTTGTGGAAGCAATGGTTTCATTGATGTCTTGAATTGGCATGGGAAGCTCGATTTCGGCCTCTTTTCCAAACAATACACTGTTGGCCATCATTTCGTCTTCCATGTTGGGTACCTCCACTTCAACTACTTCGTCTACATATGGGTTTACAACCTCATGGGGAATCTTCTTGGTCCTTGTATTTTCAACTATGTTTGATACATCCTTCAACATTGTATCTCCAATTTCTTTGGCATTAGCCTGGTTCAGTTTCTTCTTTTTATGTCGTACTTTCTCAGTTTTTCTAGAACCATCAGGTTTCCAATACCCGCCTCATGATTTATATCTTGTTGCTGGTTGTTGTCATGCTTCTCTTATATCAAACCATTGATCCTTCATTATTGATTACTTCTAATTTAGAAGATATTATCTCTTTTAATGGTTAGTTAAATGGAATAGTTAGTAACTTGTTGAGATGATTTATCTGAAAATTCTAGTAGAACCCTAAAAGATGATTGAAACTCATTGATGCACTCTATATATAACAAAATTACCAAATACTAGGTTTTGGTAACTATAGGAGCTGCTCAGAGGATGCACAAGATCTGAAGCTAGCATTTGTCATCTATGACATGAGCGGAGATGACGTCATCAGGGGCGAGGAGCTCTACCATGTGCTTCGAAAAGTCATGTCCGTCGGGATCAACCATGACAATTCGAAGACCCTATTGGATTGTAGGAAGTTGATTAGGGTGATTGACAATGATGGTGATGGTAGCATATATTTTCATACAGTTATTCGCCATGATGACACCTATTGATGTTTGATATTAATCTGATCACACACAAATGTCCTTAATTTGTGTTGTGCAACACCACATTGTATAATCAGATACATGATTGACTTTGTTGTTCATGTATGTCATGAATATTGCACCGACAATTGTTGGATCGTGAGAGGTCATCCACTTGTGTGATACTATTCTAATGTATCATATCATATATATGTATATGTGTTGATTCCTTCTTGTGCACATACCTGAGGGGTTGAACGAACAATAACAAAGCAGGAACATGATGGCATGAGTAGCTGGCGACAATGTGAGCAACACCATGTTCACAATTATGACAAGGCGGAGAGCAAAATTAGGAGAAGGTGGCAGTAAGGACAGCCATCATCATCTCTAGACCAACTAAGAGATGTAGGCAGTTCTTTTAAACTACTTCAAGCCAACAACCATAAGATCTTACACATAAAGTAAAACAAGTTGTAGGAGGTTGTGTGGCCATTACTATATGTGTATGTGACAGTCTAAGCTACATGTTCGATGTGCATGAGGTGGATAGTGCAGGACGTTCTAGATGTTCAATTTTATGGCCAGAAAGAGGATAATAGCAAATGACAGCTAAGACACTTCATGACTACTTCTTTATATTTTTCTTTGTTGCTATTTTTGGGGTGGCAGATGAAGCTATGTAGGGTGGTACATTAACACAGATATGAGCAATGAGTTTAGTCATGAGCATCATTGACGAAGACTAAGTGAATCAGACAAAAAAAGGTAAATCAGAGAAGTAGGACAATCAAAGAAAATAATCACATGAGGAGGGATGTTGTATGGAATCAGGGAGAGAAGAAGAAGTTTTTTTGATGTAGGAGAGAGATGCAATGTGGTTAGGACGTTAAGAGGTGAATTACAATGTAGCATTCTTCTATTTAGTAACTATCGACTTAGAAATTCATTTTACAATCTGACGGATACAAACTTATGTGTACCACATCTCCAATACACTGGAGTGTATTATAGCTCAACTATATATATATATATATATATATATATATATATATATATATATATAGAGAGAGAGAGAGAGAGAGAGAGAGAGAGAGAGAGAGAGTAAAGCTGGAACACACTCGAGTGCACCGGAGATGCTATACACCTCAGTCAGTATCCATAATGGATTAATTATTTTGGAAATCTAAACTATTGATCTTCTTAAGTATCTTAAGAACATATTGCATAACAAATTTCAGCTCATTTGGACACTTATAGGTCATATCTCTAAAGGGGGCAAAAATCATGCATTTCAAATTAGTTTTGTGCGTCAATTTTGTTCTGCTTGGATGAGTGACTTACACTCTTCCAAATGGGTTCAAAATTTGTATGTGGCCTATTATTATTGTAACCATGAAGATCAACAGATTATATTCTCCAAAAATGTGGTCCACATAGGAAAACATCAGTGCGGTGTACAGTGTGATTTGTACACTTGAGTGTATTCTAGTATGATTCTCTCTCTCTCTGTATATATATATATATATATATATACAGTCGAGCTAGAATACACTCAAGTAGTTTTTCATGATGCAATATTTTCTTCAAAAATCTAATCCTTTGAACTTCTTAAACATCTTGTGAATAGCTCATATGCGAAATTTGAGCACATTTGGACATTTATAGGTCATGTTATAAATAGCGCAAAAATTATGCATTTCAAATTAGTTTCGCACATTGATTTTGTTGCCCTTGGATGAGAGACTTACACTCATCCAAATTGGCTCAAAATTTATATGTAGCCTAGTTATAGTATGACGGTGAAGATCAATGGTTAACATTTTGCAAAAAATAGTCTTGATATACAAACACACTTGAGTGTATTCATGCGATCTGTACACTCGAATGTATTCTAGCCCGACTATATATATATATATATATATATATATATATATATATATATATATATATATATATATATATATATATATATATATATGTGTGTGTGTGTGTGTGTGTGTGTGTGTGTGTGTGTGTGTATGTGTGTGTTCACTCGTTGCCTGTGCAAGAAGCTACCCGCTCCAAAATTGGTTACTTTTTTTTTGAATTTTTTTTACTTTACACATGTACAAGGTTACATTACCTTCCAAACTGTTACATTTCATGCAAACATAGTTACATTTGTAAAAAAATGTACAATTACATATTTAGTCTAGATATTTTACTATGTATTCTTCCCTTTTTTACTTCTTTAGTTGAATAATTACTTTTTGGTCAACATAGTTACTTTCTTGCCAAAACGGTTACCTTTTTGACCAAATAGTTACTTTTCGAGTGGTATTGGTAGCGAACTCCAACATACCCCCGCGGGTATTAGAGAGAGTAAAGTTGGAATATACTCGAGTGTACAGAAGATGCTATACACCTCAATCATTTAACATCATGGATCAATTGTTTTGGAAATCTAAAATATTGATTTTCTTAAATATCTTATGAACATACTACATAATAAATTTTAGCTCATTTGGACACTTATAGGTCATACATCTAAAGTGGAAAAAATCATGCATTTTAAATTAGTTTTGTGTGTCAATTTTGTTATGCTTGGATGAGTGATTTACACTCATCCAAATGGGCACAAAATTTCTATGTGGCTATTATTATTGTAACCATGATGATCAACAGATTGGATTTTGCAAAAACATGGTCTATATAGGCAAATACCATTGCGGTGTATGGTGTGATTTGTACACTCGAGTGTATGCTAGCATGCCTCTCTCTCTCTATCTTTCTTTCTCTCTCTTTCTCTCTCTCTATATATATATACATATATATATAAATATATATACATATATATATATATATATATGGCTAAAAGAATTGTGTACCCAAGTACATGTAGCTTGCATGTACCTACCTACATCTATGATGATTGTAAAATTAAATTGCACTATCCAACCTTATCAATGTGGTGTATACCACTTAGATAAGTTTTGTATAAAAATTACCAACATATGGTATTCATAGATCATCAAATGAAAGAATTTATGTATTATCTAATCAACGGTAAATTGCAGAAATTACAAAAACCGTTGGGTGATATATTTCTAGGACTCATGATCTATATGAGATACTAGTAATACTAGTATGTTTTTTTAAACACATGTAATATATATAATTTTAATCCATATGGTTGGATTTCATTAACATGCACCACATAT